>JANEYF010003098.1:0-639358 GCA_029963845.1 Rhamnusium bicolor | reverse complement strand
TGAAAATAAACCGCACTTGAAAGTTACCGTCCCGTAATAAATTTTGATTTCTTGTGACCAATATTTTGTATTTTGTCGGTTAAATAATCTTAAATTTGTAAACCCAGACTCGTCCGAAAATAAAATCATTCCCAAAAATCATTATTTGGCTGCACGTTATTCTGCAGAATCCAATTGCAATGGATGGAAATCCCACGTTCGTAATCATTTTCGTACAAGTGCTGGTATTTAATAGATTTATAGTGATATTTGTGCAAAATTCGGCTTACTGTTTGGTGACTGATTTCCAATTCAAACCCAATTTGAATTAAAATAACAGTATTGTCAACTTCTACTCGAGCCAAAACATTAATTTCCGTTCCTTCGTCAAGAATGAAATTTTCTTCGGGATCATTATTGGGCTCACTTCGGAATTGATTTTCAAGACAATTCAAATAATTTTTCGCTGGACATTGTCCACCAGGATATCGTTCGGCATAAAGGTGTCTAGCCGCAACGGCATTTTTTTTTACATTCCCCATAAATAATAATTAACATGTCCACTTTTTTCATCTCTTGTATAAATTTGAGGCATTTTGAACACAATTAACAAGAATTTTAAACAATTTTTAAAGACACAATAAAAACACCGGTAAACCAACAAATGTTTGACAAGCTAAATTTTTCATTGTTTTCAAAGCCACCTTAGTTAGTTACTTGTTAACATTTAATTAGAACAAAATTGTATTTTCTTGTTTTCTTTTAGCTGTAATTTTGTTTGTATTAATCGTACATTTTAATACGACATATGAATAAATTCCTTATTAATAGTACTAATAAATGGTACCACGGTACCAATATGGTTCCATTTGAAAAAGTTGAGTTTTCCCCCAAAAACCATTTTAATTAATTTTATTTGCTCATAAATGACATAATTTAGTATTTTTGTCAGGATTTCGATTGTTCTAGCAGTACACGGGTCATTTAGAATAAATCGGAACCATCATGGCACACTTAAATGAAAAACTAAACATTATAATATAATATAGTAACACAACATGAAATTACACCCCCTTTATCCCTGAAGGCCTGGAATGACCTTGTGTGGGAGAGGGCTACACATTTAGAGACAATGGACACACACCCAATATCCGAGTATACTACGATTAATCTCTCTCACAGAAAAATCCCAGTTACTGGACCGGGAGTCGACCCCGGGACCCCGAAGTTTCGAGGCAAGTACGTTACCTCTAGACCACGGAGCTATTATCTTATAAAAAATATTGACGTTTGAAATGTCACTTATTTGGTATTTTTGGATTCAGAAAATTATGCAGAATTGAAAAATGTAATAATATACACGGTGTTCCATTTAAAAATCCAAAGTTAGTGTCACTTCTGGCCAAACTGGAAGTAAAGAAAAATCACTTGTACGTCAAAAAGTGCCGCTTATTATGTATATAGGATATCCCAAATTTCAATCATCTTCAAAACTAAAGGCGAAAAGGGGGTGTACCATGATCTTGTACACCCGGTATATGCAAGGTGTTTGTGTGTAAAAACTTGTCCACAGCTTTCTATGTAATTCATATTGAAAATTAGCCTAGTCAGTCTTTATTGTTATATAAATATTCTACTAAATTCTCGAGCTTGTCCCCAGCTAACAATATTTAGTGAGATATGAGAATAGGCCATTGCGTAATAAATATTAATTAATTCTTAAAAAAATCGTGTACTTTTGCATTTCACAATATTATTCGCATATCATAACTTACGAGACTTATACATAAGTCCATAACTGGAATGACTACTTTAAGTGATTTGCAATACTATCGAATAAACAAATAAAAAATTGGAATGTGCCTGCTGTTGACAAACAATTTAAATTTAAGCTCAGCTTTGTATGTTTCTTATAACTCGTGTTAGGCTATACTTTGCCTTACATTTTCCTGATGTTACCTAAATTCGATATAATTATTATGAAAAATACTAAATTGCCGCTCGGGGATATTGTAAAACTCCTATATCTAATGATTACTATTATATTTTGTAAAAATATTGCGTGTGTACACGCGACTTATCTAATTTTTACATAACCTTAAATTTATCGATAAAAAGTTGCCGGTTGACTTGTTTGTCCTGTCAAAAAGTATAAGACCCAATTTGCATAAGCACGCGACGATTCTAGTTGATGTACTTCCTTTTTTTACATTACAAATTATGTTTAAAATGCTACATTAATATTAAACAATGGACGCAAACATTGGAAGGAAAATCAGGGAAAACTAGAAATGTTTACTCATCCAACATTGGTGATGTTTTGATGACACCGAAAGAGAAGCCGTCATAATGATAATATTAAGGAAAAGAAACAGGAATCTTTCATACAGGACGAATCGAAATTATGGGGAAGAACTTCGGCAAAATGATCGGGGTCTAGTAATAGTAGAAGCTTGTGTTTTACTGCGATCATATCAAATGACATCATTTATATTTTTACCCCTTTATGAAACAAGAAAATCCTGTAAGATTGAATTTGAAAATGCTGTTAATTAATTTAATAGAAACCGTTGAAAATGTGCAGCATGATATTTAAAAGGATGGAATTTGTAATAGTATGAGAGCCAGTGACATTTTTCGGTGATGATTTAGTTAAGGCCTATTCTTTGAGAGGATGTTGAGAGGGGCATAACTAAGTGTCATCCGCGAGGATTAACCCGGATTCCAGTCATAAGGGGGTGGCAGAACGCCCCCAACGTGAAAAAAAAACTGCATCTTTTTATTATTTAGTTAAGGCTGAAATTTTCTCCAGTAGTCCTCTGATAGCCTACAATCATCGATATAATATTTGCAGAACGATTGGCCAGGCATAAGGGGGTGGCAGATCACCCCCAACATGTCGTGTGAGCGATGAACTTTTTATTATTTAGTTAAGCTTCATCTTTTAGTAAGTTGTTGTGACAACTATTTCAAGTGTAAATGCCAATTTGCAGAACAAAATGGCGGCATTAACATCCTGGCAGAACGATTTGAATATGTAAAATTTTTTTTACTTTCAACGGCATATATCTTTGGAAATATGCAACATACGAGAAAGTTGTATTATTGTTTTTGTGGGAAATTCTCTACAAAAAAGGTCTCTTGACATTTTCGTGTATATCCTTTAGTTTCTGACATATACTGAAAATTAAAAAAATTTGCAAAAATTTTTTTACGTTCAGACGCAAATATCTTTGGAACTATGCTAGATGCGAGAATACGACTTGAAACACTTTTTTGTGGGAAATTTAATTCTCTATAAAAATAGTCTCTTGATATTTTCGTGCATCTTCTTTAGTTTCTGAGATATACTGAAAATAAAGAATTTTCTTTCCATTGCCGACAAACCGTTGGAGACGTACTAATTAATATTTCCCTAAAACCATGTTTTTTTTATTCCTACAAGTTCAGAAACGTCGAAAAATGTCATTTTTAGCAATAGTGAAATTGAGCCCTATACCATTATACATTTTTCAACGCAGTCATGCGATGAAATGTTAAGGACAAGTCACCGTAGCCAAATTCTTTCCGATTATTTTTTTGAATCATCCGATTTTTTATATATTTCTGTACCCATTGAAAGAAGTTCAATGATTTTTTTTCCAGATGCTTCTATTGTTGCGTTCTCGAACTCGAAATAATTTTTTTCGTTGCAATTGTGTTATCTGATTTTCATAATGATACTGATTTCAGAAAAATATAATCAGTGCCTATTGAGAACCCCAAAATATGATGAATATTATTGTAATTGTATTACTATAATAATTAAAAAAACCCGATTGCCATGAAAATAATTATGAAAATTTTTTTGAAAAAAACTGATCTAAACTCAAAGACGCACCGACCAACCGGACTGACGAATATCCTGATTCCAGCCAATCGTCGCCCAACGTCCTCAAAACATAGCCAATGCCGGCACATCTCACAAGTCTACGTAATTCCATAGAAACGATTTAATGAGTTTTTTTTATACTAGTGGGTCTGTCCGTTTTATTATCTGTAAACACGTGCAGTCGTAGATGGTTCATTCAGGCTGATTACATTGCCAGTCTCGGACTCACCTTCACAATTTCAACTACCATTCGATTCTCGTTACCATTGCTAAATACATAGGACAAAATATCAAGTTAAGTGCGCACAGTCCTGTGCTTTAACAATGACCAATTTCAATTGACTTCGTATAAACTTTACGCGTACTGCGTAGTGCGTCTCGAACAGTCTCGAACACAGGTCAAAATTTTAGGGATACATAATCCCCAACAGACAGTCCCTTTGACTATTGTATGCCGTTGATGACGTAGATACAGCCATGAACACAGTTCCCCCCTGTCCACTTACAACTCACATATATCTTAGATATGGTATTATACTATAGTATAGATATAGAGTATAGAGATGGTGTGCGTCATACGGATGTTTCATATTTGAAAAGTTTGGCTAGAGTAACGAAATCAAGGCGTGCATACAGGGTATTCAAATAGTTCTGCCAGGGTGTTAAAACCGCCATTTTGTTCTGTCAATTGGCATTTACACTTGAAACATGAAATAACTGCGATAATAACTATCTTGAGCACCAGAATGTCCTTCCTCACGAATGTTCTATTCATGAGGAAAATTCCTTATTTTCAGTATATCTCAGAAACTAAAGGAGATACGCGAAAATGTCAAGAGACTATTTTTGTAGAGAATTAAATTTCCCACAAAAAAGTGTTTCGAGTCGTATTCTCGCATCTAGCATTGTACCAAAGATATTTGCGTCGGAACGTAAAAAAAATGTTTGCAATTTTTTTTTATTTTCAGTATATCTCAGAAACTAAAGGAGATACACGAAAATGTCAAAAGACCTTTTTTTGTAGAGAATTAAATTTCCCACAAAAAATAACAATACAACTTTCTCGTATGTTGCATAGTTCCAAAGATATATGCGGCTGAAAGTAAAAAATTTTTACAAGTTCAAATCGTTCTGCCAGGGTGTTAATGCCGCCATTTTGTTCTGCAAATTGGCATTTACACTTGAAATAGTTGTCACAACAACATACTAGAAGATGAAGCTTAACTAAATAATAAAAAGTTCATCGTTCACACGACATGTTGGGGGTGATCTGCCACCCCCCTTATGACTGGCCAATCGTTCTGCAAATATTATATCGATGATTGTGGGCTATCAGAGGACTACTGGAGAAAATTTCAGCCTTAACTAAATAATAAAAAGATGCAGTTTTTTTTACACGTTGGGGGTGTTCTGCCACCCCCTTATGACTGGAATCCGGGTTAATCCTCGCGGAGGACACTTAGTTATGCCCCTCTCAACATCCTCTCAAAAAATAGGCCTTAACTAAATCATCACCGAAAAATGTCACTGGCTCTTAGACTATAATGCTCTGGACACTAGACTGGAAAACCCTCCACATCAAGCACTTTTCTTGTACACAGTAAATGGTCCATGGCAACGTGGCCCAGAACCACCATTTCCACTACTTTCTTTCTTATAGAATTCTCAGCATTTCTCTTTTAATTTGCCACAGATCCTGTGAGACGAAATTTTGCGGCTAATTTCAAAACAAGGATGATGGGCAGGTTTATCTACATATTGTGTCTCACACTGACGTTGTTTTCCAGAAAACACCATATACTCCACTAGATGCACGTTTCGCCAACTAAGTTGGCGTCTTCTGGAGATAATCAAAACTAACCTTATGCCAACAATGTATCCTATTTATACTACCTAACTTGTAGTTACGGCTCTGTGAACCGTTCTACCATACTTGAGATGAGCCATATGTTCATTGAGTCTAGTTTGAATTGATCGTCTAGTTTACCCAACATACTTTTGATTACAATCCTTACAGCCAATTTCGTAAATCCCCGACTTTTCGTTTGTTTCAGTTTTGTCCTTTGGATCGCCTAAAAGTTGTTGTAGTTTATTTCCGATTAATGAACCACGGAATTTTTAAAAATGTTACCGTTACCACCATTTTTGTAATGTTTGATGCAAAAGTGACTAATATTGACAACTTTGTTTGTCGCAGGGAAAGGTTGTTGTTGTGTGTATGTCTGTCCTAGTTGAATGGTGGAAATAGTAATGTGCTAAACTCCACCAGAACGTTAATACAGGGTGTCCCAACCAAAAGTAGGCACCCTGAATAACTTTGGAGATAAAAATTTTTTGAAAAATTGGTGAAACACGTCGACCTTGTTTCCAAGGGGGGACATATTTTAATGTAATACTTGTATACCTATCATCATCCTTCTACCCTTCCCGGCCACCCCCTCAAAAAATTCAAATGGCAAAGGGAGTCGAGTGATACATCTTTTGAAAGGTCTTTCAATTCTCTACACAACTGTGTATTTTTTTAAACTTTTATCGATTCGTTCCTGAGAAATAATTGTTTCATTATTTTAGGTTCGAGAAATAAAAATAAAAGAAGCAGTTTAAATTATCGTATGTATTGTTCAAAATAACCCCCACCGACTTCCACACAGTAGTATAATCTGTTTTGAAATTCTGTACGAACATATCTGAACACATCTGGAGTCAATAAACGGCATTCTCGAACAATTCTTTCACGTAACTCTTCCAGAGATGCGGGTTTTGTTGCAAATACCTTCGATTTCAAATGTCCCCACAGAAAGAAATCCAAGGGAGTTAGATCGGGTGACCTAGCGGGCCACTCCACAGGGCCTCTTCTTTCAATCCATCGCTCAGAAAACCGATTATCCAAAAATTGATGGACTGCTATAGCAAATTGTGGGGATGCCCCATCCTGTTGAAAAAACAGTTCGCCCTCTAAAAGATTATCGTCTTCTTCGAGAATTTGGGTAATCATTGGGTCGATGTTATTTTCTAACAGATCGAGGTACCTTCGCCATTTAAATTGGCAGGAATAAAAAACGGCCTGACAGTGTGATCCGCTATGATGCCATACCAAACATTTAACTTCTGAGGCCTTTGGGTATGAGTTTCCATGAACATATGTGGATTGGTTTCACTCCAATACCAATTTAAATTTATATGGATGAAATTTGTGGGCCTTTACAATTCGATGAACACTGCTTCGTGATACACCGGAAACCTCAGCTACTTTCCTGATCGATTGAGTATTATCCATCTGCAAATGAGCAGAACTGCCACTTCGACTGCTTCATTCCTAATCGGTCGCTGAGGTTCATGCTTTTTGTTTCCTGCAGAACCTGTTTCCATAAATTTTGTCAATAATTGTAAAACATACTGAGAACCAACCCTTTTATCTGGGTGATTTCTATTGAATATATGCTCCGTAGCTCTAGCACAATAATTGTCGTTGCTGACAATTTCTATTCTCTCCTGAAGGGTATAAACCATTTTGAGAACTCACTCTGGTAAAATGTATCTCGATTTAAAATTGGTTGTGAACAAATTAATGTTCAAGGACTATCAAATACTTATGAGTATTTTATTATTCTAAAACTAAACGGACAAGGGAAGTGTTTTTTGTCGAAAAAAACTCGTGTTGATTTGAGAGCACTAAAAAATGTAGTTTTTTTTTATAAATTCCAATACCCAGTGCCGTGTATTTTAGATTTTTTAAACGATTTCGATTGTGTGTAATCATCAAAAATAAAATTATTTTTCCTTAAGAACTAATCGATAAAAGTTAAAAAAAATACACAGTTATGTAGGGAACTGAGAGATCTTTCAAAAGATGTATCACTCAACTCGCCTTGCCATTTGAATTTTTTTGAGGGGGTGGCCGTGTAGGGTAGAGGGATGATGATAGGTATACAAGTATTACATTAAAATATGTCCCCCTTGGAAACAAGATCGACGTGTTTCACCAATTTTTCTAAAAAAATTGTATCTCCAAAGTTATTCAAGGTACCTACTTTTGGTTGGGACGTCCTGTATAAATAAGCCGTTAAAAAAATCCTGTTAAAAGTAGATACGCTCCCCTACTCAACGTGTTTGTAACTTATGCACTCCGTAACAGTTTCCCGGGCATGTTTTTGCATTTTTGTAGTCCCATTCCGCGAAATAAAAAGCAACATCTCATCACCCCCCGCATTCCAAAGGATTTGTTCGAATACAATTAGGGTTTAAATATTTGACACGTTAATTTCGAATACATAATACATAAGCCCCGTATTAAAGGATACCTCGGTGTCACCGGCGGCGTTGCCATGGCGACGTACAACCATTATGCACGCCTATGGACAGGCGACAAACGTGAGTAAGAATCAAACGGGTCGGTAATGTGCCCTTTCGGTCTGCTTCTTTGTGAGAGAGCTTTCCTAAATATTTCAATTGAATTTAATTGGGGTTATTATTGTTGCCGTCATTATGACTAAAGGGTACGTTTCAGAATGAGTACTCTTGGTGGAAAACGGAACATGGGAAACAATGTAATTGGATGTAAATAAAAGAGAAGACATTTATACTATAACTCGCAAATAAAGCGAGTTGTTTATCAACTGATACAAATTATATAAAGTTGTTTGTGAACTGATATAGATCTGACCATTTTTAGTCACAACACAATTGGACAATGATATTAAATAAAAGCTTGTTATTATTTTTTATTGTTATTTTAGAGCTGTCCGAGGTCACCTGGCCGCCAGAGCCGTCATATGACTCATATGTTTACATCATATCATAATACTTGAATAAGTATATTAAATGGAAATAAATTTTAACAATAATGTTACATTTTATAAAAATTTGTATAAAACTCACCCTTTTAAACAGATTTATGAAGTAGTTTGGTTGTCGTCATCACATAGTGGGAAAGATCTATAGTATAATAGCATCAGGTATGTTTCTACAGCTGTCTCCGTCAGCGATGTTCGCTTTGGTGAAAAAATATGTTTGTATTTTGAAAATGACCGTTCGACATCTACGGATGTAATACAGGCATATAAGTAAAACAATTTGTGAACTCACTTAACGAAGTTGTAGATGCACCATCACAAATTTGTCTTAATTTGCTAAAATCAGGATCTTTCTGTAATACACTCTCGAATTTTTCACTAACGCGATTATTTTGTGCGTCATTTATAGCCTGTAGCAGTGTATTTACGTCGTCCACTATTTGCAGCGATTCCACTAACGACAACGAACTATTTTGCAATTTTTCTATTGCGTCGTGTAGTCCCCTATAATTGTTATTAATACTTTTTTAAATCTGTTTCAAGGGAAACGCCTTGAAAGCTTGTCTGGCTTTCCCTAATAGCTGCAGCCTCGTTAGGGTTGAACTGTAGTATCACAGCTTTTATTTGTTGAAAATATTCAGCATAATAAAAAGCCGTGGAAATGTTGGTTTAAGAGGGTCCAGTACACGTACTATAATATTTAAAATATAATTTTTTTTACAATCTGTCGTCTCGTCAATACATAACCAGAGCCGTGTATTTTTTTAATCCACATTTAATCCTATTTACAATGTCTTCACGAACAGCTGGAATATATCTACATAACGATGTACGACTTGGTAAGTTCACCTGGGGATTGTATTTATTCCAAAACTCCCGAAATGGTTGTTTATCCAGTACGTGTAGCGGAATATTACAGGCTATTAACATTAACAATAAATCACACATAAACTGAGTTGTCAAAGGCATGCCATTTTTTTTATTTTGATGTTGCACGGTATTGATATGACGACGACAATCTGTTTTGTGCCAGCACATTAAGTCTTGATTGCAAACTTTACAAATTATTTTGCATAAATTTATTCACTGTGTCCGCGTACGGTCGTTTTTTACCCTTTGGCGCGTTTGACATTATGTATAATTTATAGGTACAACCTCATGCATTAACCTTTCAAATAAAACTGCAGCGTAAATCACTTCTAAATCGGCACGTGTGACGACAGCGCAAGACCGTGGCTGTACTCCAGGCACATCGGACAGCTCTAGTTATTATCTGTTGCATTTTTATATTTGCTTTAACAAGTGACATTACCGTATTTTTTCAATGACAACCAATCTACAGTGTGTCCGTGAAGTATGGAATAAATTCATTATTTTTTAGACAATTGCGCACCTTATTCTTTTTTTTGTTATGACATCATCACTGTTTCCGTTATGACGTCATCGATATTGTTTTAAATGGAACACCCGTGTATATTTCTCCATTTTGGAATTCTGGTCAACAGCTGTTTCCGAATATACATCACACTTGATGACGTGATGATCCAGATCGGAGGATATAATTTTTGTGAAACTGATGAATATGTGCAATGGTGATCCTGTTCTGATAAAAAATATTATTTTCTGTGATCAGTGCGCTTTAAAATTAAATGGTGAAGTGAAGCATCAGAATTGTGGGTACTGGGCAAGGGAAAACCCTCGATGGATGCGGGAGCAGCACACACACATTATTGGACATTATTTTTTCGTGGGAGCTGTAAACGGACCGGCATATTAGCAATTTTTAAAGGGCTCTCTCATCCCAACGTTATTAAATTTATTTCCCAGTAGAATTAATCCTGGAAATGTTGACGAAAACCTATGGTGTCAACAGGATGGTGCGCCTCCCCATTATGCAGCAGACTTTCGAAGGTATCTTGACCAAATATTTCTGAACAGGTGGATTGGTAGACGTAGACTCGTCGAATGGCCACCAAGATCATCGAACCTCAACCCATTAGATTATTTTTCTAAAAATACATAGTTTATAAAACCCAATCGGAAAACATTGTTGAATAAAAGAGAGAATTAGAACTTAAAAATTGCTTGTTTATTTAAGCATGGTTGAAAGCAGGGTTGCGACGATTTAAATCAATTTGATTTAAATCGTGATTCACATCATGATTTAAATCAACTAATTCTTTTAATTGATTTAAATAATTTAAATCAAGTTGTGTAAAGCCAATAAATCAAACTTCAGAAAATTCAAATAAAAAGTATAGTTTATTTAAAAGCTAGATACAAATTAAACTGAAAAGAAATTCAAATAAAAAGAAGAAAAGAACAGTTAGGTTACACATATAAAACAAAAATTACCTTCTTAAATGTACATTATAAATTAGGTGCCTACTTAGAAGCAGAAACATAAAGTAAACAAATTAAACAGAACCAACTCTAAAAGAAAATAAAACATGATTTATTCCAAAACAAAAATTTTAAATTAGGTTAATTAATGTAAAGTTTGTACAAAAAAAACTAATTTAGCTGCTTTTCCGGTCCCTAAAGGATTTCGAATCTTAGAATGAATCAAACCAAATGTCGAAAATATTCTCTCAACCGAGGCTGAACTAGCTGCAGCAGAAAATAGTTGCTTGATAATCGGGAATAATTTGTCAATAATATCAATATTTCTTTGGGATTTCTACCAGTCCAAGGGTTTTATGTTTTTAAGAATTTCTTCGTGAAACATAATATCGGCAAAAGGCTCACATTTTACCAGAAATTTAATAATCAGTGGTGGTAAACCACTTTCGGGATATAATTCATTAGCGGCTTCTAAAGCACGATTCTTTTCGCTTCCTGTTAATTTATGCTTTGTTTTCGTAGGGTCTAGAATGAAGGCTAGCAAATGGTATGAGATGATACACTGACCGTATCGGTATCTAAATGTTTGCATTTGCCTTAAGTTAATTTCAGTTTCGTCAAAATGCGACTCAAGAATTTTAAATTGTTCTACGATATCTGATAAAATTGCATCGTTTCTTTGAGGCCTATCAAGTGCAACAGATATAGGTAGTGATAAGTAATCTTCAGCAGTTCTTTTTAAATAAATGTTTGATATTTTCTGTCTTACTATGCTGTCAATTTCATTTTTATGTTCCTCGCTAATTTTAAAAAGTGTGGGCCATGATTTAACGAAACCCTCTAAGCAGTCGGCAAGTGAGTTCCATCTTATGTCAGAAGGTAAAGTAAGTTTTTTCCTCCTTCTTTTGCGTATGTGGCAGAGGCAAAATGATTGTTTCGGAAGTATTTCACAACGAACGTAACGTGTTCCTTAATTTCGCTAATTTCCAAATCCTTACATAACAAGTTTAAAATGTGTGGAGCACAACCGTAAGTAATAACATTTAGTTCTGTTGACTCTTTAATTTGGTTTCTCATAGCATTCATATTGGCAGCATTATCCGTTACAAAACTGCTTACTGTACAGGTATAGTCAGTGTTTACAGTTTTAATTAAGTTTGTTGCAAGTTTTGTTAAATATACAAATGTATGTGGATTTCCAGATGTGTCTATCGTGTCTACTAAAAAGGAAGACCCATTTTCCGTAGTTACAGTTGCACATATTATTGGTTCATTGTGTATGTTGGACCATCCATCCAATGACAGACAAACTGAACTTCCTGATAAATCTTTAAAACATTTACTTTTTCCTCGTTATACACTTCATCGAGCAGTCTGTTGGACACATCATGTCGAGATGGTGGTACATATCTAGGTCGTAAAAGCGTTATTGCCTTTTTTACTTCAGCTTGTTCAATACACATGAAACTGCTGTTTGTCGCATAAAGAGCTCTAGCAATTTGTTTATCTATTTCTTCTTTATTAAATTTGGTCATACGTACAACAAAAGATGATAAAGATCCAGAACTGGAGTCAGGCACTACTTTTCTTTTTTTACTTAATGGCGTAGAAGATAAGAGCGGCTGTGGGGCACTATCTTCCTCTGCATCTTTTTCTAACGTGTTCAATTGTATCTGTAATAAAAAAAATTGTTATGTTGTTTAAATCCAGCTACACACAGACAGGCATAGATACTATACTTTGTTCTTAAAACTAGGAGTGAATGAAAGTCACATTTGCACAGAGAAGTTACTAGAAAACTAGAAAATGCACTAGATCATTTTAACGCTAAATTTGAATCTAACACTGACGTAGTTTTCCCACTGTTCCTGAAGTAGGGGGACCTTCATTATTTGTTTCTACACTTTCTACATTACGCGAATCACATTTTTTTCCAGTGGACTTTCAGTCGGTCCACGAGCCCTTGCATTTCTACATTACACATTTTATATGTAGCTCTACCACTTTTCCATCAAGCTTACTTGGTTTTTCAATAAAATATTGCCAAATAGGATCTTTTTTCCTTCCACTTCTATTAGAGGACATGTTAAAAAATTATTTAATATTTAAATACTATAAATATAATCACTCATCAGACTTGCTTTCTCACTTGTTACTCGTTACGCGGCAGATTAGCAAATAATGACAATTCACATCATCCCCCGCGCATTATAAAGACAGGCGAATTTTCAAGTTCTGACAGGAATTTTCATGTATGCTCTAGCTTATTTTACAATTATAGATACAAGCTACACAATTTATTCCATTTGTAAGTTTAAACAAAAACTATCTTTGTTAATATAAGTACTAAATACATGTTAATGTCAATTATTCGGATGTTTATGTAAAAAAATAAATAAAAATCAAAAAAAATCATAATTTTTTGATTTTTTTTTTAAATCGTGATATTTGATTTTTTTTTAAATCATGATTTTTATCAACCCTGGTTGAAAGCCCAAACGAAAAATCATGAACACAAAAATTGTCCATGACAGCAATTTATGCGTCTGTTCGGGGACACGGTGTATATTAAAGGACATATACATTTTGGGAATATCGATTTAGTTGGATGGTTATAGTTCTTCCGCAAAAACGATTTGTTGTGTTGATATGAAGAAAGTTTTTAATTTATTACAAAGGAAACAAAAACAGGATTTTTTTCGTTCTCTGAATAAAACGCAGTTGCACAACATTCTAATCTAATTCAAACAGTAAAAGCTTGCACGTTCCTAAACAAAGAGCCGGCTGAAACCAATAAACAAAATGATGATCTGGCAACATTACCGCGACCCGTACCGCTTCTTCCGCCACGCGAAAGGTTAACGTTTCGCTCTGAACTCAAAATCACCAAACAAAGAAATCTCCTGTGTTGACCTACTGACTCTCCGGTCGACCGCGACTCTACCGTCGAGATCTGCATCCACGATCATTTTTTTATTGTTATTCTAATGCCTTCTCTTCTGGCCGAAGTCTTTGTTCGGCCACGAAAGTAAAGAAAAAAGCATCGATCAAGTCGTTTTGTCTTGCCGCTTATCTCGTTTATTCAAAACACTGTGAGCCGTCTAGAATTTTATTGTTCTTGTGAGCTTTTTTGTGGCATGTGTCTGACAAATGCGCATTTTTTTGAGCTTCTGTTGAGTTTTTTACGTTGCAAAGTAGAAATATTTGTGTGTACACACGAGGAAAGTATATACAGGGTGTTTATTAATTACATGCCAAAGGAGGTTATTCCCGAGGTTATTCCTTACAAAATTTCAAGACGAAAAGTTTCTATTAACATATGTCCTAAAATGCTTCGATATTGATTTACAGGGTGTTGATTTTTTTTGTTTTTTCCATGTATTTTATACATTTTTAAAGATAATTGATTCAAATTGGGTGTACATACTACTTGTTACAGTCTCTACAAAATAGCTTTACTGATTTTTGCAACAATCAACAAGGTGACAAGGTGACACTTTTTTAGGGGTCATGAACCCCTTAAAAACCCCCAAACTTCTTTTCCTTCATTTTCTACGCCCGCTCTCGAAAAATTTTCCCATCTGTCCATAAAATATTGTGTAAAAAGTTAGGATTCGCAGCTGCCGAATTCAGAATCCATCGACAAAAATGTATACGGTTTCTCGGCATCAGTTGCAATTGATATGCTTTTCTGTGATCCTTTTTTAGAACTCCAAATACTTTTGATTGGAATAAATAAGTTTGTTGAGCCACCCTTCTAATACTCATACCAGGACAATTATTGAAAATTTCAGGAATTGTTTCATAATTTCCGTTCATTATCATGATCAGAGGTAGGATTTACTATTCGGATATGACGTAAAACCAGAGTTGCCCAGGTGGTTATGTGTCAAATTTGCATGCATATATGAAACGATATCTTACCTTGAATTTTTTTTTTTTAGCGAATTTCGTATTATCCAAAGTTGACAAAGTCAATTTATTATAAACACTCAGTCAAAGAGAACTGGAGGTATAGGGAGATGTACTCAACAGTAAACTACACACACAAGTATTTTTTTTCTGCCGGTTACGAGAATAAAAGTATATTATTAATATCTGTTCTAAATGTTTTGTAGTTAAACTTCGGCGTCTTTCGTTGAAAATCCATTTATATTACGACAAGGGCTGCTCGACGTCGACAGATGTAACTGGAGCATACTTAAAATATGTAAATATTCTCAAAGTCACCACATTTATGTCCGGTGTCGGAAAGTCTACTTTGCCGTTTAAAATGTCTATTACACCTGTCATCGTAGCAAATCCGGGATTTGCAGTTTAGAACTTTGTACCCTCGCAGCAATTTCTCCCCTATAATTGAAAAAATGTATTATCGAAGATCGAACACAACGTTTATTACATCAACTGTAGTATATTCTGATGTTGGCTGGTATTGAAGGTCCCGTATGGCTAGAGGAATTCGTGAAAAACTTCCGTGTATGATCTCCAGATTTTCTTGAACAGTTGGATCCATAAATGCTTGTTGCGCCAGTGAAATAGCAACTGCGTCATTTGGATTTAACTGCTGTATAAGGGATTTCACCTTTTTAAAATAGTAATAGTACGATGCCACCTCTAGCCAAGTTCCCCATCGTGTTATAGTGGGCTGTGGAGGTAATAGAGTATTTGGTAGAATTTCATGAAATAACCGTACACGAGTTGGTGCCTTAAGAAAAAGTTTCTTTACACTAGATGTCAAATTATCAACATTATGGTAGCACACCCTAATAGCATCAGCAATCCTATGAAGCCCATGTGCCAGACCTGTTACATGAAGTATATTCTGATATGTTTCCTTCAAAATTCTTCCAACAGCTATCATATAATTCACTCCATCGGTAAGAAATAATAAGAGCTTGTCCTTATTTTCTGCATATTTGTCACCCCAAAACTTTTGCAAACTTTAATTTACTACTTCCGCTATAGTGCGAGAATTTGTAGCTTCTAAAACTTTAGACAATCAAGTGCCTCCAATGCACCCATTAAAACATTCGCTACCTTAAACCCGCACGCATTAGTGATTTCGTCCACGCTAAGCCAGATGTACTTCCCATTAAACCAAAAATGGTCTAAAATGTGGATTGTCTAGTTTTGACCATGGTATGTTACATCCTATTATAAATTTCACTAAATCTAAGTTAAAATTACGTTGCATGTCACTGTAAGTAAAGCCACCTACGCTCCGTTTATGGTTTTCTGAAGAAATATGTCTATTAATATTTGTGTTGCATGACCACGAAATTGCCTTGTTACATACTGTGCAATACAATTGTCTACCATCAAATTGTAAATCGGCAATATCGTGAATCTAAGAATTTACTGTAACTTCCATCGGTATAGTACGATGTGACATTTTAACTGCGCATTTTTAGTACCCACGTCCGAAAGAATCCACGTTATGCAAGATACTGTTTGATCGTGTTATGTTTTCTCCTCTCCACGCTAGGGCCGGCCGTTGACCTTCCGTAATGTAAATTACCAATGTAATTTAAAAGATTCTATTATACATTAGATTTAAATATAATATTGTGTATTCCCTGACAAAACTAAGTTACCATGAACATTGTAAAATTAAATAAAATGCACTTATTATGTTTTTGTAGTTTGGGAATGTTTCAGTAGGTATTTGCAATATATTATATCTGTAAAAGCCATCCCTGGGAACCGATCGGTAAATCCCACGTATGATCATGATGCAAACCCATCTCACAAGGACGACAGCGACCTGCAATAACAACTTCTCTATGGGGAACTCTTCTGTTAGGGAAACGTCATTGATATTCCAGGACAGCTGCTGCTGAGTTATCGTTAGGAAAACCGCAAACAAAGTGAATATTGGTATATTCCGTATTAGAAAAATATCTAGACATTGTTAGTTCACAAATTTTTACAAAACGAGTTAAAAGTCGAAAATTATGTAACACTCACTAAACAATGATTTATTTGACAGATCATATCAGACATAAAAATTCGTAGTAAGAATACAAATCCAGAAATGGAGTTTGAACCGAAAGTTAATTGTCTAGGATCTCACGGTCATGTACAATTTGTTCAGACAGATTCAGAGCTAAAATATTATTTGAAAACTTTAAAAGAGGCAAAATTTCAAAAATGTAATATAAAGATTCCGTCAAATTGGGTTGGTGCCAACCTGTATTATTCAGATGGTGAAGATTTAACAAATATTTCATTATTCTCCTCTGTTAGATTGGATCATCCAGAAATTTTATATTTTAATGACTTTTACTGACATGTATCGCTTATTTATTCATTATTTATTTATCTATAATCCGCAACAGTATGTGCAGAAAATTCCATAACTTTAAAAATCGTAATCTTTGTTTCTTTAGCCAGTTAGTTTCACTCCTTAAGTCGGGATCGAAGATGCTCTACTTGTTTGATAGCCCCATGTCGCGTACCAAATCAGTCACTGGTATGGGCTGTCTAAAAAGTCGTTACTATTTCCATTACCTCCCAAGACAATATTTTGCCAATCTAAAGGCGTAAATGGCACTGGGAAGTCTGATGCGTTTGATGCATTCTGAGGAACAAGTCTCAGAACTGATGTCAAATTCGGATAGTTGATCTTTTGTTTTTACTTTTTGTACTATCCCAAAGTTCTTCTTACACAAGCACAGCAATCATCGAAATGATTGGTGGGTTCTCGCCATATCATTGGAACCACAAAAGGCATGCTTTTTCTTTTCCTTTCATCCACTAGTTACACGCTATTACTTACACAACAGACATGGGGAGCCCATTGCTTGTCTTGATCTCCGACTAAAACTCCAAAATATAGAAAATACGCTTTTTTCACATTTTCAGACGATAGCTTCGCTTGTGACTTCACAAGGAAATCTCCACAAATGGAACAAAACTTGTCAGGTGAGGTTTTGCGCGTTTGACTTGACATTTCCTTTAACTTGCTCTTCTGACATTGCCGACTCATCATACAAAAATTGTGGTGGGCAGTGTTATTGGCCTCAATCCTAACCTAACCTAGTGAGGTTAGGTTAGGTTTGTTGTAAGTAGGTCTCAGTAGACCCTCCACTGCGGCCATCAGCACACCTATTGTGGCTCACGCCTAATTATATTTCACCCAATAAGTTCAGTCTCTTAATGAAACTGATAACTTTATTGGGTGAGAATGTGTCCAGATCCTCTGGCAGCAGTTACCTTTTGCCAAATATTGAGAATCGGATCCTCTCCACAGCGGGACAGGTGCATAAGATGTGGTCTGCCTTCTCATCATCCTCCAGGCATAGTCGGCACTCGGCGTTTTCCGCTAGGCCGAGTTTATGCAGATGGTAGTTTAGTCGGCAGTGCCCGGTATATAGGCCTGTTACAGTTTTCAGGTTTACCCTGTTTAACTCTAAAAGTTTCTTAGTCCTTGATGTCAAAGGGTATTTTATAAACGCCTTCGAATGAACTAATCCTGGTAACTCTTGCCAATACTGGAGAGTTTTCCTTTCAGCCCAGGTTGAGATAGCCATCTTGGCAGTACTTGAGGATATGCCAAGTATTGATTCTGGTCCGATGAATCGTGATCAATCCCACTAAGTCTAAAGAAAATATTGTTATTATTATCAAGCATTACATTTCCCCTCAAAATTTCACCGATTGAAATACTCGATTTCGTATGTGTGGTAATATTGACACAGTCCTTCACACCACCTGGAAAGATTAACAATCTGTTTTTCCCATTAAATATACTTATTCGCCAAATATGTATAATGAGGAGATAATAGAGAGTTGACTTTTATAAAACTCACACTGTACATCCGTTTGCTTAAAAGGTTCATGCAGTCGTAACGACTCGGTGAGAGATTGCGGCGAAGGCGGATTTTAATGCTGAATTTCCTTGTAAACCACGCAGTGTTGCAAGTAATACGCCCTTGCATCGATAAACTAACACAAAACCGACAAAACACAAAATAAAAGGAAACTTTACAAGCAGATTTACTTTGTCTCTTCTCATTGCATATATATTACCAGAAGGATACTCTGTTAGGGACGCAGCCACGATGATTTTAGTGAACGGAGGCGGCTTGGTGTGCTCGTCGAAATAGATGTAAATATAATTCGAGGATGTGAATTCGATTATTGTCTTAAAATTGCGTAATCAGGAGTAATATTATACTCTCTGGGTTTGGCCTCGATAGAAAAATAATACAAGAGAGTTCGGTTCTGTTTTGGCCCAATTTAACATAACTACGGAGGAAAAAATCGAGAGGTATCAAGTCAGGTGATTGTGCGTTGGCCCACGTCTTTTAATATTTGTTAAACCTCACAGGCAAAGTTGAAGTATGTTAAATATGTTGAAGGTGCCGGCCATTTTGTTACCCACGTCATCAAATTGACCTCTCCAGATAGCTGTTTTGAGATATTGTTTTCGATATTTTAAATACGCACCGCACTATAGGCCGATGGTGGAGGCGCCGTCTCAAAAATCTGTAACTTTTTTATTTGTTACTATAGACACATGAAATACAGATATAAAGAAAGGTCTGACGTTCAGTAGTGACGGTAAATAATTTTTATTTTGTTTTTATACATTTCATTTTATAATTGTATAATGATAACATACAGCGTGTAATTTATGTACATAATTACATGTAAATAAATATTTATTGTAATAGTTGCAAGACTTCTTCTTCAAGTTCCACAATCTTGCGTGACACAGATTGTCTTAAGCTCGTTATATAAGGGACTGATGTGTACAATAAAGTATGAAAGACATCTTCGTTAGTAGCTTTTCGGGAACATTTGCGAGAATGATGTAACCTGAAACGTTTATAATCCTTATTTCTGGATTGCTGTGCATCTTCGGACAACTGGCTAAGTGGTAAAAGTGCATTATATTGAATTATGTTTTCTCCAGGAATGAGTACTTTATGTACAGAGGAGGGCATATAGTATCATGGATATTTGCTCACATATAATTCGGCTGTTCTAAAAGCATATTCACCAAACTTTTTGGCATTGATTGCCATACCACTTGACATTGTCTGAAGTAGTATGCGAAATCTCATAATAAACTAATTCTTCATCAACTCCAGTAATTTGTGCAGTGCAAGCAGAATTGGCAAAGAACCTTCGAGCGGTATTTCCGTCATTACTAGTTCCGTTGATTTGTCGAGGTTTATCAATTGCTGCTCCTGTACATAAGCTTTTTTAGATTGCTTTTGCTTTTTCATGTCCTCTGAGGTTACTCTCACCATTTTTTAAATGATAAGTTGTATGAAACATGAAGTACTAACTTCATAAATCAAATCCATGCATGTAAAGATGAGAGTCAAATCTATAATGCTCCTCATTCTCAGGTCTCTGTTTAACACGTTCCAAATCGTTCATTTCTGTTGGTTTTGCAAGACATATATGGCATGTGGCACTTGAGTATTTGTTACTACTTGTGTAACCTTACTATCTATCATTGTAAAGAACAGCTCATGTTTAATAGACATCTGCTGTTCATTCTTCACTACAAAAGAAGGCAAAAGAGTGCTTATTTGAGTTTCCACTTCATTGACAACAGATCTTGTTTTCTCTGGAGTCTCTTTTGAGAATTCTATTAAAATGGGGCTACAGTATCGAACAGAGGACAGGGTTGGATTTTTCCAAACGACGTTTTTTGTGACTTCAACTGCAGTTTGTAGTGGAACCAAGGATGTTACAAACAAGTTAGTATCGGATATTATGTTACTTTCACCAGACAGTATTTGCTTGTACTCACTTTGTCCCGAAGATCCATCACAGCCCCATTTACTGTATAATATTAATTGTGAAAAGTTGGCCACATTCACAGAATCAAATTTGATTATTCTCTTATATGTGTGATCTAGAAGAGACTGCAAACTTACTTTAGCACCAATTTCAGTTACTTGCATGTGATCTGGATAACATTCTCGCTTTGCTTCTGTAAGTTTGGTATATGATGGGAGTACAGTACAGTCTTTGTCTTGTAAACAGGTTCTAAGGTATGTATATTGGTTTTTCCTTAAATCTAAATCAATGAAAAGAGCCAAGGCCTCTTGATTTGTGAAAGGCTCAACAGAAGTATTACGTCTTAATAATGTGTGGATAAAAGCCTTCCTTTCTTGTGATGCAGAACGTAGTTCCTGTATAATTTCTGATTCCCATGTGTCACCAAATGAACGTAATCCCTGGGTATATGAATGATAAATCTGATCAAGTCCAGAGTCTCGAAATAGTTTTATTGGCTTTTCGTTTCTGTATCTTCTCTGCGGATTCGTTAAATGACTTACATGGTCTCCCTCGTGGGTTTTCAGATAAGGACGTCGATGATTCTTCGTCTTCTTGGAATGGTACAAAAAATTCGCCAGCCAACCATCAAAACAACGCTTATTTAAATCTCTCCATATTCTACTTTTGTAGTCTACTAACTGAACCCAGTCAACATTTAAATAAATTACCGAACCGAATTATAAAAGTTTGATGTATTAGTTATAAGAAAATTGAGGTTTGTGTTCCTTATTCGGTTTTTGGTTTTTGGTAATTTTTGAGACGGCGCCTCCACCATCGGCCCATAGTGTATCGTGACGTTTGGGTGTTCATAGCTCAGTTGATCTATGAATGTTCTCAAACAAAATATGACAGATTGGGAATCAAGAAATCACTCAAATGGATTACACAATCCTCTTTGCCATTTCAAACATTGAGCTTGCCTTTAAGAAAATACGTAGTTTTTCATTCAAAAGGTATTTTATAAATCGATATATATATCCGGAGTTTTCAGCCGGTCTTTTATTGTTTAGTAATAAATATTGGTGTATTTATCGTCTTAAAACGTGAACTTAAGTAATACGGTGTTAATATCGAGATATTTTCAAGTTAAAATCGGAGGAGCTCCAATTAGCAGATATGTTACCAATAATTTAATAAAAAAAGTTCAAACTTTCGGGTTATGTGTACGATAAGGCATTGTCCGGGTCAGGAAAACGGCGCTTTCTGATAATAATGTTATAGAGGCCAAACTTGGGCATTTCTCAAACTCCTGGGAAGTTGAATAAACGGCTGTGTGTGAGGGAGGCACAATGGGCTCGCATTTCTAACAATACTTGAATTACTGAACATAACAGACTATTAAAATGTTTCACGTAACACACGCACACTTCCACTTGGTCTAAGAATTATGCCCGAGAGTCCCGTCCCCCATAATGACAGACACAGATTTTGCAAACAATTTTTACCCCTAAATTATTGACATTTTCTCCCCTTGCTACTAGGAAAACGTACGTACTTCTACGTGATTTAAAACATTTTCATAACCGAATTGCATGAAATCTTACCCGTCCGTCATTCTCCTTAGATGTAAACCCCTGTCACTACTTTTTCAGTGACAGTTTCTAATAGATATAGCATATTAAATAGTTATCATTTCAGCCAAAATACTGTTTGCTACGATAGAAAATGTTATCTGAGAATGCTGAATGTAAAAGGAAATATACTCACACTCTTCCCAGAGCAGTGAAGGGAATGAGGATTGACTTTCACCCAGACTCGTTGGTGTGATACACAGACGGTTCTCGTATGGTCATCAGATCCATCCCCCGGAGTCAGAATATATATGGAAGGCAGATGAGTGCAGGACGGCTTTGCTCTAGAATCGTACACCACGGTCTTCCAGGCACAGGTCTACAACATCCGAGTGGTGGCAGGTAAGGAATGTTGCTGAATAGATGGTATATAGGCTCTGGCCTCTGACTGCCACGCTGCTCTAAAGCCGTGTGTTCCCTCCAGGACGAGATCGGCTCTAGTTCAGGAGTGCGAGGACCTTGCCAGGCACAAACAAATAAGACTAGTGTGGGTACCGGAATATACCGAGGTTCCAGGTAACGAGAAGGCCGATAAATTGGCTAGACTTAGAGCCGTGGAGCCAATAAGTGGACCCACGAGACACTAAGGAATCATTGGAGGACCAACAGGGCATGTAGGCAAACTTGGGATTTTGTGACGGGGCCAAACAAGTGGAGGTCGGCTTGGTTACTGGGCTAGGTTCCAGGCAACGAGAAGGCCGATGAATTGGCTAGATTTAGAGCCGGGGGAGCCAATAAGTGGACCCACGAGACACTAAGGAATCATTGGAGGGCCAACAGGACATATAGGCAAACTTAGATTTTGTGACGGGGCCAAACAAGTCAAGGTCGGCTTGGTTACTAGGCTGAGTCAAAAGTCTGAATATGTTAATTGGAGTTCTGACATGCCACAGCAGACTTAGGAGACATCTGTCATTGATAGGTGTTGAGGACGACCCTACATTCATAGGATGCGAGAGTGAGGAAGAAACATGTTACCACTTTCTGGGGCAGTGTGAATCGTTCGAGCGCTTAAGGCACAACGACGGTTCATGGGTCGAGATAGGGAGGTCAATTAGAAAAGTTTACTGTATTACCTACCTTTTAAAGTGATTTAAATTCCAAGTCGATCCTCCGGTCTTTTTGAGATGCAAAGTGGTCAATTACTTTTTCATTAGTCTTTTAATCTTCTTTATTAATGCCCTTTCTATGGTAAGCATAGCTATAGAAGATAACCTTTCCTGACCCATGGTATTTCTTAAAAATGTCTTTATTATTTTTAAGGTGGAAAAACAACGTTCACTTTCGACGGTAGTAATAGGGAGAGTACACAAGATTTTTAACAGTTTGACACTTTCAGAAAAAGTATTGCACAAATTATTGTTAATAAAAAGCTGTAACAAATCAACTGCACCTTCACTATTGGAAAAATCTTCTCGGCTATATAATACTTCTAATTCAGTTTTAAGTTTCAAGTGATTTATGACTGGATACTCCGTTTTAACTAATTTAAACATATCTTGAGGAAAGCTTTTTTTATAATCTTTAAATCTGCGTGAAATAACTGAGACGCTGCTAAATGATTACTGAAGCCAAACCTGTTTTTGATCTCAGATGTAACTATATCACAAACTTCTAATGAAATTCTCATTTTTGATTCTTCCGTTTTACATCTCTGGGCAGACTGCATGGATGTCTCCTCCAAATAGTTATTCAAAATTTTATTTCTGATGTCTTCAATTTCACTATTAAAAACGCCAATACACTTATTTACTGTCATGACATCGATATTACGTTTTTGTCATTAATTGAACAATATATCACAATGAGGCATAACTAAATGAAAAAAATTTTACCAGTAAAGAAAATGTTCATTTTGTAAGTAGTTTTTAAACCAATAGCTTGGTTTAGAGTGTTATTTTCTGATTCATTATCAATGATTTTTTCTAAACAATCTAATAATTTTCTTCGATAGGTATAAACAGTCTCTATGCACTTTGTATTAAAATTTCATCGTGTTGGAGCCGCTTTAGGTAATCTCACCTTAACAACATTATCTAACACGGCTGTTCTTTTTGGATATTTTCCAAAGAATGAAGAAAAGCTATGTAAATTAGCAAACAAAAATTTTATGCTTTTATCCTGACTTAATGCTTTTTGTAAAATTAAATTTAGTTGATGAGCGTAACAGTGAATAAAATTTTAATTTTTAATTAAAAATACCTATTAACTTCTTTTTTCTTATCAAGAGATGTTTGCTTTATCGTCATATTAGGTTTTGGACGGCCACCACCTTTGAATTTCACTCGGTCTTCATAACCCAACTTATATCCATATTTTGTACAACACTCATATTTAATAGTAAACACCAAATACACTGTTTTACTTAATTTCACGACAAGTAGAGATTTACTAATAAAATGTTCACAAATAAAAACATTAAAAACAACGCGACAGAATTTACCGATCAACACGTACCTAGTCAGCATTAAGACTGCTTTACTGAACTTTGTGCGTTATCGTTTCCGTAAAATGTGTCAGGGACATTGTCCCCGCCAGTGTTTTCTGTCTCTTTGGCTTTCTGACGATTCGCCCATAAGTCTATTTCACTTTAATTCGTTGTAAATTCGGTCCGTAGCTAGCTTTGAGGACAAGTTGTGGATTGACCCAAGATTTTTAAATTCTGTAAATGAATAATGTAATGAATATGAAATCCTGCGATCGAGATATTTGTTATTTGAATAGTATTGTGCATAGAATGAACTAGAAACTTTAATATATTTTTTTAAGAATATTAAAAATATATATATTATATATTTTTAAACTTCAGAAAATGAATAGCTCTATTTTTTATTTGTATGTGGAAGGTCATTGATCAAATGACCCTATAGAAGAACCGCCAGTGATGTATAATGTTGTAAATCCTATAGACGGTCAATATTATTATGTAACATTCATTAAATAATATCAAATGTCTAGACCACTTTAAAGGATCTTGCACAAATTGTGCTTGTTCAAATTACATTGCGCAAGCTGAAATAATAGTGCCATGTAGGGTGGATGTTGCACAATGTTAGTTAAGTAGAATCTGAGAGGTGAAGGTGGAACGAAATTTTAAATCAAACTACACTTCGTCCGTGCAGTTGCTAAAAATAGTGGCGTTGTTCATAACCGTTCAATATATATGGACTTGTTTTTTTTATCACGGTGTCTTGTTTTTAAAGGATTGTTAAACTTTCTTCAGTTTTTCGCTAATTTTAATTTTATTTATTTCTCGACAGCGTAGACTTTGTTGGCGGAACATAAGGTGAGTGAACAATGCTTTTTGGAGTGTGTGTGAAAACTGCTTCAGGGGGTAACTTGTTTAATTTTTTTTATTTGTTCCTGTCGACTTTAGATCGTTTTGATGGTAGTCCAAAATGTAAAACCAGACTGATATTATTTTATTCTTAGATCCAGAATATTAAAAAAACAGTGAAATATCTTGTTACTCGCAGTTTGTTCTTTTATGAAAATGTCGCATTTACTTGGACGAACGACAATAAAGAAAATGTAAAATACAGTGTCAATTGAAACTTGTGTGTTTTCTATCATAACTAAGCCTGGCCAAGCGATAGTAGATTCAAGGTCGGGCGCAATACCAATGCCATTGCGCGCTTGTTTACGATGACGATGACACGAGACACTTCAGTTGTTATCTGTCGGTCGATGCATAGACTACTAATAAATAATAAATAATATTGAGCGTAAAGAATATAAAACGACCGTACGCTGATAAAGTGAATAAATTTATCGGTGAATTTCCGAATTTATTCTATGATTGATGTAAAATCATTTATAAAGTTTGTGATCAAGCCTTACTGTGCTGGAATAAATAGGGCTGCAAAATTCGTGTCAATAGTAACCGGCATAAAAATTTAAAAAATGGCGTGTCTTCTTTGGAACCTCAGTTTATGTTTGATTTACTGTTAATGCTGATTGCCTGTGATGTTCCCCTGCGCATATTGGATAAACCAGCATTTCGGGAGTTCTGGAATAAATACAATCCCCAGGTAAATTTACCAAGTCGTTCATCGTTACGTAGATATGTACCAAGTGTTCATGAAGACATTGTAAATAGGATTAAATGTGCATTAAAAAATACACGGCTGTGGTTATGTGTTGACGAAACGACAGATTCTAAAAAAAATTCTATTTTAAATGTTATAGTACGTGTACTCGACCCTATTTAAACCAACATTTCTATTTTTACTAGCTAGCAAAAGACTAACTGCGTGTACTGGCGAAACAATTACGCGGGTGGTGTTGGAGACTTTCGAAAAATTTGAACTATCAACAAGTCAAGTGTTGATGTTTGTGATCGACGGTGCTGCGACAATGGGTTTGGTGGGCCGTTTTCTTCAAAGAGACGATTGTAGGTTTTTACATGTTACGTGTAAAGTGCATGCGTTCCATCTTGTAGCAGAAACGATTCGAAAATATTTTCCAGAGGTAGATGCATTAATAGCAAATACAAAAAAAAGTATTTCTCAAATCTCCTAAACGGCTTCGAGCATTTCACACACTGTGTCCTGGTATTCCGGAACCACCAGATCCGATTCTTACACGTTGGGGAACGTGGTTGAAGGCAGCTTTTTATTATGCTGAATATTTTCAACAAATAAAAGCTGTGATACTACAGTTCAAACCTAACGAGGCTGCAGCTATTAAGGAAAGCCAGACAAGCTTTCAAGGTGTTTCCCTTGAAACAGATTTAAAAACTATTTATAACAATTATAGAGGACTACACGACGCAATAGAAAAATTGCAAAATACTTCGTTGTCGTTAGTGGAATCGCTGCAAACAGTGGGCGACGTAAATACACAGCTACAGACTATAAATGACGCAAAATATAAGCCCGTTATTGAAAAATTCGAGGGTGTGTTACGGAGATATCCTGATTTTACCAAATTAAGACAAATTTGTGATGGTGCATCTACAGCTGCGTTAAGTGAGTTCACAGAGTGTTTTACTTATGCCTGTATTACTTCC
Source organism: Rhamnusium bicolor (assembly GCA_029963845.1). NCBI lineage: Eukaryota > Metazoa > Arthropoda > Insecta > Coleoptera > Cerambycidae > Rhamnusium > Rhamnusium bicolor. The sequence continues at coordinate 611,986 of JANEYF010003098.1, read as the reverse complement.
GTAGATGTCAAACGGTCTTTTTCAAAATACAAACATATTTTTTCACCAAAGCGAACATCGTTTACTAAGACAATTGTAGAAACATATCTGATACTACACAGTTATTATAGAAGTGCTCCAGTTTGTGATAACGACAACCAAGCTACTTCATAAATCTGCTTAAGAAGGTGAGTTTTCTACATATTTTTTTATAAAGTGTACCAGTATTAATAAAATTTATTTCCATTTATTTTATTTATTTAATTATTTTATTTATTTATTTATTTATTATTAGTTATCACTTAGATATACAATATACATGTGTGAACGTCATTTAACAGTTTAATAATAATGTGCAGCATTAAGCTTACAAAATATAAGGAAATACATAAAAAAAGAATTTAAAGCGAACGAAATAGTACAAAAACATACATCACAATATATAAAATATTTTTATTTTTATTATTGTACTTATTCAAGTATTATGATATGATGCATACCCAGTACGTCTCTGTAGGATTAATTACCATGGCCAGGCTTAATCATAACAGATGTGTCTGAAACTTGACAAGACATTTTATTAAAGTTTCTCAAGGCATGACAACAAAATCAATTCACTTGATATAATTAGACAAAGATACAAACTGCCCCGGCTAAATGAACTTTGATAACATCTTATTAAATCACCTTCGATTCACTTATTTTCTCTAGTCTTTGGTCCAATTAAATGTGATGTCGGGAAATTTGCATATATCGCCCACGGCATCCTGTAACACAATAGCTTTTAAAGCAATTTTAATTCTGCAATAGGCAGTTGCGTTGAAATGTGACTAACTCTAATGGAAAAACAAAAATGCAGATTGCATACAAACGGTATTAATGCATAAAACAAATATTCAGCTCAAAATTGAGTTATAGTCCTACTACGAATTTCTTAATTTAATCTGAATCTCTAATACAATACAAATACTATGTCCCCTACATGTAGGCTGCCATACTGTGGGCAATTTTTATTGGCCGCATATTAACCAATTATAGAAGGTTATGAGACCGCGTTAATTTATTTCCGTGATTGTTACTTCCCTCACCCTTCAAAGTGAGGAAGTTATGTATTCCTGAAAAAAATTTTGAACATTTTTATTGCATTTCTGGACGAATCTCGACGAATTGTGACGATACACAAAATTTCAGACAGAAAAAATGTTCTGTCTGTATGTCTGTCTGTGTGGTTCTCGATAGCAGTGACAGTTTTTGAGATAAATCTTTCAAATTTGGTACACACATTCTAGAGGTCAAGGAAGAGATTGAGTTCGTTGTTGATAAGCAAAATCAGTCCCAATGTCTAAAAAAAATATTGGTGACATTCCACCAATGTGACTTTTTTGGAACGTCAAAATGTGACTTTTTTGAAACGTCAAAGTGACTTTTTTGAAACGTCAAAATGTGACTTTTTTGCAACATTAAAAAATGTGACTTTTTTTAAAACGTCAAAACTTACTTTTATTATAAACTCCACCACACGTCGAGTTTTACTACGGTGAGGAAGTTCTGAACCCCAAGTAATTGGCATTGGTTTTTTTTTAATGTTTTTATTTTCCAATCATTTAAGCAGTATTTTTTATTGTGTTTAATGTTTTCCAATTATATTGTTATTATAGTGAGAATAGTCTAATTATATTATTCTACTAAGAATATTTTCTAGTACTCAAAAACTAATAAATAATAAACACAACACATAATACAACCCCCTGTATCTTTAAACTGACGTTGCTCGAGATGGGGCTACACATTTAGAGACAACGGACACACATCCGATATCCGTATACTACAATTAATCTCTCTCAGAAAAATCCCAGTACCACGGCCGGGAATCGAACCCAGGACTTTTGGGTGAGAGTCAAGTGTCCTTGCCTCTCGACCATCAGTCATACGTAAATACAGAAAAAATCTAATAAAAAGGGACAAATCAGGCAAAGAATGCAATAATTAATAAATCCAGTCACAGCACATCACGGAAACAAATCATCCAAAGATGACAATAATAAATTGAAATGTAACCAAATTGCCCACAGTATGGCGGCCCCCCTATACAGGGGCATTTTCTCAAGGTCGAGCAATATAATTGGAGATCCAGATTATATTAAGAAATTCATGAGTCCGACTTATCGAAATAGCATAGCCAACTTGAATTTTGCAAACTTGTAAAAACCATAAGAGAGTCATAGTTACGACCGCCAACGGGGGGTCTGGGGGCATGGGCCCCCAGCTCATGTCCCGGAGCGTCAAATGCGGTACCTTATCACGCTAGAATCAAGGCGCGAACCGCGGATTTCCCGTTACAACCTGCGTTCCTCCATGCGCAGGCCCGGACAATCGCGCCCTTCAAACGTAGGGAGCTCAGAAACCGACCATGACTCGATTGCAACAGATGCTGCTGTTGGACCAGACCGCCCCGCACCGCACCCATGTGATCATTTTGAGCGGGCACTTGAAGTTTGGGACGGCGGGGATAGGGTTGCCCCCTCCCTACTTAAGGGCATCTATCTAAATTAGATCACAAAACCCCAACCTGCTACTAAAAGCGGCGCCAGCACCACTAAAAAGCCAACACCATGAGGAGGGACCAGGTAGCCACCCTAGCCGCGCTTTCCGTCCCCTTAGTGTTCATGTCAGCAAGATTTCTCCTGTTACCTTTGATGAGAAGGGGTCGAGGTCGCTTACGCGATGCTCTATCCCACATCGGTGCCGGTGGTGGCTTCTTGTTGCCCAGGAACCTGGGATTGGGTAACTCCGCTACCGGCTTTAAGGGTGTGTCCCGTGGGGTCTACGCGGCACACCCAGATTTCTCATGTCGGCAAGATTCCTCTTACTACGTTTGGTGAATAATCGTCGAGGTCACTCGCGCGAACCTCTATCCCCTATCTCTTGCCGATGGTGGCTACCGTTTCCCAGATAACCTGGGATTGGGTATCTCCGCCACCTACTATATGGCTGTGTTTCATGGGGTCTACACAACAGTCGCCTCACACTATTTATCTATCAGTTGATTTCTCTGGTGTGTTTCGCCGTGATGTTTTCCTATTTCTTTTGTATGATTTCATTGGAAATATCATCAAACTGCCACCCCTCAGTTGGAAATTTGTATTTTTACAATCGTCAGTATGAGACATTTGATTTAGTTCACTATTTACTGACTTTGTTTAACAAAAACTTAGGTGAATTTAATAACTTCTTTTCTAAATCTTAAATTTATCTAGAGTATGATGCGCTCGTACATTAGCCTTACAGGTCTCAGACCTCAGCCTTATGGATTTTATTGTTTTGGGTACGTAAATGTAATCTTATATTTTTCTGTAAATGATTGTACCGTTAGGTTTTCCACTAATGTTCCCGATGCAATTGTATATCGTTGTATGAAGAATATTAGTTTACAACTAATATTTATTTGCATAACTTGCTAATTAAATTAGTGTAATTTTTCAGTGCACAATAGACGATACATTAAAAACGAATGAAAGCCTTCTTTCTGTGAAACGAAAACATTTGTAGGCAATTAGCAAAAACTTCTGATACAATGGCTACTTGATAATCTTTATTTTATAACGAGTGTTCAAAAAAACCGGCGTCAAGTTGCCGGTACAAATGAAAAAAGAGATCTACTAAATACACTTTTCTTTTTTACTGCATGTTTAGGACTTAATGGGTTTTTGCTATGTGCCCACGAATGATGCATCGCATGACTAACTAATCGCAAACTAATCTAGGCCCACTTTTCCAATTTGCATGGGCAACTAGACGTCGCACAGTGATGCCAAACGGACATTTCTTTGCCGAAAATCTGTAACTTTGTCATTTTTAGACCAATTCTTATAAAATTTGGTATGTGGAATAGAAAAGGTTAAAGTTTAATGTGAGCAATGAAAATCCATTAAAATATTAATTTGTTTATTAAAAAATAACAAACATTAACCCTCTAGCCGCTAATTTTGTTTTTGCGCCAATATGTATGTAACTTGGTAGGTATATACGGGTTTTTTGGGTCGTTGAATCCGAAAATGACACCATAATTCCAACATGACGATTCTGATATGGTGTACTCAAAATCCAAAGTTTAATTAATTGTTGTGTTACGTGTTATTGCAAATATTTGTGATTCAATTTCCCCGACAGTACTCCTGATTTTCTTGGAAATTTCTTTTTGTGAACTCTATAAGAATAGGACTACAAAAAGTGGATTAACGAAGGTGATGGATTTTGCCAAATAATATTGCCATTCTCTTCATTAACAAACTTAAGTGGTACAAGCAATGATATGAACAGATTGGAATTGATATTACTTGGCTTTCGCCTGACAAAATTTGTTTATACTGGATGGTCACGAGTCAATGTTACGCCCCCAATATTTTGGTTGTTTTTGAATTTAAAAATTTGGTTTTTGGTACACGTAAATTAGACAATAATGGGCTACTTTTAGACTAACAGGAATGAAATATACTTCCGGTTGAACCGGAAGTGACATCAACTTTTTTTCTTAAATGGAATGACTATATTTTTTTATGGTTTCTCATTAAGCATAAATTTCTAAGTGCAACAGTTTTTTTCAGATTTTAAGAATTCCAAAAAATATGAGATACGAACAATTTTTTAATTTTTTCAAAATGGCCGCGTCAGATGAATGCGATGTAAGAAAATTACTAAGTAGGCTATGGAAATTATTATAAGGTTGTAGACTTGTCTGTAAAGAAGAAAATAGTTGTTTGAATTACTGGTAGGTACCAGTATTTTTAGGTTTTTTTTTTCAAAAAACGGAATTTCATTTTCATTTTCCGTAGGGGTCCTATGGAAATTTTTTTAATGGACCTGTACTATTTTTTTTATTAACCAGAAATTATGATTCATAAACTATAATTTTTTCGCCATTAATCATTTCTTAATGATATCCTTCGTAATAATAAAAGTATTTTTAAAAGGTAAACGCCAACAAATCATTTTAATAAGGTACTACATTTAAATTCAAAATTGTAGATAGCCATAAAAATGACAGACATTCGCAACACTTGAATTATTCTTGACTTACTCACTAATTTTCTGAAGCAAGTGTATTAAATTTGTTATAAACAAGAAAATTAATATAAAATGGCTGAAAAATATTCAAGAGATGAAAGAGTTGACATGTTGATTATTTACGGAAAGACTCAACCTAATGCAACTAGAGCACAAACTCTGTATGGAGAGAGATATCCAGAAAGAAGACAACCTCGGAGAAACTATTTCGCCCGGTTAGAGCATCAATTTAGAACTGACCTGATATAGAAATTGAAGAAAGATTTATTATGGATGAAGAAACGGAAATTAATGTATTAGCGTTAGTGCATGTTGACCCAACCATTTCGGTAAGACAAATTGAACATGAATTACAGGTTTCCAAAGAATCAGCCAGGAAAATTTTAAAGAAACACGGCTATCGTTCTTATAAATATCAATTGCATCAATTTTTGTATGAGAATGATTATCAATGAAGAATAACCTTTTGTAATTGGTTACAGTTACGCCAATTAAGAAATGAGAATTTTATCAAAAACGTTTTGTTCACTGATGAATCGAGTTTTACAAACCTTGGGTTATTTAATCGAAACAACAATCGATATTGGGCAATTGAAAATCCTCACATTATGAGACAGGGGCGGTTTCAGGAGTGGTTTGGTTGCACTTAGAAATTTATGCTTACTGCGAAACCATCAAAAAAATATAGTCATTCCATTTAAAAAAAAGTTGATGTCACTTCTGGTTCAACCGGAAGTGATATTTTCATTCCTGTTACTCTAAAAGTAGCCCATTATTGACTAATTTATATGTGTACCAAAATTGATTAGAGGTCGCCCGGTATTCGCTTTGCCCAGAAAAACCATTAAATCCCCACTTAAAATCAATCCCGTGTCATCAGATAGATTAATGGAATAGAGCAGTAGCAAGCTATTAGCCGTGTGATTTTAAAAAATTGTAATTTTACGTGTGCAATTTTGTATGTTATTTCAACATTATCCGGATAACATTCATTTTTAGCTTCCAAAAACCTTATACACGGAAACAAATTAAGACCTGTACTTATAGTACAGTTTCTGTGGTTCTCATATTGTTTTGTTGAATCTAAATCGAGCAAGATTTCTAGAGCTTTTTCTTTGGAAGAAGTCACTATAGATGGTTTTTCTTCCGGCTAATCTCTGTGAAGTACATCCAAGGTATCCGGCGATATATAACATAACACTAACAACAGCTTGCGGTACATGATAAATCACATGAGTTAGGTTTACCCATATATCTATCCACTTTCTTATAAAAATAATTTCCACTTTCAAGGAAGATGTTAGCAAAAAGCATTTTTGACAGAGCCTTATATTGAGCGAGACAACTGTGCGTCAGTTTTTTTGGACGCCCGTTACATATTTCATATTAGTCACTTACTATTACATAACACCATATTTAGTGTTTACTCGCTAACAATGCACACTGACGTGTTGCAAATTCCTGTAAATAATATTATTACGCGAACTCTGTTTTAAAATCTCTGGACCAAATTAAAAAGGATTTATTTGCTGTTTGTTTTGACACTTTTTTCCAGGAATCATTGAATTTTAAATTAATTATTAATTTCTGTTGTTGTGTTAAATCGACAAAAATTTATTGTTCTGTTATTGAATGCAAACTAGAGTGGAAAAACACTTGTAACAGTTGTCACAAGGCATCTCTGGAATTTTCTCCAAAGAACATACAAGCATGCTCGTAAATAAATACTACGATCTCTTAAAATTAATTAGCAAAAATATAAACTAAATAATGAGGTACATACCGCTTGATACAATGTATTATTCAGAATAATGAAATCTGCCAGCATATTACGTACAATACTCATCAGTAGAGCTGTCCGAGGTGGCTGGAGTACAGCCACGGTCTTGCGATGGCGTCACACGTGCCGATTTAGAAGTGATTTACGCTGCAGTCTTATTTGAAAGGTTGATGCGTGAGGTTGTACCTATAAATTATACATAATGTCAAACGCGCCAAAGGGTAAAAAACGACCGTACGCGGACACAGTGAATAAATTTATCTGTGAATTTCCGGATTTATTCTATGACGGATGCAAAATAATTTGTAAAGTTTGTAATCAAGACTTAATGTGCTGGCACAAAACAGATTGTCGTCGTCATATCAACACCGTGCAACATCAAAATAAAAAATGGCATGCCTTTGACAACTCAGTTTATGTTTGATTTATTGTTAATGTTAATAGCCTGTAATAATCCGCTACACATACTGGATAAACAACCATTTCGGAAGTTTTGGAATAAATACAATCCCCAGGTGAACTTACCAAGTCGTACATCGTTACGTAGATATATTCCAGCTGTTCGTGAAGACATTGTAAATAGGATTAAATGTGGATTAAAAAATACACGGCTCTGGTTATGTATTGACGAGACGACAGATTGTAAAAAAAATTCTATTTTAAATATTATAGTACGTGTACTGGGCCCTCTTAAACTAACATTTCCACTTTTACTGGCTAGTAAAAGACTAACTGCGTGTACTGGCGAAATAATTACGCGTGGGGTGTTGGAGACATTCGAAAAATTTGAACTTTCAACAAGTCAAGTATTGATGTTTGTGACTGATGGTGCTGCGACAATGCGCATGGTAGGCCGTTCTTTTCAAAGAGACAATTGTAGGTTTTTACATGTTACGTGTAAAGTGCATGCGTTACATCTTGTGGCAGAAACGATTCGAAAATGTTTTCCAGAGGTAGATGCATTAATAGCAAATACAAAAAAGTTTTTCTCAAATCTCCTAAACGGCTTCGGAGCATTTCACAGACAGTGTCCTGGTATCCCTGAACCACCAGAGCCGATTCTTACACGTTGGAGAACGTGGTTGAAAGCAGCTTTTTATTATGCTGAATATTTTCAACAAATAAAAGCTGTGATACTACAGTTCAACCCTAACGAGGCTGCAGCTATTAGGGAAAGCCAGACAAGCTTTCAAGACGTTTCCCTTGAAACAGATTTAGAAACTATTAATAACAATTATAGAGGACTACACGACGCAATAGAAAAATTGCAAAATAGTTCGTTGTCGTTAGTGGAATCGCTGTAAATAGTGGACGACGTAATTACACAGCTACAGGCTATAAATGACGCAAAAAATAATCGTGTTAGTGATAAATTCGAGATGTATTACAGAAAGATCCTGATTTTAGAAAATTAAGACAAATTTGTGATGGTGCATCTACAACTTCGTTAAGTGAGTTCACAGATTGTTTTACTTATGCCTGTATTACATCCGTAGATGTCGAATGGTCACCAAAGCGAACATCGCTGACGGAGACAGCTGTAGAAACATACCTGATGCTATTATACTATAGATCTTCCCACTTTGTGATGACGACAACCAAACTACTTCATAAATCTGCTTAAAAGGGTGAGTTTTATACAAATTTTTATAAAATGTAACATTATTGTTAACATTTATTTCCATTTACTGTACTTATTCAAGTATTATGATATGATGTAAACATATGAGTCATATGACGGCTCTGTCGGCCAGGTGACCTCGGACAGCTCTACTCATCAGTAAAGTTGGCAAAAATGCGCCGCAGGACATAGGCGTACACACCATAATAAGTGTAAGAAAAGAAATTAACTAGTAATAAAAGCAATTCAGCATAATAAGAAACTGGCTTCAACCATGTTCCCAGACATGTAAGAATAACGTCTCCAGCACCACCCGCGTAATTGTTTTGCCAGTTAATCTTTTGCTAGTTAATAATAGTGGAAATGTAGGTTTAAGAGGGTCCAGTACACGTACTATAACATTTACAACATTTTTTTTTATAATCTCGTCTCGTCAACACATAACCACAGCCGTGTATTTTTTAATACGCATTTGATATTATTTACAATGTCTTCGCATACAGTTGGTACATAGTTACGCAACTTTGCGCGACGTGGTAACGTCACTTGGGGGTTGTATGTATTCCAGAACTCCCGAAATCGTTGTTTATCTAGTATATGCAGCGGAACATCACAGGCAATCAGCATTAACAGTAAATCGAACATAAACCGTGTTTTCGAAGGCACGCCAATTTTTTTTTAGTTTTATGCTGCACAGTATTTACGTGAAATCATATTTATCCCAGCACTTCAGGTCTGTCTCGCGCACCTTACAAATTATTGTAGTACCATTATAGAAAAAATCAGGGAATTCACCGATAAATTTATTCACTTTGTCAACGTATGGCTGTTTTTTTTTCTTTGCGCACGTCTGACATATTTTATTATTAAATTAATATTAACAATAAAATACAACAAATAAAATTATCAACAATACAACAACATACAATAGAGTGGAGGGGACTAAGTTACTGTGTAAACACTACGACACACAACAATGGACTAGTCTGCGGCTGTTGCACCACTGAATAGCCGCACGACCTGCCAACTTTACTCATCAGTTTAAAGTCACCACCTTCCTCACTGCTCTCTTTCTGGCACGCCTCACTACAAATAGTGCTAGAAAGGGAGCATATGAGTAGATGGTGACTTTAAGCTGATGAGTAAGGTACATGCTCACAACTAATATTCCTCTCAATTCATGGCTGTTAAATTTGAGCGATTTAATCTGTACATCTGTTTGTACACGGAAAATGAGCATTCCACATCTACCGAGGTTAATAGTGCAAATTTTAAATCATTCACATGGACAGGCACTGATGAGAATAATTGAGATATAATAATCTAATTTATCGATTATTATTTAAATATCTGGAGATCGATTATGACTTCTAAAAATTAGTACTATTATTAGTTTGATTATTCTGTCGGTTTTAAAGTTGGAACCCTCGATCGATGAAAACAATGAAGTACAAAGTATGCAATTAGCTTGTTGCAATAACAGAGTAAAGCAAACAAACCCATGGATTTGATTTAGCAAGCCAGAAGCAATAATTGGCGAAACGTAACGTTTGTTTATAAATAGATACATACTTAGTGTGAAAGCCACTAGATCGTCTTCCGGGGCGGGAATATATCTGGAAGGCAAAGAAGTACAGGAGAGCTTTGCTCTAGGCTCGTACACCACGGTCTTCCAGGCAGAGGTTTACGCCATCCTAGCGGTGGCAGGTAGGGCTGAGGTTAGGAATGGGGCGGAACAGATAATATATATCTGCTCCGACAGCCAGGCTGCTCTAAAGGCGATGTGCTCCCCCCAGGACGAGATCATCTCTCGTCCAGGAGTGTGGGGATGCCCTAGAAGAGCTGGCCAGGCATAAAAAAGTGAGACTGGTATGGGTCCCGGGACATATGGGAGTTCCAGGCAACGAGAAGGCCGATGAATTGGCTAGACTCGGAGCCGAGGAACCCTGTCACGGGCCTGAGCCTATGTTAGGTATTTCAAGAAGGCAGATCACAACGGCCCTCGATGAGTGGGCCCACGAGACACTGAGGACGCACTGGAGGACCAACAGGGCCTGCAGGCAAACCCGAGATTTTGTGACGGGGCCGAACAAATCGAGATCGGCCTGGTTGCTGGGACGGAGTCATAAGACTCTGAATCTCTTAATCGGTGTTCTGACAGGCCACTGCAGACTTAAGAGGCATCTATCATTGATAGGTATTGAGGAAGACCCTACATGTCCAAGATGCAGGAGTGATGAAGAGACATCTTACCACTTCCTGGGACAATGTGAAGCGTTTGGGCGCCTGAGAGACAGTATCTTCGGTTCTGAGGCGCTTCTAAGAGAGGAGATGAGCTCCCTCGCAATGAGTGACATCCTGACCTTCATCAGAAGGTCGGAAAGATTCGATGAGGGAGCAAGAGAAGCACATGGCTGAGGGGACAGCTGGGGGTTGGTAAAAAGGGCCCGTCTGTGGCCTACTTGCCAGGCGTCAGCCTCCCCACCATTACCATTACCATTAGTGTGAAATAATTTAAAACTGGTAGTTTAAATTTTAAATAAGTAGTTGTTACCTATTTGTAAAGTAAATAAAACATAAAATTAAGACTACTAATATTAGTCAGTTATTAAAATATCTCGATTAATAATAATCGGTTATTGAAATATCTCGCTTATTCCAATCACTAACAATTTTCACAAATTTTACACATCGTTTTGTATCCTATGTTAGCGGACCATATGCCAAACACCGCACCGCAAAAGTAACTGTACGTGGTCGTGTTTCTAACGGAGCAGTAAAAGCTTAGTTACTTGTAATATCATTTCCGTCTACCCCGGCTTCCTGCCTTGTCGAGTTTGTTACATATATTACAAGTATATAAATAAACGCACACATATCCGTGGGCGCGTTTAGCAAATGCAACTGCTAAAAATTATCGCTCAACCTGTTCAGTTATTATTATTGTTAACAGGCGTAATTTCGTTGAACGGTCTGGAAGGAAGCGGAAGATATTTTCTGTGCTGATTAGAAACAGCGTAAAATTTATCCATGTCTACGTTGAGTAGCGGTTTCCAGTTGTGTTCGCTAAACGTGCCCAATGATATATCAATTAAATCAATTATATAAAGGCTCTTTAAAAAATGGGATTTTGTTATATAACTGCCTGCCCTGCAAAGTGGCACATATTTCCGCTGCCTACTTATTGCCATATTTATTATAACACACATATCTTATTTTTTATCTTGTGAACATTGTGTAATTTGCGTTAACGTCAATATTTCACAAATGAAAGTGTGTGAGTCTCAAATCTGATATTTGGGAGGCCGATGTATAAGGAAATGATTTGGAGAATTGTACTTCAATTTTGGTTGTTACAACAACTACGAGCTTTTTCAGGTTTTTCCCTTATTTTACCATCCCAAGTATCTACCAAGACAAGCAATTTTCGAAGATTTAATTCGATAATTGATTATCATTTTTGATATGATGAAACTCAATAGCATTACTGGTGGTCCAGGGCCAGTTGAGTGATAAAAGCATTCTGGTAAACGCGGCTGTAAGAAGTCGCCTTCCCCTGTCGTTCAAATTACATTTTTTTTTTAACTATCTGGCTGTGTAATTGAAAACTCGTAACTGAAAAGTAAAACGGAACGAAATTATACCTTCTAGATGAAAACCACGGCTCGTTAGTTTTTTAGAGTTTATTTTGTGTTATTACTTAATAAAAAAGACATTTAATGTATAACGGTAATTTATGGCTGGATGAAAATATACCGAAAACATTTAAAAAGCCACAAGTTCTCCATAGGAGAGCGGAAAGGTTCTCATCACGTACACAGTTCTGGGGGTGATAGGCGCAGAAGATATACATGCAATTATCGACGAAAAATTCAGATCCTATATGTATTTTGCATGCTATGTCTTTTTTTATTTTTTTTTATAGCAGATACTGCGACATTATGACTAATTAAAAAATATTTTTTCGTTTTGTAACAAACTGTGTCACAAAATGTAACGCCTGTAAGACATGACGTAGGTAAAAAATATTATATTACATAACGAGCATGGAAAGTAGCATATAACATACGAGTGTGATAAATCACATGAGTATGATAGTGCCATTTTCAGCGAGTTGTGTACAATATTTTTCCCACAACCCAGCACTAAAAATTTTTTTACAATAATTAATCAAATAACAATTAGAAATTTGACGGGAGACAGACATATTTAAAACAAAGTAATGCGGCAGCGAATCAGGCGTAATTTGCCAGATGCATCTGCGTTTCGTTTGGTACAGCCTGTGTTATCGTTTCCGCGAGAATTTTAATGTTACTAATATTTGCTACAATTATTATTAATAATGTCTTAATTATGATAACAGTATTGTTATTCTTCAGAGTATTAATGCAAATAATGTTTTTGTTACAAAGTAGCGTAATAAGATCATCTATTTTTCCGAAAATATTACAGAAATATGTTTAATACATGCAAATACGACCAGTTAAACTTCGTTTGTTGCAAAGTGTTGCATTTTTAATACATTTAAATTTAAGTCATGATTTCGCACTAGATAAGATGATGCCTGCCAAAAAATATGGCCGAAGTCATATACATACACACATATATATTAATTTGTGGCATATTTTGGATAATTATTATTATTTGCTGAGATTATTTCTCCGGTTAACTATATATGAAACCTAATTCGGTCAGTATTTAGAAGCCATATTTTTACAGTTCTTTTTGAATTTGTTCCTACTTTTAATATCTGTTGGGGGAATTTCATATAGACGAGGTCCTAATAGTAGTTGCAGCTTTGTTGACCTATAGTTTTTTCACATCGGGGCATGATATGACTGTTGTTTTCCTGTTGTATTATAATTGTGACAAATATGTTCTATATGTATTTTATTGTTTTTTTTTTAATATGCAACAACATATTTAAGCAAAACAGTTGTCGAATATCCAGAACATTGTTTTCTTTATATAGCTTATCACTAGGATAAGTTCGATTTTTACCAAAAATTATTTTTAATATCCATTTTTTGTATGGAATTTAGTCTTTCTAAATGGCTTTCGCTTACTCCTTCCCTGCCTACAATACCATATGTAAGCTGTGATTGGACCAACGAGTAATAAAGAATTTTTAACTCTGGTTCGTTTAAGTATTCTTTAAGAAATTTATAATCCTCTGAGTTTTTGTAATATTCATTATTTGTAGGTCCCACCTTAAATGTCTCTACAATAATGCCTAGATATTTTATCGACTCAGATTCTGGTATTTGAACGTCTTCATCAATTTTTAGCGGGCCAATATCGGGTAATGTGTTAGTGTAGCAGGTGAACGGTAAATATTTGGTTTTGTCACCATTTAAGGTTATTTTTGTTGTACTGGAACCATATTTGTATTTAAAGTGAGTCTCTGCTTTTATTTTTAGATTTTTCCAACTATTTTCGGTGTATAAAACAGCAGTATCATCAACGAAACTTAAGATTTTACTAGCGGAGTTAATAGACAGTAAAATGTTGATATATATTGTAAATAGTACTGGTTCCAATACCGTGCCTTGCGGGACTCGAATGTTATTGTTCTAGCACTACTAATAGTACCGTCAATTTCCACATACTGTTCCCGATCAGTTAAGTATTTTCCCCCGAAGTCCATAGCATTTTATTTTTTTCTAGAAGTTTTTTGTGAGACACGGTACCAAAAGCTTTGAACAGATCAACAAAGATACATAAAGCAGGTGTTTTTGAGTCTAAAGCTCTATATATTTCAGATGTTAATTTATGAATTGCATCTTCAGTTGACTTTCCCTCTCTAAAACCATATTGGTGATCCAGAAATTATATTGTGGCGATTTAAAAATTTTAGAATTCTGCATTTTAATATTTTTTCAATAATTTTTAGCGATATTAGGGATAAGTGACATTGGCATGTAGTTGATTACTTCTAGTTTGTCTCCACTTTTATAACGTAGTTTAATGAGATCAACTTTTAGCAGTTTGGGATGTATTCAGTTTCAAAACATCTATTTATTAGATACGTTAATGGAGTGTCAATTTCTGTTTCTATTTCTTTCAATACTTCCGTGCGAATGTGATCAAGACCAGGAGATTTTTTAAATTTTAGTTCTTTGATAACGTTTCGGACTTCTGTCTCATTGTCGGGTATAGGTACATCGTGTTTTCTATTTCGTTATTTTTTTATTTTATTTATTTTTTAACTTTGAACAATATGAATAGTTGAATAGTTATATATTTTTCGTTACTTACAATTAGTATTAATTCGCTATAAACTTTGGTGCCTTGTATCCTCCTCAAAAGGTAACCTCGCCCCTTCTGGTAGTAATGTAATATCAGTGATATGATATTGCTCGTAGATTCTAACATTCTAGTTCAGTGAGCCACTTATTTCTGTTTTCATTCTCTTCGGTAGTATTATTCTCTTCTTTTTCAGCAATAAGTGTCATTAACTCAGTCGTAATATTATTCTGTTTTACATTGCCAGAAATAAAGATTTGCGTATGTTGTCTAGAGAACATTCGACTTCTAGTCATGCAGTTCATTCATTATTTCCAGATTCTTTAATTTAAAATGAAGCACTTTTTGACACTGAATTTAGCAGAACTGAAGTTTTCTGAAACTTTACGGTGAAATCGTTTGTATATTTTTTTTTCAATTTTGCAGCGCCAGAATTCATTTGTAAAACACAGAATTTGACAATTTGTCTACATTTTGCTCTAACTATTCTTCAAAACATGACCAACGAGTTTTAGTGTCACTTGTTTTGTTCATCATTTCCAGTTTAAATTTTATAGTAGTTCATATGTAAATTGTTTACATGCGCTTGCCCCACTTTCTCCCACATCATGAATAGTTCTCTTTTTCCTTCAATTTGAATAGCCTCCATTGTTTCTTGAGACCACAGTATTGTTCCTACCATAACTGTACGCATTTCGGGAGCACGATGTACGAAAAGGACGCCCGTAACGTAATTCTTTTGTTTTCGAGCCAGAGTGCGCGACGGCGTTGTCTCGAAAACATTCGCTTGTTTTTCTCTAAACGTGTCACGTTTTTCGGGAAGAGCAGCATCTGCGGCTTCGGAATGTTTAAAACCTTGAAAAAATCGGAAAATCTTGTCGTTGACAGTAGTTTCAGTCCCGTTTTTTGTGTTTTATATAAGGCTGAATGCGAATAATATTGTGCCTTGCGTATACGGAATAGGTTGCTCTCTGGGTAAGAATTTAAACATATTTTTATAATTAATTTTTTGTGCGATTTAATTAAAATTAGATTTAGAGTTGTAAATTTCATACAAACTGATAAAAAAAATGTGGAATCCTATGCAATCTTACACAGTCAATGAAAAATTAAATGTCCCGAACCAAATGTATACAGGATATCCAAGAATAACATAGGAATTTTGGTGGGCTAATTTCTCACCCAAAAAAAAGGTAACACGTTCTGAAGTACAGGGTGAACTCGTGGTAATTCCCACCCCCCTTTTCTCCATTATTTTTGGAGTTAAAAGGACGTTTGAAAAAACAGATCATAGGAAATTACATGTTTTATATTTGCATAATTTATTTGGAAGATACAAGCTGTTAAAATATCGAATTAAAATAAGTAGGAACTATAAAATGTCATATTTCTAGAAGCATATGGAAATATAAAATAAGCGTCTAACTAATTAAATATCTGTTAGTCGATTAACTTGTCTTTTTCTGTTGTCATAACTTGTGTGTGAAATACCTATTCATATTAAATAAAAGCATGTATTATTGTGCAAATGAATACTCGAAACATCTTTTAATAGCTTGTATCTTCCCAACGAATGATGCATTGTCCCAAATTCGATGCTCAGCTACATTTTGTTTTTCCTATGACAGCCAGATCGAATTTTTTCGTTTTTCAGCTTGCGCTTAAAAAAGAGCTTTCAGATGATGTATCGCATACCGAAAAAAAAATTATTTTTCAAGGGACTAATTTAAGAAAAGTTATCCATTGCTTAACAAAACAAACTAGTAGGCCATGTTTTGTAAAGCCAGAGACAAGGAAGTTGCCTGTTCAGACGGCGACAAATTATTATCTATATACTTAAAATCCACTGTAAATTGCTTTATTTGTACAATTTTCTAAAAAATATCAAATTTTAGACGATCATTAACTATTAGGTCATAAAATTGTACAAAAAAGTGTTCAAAATTTTTAACAACGAAAATCCTCTTCAGCAAGGGAATTTTTGCATGCAAAGTAGTTAGTAATTAGTAAAATTTGAAAAAATGCTTTTCTAAAAGCGACCAAATTCGCACATAACTTTCATTCCCAAGACAACTGTACACAATACATTAAAACAAAGGAAATATTATTCGTACGAACCTGCGATTGTCCAAGCTTTAAACAATAATGATTTTGGTAGATAAATTGAATTTTGCCGTTGGTTTAATCAGAAATTCCTGATTTTCAATCGAGAGATATAGGACCGATGAAAGTAGTTTTACAAATTGTGGAGTCTTTAACAAGCACAATTATCACCACTGGGCCACAGAAAATTCGCATGTAACTACGCAAAGATTCCAAACTAGGTTTGAATTCAACGTTTGTTGCGGCATGATAACCTATATCATTACCTTTTCTCTTTCTATTCTACTCCTATGATCTGCCTATAACCCTTTCCTTAATTATTTTTTTTTTAATCTAATAACATTTTTTAAGTTAGTTCCTTGAAAAACTAATTTTCCTCGGCATGTTATACATCCTTTGATAGCTCTTGTTAAGCGCAATCTGTAAAACGAAAAATCCAATATGGCCACCTTAAGAAAAACAAAAGTTACATCGGATATCTTGAAAACAAAAGAATGTCGAACATTCGTTTCTACGCCAAAATTTTAAAAAATGTCCCAATAATGTAAAAGCCTAAAACTTATCTGACCAAGGATTGCTTGGCTACAGCCAAAAAGAGAAATTACTAAATTTTCGTTTTTTTTTTTTGAAAATCCCAAAACGATTTCAGTTAGCCATGGTTTCCTAACGGATTTGGAATCAGCAACTTTTATGAATCAATTCTCGCGGGTTTACCCTGTACAAAATGATCAGCTTAGGCTTAAGATTTTTTGTCTGTGGTTGGTGGAAAAATGCCGCATAATCGCACAGCACTTTGAATCACGCTACCGAGACAAATTTTCTGTTAACGTTTAATCGACTGTGATTGATTATTTAATTGGGTCCTATGTTCTTCCGAATCGCCTAAATGTTCCAACTACCTTAATTTTTCCTCAAAATGGGCTAAACGGATTGCTAATGTTGTGCCCCACCGGACACGAGCGGGGATGTGGTTTTTGCATGGTCGGGCTCCACCACATTTTAATGTAGACGGAAGGCAACATTTCGATAATATCGTCCCTGAAATGCGGATTGGTCAAGTGGATCAGTAGTCTTGCCAGCTCACTTACCGGATCTGAATCCCTTGGATTATTTTGTTTGGATTTATCGAGCGACCGTAAAGACTGTTGAGGACTTAGAACAACGGGTAATTAATTGTTGTCAAACTATTCTAAATCCCCTGTTGAGTGAAATATTCCAAAGAGTTCGGCGTACATTGCAAAAAGTTTGAATAGCTGCATCAACGTGAACGGGGGACACGTTTTCTTTGAATTTATTGCTTTTTTTGTCTTTATAACATAATTAATTTTTTGAATTGATTATCTTAGTGCTTAGTTTCTATTTATTGCAAAAAATATATAAATTAACATAGCTTCTATCTCTTCAATTAATGTTTATGACCTTACTAATGTAATGCCTGCTCGTTTTAAGAAATTGCCTGGCAACGGTAAGGGACATGGTGTAAATTACAAAGACTTAACTCTTATATCATGTCCATTAGCAGTTGTTTATGGTTGTCATCGTGCAATTGCATCTTTAATTGTTTGTGCAGCCAGGTGTATATGTTTTATTCCTTGGCACTGCATGTTTAAAATAAAAAATCGGTAGATTCCCTGTATAAGCAATACGAAATAGACAATAGGCGAAATATTGATATCCTTGGTAATTAACTTTAGTAAAAATTTTGTTTTGCATTCTCCCTAACCCAATTTTTGACCATAAATCTTGTAAATATAAATTCATGGAAAATCGACAAACATTTTACAACTTCATTGCCACGTGGACAGATTATTTTAAAATCATAATTACATTTCATAAGACCGTAATTTTCAATATCCTCATTTCCAGCCCAATACAAAATTACGTTCTTATGAAATGTAATTTTGATTTTAAAATAATCTGTCCACGTGGCAATGAAGTTGTAAAATGTAGGAAGTTCTGTCGTTTTTGCATAAATTTATATTTAAAAGATTTATGGGCAAAAATTGGGTTAGGTCATGGTGCGTTGCCTGGTGACTCCGGAGCGCTCTTAATATTCTTACTAATAACAACTTGTGCATTTTTTTGTGAAATAACGGACTGTCAAAAATGTTCCGTGGGACAGTGACGTACGCGAAATTAACTAATACGAGAAACAATAAACTGTTACAATTTATAACAATGTATGTAAAACTTACCCTCTTAACTAGCTTGATGAACTAGCTTGCTTATCACAAACTGGAGAAGATGTGTAGCCATTTTGCAGCATCAAGTATGTTTCTATGGTTGTCTCCATGAGTGATGTTCGCTTTGGTGAAAATATATTCTTATATTTTGAAAACGACCGTTCGACATCTACTGATGTAATACACGCATACGTAAAATAGTCTTTGAACGCATTTAACGGATCTGGGGCTGCACCATCACATATTTGTCTTAATTTGGTAAAACCGATGTCTTTATTTAACACACTTGCGAACTTTTCTTTAACGCGCTCATTTGTTGCATCACCTATACCGTGTAGCAGTAGATTTACTTGGTCCACTATTTGCAGTGACTCCGCTAACGACAACGTTCTTAATATTTTTTTTAAAGCTGTTTCAACGGAAATATCTTCGAATTTTGTCTGGCTTTCCTTAATAGCTGCAGCCTCATCTGGATTGAATTGTAGTATCACAGCTTTTATTTGTTGGAAATATTCAGCATAATAAAAAGATGCCTGTAACCATGTTTCCCAACGTATAAGAATCGGCTGTGGTGGTTCAGGAATACCGGGACATTTGCTATGAAATGCACGGAGACGTTAAGGAGATTTAAGAAACACTTTTTTTGTACTTGTTATTAATGCATCCACCTCTAGAAAACCTTTTCGAATAGTGTCTGCCACAAGATGTAAAGCATGCACTTTACACGTAACATGTATAAACATACAACCTTGTACGTTTATACATATATGTTTATACATACCAAAGAACGGCCTCCCGAACGCTTTGTCACGGCGCCATCAGTCACAAACATCAACACTTGACTTATTGACAATTCAAATTTTTTCTAACGTCTCCAGCACCACCCTGGTAATTGTTTCGCTAGTACACTGACTTAGTCTTTTGCTAGCTAGTAACAGTGGAACTGTCGGTTTAAGAGGGTCCAGTACTCGTACTATAACATTTAAAATAGAAATTTTGTTACAATCTGTTGTCTTATCAACAGATAACCACAGCCGTGTATTTTTTAATTCACATTTCATCTTATTTACCATGTCTACGTGTACAGTTAATAGATAGTTACATAACGTTGTGAGACTTGGTAACTTCACATGGGCATTGTATTTATTCCAGAAATCTCGTAATTGTTGTTTATCAAGTATGTGCAGCGGAACATCACAGGCAATCAGCATTAATAGTAAATCAAACATAAACTGGGTTGTCGAAAGCACGCCATTTTTTTTATTTTTATAGTGGACACTATTTACGTGAAGTCCACAATCACGTTTATCCCAGCACATCAAATCTTTCTCGCATACTTTACAAATTATTTTAGCACCATCATAGAATAAATCCGGAAATTCGCCTATGAATTTATTCACTTTGTCAGCAAATGGCCGTTTTCTACCCCTGCGTACGTCTGCCATTTATTATTAATTAATTAATATCAACAATACAGTACAACAAATGAAATAAAAACACAAAAACAATATGCAATATGCCCAAGTGACTTAACGTGTACGCAACTCGAAAGCTAATAATAGACTGGACTGGAAAAAAGAGTTTTGTGGTCAAGGCGAATGCCGGCGACAGTAAGTACATCTGTACTCTACGACCATGATACACAGAAACGATTTGCAGCTTTAGAAATAACTTATCTAAATATCCTTAACATTTAGAAGTAACGAATAATACAAAAAAAAATTATAAGAGCAAAGATTAAAGTGTGTGCATAACATTGAATAATAATTTATTATATAAAATATAGATCAATTAATGGTAGGAAAACCTACTGAACAGTAGTAATTTTCTAAAAGCGTTGTCACATAATTTTCATAGTTGATTCACAAATTCAACAATGAAAATTCCGGTTACTTGTTGTGACTGCAAAATGTGTTGAATCGGCCATTCATGTACAAAACCATTCGGCGTACTTATCCCGGTGGCCATTGTTTCGGCAAATTATACTAATCGCAAACAAAAGAAACGTATATAATACAAACAATCGATGAATATGTATGGCATCGCCTACTGTATTGTAATATAAGACAAATATTGTAATATGACGTGATTTCTGACAGTTTCCCATTAGATTAATCATTAATTGGAACGACCGCAAACAACACGTGTAGACGCGGAGACACACAACAGTTGCTCTAGACACCTCATGATGACAAACATTCACTATATATTGTGGGTGTCCGCTTTACTCTTGGAGTAATTATTTTTATGTGACATCTATTTGAAATGATCAATGCCTGTCGCAGAAACCTTTCCAGGCGCGGCGACGAAGTTAAAGCTGTTTTTATTAAACGATAAAATTGAAGTTGTAACGCGGAAGGTTGTGCTCATTATTTTGTTTGTTTACATAACGACGAAAACATGAGAGATAATCACTAAAGACGGTTGCATGTGCGAATTCCAGCGGCGCGCCGGGTTACCGCGGCCATAAGTACATCTAATTACAAGGACCTAACTCTTATTTTTTGTCCATTAATGGTTGTTTCTAGTTCTCAGCATACACCTGCATCATTAACAAAGCTTCTATTGTATCTTCTGATAAATGTCTACGCAACGAAAACCAGGATCATCTGTTAAGTCTAATGCCAAGTTAACTTTGTCCACTATTTATGGGGATGAGGTATGGACATCCGTTTAATTTCCGATATTCGATCAGTGAAGTTAAGCAGCACTGATCGAGTCCGGCAATTGGATGGATGAACGATAGCTCATCTAACAGTCGGTAGGCTGTTAACAGACAATCCCAGGAAGGCCGCTAGCCTGATGCAGGCGGAGAGGCAAGCCCGGGTGGAGGGTTGAAGAGACCTACCCAGGAGGTTTGCCACTCTGCTAGCGGTGCAGGCGGGCAGGCCCAGGCGGTGGGTTAGTTGACAGTCGAGGATCGTGGTTCGGAGTCCACGCGAAACTGTAGGTCCCTAGGTAAAAAAGGCCCATTGTGGCCTACTTGCCTAGTAAAATAAGTAGCTACTACTACTACTACTTGTCCACTATTTCCGAAGATTAATATAAGGATAAACTACTTTGGAATTTTTCGATAGCATCTGTTAATAGTATACTATAATTTTTATTTATAGTGAGCAAATCGTGTTTGACTTGTGCATTGTTAAATTGCCACTGACTTTCCTTTATAGTGTTAAAAGTTTTGGGGTTGAATGTGAATATTAGATTTAACTTGTTCGAAATATTTATAAAAATGTTCTTTCTATAATACCTTAATACCCATTGTGGAATACCAAGTCGAAAATAAACACCAATACAGATATTTATTTTGTATATGACTTACACTCACGGCATGTGCACTCCACTCATTCAAATGATGCTGGCAAATACAATAGTATTACTGCTCCAGTATACGTATTTTAAATCGGGAATTTCAGGTATAAATTTATTTATACGCGATGAGAAAGGTAAGATCATCTTATTCTTCGATAAATAAACTGTATGCCGGGAGAAAGTGAACTGATGTAATATGATAAAAATCGAGCCCTATACACCTTAGTTACTTTTTGTCTACCTCTTCGGATAATAGAAGAAACTCCCCAAAAGCATCAAATTTAGCCCACTCTGTATAAGGTGGCCCATTTTCGAGCCTCATCATTGGGATCTTGGAAACCGCAAGAGATACAGTCGGTTAAATTATGGCAAAGTTGCGCAATTTGATACTTATGAAAATGCTGTGTTGGAATTTGAAAAATTCCGAATACTTTATGAAATATCCGGAAAAAAACGAAATTTCATAAAATCTTTTTTATTTTTTTCTGACGTTATTTGAAAACAAATTTTAAAACTAATAAAACTTCGTCATTGCCAACTCTTTATCCTCTACAAGGTGGCGCTGTCAAATTTTAAATCCGACGTTTCGTCTTCCAGAAACCATCAACTAATTTTTTTTAAATACGGACCTGGATTTTTATTTTATTTTTTGTTACCTTTGGACTCCCTA
This sequence comes from Rhamnusium bicolor, assembly GCA_029963845.1. Classification (NCBI taxonomy): domain Eukaryota; kingdom Metazoa; phylum Arthropoda; class Insecta; order Coleoptera; family Cerambycidae; genus Rhamnusium; species Rhamnusium bicolor. Next base: position 589,028 of record JANEYF010003098.1, on the reverse strand, counting down.
AATGCTATGACCCATCACAAATTTTGATTTGCAAATGTTTCGATGACAAAAACTGATATTTTCTGTATTTTTTTAAAAATATTTAATACGACACTGTTTATAAAACAAATTATTACTTCTGGCTAAATAATGTTAATAATAATTAATTAATTAATACATAACTATATACCTAAACTTTAAAAGGAACAAAATTAAAACCTAAAGTAACTGCTCAAATATCCCCCCTTGCACCTCTATGCATTTTCGCATGCGTCTTCGCAGATTACTCGTAACCGTCCGCTGGATTACTCTTCCTTTTGCTCTTAAATCTGTTATCTCTAACATTAAATTTTGGCGCAAAATGTTTATGTCACGTAGAGTATCTTGATACAAACGGTTTTTTAAAAATCCCCATAAAAAATAATCCAGCGGGGACAAATCCGGGCTTCTAGCAGGCCAGCGCACTATCCCTTGGTTTCCAATCCACTGATTAGGAAATGTTTCATTAAGAAACTATGTGACGGCCCTTTTATTATGGGCTGGTGCCGAAGCATATTTAAAGGCTCGTCGTCAAGCGCATCTAATATATAATTTCGGATGAAATTAAGATAGCGTTCAGCATTTAAGTTTCCATCGTAAATAATTGGCCCCAAGATTTTATTTCGATACACTGCATAATAATGCTCATTGTTCCTGTTAAAAAGACCACATGTGGAAAAATTACACTCATCAGTCCAGATAATTTTATTTAAAAAATCTTGTTGCAATTTTCCATCAAGCCAATTGCAAAATTCAATCCTTCTTTCACTGTCTCCTGGCCTTAATTCTTGGCTGACATGTAGTTTATAGGGATGATACCTATGTTTTTTGAGAATCATCTGAATTCGGATTCTAGGCATATTTAGTTCTACGGCAAATTGCCGAGAGGAACCCATAGCATTTTCCGTAACCTTTAATAAAACGTTTCGGTGAAATTTTACCACAAAATATTATGTGTAATAAAATGCATATTATAATTTTATAACAAAACTTACAGCATTTATAACAGCTTCTTCATCTTCAGCTTCTATTCGTCCGCCATAAACATTTCGGGGTTTACCAAAACTACCAAAAAGTCCCAAATTTCTGTCCAAAGTATTAAAATACGAATAATGGGGTTGTGGGCGCTCAGGGTATCTTTCTAAATATCGTTCACATGAAATTTACGAATTTCTCTTGACACCGTAATAAATCCGAAGTATATCACGTTTTTCTGAATTGGAAGACACCATTTTTACTGTCTCAAATTATTTAAAAATTTAAACTGTCATATTTTAAGGAGCTAGGGCGATTTCTTGTTTTAATATCAAGGTCGCCTTTTTCATTTTCCGTTAATATTACAGAAATAAGCTCAATATAAACGAGGTGGACGGACACATTAGATTGAAATAAAAGTATTTGATATCCTATTTTTTAAAATCCAATTTACGCATTTAGAATTTGGAAATAAATAAGAAATATTACATTGGTATTTACTATTGTAATTTAAATTAGTTACCTACCTTTTAATATAGCTTTTCATCAGTATCATAAATTTAGATATTTATTTTTTTACCGAGCTAACAAATTTAGAATTTTGAAAGAATAATTTGTTTTAAAAACAGTGCCGTATTAATTATTTGTTTTTAATACGGAAAATGTCCGTTTTTTTTATCGAAACGTTTGAAAATCATAATTTGCGATGGTTCATAGTAATTAGGTCGTCCAAAGGTAACAAAAAATAAAATAAAAAATCCAGGTCCGTATTTAAAAAAAATAAGTTAATGATGGTTTCTGGAAGACGAAACGTCTGATTTCAAATTTGATAGCGCCATCTTGTAGAGGATAAAAAGTGGCAATGGGGAAGTGTTACTCGTTTTAAAATTTGTTTTCAAATAACGTCAGAAAAAAAAAAGATTTTATGAAATTTCGTTTTTTTCCGGATATATCAGAAAGTATTCGGAATTTTCCAAATTCTAATACAGATTTTGATAAGCATCAAATTGCGCAACTTTGCGATAATTTAACCGATCCTGTATCTCTTGCGGTTTCCAAGATCCCAATGATGAGGCTCGAAAATGGGCCACCCTGTACATGCAAATTTGGTAAAAAAAATAAGTTATAAAAGCCTGTATTTTATCTGGTGTGTTTGTTTACATCAGTTTGAGATCAGAATTTATTACATAACATAACATTTAAATTTGTCAGGTAAATAAAGATATGGCAACATTTCAAACAGCTGTATTTACATAAATTTTTGTTTTTCATGTTATCGTACCTAAAAATACCGTCCTGATTCCGGATTCCTCTTAGGACAATAGAAACTCTGAACAATGTATTTTTTTTCTCTCTCTAATAATAGATTCACACCAACTGATTTTAAACTTTTTTGCAGGAATTACGAAGTGTTCGCCAACACCTTTGATTCCACCCGAAGCAAATTAAATGTAAGTATATTTTTATCTTCCATCCGGGCCGCGTTAGACCATACGCGATTCATAGTATTCTCCAAAAGCCGCAAGATAGTCCTCATTTTCCAAGATAGCGGCCATAGCACTAAAAATCAATTCTCGTTTAAAATATTTTTTCCAAATATCTGTTGGCCGTAAGGCTCATTATTATTTACGTTATACGTTTTTTAAAAAGGGTTGATCTTTTACGAGCTCAAAGAAAGAAAGAAAGAAAGAAAGAATGTTACTTTCAGTAAAGAAGCGTCCTCATTAGCAACAATTTACCTCTGATATGGGGATTCTGAACATCGTGGAATACGTTTAAATGTAAAAAGGGCGTAGGTCGTTCCCCTTCGCCTAACGTGAAGGAAAGTAGAGCTGCTGTAAAGGGAATAATTGAGGAAAGGGACCACCTGTGCTGGGAACAGAATCCAAGGATTTGCATCCTCAGTTATGTGTAATAATGATCCTTAGTACAATTTAAGCTGTTCTGTATCCATTAAACTAAGGAGAAATGTATGAGTGTGTTAGGGAACGGTAGGAAATTATCTTTTTTTTATTATGAAAAAAGGGGTATGTAAAGGGTGGGTAAAAGAGTATGTAAACAATGAAATCTTATTAAATGTCGAATTGACTATTATGAGTATTAATTAACAAATTAGGCACGGTCGAGAATTAAAAAAGGAAGTACCGACTTTTTTGGCCGATATTTAAAAAAAAAAAACAGGAAAGTTCCTAAATCGCGCACTATATACATAGGTCTCTGCCAACTCTGCCCATCGACACGCATTCAAGATCAACATAAGTACTGTGTTACACTGATTACATCTAGAGTCCCTCAAGTCAGAGTATGGCCATACGTATGTCATTTTTTTCATTGGCTCTGACGGTCATATGATACGCGTCGACCATGTTTGTCCTTTTGACGGCTTGCTTATATTCTGTTCTGTGTATTTTAAATTATCCTGGAGGAATGTTGCTTATTTTGAATATGTAGTTTGAAGGTATGGGATGATATTAGTTCGTACGCGGTGTTACTCAGGAAAAATGTCGGGCTGTTGTGCGTGCTGTGGATTGTAAACGGTGACAAAAAAGATTTTATAATGAACGTTTTCCCACGGGATCCTCATAGAAGAAAGAAATGGGCCTTCAAAATACGAAGGGAATCCTACAAATAATTGATATTTGTGTGAGATTAGTAACTGCACACAAATATTTTGTTTTTTAAATGCACTTAATTATTTCTCAATTTATAATTTGCAAAATTAGTTAACGTTTTATCTTTGAATGAATTCTCAAAAGCATAGGCTAGGACTAGGCTCCCTATTAGATAAACTCTACAAAACTTTTTTTGTTTGCGCTACAAAAATATAGAACCAAAAACAAATACTTACATTTAAGTTAACAAAACCAAACAAAACAAAACATGCGATTAGGAAATGTGTTTTAAAATTAGTTAGGTAACTTGAGATGCTACAAAATAAATACCTTATTTTACGCAAATGCAGGAACATTTGAACTGTTTATGAAAATGGAAGCACTATTTAGAGCAAATTACGATTATTTATGTTCTGCAAACACTAATTTAGAAACTAGTTTTTATGAAATATTTATTAAACATTTGGATTCTTCTGATATAAATAAATGCCACAAAGTGAATGAGGGTGTCGTTAAAAGATTAAAAGATTCATCAGATTTAGACTAGCTATTTTCGGAAAGAAACGTGTTAAAACACAAAAAAATATCTCTGGGCAGCAAATGCCAATACAAGCATAATGCCTAAGTAACCTTTTATCGATTTTCGTTGCATAAACCGTTTTAAAAACAGTTGTGTGCATTTTTCTGTTAGGTGACTGTCCCTAACCATTGCATAAAAGGATAAACATGGCCGCTGCATGCCGTATCACCAGACTCTTGATTGTGGGGCTCTAATTACATCCACTGCTCGCATTGCCAAGTATTCATTGGACTCGTCTCCGATGATTTCCTTTATGACTGATACCGCATAAAAAGTTATGGTGTTCAGACCAACCTTTGGCTGTTACGTGCATTGATATAATTCAGAACAGTTTCAAAAATTTCAAGTTCTTGAAATTTCTCCTCCAAAGACCTGTCGATCTCTTGGGACTAGTGATTTTGGCGCTCGAGCATTATATTATAGTCACTTCTATCTTGGCTGTTTCGGAGAAGCCGCGATACCAACAATAGCTATTTGTATGACAAGGGAGAAAAGTGCATAATTTCCTTCCGCGGATAGTTTGATCATCAATATACAAGGGAGGAAATGACACTTTGCTCCTGTGTAATACATATGATTTTTTTCTACGATCATTTACAGTGTTTTACATTGGTTTTACATATATTTTATTATATTTTCTTATGCATGACAATCAAAAAACCAAATATGTCAAAATGTCATAATAGGTATTTAGATAAGTAAATATTGTTAAAAATCAAAGTACATGGAACGTTGCTAAGGTTGCGTCTTGTTTTCAAAATAAACTTCCAAAAAGTTTATAATAATGTATTCCGAATGTGAAGATGAAGTTCCTTAAGATATTCTGGAAGAAGCAACCGTGGTTTCGTTAAATCTATTACCGTTAAAGTCTCGTGAAAAATATGAAAAAGAGTACCAGCTATTTAATTGTTGGATGGAGACTAGGCAAATAAGAAAAATATGTGAAGAAGTGGTCCTATTTTACTTTTCCAAAAAATGCGCCGATTTGAGGCCTTCAACATTATGGAGCAAATACAGCATGTTGCGATCTACACTCCAAATTAAAGACAATATCGACATTAAGTTTCCTAAATTAGTAGCTTTTTTAAAAAGGAAATCTGCTGGATATACCAGAGGGAGCCAAAGTATTTTCCTCCCTAGGGAAGCAAAGTATTTTCCTCCCGAGGGAGGAAAAGTACTACTTTGCTCCCTGAAATGAGGGAGGAAAATAGTATTTTCTATGTAGGGAGTAGAAAAAAAGATTTTTTTCTATTTATAAGTTTGCCTTTTTTGGCCAATCAAGCTCGGGAACAAACAGCATAAGAAACTAGGCTTAATATAAACAATGAGACATATTTACATAAAAAAAAAATGTTTTTTTTTTTGTTTTTACAATGGAGTCTTAAGGGCTTACAACTATTATACTGTATTTTAAAGACATTTTGAAAGATTTAGAATACTCAGTGAAAAATAAATGACGGAAAGGTTGTATCCGTGTCATCTCAGCCACCTAACAAATTATGTTGCATACGTCTCCAGTGTTAATAATTTCATTACCACAGTTATAAATCTTATATTTAACGAACTACTTGAAAATTCCATGTCATGCAAATTATAATGAAAAAGGGCCTTTTAACTCGCTAGTCGAAATTCATTTATCGGCCGGGAACTATTGGTTTTAACACTACTTAACGAAGTAATCCTCCCTATGCCCTTATTCCTGACCCTTGACCTTAGACCTTTAAAAGTAGGATTATTTTTGCTAAAACATAATAAAGCAGAATAATTGAAAAACGAGTGAACAGTTCAACAGGTTAATTTCTTTGATGTTTAATTCTTTTGTTTAGTCGTTGACGTTTCATGAATAATTGTTTATTTTTTTAATTTTGTGCTGGAAATGGGCCTCTAATGTGGGTTTTACTTAGTGAAGAGACCAAATACAGAAGTCACCTATTCTGTATTAAGGTATATTAAAAGATATTACAGGGTAACTTTTTTTGCTTGTTTTTTTTTTGTATTCCACGTGAAGAATCTCGGGTTAGATTTCAGCAGTAGGCGACCAACGTAGTGTGGCTCTGCTTTCCCTGGTAACGTCTTTCCATTACATATATGCCTTGATAAAATCTCTCCCCATGTTCATCCATCACTCAATGCGTCACAATTATCCGCAAAAATATTGAGATGAGAATGACGGAAACGAACTTTTACTGACATCGTATGCTATGAGTTTTTCAATGTCCTCGTAATTTTCAGCTCTTCTGTTGCCGAGGAACAAATGGCCACTAATTTGAATTCATTCTATGCGACTTTCTCCATTCCTTTGAGTATTTCATCAAATTGATGATCGCTGCATTAACTACGGCCGCTAATCCCTTGACACTACACGATAAGTTTTAACGTGTCATTTGTTGCACCGACAGTACTATTAAATCATACACATTTGTATTTGTATCTGTATGTTAAAAAATAAAAACACGAGGGTGTGTACCTGGTTTCGTGGCCATCCTGTATGCGCTTCCATTAGAATACATACTAGGCGTATACCCAAATCGATAAAGGTCCATTGCCTATTATTTCCACAAGCCCTTGTGGCAGTTTGAATACATCTACCTATATCGTAATAAAACTAACGTTCCGAATTTACTTCACCTATTTTCGTACATTCCCTCCTACGACCGATCGCCTCGGGCTTGTTTTCACCGGGTTTCCCTGCATTTTCGAGCGTCATTTATGCCGGTGAACATTCGATGTCTCACATTTGCTACCAGTTATTTTTTATTGGGTACCGTGTCTCTTTATCGAACTCTTTATTTAAGTATTCGCCGTTGGGTCTTTAAGCATTTTGAATATATTTATCGATATTCGGTGTGCGGTTTTTTTGTGGAGGAAGTGATGTTTGGATAGTATTTTTGTTGGTAGCTGTTAGTAACGTTCGGGGAGCTAATTCGTAAATTAAGTACATATAATAAATCAATCAGTAGCCATGTGACTGACGACCCTAATGACTGTTTGGATAGAACGGTGATGGACTGTCAGAAAGTATTAAAACTGTCATTAAAGAACTCGACAACGGATGGCGTCAACTGAAGCGATGATAAAATTGCTTAAACTGCTAATTATTGTGCAATTTATACAGGGTATTTCAAAAAACATCCGCCATATTTTAAATATAATGCAAATTTAACAAATAAAATAACGATATTTGTGAACAAACAAACACTAATTTACATCAACAAATAAATAAAAAAGAAGCATTTAATAGATAATAAATAATTTTAAAATACAAATAAAATGTCAGTACAGAGTGGGCAAATTTGGTTGTTTGTATAGGGTAACTCGGTAACTGTAAGAGATACAAAAAAATGTATGACACATTCTCGATCTCTTTTTTTTGAGACAAATTCACTGACGAAAACAAAAATTTGCTGTCGTCTTTTGTTTTCGAGTTATAAGCAAAAGTTCAATTTTTCGACTTTTAGACACATGTCAATATCTTGGTTGTTTGTAAAGTTATGGAAAACCAACTTTTACATTCTCCAGGCACTTTTTTCTGTATAATACAGTGGCGTCGAGAAATTTTTTTAAAAAAGGTGCAATTTCGAGTTATGGCCTAAAGTTGTATTTTTTTAAATGGCTTGGACCTACAATTAATGAGATTTTCTTTTAACCTCTTAAAAATAGCTTTATTAGGTTATCTTCTTTCTGGATAGCGATTGAAATATATTTCGGATGCAATATCACAATTGTTATTACTTTGAATAAAGCATTCTAGCATTACATATTTCTCGTAATTTTCGTAAGACATCTTCACTTTTACGATTAAATGGAGTGTAATTATGACGAAAACAAAATTACAAATATGCAGTTTACTGACAAACGGATGAACACTGTCATAGATGACACACACCTACTCGTAATAAATATAAAAAACGCACAATGCTGATCTACTAAAAGATTATTTTCGCTATTAAATACTTGCACATCAAAGGCGACCCCACATATGATATATAGTTTGAAAGTTATTGTGGTGTTGCTTTTTACATTTATTCCAAAAAATATTTCGTGCTGTAACGGGGGCTCGCTCTATCACAAAAATAATGTAATCAAATTTTAGTGAATAAAACAAAAAACTAATAGCAAAATACATTTATTCAAAGTAGCAATATTCTCCGGCCGGGGAAGCAGAGTAGTTAACTAGATAAATCAAATAAACTTAATACTAAATGGATCGAAAAAAAACAAAGGTCGATATAGCAATTGCCAATTTAAATCATACGGAGATATTAATCCAACTTAATTAGTTGTTATTGGGTGCTACCATCTTTTTAAATTTAAAATACACAATAATTCTCCTTAATAAACAACTGGCTACCTTTAAAAGATGGAAAATAGGTAGTTATCTAAACGATTAATGCTAATGAACCACACATAAATGTACAGCACTATAAATGAAGTTAGTCTAAATGTACCAAGCGGATTTGCAAGTTTTTACTATAATTCAAGTCGACAATTTGTTCACCCGCAGGGCACTCAGAGTTTGATCACGACGTAATCGTGGTACCTAGGTGCTTAGGGTTCGAAGAAAACGTTTTGCTGTTTTGCTAAATTTACAGACCGTCGCCTACACATGACTATACTGAAACAATCTTACTTGGAGACCTTGGGCCAAAAGTATGGTCAGCTACTTACTTCACTACGTCGCGAACTCGTCTCCACCCATGCCGCCAGCCGGGCTCGTTCTGCCGTCCTCCCGCTAAAAGCACTCATCTAATTTGTCCTTTTCGCGTTCTTCGTTTTCTTAGTAAACAATTTTTCGCACAGTAGCGGCGCACTACATACGTAGTACAATAGGGTTTAATGACAATTTTTTAATCGAATTTGGACGTTAATCTATAACTCAGACCATTCCATCTAATTTATAAGGAATGTGGTACAAATTATTTATCTTACGGAAACGGACCGTTACAGCGCACAAATACCGCTGATATCAACCGTTTGACAGGCATGCCTGCGATAGACTAGTACGTTAACCACCCTCAAAAAACACCTGAGCCAGGCATTTATTACTTAGCTAGAATACTCCGCTATGGACAATCTGATAAGAATGTATGCATTGAATAATCGTGGTAGGCGCAAGGCCTTTGTCTTGTCTTAGCGTGCCGCTCCAACATAAACGTGCACTTAGTCACTGGGCCAACTTAACTTAATATTAGTAGTATTAGTAATTAGATGTGCGTCGTTCTCTATCTGTATTTAGAGACTCAGTAGGTCGTTAGTAAAAATTAAGAAGATTACAGGCCCAGTCATAGATCCATGAGGTATACTTGACTCTAAACCAGGGATCGAATTGAATGTACTACTGATAGTTTTCACACGAATGTTTAATTTATTTCTTAGTTCAATCGCATACAGTTTTTCTAATAAAATTTAATTTTCAAAGCTCTTCTCAAATCACACAATACCTGTACCAACCACATATTTTTTTGTTCTCGATCTTTTAAAAAATTCATTAACGACTTTTTTGCTAGTAAGTTACTGTCCTTTTGCGCTTGTGGAGATCTAGCTTTCTCTAACCACTAGTTTTACGTTGTGATCGATGGCAAAATGTACACAGGCCAACTCAGACATGTGTAAAAGAATAGAATAATATGGCCGACTTCAGTCTTTCAGTTGAGTATGTTTTCCAAAAAATATTTTGACATGCACAAAACAGCAATTAAAAAAATAAAAATAGTAAAATCAAAAAAGTATTTGTTTTTTAAGTTTTTGTTCCTGAAAGTTTCAATTTTCTTTGCCACACCAACAGCGTACACTACATCGAGTGCTCTTTAGCCGATATAACGGTAATATGTCAGGCATGTCTTCGACTAAGATGTATCCCAAATAGGTAATACATGCAAAAATAATAAATATTAATGGATATTGCAAGTCCATTTACATAGATCAGATAAAACCGGTACCGTTTTGAATAGATAAAATCTAGTTTAACATAATTTTTCTGTGAACAATGGCTCCTTATCTCATCTGCCTTTTTCACGCTATTAATTTTAAATAGATTATTCTTGCGCTGCTCTTTGTGTCGAACAAATCGTCACGTACTGGGCGATCCATAAAAAGACCGAAATTAGTTGTATCGAATTTAGTTTTTTATTGTGCGGTGAGTACTTTTGTTTCTGTATTATTCTGCCTAATAGCAGGTGTCTTAAAATAGGTGTAGCGATTAAATAGGTACTTACTTTTCATTGTTTCTTAAAAATAAAAGCGGTTTTTTAAAAATGTTCTTAAGTATTATTACGTTCTTGCTCCAAAATGTTTGTGTTTTAAAATGCTCCCTTCATTTTAGCGAACCTTGTTGTGCAGGCCCTAGGTGACTCACCGATATAACGTTTCCCACACTCACAAGAAGCACCGTAAATTTGATTTTTAGAACTTTGAATGTGACTTGGTTTATTTCTTCCTCTAACAGATCTCAACGTGTTACTGGTTTGACGCAATCCATACAGAAAACTTGTTAACGATTCAATGTAACTTGTAATATGAAATTATTGACACAACACGGCCTATTAACGTAGACATTATTCCTTAAGCCGGGTACTCATATACGCTCCGTATCTGTATCATGTATTGTAACAGTTACAGTATCAGTTCGCTGTGTGTACGCCTAGGCGAATAGTCGACGTAACGCCCTGCGATCATCTTGACCCGCAGTGTTCGAAGCAAGTTCACAGCAACATGTCGTCTCCAGAAGTATCCCGTCTGATGATAGCAAGTGGTGCTTATATACTCTGTACACACAATAATAGACGATTACAAACGTCCACAAAGGTTTTGGAAACATGCCTTGTACAAAAAGAGAAACGGCTCGCTTTGCTTTCGGATTTAAAATTTCTTGTATGCCTCGATTAACTCAAGGCAATTTTCTTCGCTCCACTCCATGATCGGAACACTGACACGTACTGACTTGCGTTCCAGCTACGAACCGTCCACAACACTGGACCGTTCCTCTTTGTGTTCGCGGCGTTTACCGACAGGCGCTCGGATCGCTCTTCATGTTCTTAGTTAGTTCGCGAACATGGAACGCAAGACGTACACATTCAAAATTTTGTTACAGTATCCGTTACAATACATGATACAAATACAGATACGGAGCGCATATGAGTACCCGGCTTTAGATAACCCCACAAGAAGTAATCTAAAGGAGTAACGTCGAGGGACCTAGCAGGCCAATTAATTGTTCCTTTCCATCCAGTCCACCTTGTGAGTTAACATTTCATCCAAATACACTAGTACGGCTCGAAGATAATGCGGCGGGGCTCCGTCTGGCTGATACCATTAGTTACCTGAAGGACGATTTTACTTCTCCTCGTTAGGTTACTAATTTCTTGATAGGGAGCTAAAACTTTTCTTAAAAACTAAATAGCGTTCTCCAGTCAATGCGCCCTTAAAAAATATGAACTTAATATTCAATTCTAAACAAATCCTGTCGACATTTATTGGGTATGTAGTTCATGCATCCAGTCGGAATTATTAGGAGCCCATGATCGTATCCTTCCCTTAGTCTCACAAAATTCCACCCTGCGGTGAAAATCATCTTCCATATACCAAACACACTTTAGGGGGTGCCATTTTTCTTAAGGGTTTAGCCGCTCGGCTGTGGCTGTTACATATCAATAGAAATTTTCTTGAACTTGCAGTAAAAGGTTACATCGTCTCTAGTATTAGTCAGCCAACCACTTTTTGGCAAGTTTTTTGACGTGACCGTTCTACCAAACGAGTAACTAGCTCTCTATTTGGATATATTTATTATTAAACAGTCTTCTACTTCTGGGGTTACATTTTTTAATGAGTATCACTGATGGAGGAAAACCTCAAAATATGTTTTGTTTTATTAATTTCTACAGACCAAAAATTAGAAGATGATAAACGTTCTAGTGCAAACAATTCATAGTTATGATTATGAACAATAATTTGAATGGATAGTGCCTAAGAGAAATGCTGCGTAAACATAACTAAGCCTGGCCAAGGTCATTAATCCTACAGAGACGTACTGGGTATGCATCATATCATAATACTTGCATAAAGTACAATAAAAACACAAAATATTTTATTTATTGTGACGTATGTTTTTGTACTATTTCGTTCGCTTTAAATTATTTTTTGTGTATTTCCTTATATTTTGTAAGCTTAGTGCTGCACATTATTGTTAAACTGTTAAATGACGTTCACAAATAAATAAATAAATAAAATAAATGGAAATAAATTTTATTAATACTGGTATACTTTATAAAAATATGTACAAAACTCACCTTCTTAAACACCATCACAAATTTGTCTTAATTTGGTATAATCAGGATCTTTCCGTAATACACACTTGGTTTTTTTTAATAACGGGCTTATTTTTTGCGTCATTTATAGTCTGTAGCTGTGTATTTACGTCGTCCACTATTCGCAGCGATTCCACTAACGACAACGAAGCATTTTGCAATTTTTCTATTGCGTCGTGTAATCCTCTATAATTGTTATAAATAGTTTTTAAATCTATTTCAAGAGAAACATCTTGAAAAACTTGTCTGGCTCTCCTTAATAGCTGCAGCCTCATCTGGATTGAATTGTAGTATCACAGCTTTTATTTGTTGGAAATATTCAGCATAATAGAAAGCTGCCTGCAACCATGTTCCGCAACGTGTGAGAATTGTCTGTGGTGGTTCAGGAATACCGGGACACTTGCTATGAAATGCACGGAGACGTTTAGGAGATTAAGAAACACGTTTTTTGTACTTGCTATTAATGCATCCACCTCTGGAAACCTTTTCGAATAGTTTCTGCCACAAGGTGTAAAGCATGTACTTTACACGTAACATGTATAAACGTACAACCTGTTCTTACAAAGAACGGCCTACCGAACGCATTCTAACGTCTTCAGTACCACCCTCGTAATTGTTTCGCTAATACACTGACTTAGTCTTTTGCTAGCTAGTAACAGTGGAACTGTCGGTTTAAGAGGGTCCAGTACTCGTACTATATCATTTAAAATAGATTTTTTTACAATCTGTTGTCTCATCAACAAATAACCACAGCCGTGTATTTTTTAATTCACTTTTCATCTTATTTACCATGTCTACGTGTACAGTTGGTAGATAGTTACATAACGTTGTGCGACTTGGTAACTTCACCTGGGCATTGTATTTGTTCCAAAACTCTCGAAATGGATGTTTATCGAGTATGTACAGCGGAACATCACAGACAATCAGCATTAATAGTAAATCAAACATAAACTGTGTTGTGGAAGGCACGCTATTTTTTTATTTTTATGGTGTACACCCATTTACGTGAAGTCCACAATCACGCTTATCCCAGCACATCAAATCTTTCTCGCACACTTTACAAATTATATTAGCACCATCAGAAGAATAATCCAAAAGAATTCACCTATGAATTTATTCACTTTATCAAAAAATGGCCGTTTTCTATCCCTGCTTATCTTTACTTTCTTTATTATTAAATTAATATATAATAAAAAAAAAAAAAAATGAAAAAAAAAGAAAAAAAATATGAAAAATCAAAGAAAAGAGAATTTATTAGAACGACTGAAAAAAGAGAGGGGTAGAGGGGGGGAAAAAAAAAGGGTTTGGGGGTTAGGGGAATGGGGGGCGTTTGGATGATTCATGGGTGGGACCCCTGTGTTTCTATGTAGCTGTTTAAAAATATTAATTATTATAAAGTGAATGTGTAAAATGGGACGTTTATGTCATCTATTTTTTAGTTGTTTTTTTATTGGTTTCTATACAGCGGAAACAACAATAGAATTTAATTCATTACGTTATGTTGACGCTTTTGTAATTTGCGTATTTTTACAAAATTATACTGTTTTTCTAATTTCGAATGGCAATACAAAAAATTTTGTATATAGACTCGAGACTAAAATGTGTTTTTTTTTACTCATTGTGGTTAACAGCACTCGCCTTCGGCTCGTACTATAAACGCCCCCACTTATACAAAAAAACACCATTTTAGCCACTTATTATATCAAATACTAGTATTTATCAACTTTATATTGTATTACTTGATTCTTTTCTAAACATTATAAATAGTATATTGCAATAATGAACAAGAATCAACAATGATAATAATACATAGTATTTAGAACACATTGCTTATTTTATGTGCATAATAATAATTAGTATACTAGATGTCTCAGAAATAGGCTGCAAACTTCTACAATGTATTATACCAAAATAAGCAAAAAAAGTGTTATGATTACATGTTCAAAAATGAACCTTTTCCAAGATACAAGGTATTATATGTAGAAATAATATTTTTCTTTTGCTTTTTTTTAAACTATTGGAAAAAAAACTACAAAACTTGAGAGCAAGTCAAACTCATTGAGGCCATGTATAACTATATATTTTTCAGATTATTCCTTATCTATAGCGGTATATTACAGTGGTGGCGCATGTGCTTTTGTTTAAAAAAGGTCGGAAAAATGGAAATTTTGACAAAGCCAGTATCATAATCCTTAAAGAGCAAAACGTACTGTTAAAAATGTCTCTTGTATTTTTTTTTTAAATAACGCATTGAGAAGAATTAAAAGAGGAAAATCACGCCACCAACGTATGTGAAAATAAAAATAAAAAATGTGATTTTTTAATACCCATAAATCTACCATTTTCAGTTGAAAACAAAATTTTGTGGACATACTTATTGTAAAAACAAAAATGTATGAATTTTTAAAATTGTTTGTATTGTATGTGTGTAGTATTTCTATAGATAATACAATAATGCAAATTGTTGTTGATTGTCGCATGGAGATAAATCTGGTAAATAGAAGGGTCACACGTACATATTATATTTTAGTTTTTTTTTACAAATTATCGACTAACGTGACTCCACTTTTATGCGGCGTAAACTAGCCTATTGCTTAGGGGGCTGATTAAATTAGGGGTTAATGCTCCTTACCCTTGTTGACACACCCCTGTTGAGAGCTAATCAAACACAGCTGCTAAATATATTCACATAAAAAATAAAACCGATATAGTAACCGCAATTCAGCTTTGGAAATTGTAGGCAAATACGTAGTTTTATATGCGTGTTTGACATGCGACTACGTTTGTTGTGAATGTTTTATTACCTAAAACATAGGGGTTATTTTGTATTATTTTTTCCAATTAAAGCCTAGCGTGGCTTAAAGATTAATTAAAAGTCATCTGCCTGCGGCTGACACCACCGCATGTTTTGTAACGTTGACGTTTTTATTAATGTTTTGATATAAGATTTCATACACTAATGATCTTTACGATTATTTTTTAAGAAAATACTATTTGCTTGAGTCAGATATGTAAGTTTTATTGGGAATCTCGTAATTGTAAAAAAATTGACCCCTGAAGAATAATTTTAGAGCATAATTTAGCTAGCTAGGCTATTATCGATCAGGCGCTCCACAAAGATCAAACTTGAACCCGCTTTTTTTAACGAATTAATTTTAATAACAATTGAGTTTATTTCGTTATTTCGGTCAAATTTACCGTTTATAGTTAGTTGTCCTGTACGTTTATATTTTATACATTTAAACATTTTATTTGTTATTTATGTAAATTAATAACAATTGCTCAAAATGTTGTCCATTATTCTCCAATAGCCTATTCTCCAACTCCCGTCTCACATTTTGGAAAACCCGCTCTTGATATAGAAATCACTCTGCAGTAATTCTTTTGAGGAAATTCTTGAATGCTCTGTGGTGAAGTTCTGTAAACGACGGATTTGAGATGGCTCCACGGATAAAGTCGAGCGACGTCACATCCGGAAATCTTGCTGGCCACTATATTGGTTTCTGCTAATCCACTTACCGGAAAATATGTTATCCAGCCATTCCCGGACTGGTAAAACACAGAGTTGCGACAATTTAAATCAATTTGATTTAAGTCGTGATTTAATTCATGATTTAAATCAACTGGTTTTTTAAATTTAAATCATAACTTAAATCAAGTTGTGTAAAGCCAGTAAATCAAACTTCAGAAAATTCAAATGAAAAGTATAGTTTATTTAAAAGCTAGATACAAATTAAACTAAAAAAAATTCAAATAAAAAGAAGAAAAGAACAGTTAGGTTACACATATAAAACGAAAGTTACCTTCTTAAATGTACTTTATAAATTAGGTGCCTACTTAAAAGCAGAAACATAAAGTAAACAAATTAAACAGAACCAACTCTAAAAGAAAATAAAACATGATTTACTCCACAAGAAGAATTTTAAATTAGGTTAATTATTGTAAAGTTTGTACAAAAAACTAATTTAGCTGCTTTTTCGGTCCCTAAACGATTTCGAATCTTAGAATGAAACAAACCAAATGTCGAAAATATTCTCTCAACCTAAGGCTGAACTAGCTGCAGAGAAAATAGTTGCTTGATAATCGAGAATAATTTGTCAATAATATCAATATTTCTTTGGGATTTACACAAGTCCAAGGGTTTTGTGTTTTTAAGAATTTCTTCGTGAAACATAATATCGGCAAAAGGCTCAGATTTTGCCAGAAATTTAATAATCAGTGGTAGTAAACCACTTTCGAGATATAATTCATTAGCGGCTTCTAAAGCATGTTTCCTTTCGCTTTCTGTTAATTTATGCTTTGTTTTCGTAGGGTCTAGAATGAAGGCTAGCAAATGGTATGAGGTGATACACTGACCGCATCGGTATCTAAATGTTTGCATTTGCCTTAAGTTAATTTTAGTTTCGTCAAAATGCGACTCAAGAATTTCAAATTGTTCTATGACGTCTGATAAAATTGCATCGTTTCATTGAAGCCTATCAAGTGCAACAGATATAGGTTTTAGTAGTGATAAGTAATCTTCAGTAGTTCTTTTTAAATAAATGTTTGATATTTTCTATCTTACTATGCTGTCAATTTCATTTTTATGTTCCTCGCTAATTTTAAAAAGTGTGGGCCATGTTCCATCTTACGTCAGAAGGTAAAGTAAGTTTTTTTCTCCTTCTTTTGCGTATGTGGCAGAGGCAAAATGATTGTTTCGGAAGTATTTCACAACGAACGTAACGTGTTCCTTAATTTCACTAATTTCCACATCCTTACATAACAAGCTTAAAATGTGTGGAGCACAACCGTAAGTAATAACATTTAGTTCTGTTGACTCTTTAATTTGGTTTCTCATAGCATTCATATTGGCAGTATTATCCGTCACAAAACTGCTTACTGTACAGGTATAGTCAGTGTTTAGAGTTTTAATTAAGTTTGTTGCAAGTTCTGTTAAATATACAGATGTATGTGGATTTCCAGATGTGTCTACCGTGTCTACTAAAAAAGGAAGACTCATTTTCCGTAGTTACAGTTGTACATATTATTGGTTCATTGTGTATGTTGGACCATCCATCCAATGACAGACAAACTGAACTTCCTGATAAATCTTTAAAACATTTACTTTTTTTCCTCGTTATACACTTCATCAAGCAGTATGTTGGGCACATCATGTCGAGATGGTGGTACATATCCAGGTCGTAAAAGCGTTATTGCCTTTTTTACTTCAGGTTGTTCAATACACATGAAACTGCTGTTTATCGCATAAAGAGCTCTAGCAATTTGTTTATTTATTTCTTGTTTATTAGACTTGGTCGTACGTACAACAAAAGATGATAAAGATGCAGAACTGGAGTCAGGCACTACTTTCCTTTTTTTACTTAATGTCGTAGAAGATAAGAGCGGCTGTGGGGCACTATCTTCCTCTGTATCTTGTTGTAACGTGTTCAATTGTATCTGTAATAAAGAACAAGATTGTTATGTTGTTTAAATCCAGCTACACATAAACAGGCATAGATAGTATACTTTGTTCTTAATACTAGGAGAGAATGAAAGTCACATTTGCACAGGGAAAGTTACTAGAAATCTAGAAAATGCACTAGATCATTTTAACGCCAAATTTGAATCTAACACTGACGTAGTTTTCCACGAAACACCAAAACACTATACACTGCACTCGACGCGCATTTCGCCAACTAAGTTGGCATCATCTGAAGATGATTAAAAACAGTTTCGCATCAAAAGTTCCAACCCATTCCAGGTCGTAGAAATAGACCGACGTTAAATAAGTAAATTAAAAAAAAAAAAAGGTTCTCTTAATATTTTGTCTTACTAAGAAGTTATAATTATAAGTAAAATAACACTATACTTACATTGGACACTGTTTCTGAAGTAGAGGGACCTTCATTATTTGTTTCTACACTTTCTACATTACGCCAAGCACATTTTTTTCCAGTGGACTTTCAGTCGGTCCACAAGCCCTTGCATTTCTACATTACACTTTTTACATGTAGCTCTACTACCACTTTTTCCATCAAGCTTACTTGATTTTTCAGTAAAATATTGCCAAATAGGATCTTTTTTTCTTCCACTTCTATTAGAGGACATGTTAAAAAATTATTTAATATTTAAATACTATAAATATAATCACTCAGCCTCGCTTTCTCACTTGTTACGCGTTACGCGGCAGATTAGCAAATAATGGCAATTCGCATCATCCCCGCGCATTATAAAGACAGGCGAATTTTCAAGTTCTGACAGGAATTTTCATGCATGTTCCAGCTTATTTTACAATTACAGATGCAAGGTACACAATTTATTCCATTTGTAAGTTTAAACAAAAACTATCTTTATTAATGTAAGTACTAAATACATTGTTAATGTCAAATTTAGGATGTTTATGTAAAAATATAAATAAAAATCAAAAAAATCATAATTTTTTGATTTTTTTTTAAATCGTGATTTTTGATTTTTTTTTTTTTTAATCATGATTTTTATCAACTCTGATAAAACATAATGCAGAGAAACACCATTTTTCTGGAAGTGAGGCATGCCTTCATCCAAGAAAAAAATTACTGTCCTTATCAAATTGACTCTCCTATGCATGGGTTATAAGAGGATTAATGGTGGTTTCTAACATGTCCAAATAGATATTGCCATTGAGATTTTCTTCAATGAATAGAGAACCAATAATACTATCTCCCAATATACCAGTCTAAATGTTTATTGTCTCCTTCAACAAAAACATGTGAATTTTCGTCGCCCAAGTATCGACAAAACCATTCAAAAAGAATGTTGATTCGTCGCTGAAACAAATATTTTATAATAGAAACTGGTTGTTTATTTTTCCAGCTATTTGTATACAGAACTGGATTCTTCTTTTAAAATCGTCTTCAGCTAGTTCATGATGGACTTACATTTTATAGGAATGAAGTTTGTGCAATTTTTTAAACCTGCGAACAACCTCATGAGAAATGCCGATTATAGCAGACCCAGACCCTCTAGCGAAAGTAAACTTGTGGGATTGATAGCAAAATGTCCTAACACTTCAATCTGAGTTTCTTCGTCCAAGACCCTAGGCTCGTTTCTTTTTTTTATTTTCCACAGATCCTGTATGTAAATTTTGCAACTAATTTCACGCGTATGTATGACTTATACGTATATGTTTTCCTTTATTTTAGATGATTATTTTTTTATGTGTCTAGTGCTTAGTACAAACAATTCTCACGAAAAGAAGTATGAGTACCGAAATTAAATATGATTTATTATTTTTAGTGCTTAATTTTTGATTAAATGGGCGAGGATATATTTAAATTTGCTTTGTCTGGTTTCCATTGTTCTTAAGTCGACGGCTCTGGGTAGAACTCCGTTTCAGTTCTGAGAAGTGCTACCGGATTATACTATGTCAGAAGCTGATGGCGGATCATGTAGATTTTCAGGCTGTCCGGAGAATGCTTCAGAGGATTATCTCCGAATCGATACACTGGAACGCGAGATAAAACAGAAGCTCCAATGGAATATGCCGGTTGTGATTTTGAACATAAAAAATATAGTTTAAAAAAACTAAAAAACACGCTTTTAAAGCACATCAAACTAAAAAGTGAAAAATAATTATTAATATAAACTGAAAATAATAATGAACGAAAAATACTAGTATTATTGTGAAAAAAGCGTGGGGTGCTTTGTGCAATATTTTTCGTATATCGAGCACCCCACGCTTTTTTCACAATAATACTAGTATTTTTCGTTCATTATTATTTTCAGTTTATATTAATAATTATTTTTCACTTTTTTAGTTTGATGTGCTTTAAAAGCGTGTTTTTTAGTTTTTTTAAACTATATTTATTTTTAACTTTTTAGTTTGATGTGCTATGAAAGCGTGTTTTTTAGTTGTTTTAAACTATATTTATATTGCTTATTGATGCTGATATTATAACCTATTACGATCTAACAGATATTTCTGAAAAAAAAAAAAAATTTATTTCAGCCGTGAGGTTCGAACTCACGCCGGATGAGTCTGTCGTTTCGCGTCGAGTGCCTTAACCCACTCGACCACCGGGCTAATTAACAATTATGGAATCTACTGACATATTAAGCCTTTGCTTTCACGCAGGGATACGTGAGGAAAGGATTGGCGATCCTGAACAGGATAATGATATAAACTTATCAAATTATTGTATTGTTACCGGTTCTTAATAAGTGTACAAAGTTTCAATTAAATCTGTCCGTTTAAAGTGGGTTAAAATCGAGTCCAAAGAGTCGGTTACAAACAAACATACAAACAAACAAGCAAACATACAAGTGAAGCTAATAAAAGCGTGTTAAAAAGGAGAAGCCTGCAAGTGAATTTCGGGAAATTGCTTACATAGATAATTTATTATTTATCCCCGGCATAGATGCCATTGGATAGCAACAGTCAGGGCCGTACCGAACTGGATGGATTTTGAGACTTAGAATATTTAAATGAGCAAAAATTAATTAGACAAAAATCTGTGTATATACAGGGTGGTTCCGAGGAAAAAAACCGTTTTTTCATATTCTTAGTAGCTTTCAAACATATAAAGTAGGTAATGAAAGTATTTTTAAAACCCCCAGTTACCGACGCACTGCTCCTAATAACAGCAAATAACCGCATTTTGTCCCATAGGTAAGCGATCGTAATTTACGTCATACATACCTACAGAACAACAAAAAATTATCGCATGTTTTTGAATAATGTAAACAATTTTCACTGGTTTCATTTTAAGGAAATATTTTGGTGAAACGGCAAGACGGTTCTAACCAGAGTCCGGATTTGTATTCCATTTTTCACAGCCAGGGCTTATAAAACAAATAGATTTTAATAAACGCGCCACATAAAAATTCATCTGGTGTGTTTATTTATGTACCAGTAACATATGCAACCAGTGGAACCAGGATCAAGGCAGAGAGTTGCGCTACTATGCGGGGATGAAGGACTTTTCTGTATACAATTATACGGAGCTTGGCAGTTTATTCGCTGATGATGTAGGTGTTCCTAGTACTTGTTTAGTAATCGTAGTAATCTGAGAGTGTACGGGTGCATGCGTGATTGTCTTTGTCGCATAAAACGCTCTTAACAATGGCGCTGTCATTACCGTTTGTATATAAACTATAAAAAATTATTGAAAATTACAATGACAACAGAAATTTCTAGACCATGTATGAAAAGGAGTTGGCAGAATTCAGTCGTTCTGAATAATACATTGTATCAAACGGCATATATTTCTTTATTCATTTTATAGTTATGCTTTTATTTGTCTACGTCAACCATATGAGGTAGTAGTAGCTGCCGGTCCTGGACTCTGGCCTAGTATCCTGACCCTGGTTCTAACAGTTAATTAGCACCTACTCACCTTAGTACAAGAAATTTTCACTAGGCAATGAAAGACGTTCTGTTCGTTAATCACACAAATCAATTAAACCATCACTCAAACAGAAATTAAATCAAAATTCCCACTTTAGAAATTAACCTAGTATGTTTGCTTTCTCCGACAGGGAGTCTGTTAGTGGGACACAACGGTCATTAGGGCCGATGTAATTAAGAAAGAGTCTGTTTGACAGTTGTATGATGTCGGTGTTAAAGTTAAAGTAAAGAATGTTCAAAAGTCCCTCCCTGATTTTCTACAAAAGCTCTGGCCCTTTTTTGCAACGGACTAACTAGCTTTTTTCGAAAACGTCAATATTTTTGCTTATGGTATCCATGCATTTTACATTGTCCTGTAGTTTCTCGATTGTATTGATTGGTGTTGAATAAACCAATTGTTTCGTGTGCCTCCATAAATAAAAATCGCACGAAGTTAGGTCTGGCGATCGGGCAGGCTATTCTACTGGTCCGTTTCTACCGACCCACCTTTCCGAGAATTGCTTTAGTTGCAAATGTTCTGAAATCTCCACGATATTGCACTACACTGCAAAATGTTTCGTGATTGGGATGGCGACGTGCAGGCAACCGTTCAGCGTAGAATCTCTGAACTTGCAGCACTATTATTTTGCACTTCACCGTACACCAGTATCATATTCGTCTTTTCACTTAAGTGACGTTTTATTACATGTAATTCACCCCAAATTATTATCAACACAAGATCAACAAAATGGTAATATCGACAATGTATCGAGTCAGTTAAATTATAACATCTATTTTGTTTTAATAAACCATAGGCGGGTATGGTTTTACCATTTAATATTTTTTTTCTGTAAATCTAACGTACCAATTTTTTTTATATTTTGGAAAAGTTCTTATTTTGTTTTTCTTAACTATTACTATCTTACTATCTTTTTTTTAAATCAAATTTTCAATCCTTTCAATAACATTTATGTTACCTTTGTGTTTAATATAAAGATTTGTTACTAAATATTATAAAATATTTCGTAGTATTTAAGAGTATTTTAAATTGTCCTGTAATTGGGTGTTACCTGTTGGGCAAATAATGCATATTATTATTATTATTATTATTTTTTTCGACTTCTCGACGCTGGACAGTCCCCCCGTGGCCTCCGACGCCTCACGGGAGTCGCGCCATATTATTATTATTATTATGAGTATTATTATTATTAAATATGTGAAATTCGGAACAAAGAATATAGATCAAATATGTTGAATGACTGTGGCAAAAAAAATGCTATCTGTAATCCATCTTAAGAGATTTATACGATCACGCATTCCGCCGGGTAATAAAATGTGTTTTTGTGTGGAGCATTTTTGAATTATTTGATAAAGAATATGTCAAGGTTTTTATTTGAAATAGTTTCGGCCTTTAAACTATGCAATGCCCTGATGTAAGTTACAGAAATATAATCACGAACATTTGTATTCCGTATGACTAGCAACAAAAGCATCTCCTAATTTTTTACGACTTGCTTTCAAACAAAGAATCCGACGTTTTTAAATAAAACCTTACGATAAATCACCCGCTGAAAAGACTTCGTTAGAATATCCATATACATGCTGTAATGAACGACAAGTAAGCGAACAAATCTGTTATGAAGGTAGTTTATTTTTAACCACTTTATTTCTTTGTTTTTCCTTTAGCAGATGTTTCCGTCTGAACGTCAAAATGAACAGAACTATTAAAATTATGCCGAGCGGTTTTTAAGCAGGCCTCAACCGAACGATGACAGACTCGTATTTGTTGAAGAAAGAGTTCTTTTTTCGAAACTGTCAACTCGTCATCTCGCACGGAATGTGATTTACTTGACTGCATCAGAAATATGCTTGTGGGGGAACGGGGCACTTTCCGGCCATCTCTGTTTCCGCAGAAAACTTGTATTTACTAATTTTCCTTACTGTACCTCTGAGTTTGACGACCAATTTTGGAAAAAGTAGGAGAAACTACAAGTTAAAAACTTCGTAATATGGTGCGCGGATAAAATTTCAAGTATGCATTCACAGTGGCTGTAGAGCATCGGACAGAATAATAGTGAATGTGACTATTTATGTAATCTTGAGAAATATTGGCTCAAATTCCTGAAATGATCGCGAGTAAATCGTACGTGGCATAAAAACCAGGGGCTGATCCAGGACACCGCGCTGACTTAACATATTATTTATTACCATTTTACGATTTTTTATTATCCAAAACAACAGAAGCAATAAATATTCTACTGAACACACACGTAATTTCTAGAGTTCCAGTAAATTAGCAGCATCTGTTCTAGATGTTCAAGAGTTAACTTTTGTCGCATGTCGCTCAAAATCCATTTTACAAGGAAAACTTCTACAGAGGCAACAGGGGAATATTTAAAATATATGGAGTTTTTCAAGGAAGACTTATTTATATTAGGTTGAAAAAGTCTACCTCTTTACCTACAAGAAGGTCCACAATACCACATAGTGTACGAAAACCGGGATCGTTTTCTAAAATTCTTTCAAATTTATTTTTCACGTTCAGCTGCTCACAACGATCTAAAAATTTTGGGGTCCAGATTTTTGAGCGATAAATTTTTATTGTTGGTACTTCAATTGCTAGTTACGCCTTTGAAATCGTGCTTCTGCAAAAAACGTCTATTTTTCACCATGTTGTATACCTTGTTGTTGTATATGTAGGATACGATATGTACGGACCTGGAATGTACAATTTTCTCGCAATATTTAATGGTCACGTATGCTTCTTTTGAACATATCCCACGTTGTTCAATGGGATTAAGGTCAGGTGACTTCAGTGGGAATGGAAGTGTCGGAATTCCAAGGTTTTGCGGTGCATTAAATGATCCTTACATGATGACGACGGGCATTATCATCAGAGAAATGAAAGTTTCTCCGCTGACACCATGAAATTGAATAACGTTTGCGATCTTGTCAACATAAACCTGAGATGTCAAGGTTCTGTCAACAATAAATACGGTAGATCGTTCATTAAAGCATATGCCTCCCCACACCATGATTAAATCTCCGCTAGAAGGATAGATTTCATGAACTTGATGACTGGCTACCCTCATGTATTATTTTTTAAATATTCTTTCTCATTATCTACCGAAGATTTCACTAATTATTTACGCTTAGATATTGTACCTCTTTTGTGGCCTCCTCGCAGCCCGGATTTGACACCTACAGATACATTTCTTTAGGGTCCCCTTAAAAGTAAAATTTGCGTTAGGAATACTAACTCGACTTCAAAACAAAAAACAAATTTATCCCATAACTTCTCACTATGATGCATTTGTTTCTTGAAATCCGTACTTTGGTGCCTTGTCAAAAGTACTAAAATTTTTTTAGTTTTTTCGTATTTTTATTAATAAACGAGATAAGTAGAAGTCTAAATATAATCAACCATTTTTTTTATTAAAAAAAAATGTATTTGACAAAAAACTACTAAAACTTGAAATATTCCGTGGCGAATTCTATCAAGTGGTCGCAAAATTACAAGAAATACTGGACATTCTTTTTTAGTGTAAGAAGTCCACAAAATTAGTAATTCATATCTTTGATTAAGCTCGAAATAAATTCGTTCAATACTAGACGTACATCGGCCATATCTTGACACAACCAATAAATTGAGTTATGGCGGAGCAGTCAATTTTATATCGCCAGTCATTGGCACTATATGAAACAGCCACAGATCAGGCGGTTATTTTTAGTTCATATCGACTTTACATGAATCACTCGCGTCTCATAACAAATATGTAAGTGTGAGCTGGGCAGTTTGGACGTTGTAAATTTCACTGTTTTATGGGCGCGGGTTAAACGAATGCCAAAAAACACCTCGATAAATCATCCTGGCTGGCTTTGTACTGGGGCTATTACATAGATAGATTATGGAGTCCTATTTACCTTTTAAAATGCCCATACCCAAAACAAAGACCGGTGTCATGCTCTTATGTAAGTTTTCAAGTCGCAAAACGGCGTTCCAAGTAATTTTAAAACGAAAAACACCATGAAATTGACATTTGTGTAACCCCGCGCCACATTTGTAAATGTATATGCACATACAAAGTGCGTCGCGACAACATGGGGTAAAACCATTGTATTTAACAAGTATGTTTTAATTTGAACTTAGAAACACCACAGTTTTCTCAAAACTTCGGATATTTACAAACTTTAACAGCCAGTTTATATTTAATCATTTTAACAAAGAGAAAACAAAAATAACTTTTAAATTTATAAGTACTTAGATAATACACTATGGGTAACAAGAAAGTGATTAACCTACGAGGTATTTTTGGTCTAATAGTTTGGCCTTCAAAATATCCTTATCTAAGCCCTTAGATTTTTCTGGTTGATGAGTAGGGCTGTCAAAAATGTTCCGTGGGACAGTGGCGTACGCGAAATTAACTAATAGGAGAAACAATAAACTGTTACAATTTATAACAATGTTTGTAAAACTTACCCTCTTAACTAGCTTGATGAATTAGCTTGCTTATCACAAACTGGAGAAGATGTGTAGCCATTTTGCAGCATCAGGTATGTTTCTATGGTTGTCTCCATGAGTGATGTTCGCTTTGGTGAAAATATATTCTTATATTTTGAAAACGACAGTTCCACATCTACTGATGTAATACACGCATACGTAAAATAGTCTTTCAACGCACTTAACGGATCTGGGGGCTGCACCATCACATATTTGTCTTAATTTGGTAAAACCGGTGTCTTTATTTAATATACTTGCGAACTTTTTTTTAACGCGCCCATTTGTTGCGTCACCTATAGCGTGTGTCAGTAGATTACTACGTCCACTATTTGCAGTGACTCCGCTAACGACAACGCACTGTTTTCTAATTTTTTTATGCTCTCATGTAATGGTTTATAGTTCCTCGCAATATTTTTTTAAAGCTGTTTCAACGGAAATATCTTCGAATTTTGTCTGGCTTTCCTTAATGGCTGCAGCCTCATCTGGATTGAATTTTAGTATCACAGCTTTTATTTGTTGGACATATTCTGCATAATAAAAAGCTGCCTGCAACCATGTTCCCCAACGTGTAAGAATCGGCTGTGGTGGTTCAGGAATACCGGGACACTTGCTATGAAATGCACGGAGACGTTTAGGAGATTTAAGAAACACTTTTTTTGTACTTGCTATTAATGCATCCACCTTTGGAAAACCTTTTCGAATAGTTTCTGCCACAAGATGTAAAGCAGGCACTTTACACGTAACATATATAAACGTACAACCTTGTTCTTGCAAAGAACGGCCTACCGAACGCATTGTCACAAACATCAACACTTGACTTTTTGACAGTTCAAATTTTTCTAACGTCTCCAGTACCACCCTGGTACTTAGTCTTTTGCTAGCTAGTAACAGTGGAACTGTTGGGTTAGGAGGGTCCAGTACTCGTACTATAACATTTAAAATAGAATTTTTTTTACAATCTGTTGTCTCATCAACAGATAACCACAGCCGTGTATTTTTTAATTCACATTTCATCTTATTTACTGTGTTCTAATGAAATTTTATGTATATATAGACGAATCAAATTAAGCAAAAATCAGGCCCATTTTCACGATAATTTCCAACCATTCCCGACCAATACCATTCGAATCAGTTTTTTTTTTTTGAATTCTCATGGTCAATTTTGCCATAAGTTATATGAGCAAGAATTTAATTTATAAACAATTAAAGTTGTGAAAATGATGAAAATCGATGTTCTAAATATTCAACTTCAAACGCTGCGAAAACGGCAACAGATAGAGAAAAATTGCTCAGAACATTTTTTATAGAGCGTTAAATTCCCTTCAAAAAAGTCCACGACGGCATATCTCTACGTATACAACGTTGTAAAAATAAGAAAATTATGAAAGATTTACAGCAAGTCTACTTTAAAATGTTCTGCGCAGGCGGCCATTACGCGGCGTACGAGTTTGTTGATCGCGCATGCGCGTTACTTGTACAGCTGACTGATATACAGCAGAAAAATAATAAATATTTAATTCATTGTAACGCCTTAACTATTCATCGTAGAGATATGCCGTCGGGGACTTTTTTTAAAGGGAATTTAACGCTCTATAAAAAATGTTCTGAGCAATTTTTCTCTATCTGTTGCCGTTTTCGTAGCGTTTGAAGTTGAATATTCAGAAACATCGATTTTCATCATTTTCACAACTTTAATTGTTTATAAATTAAGTTCTTGCTCATATAACGTACGGCAAAATTGACCATGAGAATTCAAAAAACATACTGAATCGAATGGTATTGGTCGGGAATGGTTGGAAATTATCGTTTTGAAAAACCCTTAATGTGATTGATCTAATAACAGCATATTAAAATTTCATAAATTTGTTTTTATAATATAATATAACAGTGAAAATAGAGGGGGTGAGCCAGATTTCACTTACACCCGCTATATATATATATATTTTTTTATCAACCACTGAATGTTAACCTAGTAACATAGACGAACTGCACGAAAAGTGTGCGTGGTCGACATAAATTAACGACTGAAAAAATACATTCAGTGTAAATCGTATTATAAATCGTGATTGTGAAAGATTTAGCGAGCAAGAATTTACATACCAATAATATTAATAACTCTTTAGTTGTACAGTTAAACTGAACACATGGCCCGCTTGTCTAAAAAAACTTGCAACACAAAAGCGTTTCTTATCCGTTTTAAAAACTAATTAAATCTTTTAGTGACCATGTCTTAAAAGAGTTTTATTGGTTCTATTAATTTGAGCCATTCAGTTTTCATTTCGTTTCTTTCTGTAATAAAAGTTTCAGTGCTGCCGTTATTTTAAGCAAGTTTTTATTAAATTTGACATTTCTCCCAAGGCCAATAAAGAGTTCTAAAGTATATTTTATAATTCTCCAGGCAGCGGAAGTGTCACGATTGCTTTGTTCAATGCATTTCTTGCTCATTGTTAAGAGGTGGCGAACTAAATCTGTAAATCGCCATTAAACTTTTTCTACCCGTAATCTAATCAGTCGCCAAAAACAAAATCAATTACCTTTATTTTAAATAACTAACTGACAATATAAGATTTAAATTTGTTGTCCTTTATTTTATCATTTTATTTAATTTTAGAAAGAATTTTAAATTTCCAAAATTTCATGAATTTAAACCAGTACAATTATATAATAAATATAAATAATCGCGTTCTAGATCTAGTGCTGGGTAATAAAGATTGCTTAATAGAAAAAGCCGTTGGTCTCAATTAGTGAAGACGTACACCATCCGTCTATTATTACATGCAGTGAAATTTTAAAGAAAATTTAGGTCGTAAAAAACCTAAAAAATTCTTACATAAGTATAATTTTAAGAAAGCCAATTTTCCTCTAATGTATCAATTATTGAATTTCTTTAAACTATAGGGCGTAGCTCACCTTATGGTCTTTCTGCATGCCAGCAATGAGTATCTTTTACACGAAGAAAGTTAAAAAGGTTATTGTAAACAATTACAGCTGTCAATATTTTTTTAAAATATCAAATTTCTCTGAAACGGCTGGGTTTAGGCACAGGGTACATGTTTTTGACTCTGATTTTATGCTCTTTTCGAAAACCCTAAAATATGTAGGGTGTTCCATTTATAATAAGCAAGTTGGTATCGACTTCCGGTATAACCGGAAGTGCCAGATGCTTGTAATTATTTTAGTTGGATTGACCACACTGCCATTTTTTTTTTCCTTACGGGTTGCGGTTTTGACTACCCGCTGTACTGAAGCTTAAGCTTATTGTACCCCATAGTCTCATTACTCCATAAGAC
Organism: Rhamnusium bicolor; assembly: GCA_029963845.1. NCBI lineage: Eukaryota > Metazoa > Arthropoda > Insecta > Coleoptera > Cerambycidae > Rhamnusium > Rhamnusium bicolor. The sequence goes on along the minus strand of JANEYF010003098.1, from coordinate 559,406 downwards.
CCGTTCTATTCCAGAAGGCGAGTATACAGTTTATGGGAGCTCTGGCTATCTCTTCCGGGGTTAAAAGTGGTCCCTCGAAGTGTGTTAGTCTCATTGCCGTTAGGGCTGGGCATTCGCATAAGATGTGGTGGGGAGTTTCTTCCTCTTCACCACACATCATGCAATCTGGATTGTCTTTCACCCTTATATTGGTTAGGTGTTTGTTTAGTGTGCAGTATCCTGTTAATATTCTCACTGCACATCTCAGCTGTTTTCTGCTCAGCTTTAGCATTTCGTTGGTCCTTGCTCTAGATATTTCTCCGATGAACAAGCGTGACTGCCTCATTCCCGGTATCTCTATCCAGTGCGAGTAGTGTTTCTGTCTTAATAGTTCCTTTACCGATCCTTTCGCAGTGCTGTAAGATACCCCGCAGGTCGGTTCGGGACCTGTTAGAATTGATATAGCGCCTTTTCTGGCTAGCATGTCTGCTTTTTTCGTTTCCCGTATTTCCCTGGTGTCCTCGTGTCCACTCCAGTTGTACACTGTTGTGTTCTGTAAGTTTCTCCAGGGACTCCAGACAGTCTTTTACTGTTTTAGATCGTATTTCTACTGCTTCCAGAGCTCTGAGGGCTGCTTGGCTGTCAGTGATGATGCGGATTCTCTTATTTTTGTATGCCCTCCGTATCATTTCTTGTGCACAGACGTCTATTGCAGTGATTTCGGCTTGGAACACTGTTGCGATACTTCCAAGGTTCAGGCTGATGTCTGTCCCTGGTTGTTCTCCCGCAACTCCTGCTCCGGTACTGCTTGACGTTTTTGATCCGTCAGTATACCAAATTGTGTCATTTTGTTGTCTCTGCATCCTGCCTCCTTCTCCATCCCTTTCAGGTATTTTTACCCTGAAAGGTTTTGTGAAGTTGTAGGTTGTGCTGATTCTGTCTGACTGCATATCGAGTAGCCGATTTTTTCCTACATATTGGAATACTTCAGTATGGTATCCTCTCCTTGAGATGGTCCCATACCCAGTTGTTTTCAGCCTGTATGCTGCCATTAGTGCCTCATTCTCCACCACTAGGTGTAGTGGAGGTAGTATTTCCAAGGCTGCGGTCGGCGTTGTTGACATTGCTCCCGTGATCCCTAGACATGCAAATCTTTGCAACTTGCCTAGTTTTCTCATCGCCTCTCCTTTTCCGGCCTTGTGCCACCAGATCAGGGAGACGTAGGTTATTATTGGTACGACGACCCTTTGGTACCACCAGTGCACCATTTTTGGTTGAAATCCCCAACTCTTGCCCACCATGCTTCTGCAGGTCCATAAGGCCCGCGTGGCTTTGATTGCCACTTTGTCTATGTGAGCTTTGAAGTTAAGCTTGGTATCTAAAGTTAGTCCCAAATATTTGACTTCATTGCTCACCTGTAGTTCTTTTCCTCGAAGATATAGTTTCCTCAGGTTTTGGAGTTTTCTTTTCCTTGTGAAAGTCACCATCGTGGTCTTTCCTGGATTAACAGAAAGCCCTTCCTGTGTGCACCATCGATCTACCGTGTTGAGAACTCTTTGCATCATTTCTGATGCAACGCTCTCAAATTTTCCCACTGCTAGGATTGTGACGTCGTCTGCAAAACCTTGCGCATATATTCCTCGCTGTTCCAGTTGTTCTAGGAGCTCATCCATAACCAGACACCACAGGAGGGGTGATAGAACCCCTCCTTGTGGGCAACCTCTGGTTACAGACACCTCCTCCGACATGTTTCCCAGCGTGGATTGGAAGTTTCTTGTTCTGAGTGCTGAGTCGATCCATCTTGTTATTGAAAGACCGACTCCGCGCCTCTTCGCTGCCTCACTTATTGAGTTGAATGAGGTATTGTCAAATGCTCCCTCTATATCTAAGAAGGCTCCTATGACAGTTTCTTTGCTGTCTAGTGCCTTTTCTATTCTGTGAGTAAGCTCGTGTATCGCTAGCTCACACAATTTCCCTGCTTGGTAGGCATACTGGTTTCGATGTAAGGGTTTTTGGCCCATCACATCGTCCCTTATATGTCTATTAACCAGTTTCTCCAAGGTTTTGAGGAGAAATGATGTAAGGCTGATTGTCCGGAAGGATTTCGCCTAGACATAGGTATCACGCCCTGGTTTTGGTATGAATACCACGTTTACCTTCCGCCAACTAGTTGGCACATATCCATTAGTAATTCCCTAAATTTTCTGGTGCGTACTTTTCCCTATATCAATCGATGCAGTTCCTGGTGAGACACACTGTATATATTTTTGCACAAGATCATTCATAACAATATAAACTGTACCCATGTTTTAGGTATGTTAAATTTTTATACTCCTGGAGTTGGTGCAAGCCAGAGAAATATGTTTTATTTATTAACTGCACGAACGAATATGAAAAAATTGATATTTTTTTTGTTCTCTTTTTTCTTTGACTTTATTCTATTTGTCTCTGTGTATACCTATATTTAATATTTATCTTGTCAAATATCAGTGTTTATGGATTAAATGTATATTTATATATTTTTTGTATTGTTACTATTCTGTAATTGGAGTTTTCGACATGTTGAATAGTGTAAAATAAATAAGAAATAAATAAATAAATTTTAAATATATTACAAAAGAAAAAAGAACAAAAAGAGTTTGTTCATTGTCTTTATACAATACCATCAAATTTTTCATCTTTATGTATTTTAAAATAATTTTGAACGAATTTTTATTATTCTGTTGCTAATAATTGCTCCTGCATGTGTGTCCTACTTTCGATAATATTAGAATCGCTATGAAAAATTAATTGAAATAAGAAAAGTACAAGGTTTCAATCAGTGACATTGAAGCGTATATAACCTCAGTCATCAGTCTTCCTTCTGGATGACTGCAAAATTAATTTGGAATCCTCCACAACAGGTCTTTTTATGGATTTTGAGACGTAACAAACCATAACTCTCCAGTCGAGATCTGTGGCGACGCGTCATGAATTTCTCCAAAACGTGCGGCCATTATGTCGCACACCTTGAGTGTTTCACTTAGTTTTATTGCGGGTCATAAATGTATTTGAATTTTTGCCGAGGCAGGCGCGAGCGAGGTGCAATCCGAGACATATTTTAACATTCTGTACTCGCCTGAAAGCACTTTAATGCGAGAATATCCCAGATTAAAAGCTATTTAACGATGTAATTTAAAAATAAAATCTCACTTATTAAAAGAAGTAAACTGTTTAGAAGTATACCCGAACTAATTATAAATATATCGAAGCTTTCGCGCTTGCTGGTGTTTATTTTTGAAATTTTAATTGGATTTTTTTATTTATTTTTTCAGGTGGAGCGTACATCAAACTTGGCTCGATAATTTCGTCCCGATCGACCTAATTATCGAAGAAAAACACCGACCGGCGAGAATATCTCCCGCCTTCTTATAATGACAGACGCAGACGACGAGGCGGCGATAAGTTATCTCTTAAGGGTAGATTTTTGACGGGCTTGAAATTTTGCCCTCCCGTTTTTTATACAGGGTGAGCAAAGTTTCAGGTGTGTTAAAGGTTTGCTATGATCGCAGCCATGAGGTAGCGGAATATGGATTTTGGAAAATTTTAAAATAGTAAGTATTAGAACACCATTTACAATAAGTAGACAACTAAGTTTTTTTTGTATTTATAATATACCTACATGAAAAATAACAGACCCATATTTTCCTGAACACTAAGGGAGCTAGTTCCTCAAATCCTCTGGAATAAGTTAGAATATTCTGCATACAAATTTTAATTCAAAATACTTTACTACGTAATTAGTAGAGCTGTCAAAAATGTTCCGTGGGACAGTGGCGTACGCTAAATTAACTAATACGAGAAACAATAAACTGTTACAATTTATAACAGTGTATGTAAAACTTACCCTCTTAACTAGCTTGATGAACTAGCTTGCTTATCACAAACTGGAGAAGATGTGTAGCCATTTTGCAGCATCAGGTATGTTTCTATGGTTGTCTCCATGAGTGATGTTCGCTTTGGTGAAAATGTATTCTTATACTTTGAAAACGACCGTTCGACATCTACTGATGTAATACACGCATACGTAAAATAGTCTTTGAACGCGCTTAACGGGTCTGGGGCTGCACCATCACATATTTGTCTTAATTTGGTAAAACCGGTGTCTTGCGAACTTTTCTTTAACGCGCTCATTCGTTGCGTCACCTATAGCGTGTAGTAGTAGATTTACTTAGTCCACTTTTTCACTGTTTTCTAATTTCTTTATGCTTTCATGTAATAGTTTATAGTTCTTCGCAATATTTTTTAAAGCTCTTTCAACGGAAATATCTTCGAATTTTGTCTGGCTTTCCTTAATAGCTGCAGCCTCTTCTGGATTGAATTGTAGTATCACAGCTTTTATTTGTTGGAAATGTTCAGCATAATAAAAAAAGCTACCTGCAACCATGTTCCCCAACGTGTAAGGATCAGCTGTGGTGGTTCAGGATCACCGGGACACTTGCTATGAAATGCACGGAGACGTTTAGGAGATTTAAGAAACACTTTTTTTTGTACTTGCTATTAATGTATCCACCTCTGGAAAACCTTTTCGAATAGTTTCTGCCACAAGATGTAAAGCATGCACTTTACACGTAACATGTATAAACGTACAACCTTGTTCTTGCAAAGAACGGCCGAACGCATTGTCACGGCGCCACCAGTCACAAACATCAACACTTGGCTTTTTGACAGGTCAAATTTTTCTAACGTCTCCAGCACCACCCTGGTAATTGTTTCGCTAGTACACTAACTTTGTCTTTTGCTAGCTAGTAACAGTGGAACTTTCAGTTTAAGATGGTCCAGTACTCGTACTATAACATTTAAAATAGATTTTTTTTACAATCTGTTGTCTCCTCAACAGATAACCATAGCCGTGTATTTTTTAATTCACATTTCATCTTATTTACCATGTCTACGTGTACAGTTGGTAGATAGTTACATAACATTGTGCGACTTGGTAACTTTACCTGGGCATTGAATTTATTCCAGAACTCTGGAAATGGTTGTTTATCGAGTATGTGCAGCGGAACATCACAGGCAATCAGCATTAATAGTAAATCAAACATAAACTGTGTTGTCGAAGGCACGCCATTTTTTTTATTTTTATGGTGTACACTATATACGTGAAGTCCACAATCACGCTTATCCCAGCACATCAAATCTTTCTCGCACACTTTACAAATTATTTTAGCACCATAGAATAAATCCGGGAATTCACCTATGAATTTATTCACTTTGTCAGCAAATGGCCGTTTTCTAACCCTGCGTACGTCTGCCGTGCTTTATTATTAAATTAATATCAACAATTCAGTACAACAAATAAAATAAAAACAAAAACAATATGCAATACGCCCAAGTGACTTAACGTGTACACAACTCGAAAGCTAATAATAGACTGGACTGGAGAAAGAGTTTCGCGGTCAAGGTGAATGCCGGCGACAGTGAGTACATCTGTACTCTACGACCATGATACACAGAAATGATTTGCAGCTTTAGTAATTAGTTTGGAAATACTTTTTTACTTCTACAATTTATACATGATACAAATACACTGCCAATCCGGCGATCGAATTTGCAAATAAATCTTCCCAAATCTGCTTGTGAAGATAAATCGCTCAGTTTTTTCGTAACGTTTGTAGCGGTCTTTACAAAAGAGGGTATTTCAATGTAGCAAAAAAACTTACTAAAATTTCAACAAAAAATTGTAACGGTGTCTTATTTTTGCTGTGGATTTTATATAAAAAAGTGTATCTGTCAAAGACGTCTTCGTAGAAATGAATAAACTCTTATCAGGTCTACATTTACATCTCTGTCGCAAATATTATCCACAGTGCCTTTAATTCGACAAGTTCAAAACTGACCTCACAAGTGACTTTAAACGTGGTCGGATTATTGGTCGATTTTCGCTTCGGGAATTACCAGCCATTGTAGACCGTAACGCGACAATTGTGTTAAGATGTTCGTTAAGGTGATTTGAGGAAGATCTTCATGAGCGCCACCGCAGATCCAGATGTCCTAGGAGGACTACAGGTCGTCACCTGAAAATATTGGCTAGGTATAAGAAATAGATTTTCCACAACACGAGCAATGGGAAATGATTGGATGGAAACTTTAGGGCAAAGAATATCTGTGGTGTCCGTATATCGACGTTAACGTATTTTGGGCTTCGTTCATACCGACCATTTTTATGCCTACCTCTTACTCCATTTCATCGCGTTCATTGTTTCCTTTTATTTTTCCTCGCAGTTCCAAATTTATCGTTAAGTTTATTTTTCTCTCTCTCTCTCTCCCTCTCCTCTCTCGCCATTTATTTAAAAGAATATCTGGCGGCGTGCTAACATAAAATTTATTTCCGATGATTCGACGTAACTATGTTTGTAGTACCAAATTGTCTAGGCATCGTGTGCAAAATTTATGAAATGTTTAGAATAAAAGAACAACAAAAAACGGTTAAAAATACCCATATCCTATTGTTTATAAAAGTGTACTGCTGTTCAACGCACAACTAAATGATGGTACAAACCAAATCTGGTTGCCAACCAGTACTCACCGCCTTGATTGACTTATTTTCCAGTTTTCTGGGGTTTGTTCCCGATGACAATTGGGCTGACTTGTTTGTCGTATTCAACATTGAACAACAAAGAAGTATCTTCTTCAAATGGTCAGACACGGTAATAATTAATTATCTAATGTATTTGATTTAACTGACATTTTTATTTCAGCAAAATTAATTATGATTACTCAAAGCATTATTAATCAACGATACAATTACTATTAATTAACTTTATTGATTGTTACGTCACGTCAAAAATGATTAGACGATAACTTGTGACCCACGCAGGATGTTAGGATAGAAGTGAAATAATAAACCGATCGTAAATAAATGTAGTAATATCATGTTATTAATTACTTAGAGCGCGGACAAAATTTCAAGTATACATTCACAATGGCGATAATAATAAATTTGTTGTTAATACAATATTTGGAAAACATTAATCCGTGTATTGAATTATTAGACATGAGTCTCTTAAATGGCAACGTTTCAATGTACCGGAGGCAAACAACCCGTCGATGGTAAGCGAATTAATTTCCAAGTAAAAACATATGTTAGAAAGGCGTTTATAATGTCCAAGCACAATTTGAAAAACGTTTCTTTTTTATGTACAAACAACTTAAAAAAGTAGCTGTTTTACACGTTTCAGGTAACAAAATTATAAACGTTTAATATTATATATGTGAAACGAATATGTCAGATATTTTAAAATGTATTACTAGTGTACGTAACTCCAAAACGTTTTAAAAACTTTTCTGTTCGACCTCAATGGACTCTTCAGTTGATATGGACGTTTTATGAACGTTTAAGAGAACAGTTTTATAAACGCTTTAAATAACGTTAATTTAATGTTGTCAAAACTGTCAAAAGGACGGCCAACATTGTTCATGAAAAAAACGTATTTTTAACGTTACGATAGACAGTTATTTTTCCAACAATAAATGTTCGGTTGATTTTCTAACGTAACACGAATTTCCAACCAATGACACGTTGAGAATACGTTTTAAAAAACGTATTTGTGTTTACTTGGGTACCATCAAGTTGTCGTGCGGCCAACTATGCACACTGCAGGCAATACGATGCCAAATTTCAGTCTGTTTTCAATGCACTGTGTCAAATACTTTAATACACATATTATAGTGTATGGTTAAAGCTGGAGAATTTCTGACAGATATGTACTCAAATTTAATATACATAACCTCCTTGTTTATGCGCTTCATTTGGTAACCGTAAGAATTCAACGAAATGATCCCGAACTTGATGCATCAACAAAACAGATATTCATGAAAACCCCTAAACGTGTTTAAAGTTTCAAATGAGTTTGTCCTGACATCGCACCTCTGCCGCATCCTACTTTAACATGTTGGGGAACGTGGCTAGCGATACTTGGATATTATGTCAGTATTTTCAAAGAATAAAGAGGTTTTTTCTACAATTAAATCCAAGAGAATCAAAAACCATCTCCGAGGTTCAAAAACATTTCAACAATCCTGAGGTAGAAGCAGTGAAATATGTGATCCGTAACAATTATACTTGTAGGTAATATGCACTTGTTTTATTTGTTTATCTGCGGCAATCTGAATGCGTTTTTATCGGGAACATATGTACCATACTCATCAGCTTAAAGTCACCTATCACCTATCGAAATGCTCCCTTTCTAGCACCATTTGTAGTGATGTTGCATTTGAAATAATTTTTAAGCATTTTGAAATACCTTTCAATGTGAGAAATGTACAATTTTGACTTTTTCTTGCAACAATCAACATTTCTTTTTAAGTGTTTCATATGGAATGTACAACTAAAACTAAATTTTCCGATTAACAGTAAACTTTTTAGGGAATCTTGAGAGGAATTTAATGTTCCCATCTCATTTTTTCAAAGTTTATAAAAGGATTATTATTTTTAAGAAGTAGGTACTTACCCTCTGCTATCACAATAATTTGAAATGTGTAGGGGTTTAAGGAATAAATCAGCTCTCTACTATTTTAATTGGCCTCTAATAGTAAAACACTGAAGGTGCAACACAATAACAATCAGGTGATGGAAAATAGTTTGCAATATTTGCACACACTTCTGTCACTTTTTTCACTGGTCATACCTAACAGTTTGCATTTTTTTCCTCCATAATACTCTGTACGGTCAGGAGGATAGTATACGTAATTCTTTATAAAAAAGATCAATTTTTTCTTGACAAACCAGCACTTTATTCGGGATAGGCTATTACATGATGAAAATTCAACCATGCCATAATGTGAACTACGATATTAGCGTGGCATATGTAACCTATGATCTTCACACATCTAACCACGCACCTAATCAATGTTGCCAGACATACCATTTTTCATGGTATTTATACCATTATTTTCCCTTGTGTTCCTGCACTTTTTTTTAAGTAATAAAACTATTATTTAAAAATTTCTACCATTTTACACCAATATTTGTAAAAGTTAATAAAAAAGTCAAATTTAGGTCGTCAGCCTCGACCTCGGTCAGTTCTTCCATTAAAAAAAGAGTAAACTGAATTAAATTTAATACCGTGTACATAGATCTTTATAAATCGGAACCTCGCATAAACAGCGCTAGTTGTGCAAGCCCAAATAAATAATAGTCTTTTGCTGTTTTCTGTTGTTTCTGTTGCGATGGTAAGACCCGTTTTTTTCAATGCTCAGTTAGCTAAATTAATCGTCAGTTAGGTCAATAGAAATTTTTTGAAAAGCATCATCATTTATTTATAATGAAATTTATAACCTATGTGAAAATCTCACACATCTGGCAACACTACACCCCATGTAAAAATCAGTGTTATTGATAGTTCGCGAGTGTTCGTGTACCTGTCTGCATTAGCATTTACAAAAATGTGTTTAATACCGTTATTTATAGTTTTTTGTGATTAAATTTGTGATTCGAGGTTTTGAGTTACTATGTTACAAATTTATTATTTATGATTTGTTCCTTTGGTGGTTCATTTTGTGAAAAGTAGTGATTAACCATAGCGACTAATTTTATTATTCTAATGCTGGATATATTAAAGGCATATTTTCAAGTAGATGAAATTACTAGACAAGCAAAACGGCTATGGAATGCTATCCAAACGTCAAGTCCATATGATATGTTCATGTAGTAACTGTTGTATTATGTAACTAAACAAATCTGCTTTTTCGTTCTTTTAAAGTAAATGCGTCTTTTTAAAATGATTATTTTCAACTTTGATTCATTTTTAGAAGTGAATCATGTTAAACTTAAGAGACAATAATAATAATTTAAAATACAAAGAAAAAGTGTCAGGATTACCTAATTTTGCAAGGAAAAATAGATAAACAGATGCTTTTAACACCTTTTTGTTTTTAAGAGCAAGCTACAAGTGTCGCTTTCCACAAAAGACTAATCAATCGCGTCTTGGCCGCCTTGAGGTTTATTTCTTATTTTCGGCCAGTGCGTACAGATATCATGCTTTCTTAAAAAAGAGCTCAATGTTTTATAAACTATTACATTTGTTTTGGTGCTGCGTCTACACTGATATTAAATAGGTCTAATATCGGCTCACAAAATGTTCGTGACAAAAGGGTAATAATTTTTTTAAAAATTCAAAATTTGCCATTCATGAGTTAGAATAATTGTAATTACGAACTCTGCTATTTTGAAACTATGTTTCATTAAATAATGTATTTAAATGTTGATCTAATATTGTGTAACTACCAGTAGATATTTGCTGAACAATTTTGTTAATAATTTGTGCTTCTATCCCGTAATTGGTAACCACGTTACTGTGGGATAATGTATTTACATAAATAAATCTATTTTAAATATTTTGTCGTGTAACGCAAAATTTGTTGTGTTTCAAGTGAAATTTCATAGTTGTCTCCTCTATTATTTTATGCATTTCATTAATTACTTCTTGGGAAACATTTTATTTTCAATACACTTAGTTTAATTCTGAAATTTTTTACCTACCGTATCGGTTCAACAATCAGCCTTTGTCGGTTGCAACACGTAATAACTCGTAATACTCTCATGTTTATTGAATGGAAACCAAATTGAACTGTGTTCTACAAACTTAAGTGTAACTGTCCTGTGTTGAATTGGGATCAGGTGAATCTGCTGGGATGCTTCTATCGGTGTGTTTGTTTATTTGCGGTAATTTTGTCTTTTTGATGACTAATTATCTACTAATTGAACTGGATTATTTTCGGTTCGTGCGTGAGAAAAGATGAAAAAAATTTTTCAAGGAAATCATTTAAGAGTTTTTAGCCACAAAATACCGTCAACATATACGAGCCAATTTCGCGGAAATATGTGGGAAACTTGCGAAAATCTTTTTTCAAGTCAAATTAGCTGGTGGAATTCAATTGCCCATTGCTAATTATTCGTAGAAATCCTTTGAAACTGACTATAATTATGTTTTATACAAAGCTACTTTAAAAATGTAAAATCATTTTTCTATTTTTACAGTGTCTAATGTATTATTTACTGGTAAATTTATTAAAGAAAGCAGCGCTAGGTACACAGTACATAGGAATCCTTTATGTGTGGTAGCACAAAGTATAGGTACATTGTTAGAAAACACGCGTTTCCTCCTCATACACGTGTAGTAGGAGAAATCGCTATAGTGACGGGCACGTGCGGGGTAAGACGTACAGAACGCAGAACCGCATTTATCTGTATTGCTCACTCGTTTACTTTTTCAATGTAGGTTTTTGTGCTCAATTCAGCTAGCAACAATTTAACAATTGTAGAAATAAGTATTAACTTGAAATAAAAGTATTGAATTTAAAGTATTGACTATCGGATTGAAAATACAGAAATATGGCGATAATCTCAACACTTTGTGGCCATGTCTCTCCGCCATTGTGTCTATAATATACTTCTCATTAATTTTTTCGTTTTGCAGAACTTCCAAGAGTTGTGCTTTATTATAATTTTCCTCATAGAGATTATGTTCCGTTAAAAAAATTTGTACTCAAGCTTAGTAAAACTTTTGTTAGAAATTTTATACAGTTGTCTCGAATGGTACTTCGCATTGTCAACAACAATAATGCAATTCGGCGTTAATTTTGGAATTAGGGTATTTTCAAACCATTCCACAAATATTTCTTCCTCTATGTCCTTGTGGTAATCCACGTTGCAGTCTTCCATGTTTTTCCGTACAGTTTCAATGCATTATCAACTCATCCATCAACTGATTAACAGGGTAATATAATCAACCGAGTCCCTTTTATTAGAGGCAATTAGATTGGGTGACATATTCTAGATCCATCGGTCCATCCTTTTTTTACGGTGTCATGAATATCATACGAAGTTTCATCTAGATAATAAATTGGTCTGTTTTCCCTTTTGAGTTACTTTATTTCATCTACACAAGAATTTCGCCAATCCACTGCTTGCCATAATCGCCATGCGTTTATTAATAGTTTAAATCCAATTTTTTTCTCAGCCAAGTTTCTAAAGTTCTATTGGTATATTTTAGATGATACTCCATTTCTATTAGTTTTTTGTCTACCACGTCAACAGTTGGGATTTCATTTTTCTGATACGCGTCGTAAACTAAAGTTCTTAAAAGTTTTGCAAACGATACGTCCAGAGGTTTCGATTGACCGATGTCGGATCCTTGTTTTGTTAGAAGGGCACCTTCTTTGACCAGTTTGTATATTGTGGAACGCGGAACGTTAGTCAGAGATGCTGTTTCACCTGGTACATCTACATCATACAAATTAGGGCATTATCTCGTCGCTTCAAAAGATTATTGTAAACGTTAAAGAAAATTTGTTTCGCTTGCTCGTTCAAATGTAGCCGATTTTTATTACTGAAAACACTGATCAACTTTGATTTTTCTTTATCACTGTAATCACTATCACTTTCACAAACACAAAAAGATATAGACGTAGAGATCTCCCACGGTCGAAACATTTTTACATTAAATACGATAACCTTCCTAAATTATTTTCAAAAATACACCAGCAAATAAACAGATATAAAATAATTATGCTAAACAAATCGTAACAAAATTAAGTGTGGCCCTGAACTATCACAGAATGTAAGTGAAACTCCGCCTCGGTCGCGTTCCAACAAATGCAACAATCATCTTTCTCGCTTTAATATAAGCGGTGTAAATGACGGAAGATGTCATGTGTTAGATATTTTCCGCCCTCATCCCGTCACTATACCGATATCTCATACTATACTAATAATGTATAAAATCAGCATTTTTTTAATCCATGTTTTATGTAATGTGTTCTGGATGGTTTCTTTTAATATACATATCAATCAAGTTATCTACTACTTCATGGCAACATTTTCGTTTAAAAACATTGTTATATTAGAAGGGTAACTTCAATTTTTAGGATTAAAAAGGATCCGACGAGAATTTGGGTACATGTTATGACGATTATAAAATGAAATTTCTTTATTTAATAACGAGTATATTATCTGCACTAAAATAATCGGCGGAATGCAAGCCACTACTAAAAAATGATTTCTCATAGTGATAAAAAATGTTAAAATTCATCAGTTTTCAAAGTGATAAGGAAAAGAAAAAATTGAGAAGGAAAAATTGACAAAAAAGCTGCAAAAATGCAAAACAAGTAATTTTACATGTTTTATGTGCACTGAAAAAATATTGATTAAAGATGTACCAATTTTTCTTATTATCTCACTTTTTGTGCCAGTCACAAATACAAAGCTGTCTTTGATCGAAAGAAAAATTTATAAAGTTGAAGGAAATAATCAATAATAAGCTGTTGATTTGCTGTCCGTCCCTGTCCGAGACGACGAACGTGACGACTCTATTACATTACCTATTCCCAGCTTTTCGGTAGTAACAATTATTCCCTAAAAAACAATAAACCAACATTACTCTGTCCATGTTCGGTGAATTTGAAGTGGTAATCGCTTAGTTAAAGCAAGTAAGGAGGAAGTTAGCTACGGTGCCGAAAGCCAAATTAATGTAGCATAACAGGCGTTATAAACAATTTTTGCCACTTGAGCTCGACTGGCTGGCCGCAGAGTAATATTTACCGAACTATATCTTGTGAATAAAAGAATTTATCAAGCGTTTGAAGTGGGACGTTTGATTAATGGTAGAGCGATGAAAAACAAAAAGAATAACGGTAATGTACGCGATGATGGGCGTTACGTCACCCCTATGTAACGAGTGACGCTTTATGCTCGTACCAAAGTACGCTGTAATTTCTGATGAGAATTGCAAATTAACACAATTTCATAATGCGGGATAATTTGATAATTGTACACGCTACAGGACAGCAGACAATGGCATAATGAACGGAACATCAGAATGATTTGTTATTCATTTTTCTTTTCTGTGGATTCTTGTCCCAAGGCGTCTGCATTTAAAGAAATGGTTGTCTGGGAGACGGGCAGACTTCTAGAAGTTGTACAGAAGACCTATAATTATTCAAATTTTCTAGGTACTAATTGTACCGGTTCTAGTAAATGTTTGCTGGAAATGAAACAAAAACGAAAAAAATCGATCAATCGATTTCTTTAAAAATTGGTGTAGTGGAAATAGGGGATCTACCTATATCAATAGTGATTATTGTTGTCTAGACATTTTTCTCTTGGACTTCAAAAACAAAGCTTGGGGTCTTGTTTAAAGAACATTGTCAGTAGAATGTTCACCAATGACAGAGACAACCACGAGACGTTGAAGTACTTGTATTGTTTCTATTCGGAATATTGCACTGGGAAGATTAGAATAGATGGCGTGCGCGATGATGAGCCGTGATTTAAGAAAGCGCGCGATGCGTTTTTGTTGGCTGTTGTTATATTTTCAATTACATTTTAATGAAGAAATAAAACAAAACAGGTAAAATAAATCGTTTATTGATGGAAAATCAATAAAATAACAAGCCACAACGAATGCAATAATTATGAAGATATTTTACATAATCTAAACCACAGAAAAATAAATGGCTAAACAAAAAGTTAAACATTTTACAATTAAATAATGATTATAATACTTTTTCTTGAACAACAGGTACCTATGTAATACAAAACCTATATGGCAAGTACAAAAAATATATAATTAAGCCTAATATACCTAATATATACCTAATTAATAATTATTGGGTAAATATAAACTTATTAGGTAGGCGCATATGTACATATTACAGTTTCAAGCAACATCAATACTTGAAATTATAAAAAAAACATTAATAATAGCATTAAAGTTATCAAGCCATAGGAAGCTAATAAAATAAAACATATTTATTTATTTTATAGTTTGCAAACTGTTTCTGACTGCTGCTGGAACAAACCTCATATCAACAATTATTGATGCTGGAATGTCGTCAGCTTATGTTTAGATTTTTTTGCATCCTTATGATTCTGGATGTTTTCTTGGTTTTTTCTTTTACACCACCAAAGAATCCCAATTTTCCACACAGCTTGCACGATCTCCCTGGTTACAATTTCATAATGGTCAGAACAGGAATACCATGAGAAGTTCACATTATCAAAGATGAATTCAGTGACTATAACAGAAATCTTGAGTTTATGGCAAAAGGTTGGACCTAACAAAAAGGAAACAATTTCATTTAAATACCTTTAAAACACAAAACACAAACTTACTTTTGGCCATTGACTGGAAAATAGTGCATTTTTTCACCTGGTTACATTGAATCCACAAATAAGACATGTTTTTGTGGCATGGTTATAATAAAATTATATACTACACTAACACTAATAAAATGTTCAAATAAAATAGTATTTAAAAGTCACAGTATTTTACAGTTCGTAATCCAATATAAAATAAAAAACGACACACACTACACAATATCAGCATCAAAACAAACAATATGGCGACAATATGGATCCAACATTAACGATGACGTTTCCTGTGCTGCCAGCGGCATCTACGAAAATCTTCCCAAACTGCAACAAAGATAGATTCATTAAGAAACTCCCATGTACAACAAGGATAGAAGTATGTCAGTAATTATACCTAAAACCGAACACATTTTTTATATGTACTTAAATGTCTCGTGGTTGTCTCTGCCAATGACTGGTTCATTTTTGGAGAAATTAAAATTTGTCTTCGTCGTAGCGCAGGTTTTCATTACATGTCAAATTTGACATTCGAATCGACGATATGCAACAAATTATTTTAAATTAGCCGACAATTTAAAAGCTGTTAGTTTTGAACAGTGCCTAATAGTTTAGAATTCTGACAACCGTTTTGCTAAATATATAGCCACGTTAATCGATAGTTGAATACGTAGATGTAGACCAACTTATCGGTATATCTGACCCGTATTTGCGGTATTTTTTTGCGTACACTGCAAACACAAAACTAATAGCAAAATAAACCGAGGAGCCTTTGTTATATCGTCGCAATTCGATTGTCGTTTGCTGCCGACATGCAATTTAACTGTATCGTATCTGTATTTGTTTGACGATAATTAATTTCTTGCCTGGCTAAGCAAATTCAAGATGGGATGTTATCAATAAATCGGACTTTTACTATTTAATCAAAAATTTTACGTTTGCGCATACAGGAACTGCATCGATCGTTATAGGGAATAGTACGCAACAGAAAATTTTGAAAATTTAGGCAATTACTAATGGCAGTGTGGTCAATCCCAAACTAAAATAATTACAAGCATCTGGCACTTCCGGTTATACCGGAAGTCGATACCAACTTACTTATTTTAAATGGAATGCCCTACATATTTTAGGGTTTTCGAAAAGAGCATAAAATTCCGAGTCAAAAACATGTAGAATACCCTATACCTAAGCTCAGCCGTTTCCAAAGAAAATAGGGCTGGCCAGGCATGTCGAGAGGGGGGGTGGAAAAGAGGTGATTTACCCCGGACCTGGGTTTTTTGGAGGAGATCGGTTTTCTTTGTGTTTTTAAACTTATTAAACCTTTCTCTTTTTATTTTATTCAAATGGAATTTTAAAAAAATAATTAGAAAATAACTTTTTCAAAACATTTTCAAACCTGCCATATTGTTGTTTAAAAAAATAATATTTGTTACGGATAATTCTACTAATGGTTGTAATTAAAATACTAACTGAATAATGATTATTCTATTTTTAAAATAAGAATACAAAAATACCACTTGAGATTAAACAATGCAAACTGAACATAAAAATACAATAAAAAAATAAAATAAATGAACTTCAATTACGTAATACAGAATTAACTAATATTTTGTCATTGCTCCATTAGCGTGTAAAACTGCCTGAAGTCTTGCAGGCATGGACAAAATCAGATTTCTTGCAAGGTCAACTTCTTGCGACAAGTTCTCCCAAGCGTCTTCAATTATCCCTTCCAATTCTTGGGCATTATTTGGATGGTTATTTAATTTTCTTATATGTTTCACCATTAGTCCCCATACATTTTCAATTGGATTTAAATCCGGACTTTTAAATGGCCACGGTAACAACTCTATGTTTTTATTAAGAAACCATTGCCTGACTCGATGGGCCGTATGTATGGAGCAGTTGTCTTGTTGGAAAATAAAATTATTTTCCGGAAACACCTCTATTACTGACGGCAACATAACATTGTCTAATATTTCAATATATTTAATGGAATTGAGATGACCACCACTGTTCCAACACACACCTAACCAATTTAGGCTCATCCAAGCCCAGACATTGACTGAAAACCTTCCTGATATTTGTGGTTCGAAAGTATATTTTTCGTCGTATCTAGTGGAAGGAGGCCTATATACGCGAACATGTCCATCGTTACAGGATTTAAAAACCTTTTCGTCAGAAAAGACAACTTGTCCCCAGAAGTTTTCATCATTGATTATATAGTTGAGTGCAAAAATAATCCTACCCTGCTTCTTTTCTTCTGAAAGTTTGTATTTTTTAGCCGCTGAACAACTCTTCAAGTCGCTTTGTAGTTTTATTCTTCTGCAAGCAGTAGATACCGAAGCAGGGAAATTTGTCTCTGAAATTTCATTTACTGCAGTCTGAAAAGGGTTTTCTATTAGGTAATTTATAAGATTTTCATCTTCTTGATTATTGCTCTTTCTGGGCGTACCGGAACCAACTTTACGGGATACCGTTTGGTTGATTTCCCATTGTTTTTTAACACTCATTATCGTGGTTTTGCTCACATTGTATTCAGCAGCAAGTCTTCTTATGGACCAACCATCTTCAATTTTAGAAACAATTCGAAATTTTTGAATATCTGTTAGATGTCGAACGATTTTTAATAATGACGCCACTGATTAACGTCAAAGTGACATTTGTAAGATTATTAATATCAATCAAAGAACGAATGATTTACATAGCTAAAAAGAAAGTGAACCAGTTTTTTTTGAAATCAAGTGTACCACCAGAAGAGACATAATGAATGAAAGAAGAAAAAAGGTACAATTTCGGGAAAAAAAATAAAAATTTGTATTGCATTTCTAGGCAAATCTCGACGAATTATAATGAAAAAACATAACTTTATGAAAAAAAATCTGTCTGTATGTCTGTAGTATCGCGATAGCAGCCACAGTTTTTGAAATAAAGCTTTCAAATTTACTACACATGTTCTAAAGGCCAAAGACAATGATAAATTCGATGACGAGCAAAATTGGCCAGCTGAAAGGTGGTCCACGGAACCCAAACTTTTTTGTATATGCCTTTACAAAAAATATATTCTTGATGAAAGATTACAAATTATGTCTACTATATCAAGCCGATAAAATATATTTTCCAAGTATTTAAATAAAGCTGATGTAAACTTAAATTTTTTATACATTTGACCTCATTAAATGGGGTTTAGGATAATTTTATCAGTTTGACATTTGAAATGTCTAATTTAGTTACAAAAATGTCAATGTCAATGAATAGAAATTATTAAAATATATGACATGAATTATTATTGCCAGTATCGAATGACGCTGATAATTAATTACTTAAAACTTTTAATGAAATATTTCAAGGTACGTTATTAAAATTTAATTGAACTAAGTGAAGAATTAAATAGAATGATTTTTTTACATCAGGATGATTAATACGGGTTTAAGAAAGTTATGTGCTGGCCACATCAGATATTTATTAATACATATGTACAAGTGGATATGAATTTTAATTGTTGTGTTACTATATTTTTATATATGTAGGTAGTTAACAGAGTAAACAGCGATAGTGGATTATCTGCTATTCAGAAATTTAGTCGTTCTTGTATGTATAGAGAATAAAGTTATTAATAAAAACGTATCTTGAAGGTATATTTTCTTCTGTTTGAAATTATGTAATCCGACATGTTAAAAACGCGGCATATCGACTTGAGATTCTACACATTTTTACGTTCTGGCCATAAAAATATTTATTTTACGCTTATAAAAACATTCGCTTCGAAGCCTAATACGTTTATAGCTATAATGATATTTTTATTTGGAAGGAAAATTCCACGATCCAGTTTCTCGTGTACAGTGTAAAAGTACCGGGGCAAGATATATTCCGTTTTGCTAAAAAGATGAAAGAAATTAACTCGTCTAACACAAAAACATGTGTGTACCAGGCGTAACGGTACGGTATTTCTCCTTTCCTTATATTTTAATATAGAGCAGATACTTACCACGCGTTGTAAAAAGGATTTTCTGACGTACAAATAAAATACACTGTGGATCATAAGTAGAGATAAGTAGTGATCAATAGACGGCAAATCCAGGGTTGACGCTAGGTGATATGTCACTGCGTAAATATGTTCATGCATATATGACACAATATCTTACCTTGTGGTTATTTTGGCGAGTTCTACAGGGTGGGGCAATAGTGCGTCGGACCTCGATATCTCGAGTTCTACGATAGCTAGAAATTTTTTAAAAAATTGCAAGTAAACTAGATAAAAAAGTCTATAACTGGAAATTATTTTCGAACATACAGGGTGAGCCAAGACGAAATTACAGGACCAAGTGCCTTTTTTTTAAATGGAATGCTATGTATATCAGTACATTTTTTGAAGCCTCTTTCTAGGCTCTATTTCATTCCTGTATTATTATTGGCTATCTCCCAACCACTTTGATGTAATGTAACACACACTCATGTATTTTTAACTAGCCATCACAAGAGTAAAAGTATAATACTAATATTAATGCACTCACTAAAGTATATGCTACCTTCCAATCGTAAGTATTGATGGTTTCATCCTCACTACTCCAACCGTATTTGTCATTTAGTTCAGAATAAATTCTTTGTTTAACACTATTACGGTGTCTGTTCGAACGCCCAAAATATGTAAGAAAGTATGTATGTTTGGGCGTGGGAATATGTAACGGTGTTTGCTTTCGGATAGCTGGTTTGGAGAAATAATCCAGGATTCCTGTTAGCTGTAAATAAGAAAGTCCAAAGTATACATAGTTTATTTCATTAAAGCAACATTTATCCAAAACATGAAATCAAATAAACAAAATCAAATTCTCTAACAATTAAACCGTTAAGTACAATTAATAAATATTATATATAACGGTGAAATTAACTTACTGGGAGTGTAATTTCGGTGATTAAACGATACGACGGTAGGCTTCAGCTCCACGTGCTGATGGAAACATCCAGGACTTGATGTTCGGTTATTATTTAAGGGTGGGTCCAGCTCAACGAGCTGAAGACTCACAGCAATAAATATTCACGGGACTGGTGATGGCGGTTGGCTTAACAATTACTTACTAACTGCGGGTCCAGCTCAACGCGCTGAAGGCCCACGGCAGTAAATAATCACTAGACTGGTGACGGCGATGCAGGACGGAAAATGGCTACCAACACCAGGAGGTCTAGCTCAGCGTGCTAAAAACCCCAACATGCTACCAGACATTCGGCGGGACGGCGTCGTCGTCAGATTCTGAATTCTAACCAAATGGAGTCAAGCTCAATGCGCTTAAAACTCCTTAACTACCCAGCTCAACGCGCTGAAGGTAGCTGTCAGTAGAAAACTGAATTCCTTTTCTTGGCTACGGCGATTCTATTTATACTAAAATTATGGCCTGGTGACGTCTCATATTTCATGGCGGCAGGAAGTGTGTGGCAGCACATGCCAAACGGTAATTGCAGAAACTTCTGGGAATGACATCTGCATGATTCATCACATAGCGGCAGGAAGTGCGCGGTAGCATAAGACTAATGGGAATTTCCGAAACTATAGTAATGAACATATCTATGAATCATTACAACACTGTCACATTTCTGTGATAAGAATTCTTTTCTTAGTGTCGTTTTCGATAGCACCTGAATGTTGCTGTGTTGCCCACTAATACACTGTTGCAAAAATTTTCTAAATAATGGATTATCTACTTTCGTCTATGGTATATTATACCAAACCATCATTTCTTCAAAATCAGTAATAAAGGATATTTCAATAAGAGCGCAATATTTCAAGGTGCAGTAAAACACTGTTTTCTGTAGCAAAGTATTGAAATATTTATTGAGTTATAATGTAGATATTTGGGAGTTATGTATGGAACAACACATCTGGGAAATGGCCGACATGGCTTTGCTGGCACATGCGCACTCTTTATATTTATGTTGCATACATGTGACGATATTTCGTTGATATAGCGTCTAATTTCGGCCTTCAATGCTTCGGTGGTCGCGGGCTTGTTGGTATAAACCTGTGACTTCAGATAACCCCACAACCAAAAGTCCAAAGGTGTTAATTCGCAAGAGCATGGCGGCCAATTCTGGTCACCAAACCGAGAGATGACACGACCAGGGAAAAGACTCGTGCAAGACCGTCAATGTTTCACGGACGGTATGGCAAGTGGCACCGTCCTGCTGAAAGCACATGAGTGTGTGTATTCATTTTCAACATGGGGCAGTGGGAGTAAACGTAATAGCCAAGCCACTCACACTATTCGCCTATATGCATTTCTGTTGGACACTCGACGAGAACGATCTTTTCTCCGTCGGTCAATATGAGTAAGTAATTGCGTTTTATAGCCACATTCCGTCCAGTTATATGATTAAAACGTTGAATTCTTTGTTCCCATTTTTATAAAGAAAACAAATTTGTTGCATAATATTTCATTAGGTGTTTACAATATAATATATCTACGTAATAGTCGTCACTAGAATTTATCGCTACCCGCCGATGTCTAGACTGTTCACGCTGTATTTCCCCCATTTATTCAAAATTACATCAGATACTCGTAACATATTTTAATGAATGTTACAAATATCTGTGGATAACAAATAAATTACATATTACATTATATATTGCACAAATTGAAAACGAAATTGACATGGAGACTTTGTCTAAATTTACTAGATTTCCAGATGCGTTCACACATACCAAATTCTTTCTGGTCCCACAACTAGAAACAACTCATAAACTAAGTTTACCAATTTTTCCTGCTGCCTTAATAACTATATTTGCCTTTGCACTTCAAGTTTCATAACGTGGCCCGTCCACCAGTTATTTATAAGTTTATTACGAGAATTTGTATGATATATTTCCGATCGTTAATTTCAAGTTTTCATTTTCAGGCACGCTCGGGGAATAAAACTACGAAAGAAATAGTCGAAAGATCCGCCTTGGCCTGTATGGAGAACTAAACAAAAAACACATCTATGCAGCGTTTCATTATTAGACGTTTTATCGTCGAAATATCACAGACGGTTATGGTTAAAGTACTTGGAACTTGCTTATTGTGTCTGATGCACGATTTTATTTTTTTTACACAGTCTGATGTGCCTTGGCTTGTGGATGATTGTACACGAAATGATGGCTCTATAGGCGTTATCGGAAATAAAGCATTTTAGCTAACAATATGGAATTGGATCGCCGGGTACCGGACCAATTATTATTATCAGTAAGCTTTTGGCGAGTAGATTTGTTCTAGTCTTTTTCAAATCCTTTAAAACCCCCCAACTATATCCACGTAATGTTCCCAAAATCTTTCAAAATAGCCAATTATTTTTGTAATTATTTTGCTGTCTTTGAAAATATCGAGTTTATAAAAAAAAATCAAGTGAAAAACGAAACCAATACATATACAAAGAGATGTACAGAGTGTTGCCAAAGTACGTGTAAGTTGCAGATGCAGATTATTCTAAAAAAAAAGTTAATATTTAACTCATCAACAATTTTTCGGAGGGATACAGTCCTATCAGTTTCAATAAGGGCTAGTACTTTTACTTCAGTCTCCTCGTTTATAATTACCCCTTCATTTTCATCATTTATGGGACAATTTTTCTAAATTAAGCTTCTAGTCTTATGACATAATTTTGCGGCTGGTGTCTTCTGTTTGGAAAACGTTGTTCATAATTTATTACAGCAGTTCTAATTTTAATTTTTTCCGGAATTCGCCGTAAATTAACATATCGATATTTTCATTTTGTGTGTACATTTTTAATGGATATTGAAACAGTAAACGTAAAGGAGCAACAATCAATTAGTTATTTAAAAATTGACAGTTCAAATAATATTATGTGATTCTCATTTATTTCCAAAGGCAACTTAGTTTATATGCAAATTATTTTAATGCCTTAAATTAATATCTTTCATACAAGAGCAAAAGTTTTAAATTTGCCAGAATTCATTTATCATGAAATCCGTTATACTTACACCAATTTAAAGCTTAAATTATGCCGATTCCTATGGGGAAGGAAAAATAGGGGTTACTATTTGCAAATAATTAGTAATTGTTGCCCGAAAATGAGGAAAAAATTATTTTAAATTTTTTTAAATAATTTCATTATAATGAAAAATAATCGCTTCATATTGCACCCAAATATCAAAAATGAACCATGTTATGATATAACGGGTGATTATAAAGTACGGGATATATTTCAACTTATTATATATTCTTAACAAATCAAATTAATAACAAAAAGTAAATGGAATCTAGTTGCTTACATAATGGGATTTCTGATGTCAAACACTAGTTACCGCAAATGCTCGATATGACCTCCATTTTGTTGTTGTAAAATTACCAACCGTTCCTCCAAATTGTATACAGCACTATTCAACATTTCTGGTTGAATTGCACGATTTTCCTCTCTAATAATGTCCTTTAATTCCTCCAGCGTTGTCGGCCGTGTTCTAAACGCCAAATTTTTTAAATAACCCCACAGCCAGTAATCCGCTGGGTTAATATCAGGCGATCTTGGTGGCCATGAATTTGCAAAATGTCTGCTTATAACACGATCTTCAAAAACCGCAGTTAACAATTCTTTAACTGGTCGGTAAATGTGCGGAGTTGCTCCATCCTGCATAAAAATCATGTTTTCAATTCCTTCGTGCTTGTTTTACACCTGTCAATTTGCATAATCCCTTAACATTTGCAGGTATCGTTCACCAGTAACAGTTACAGATACGGCCTCCCCATTCTGTATTTCCTTGAAAAAGTATGAACCAATGATGATATTAGCTGTGAAACCGCACCAAACGGTGACTTTTTTTGTCATGAAGGCCTCGCTGAACGATTTCATGTGGATTTTCTGTTGACCATAATCGACAGTTTTGAGTATTTATTCCACCATTAAGAGAGAAATGGGCCTCATCTGTCCATAAAATACGGGATAACCATTCGGGTTCAATTTCCATCTGAGCCAATACGTGTAATGAAAAATCGTACCTGAGAGCAAAGTCTGCGTCTTTTAATTCAAACAGCAATTGCAGTTTATAGGGATACATTTTTAGGATTTTCCGTAAAATTTTCCAAACCGTGGTGTGTGGCATTTGTAATCGTTTTGATATCGCATTCACACTACTGATTGCTAGCGGATTAGTATTGGCTACGTTTTGGTTTTCCTGAAGCACTTCTGCAACTTGGACATCGCTAATCCTAGGTATTCTTGACCTCGAAAGGTCTTTTACAGACCCTGTTCTTTCAAATTTGCTAATCAAATTACGATACGCCTTCATTTTGCACGGCCCATTTTCGTACGAAATCTTCGTAATCCAGTAGTGTAATTTTTACCGCCTTCATAATAACATTGCACTAAACCAATTCTTGTTTGCAGATCCATATTGAAATTGTTACAATTTGCGTTACGCGAGTTTTATTTTGAGAACAATTCTCTAAATTACGATTATTTCTTTTGACACTTGTATCAATAGTTGTCACGACAATTCTTTTGTTTTCCATAGATACACTAAAATCCAATTATTGAGGCAACTAGATTCTGTTTACTTTCTGCTACTAGCATAATTTCTTAAAACTGTATAAGAATTTAAAATAGACCCTTTACTTTATACAAAAAGTTTCAATTATTAATTTTGAATTTCATAAAAAAAATTGCAGCAAGTCCGCCATATTTGAGGGTAATGTCAAAAATTTTGATTTATTACATAAAAAATTTCATGCATAATTAGAATATATGTTAAAATAATATACAAGGTATTCCATCAAAAATTCAAAATTGATGACACTTCCGGTGAAACCGGAAGTGCTACTGATAATATATGTTCAAATAAGCTCATTTACTTCTCATACGTGAGTGTTAAATTTAAAAATTTTTTTCCAATTTAATAAAAATGGCGGGCTGATACATAATCTCGTTGATACCCGATATATACATATATTCGGAAATTCTTTCGAAGTGAGCTACCTCTTTGACTGGGCAGTTGAAAAACTAGTTTTTGCCGTATAACTAGAGAACCGTCAAAGATAAAAGTCTGAAATTTGACAGATACCTTTTTCGGTTAAGGTTTATCGTAATTTTCACAGAAAGTGTTCCATTTTAAGAAAAAAGATAAAATTGTAATATGGTAATGTAATAATAAATCATGTTATGTTTCAGCTAGCGGTTCATCAAGAAGCATCTAATCTTATATCGTTACGCTTGAACTTTGTTTTTCCTGTGTAATATACTAGGTGAGCAAAGATTCAGGTGTGTCGATTGAGATTTAGCAACAGGATCTTAAGCTACAAGCGTATCACAGAAAAATACCGTTCGTTATCTTGAAGCTGTTGTTTGCCTTATATCACTTTTATTATTTGTTTGATTGTTTATATTTAAGTTTTACTACACATTGTTTGTTACACTCGTTTACAGTATTAATAAATTTTTACAATACTTAAATATGTTTCCTTTGTTTTTTTCTACGGCACAGGTGTGTATAAATATCAATAAAATTGCTTTAAATTTTTACCCTGCAGAAGATACATATAATATGCTATAAAAACGGTACTGATGAACCTAATTTGAAATATTAGGATAACAGAAAGACGAGGAGGTATTTAAAGTATTAGGAGGGCAAAATAATTTATATATATGCAACCAACATTCCACGAAATAATTGTTTTGTGTAATGTTGGTTGCCTAATTATTCACTATTATGCGCTCCTGATACTTTAGTAAATACCTCTTCACGTTTCTTTTATCCTGGTACTCCCGATAGATTTTCAAATGTCTTAAATTAGCTGTTTTAAAATCGATGAGGAGTAGTAGGGTAACAGAAAGACGAGGAGGTATTTAAAGTATTAAGGCCCAGTATATCGTCTGTTAGAGTGGTTGTTAGTTACCAAACAGATTTATATTAATTATTGCATCTCTACTTTTGCAAAAAACTGATCACAATATATTTACATATGGAATAACTGTTCTGCAAAAATATATAAATAGTAGCTATTATTTTACTGGTTTAACAATTTTATTCTCAAATGTAACTTCACCAGGAGTGTAAAATATCTTATATGTATGCAACCATCATTATATAATTATTTTGCGTAATGTTGGTTGCCTAGTTATTCACTATTTTGCACTCCTGCTATTTTAGTAAATACCTCCTTATGTTTCTGTTCTCCTGATACTCATGATAGATTTTTAAATGTTTTAAATTCGCTTGTTTTAAAAATCTATCAGGAGTACTAGGATAACAGAAGAATGAGGAGATATTTAAAATATTAGGAGCGCAAAAATATTATATATGTATGCAACCAGCATTACACAAAATAATTTATTTTGTGTGATGTTGGTTCCTTATTCACCCACTATTTCGCGCACCTGATACATTGGTAAGTATCTCCTCACGTTTCTGTTATCCTGATACTACTGGTAGATGTTCAGATGTCTCGATTTAGCAGTTTTGTAAAAAGAAAATAACAAATAATTGTGTAATGCTGATTGCCTAAATAGCGGTTATTTTGCTCTCCTGGTGTTTAATAAATACCTCCTCGCGTGTCTGTTATCCTGGTACTCCTGATAGATTTTCAAATGTCTGATTTAGCAGTTCTGTAAAAGAGCGGTTTTGTAAATGACTGTATAATAATGCTGGTTGCCTAAACTAAGAAGCGAGGACGTACTCGCTTTTCTGTTATCCTGATATTCCTGATGGATTTTTGGGGGTCTTAAATTATCAGTTTTGTAAAGAGAATAGATGATACAGACGAGTAATAACACTGTAGTTGCGACAAACTCCATAACGCTCGATTTTATCACGACACACGTTTCACTTATCAAGTGGACATCATCTGGAGATTAAAACTGTTTTGGCAGTTTTAATCATATGCAGATGATGCCAACTTTGTTGAATGGTCTTCGAATTAGATACCGAATGTTTTTAAGGGAACCTATTACAATTTTAGTTAGTGTCGTCACATCCAAGGTTCCAGCTCATATAAAGACAAATAATAAAAAGTGTTAAGTGAACATTAGAAATGTACGAAATACTTTTTATTTTCATCTCTAGTTTTCTGTTAATAATTTCAGTATAATTGCAGGTACCTACTATTTTCATTAGGGCGCTTTGTGGTTTATTGAACAAGACTTGTGGCGCCATCTACCAATGAAGGGCACAACTGCTTCCCTCTATTGAGCTTTTAACAAACAAATCTGTAGAATTTGCTCTTCTGTTTTTTGAACTGTCCATAGATGGCTGTCTGTTTTCTATCGGATGTATTTGCACTTTTTAGTGTTTTACTGGGTTTTATCGTGGAGGGGATGTTTTGAGTTTAAGTAAAAGAAAACACCTGCTATTCTAAATATTTACATTTATTTTGTTATCACAGTAAAAAATATACACAGTTTACACAAAAAACGCTTTGTTTGAAACCCAAGAATTACAAATAGTTGTGTAATAATATAAATAAGATGATATGAACTTTAAAACATAAATCTTACTAGTATCTATAATATAGCAACTATACTCTAAATCTTTTTTACAAAAAGCCAACATTATGGGGTTAATAAATTGTACATAACACATTTAACTTGTAATTCACAATTTTATTTTCTGCTTTTAGAGAAAGCCGCTCCAAAAAATTTAAACAGGACAGGAAGAGCTCGGAGATTCTTTTTAGAAAATAAATTTGTGAATTCATGTTTAAGAGGCATCGGCTACCTTAAGAGGATCTGGTCTGTAATTTACTCCAAAATACGTACTTTGTTCAGCAAAATGTGGACCTTATACGATAATTTCACGAGTTTCAGTAAAATAAATATTTCTGTTAAAGATGAAATTATGAATATAGAATTTTATGAACATTTATTTTATTTCTGACGCTTTCCAAGCAGCATTTCAAAGTTATATCAACGTTGTCTGACGCATTGCTGGATGACGTCGCTGCCGTACAATACAACAACCTAGTAACTCGAGTTACTGAGAAAATACGATTTCAGTATTTTTAAACTAGGGCATGTGAGTTCTATCATTCAATATTTACGAATTTTAAATTGGTAGGATACATGTAAAGTTATAAACATATGTATTTTAGTAAGTCCACATAGAATTGAATTTCCCTCTATTTTTCAATATAAAAACTAATGATGTATACTGTTACAACAAAATAATATATGACATAATGTTACTTTTCATCAGACCATTAATATACAAAACAAAAACTAAGTAACTCGAGATACTACTGGATGCCTTACAATTTACAAAATAAAAACCAAGTAATTCAGATTAGACCAATGAAATACATAGATTTTGTCACATGTATTCATGCTAACGTATTATATGCCTCAGTTTTTTAGTTTTCTTCTAAGCTTCTTAGGTGAAGGACGTATGTAGTAGTGGTCTTCTGTCGTATATAAAATGAAAAGATTCAGGAAAAGTGTGAATTGTGAAATTAAACCTAGTAGACGATTGCAGATACTGCAGCTTGCTAAATTTGGGTAAGTTGTAGTAAAAAAAACAGGGACTAGTATTTATTGTACCTTTGGTATTTAATAAACACGTAATTTCGGGTACATATAAGTATAAGTATATATGTCATGTTTGTAGCACATTTTGATTGATCTCGTTTCAATTTGATGGTTTAATTAGTAGAAGTTTTATAATTGAATAAAGTTTAGTCAAAAGGCTAGATTTTACAAAATGGGTAAAAATCAGTTACTTTAATCATATAAACGTATTATGGACCTAACGTCATATCAAATTTTTGGAGTGAAATGCAACACTTCATATAATGGAATTAACATTTTGAGTTTAACTGTGTTTTTACGGAATAATTTAAATTTGAAATTTCAATTTGAAAGAAATATAATATTTTCTTACTTCAGAAAAAATCCGGAGAGTACTCCCTCGCCGATGGATGATTCAGATGAGGATCCAGATTACACACCCGAAAAGGAAAATCTCCCATTAAAAGCTTTCTTTAATTTTTCTGATAAAAATACTTCTGCAAAAGAAACAAAAAAAAAGAAAAGGAAAATATGCGAACACGAGTTAGGGGATATTTTTCCAAGTCCGGAGGATTTTGAATGGCTACTAATAGATAAAGAAAATATTGACTTAGTAGATATAAGGACAAAGATATTTGAGAACAGGGAAGAAAATTCTAATAATAATATAAATAAACTGGTAAACATAGCTAAAAATAAAAGTCCTGAGAATTGTGTTTTTCATCCAGTTTCATCCGATAGAGACATTATTGTTACCAACGATTCTGATCATAATGAATTAGAAATCCAAGGAATGAACATGACTACTGATCAGAGTGTCGTTACTATTTCTACTACCCAAGAAGTTGATGGACCGGGTGTATCCTCCCAGAATAAGAAAAGGATGAAGAGATTGAAACTAAAAAAAAATAAATCGCTTCTTTCACCCTGCAGCCAAAAATGCAGAAGAAAATGTTCTAATAAGGTCCCAGAAGAAGTTAGAGTGGAATTGTTCAGATATTTCGATAATCTTAAATTTGGCGAAAGACGAATTTTTTCTCAGCAAGAAATTCCTATCAAACAATATCAAAGAAATTCTGAAAATCATAAAGAATGTTCTATTCGATACATGTTACCAACGAAAGTCAACGCATCTGAAAATCTGCCACCCCAGTCACTCAAATGAATTACAATGTCAGGAAGAAAAAAATAACGCGCAAAAGGAGAACTCTAAAATAAGGGCATTAGACAAAAACAGTAAAATAATGTATGGAAATGACAAAAAAAGACAATGAAATGGATAATCTAGAAGATGGGGGTAAAATGTTTATGCAGGGCTCTATTGTGGTACAAGTTTGCAAAAGTATGTTTCTTAACACGTTGGGTTGTACATCAGATGGGATAATAACCGAATTTTTGAAGAACACCAATTTTGATTATCCGATTACAACTGACAAAAGGGGAACGAAACGAGGGAAAGAAATGAAAGAAATTTCTGAAGGAAATTACAGAAGGATCAAGAAATATATTGACTCTTACCAACCTGTTGTATCTCATTATAATTTATCACATGCTCCTAATAGAAGATATCTACCGCCAGATCTTTCCATTTATAAAATGTGGGATGATTACAAAGTACAACACAAAGTATCATATGAAACTTTTAGGAAGGTTTTTCAAAGTGAAAACATTGGTTTTGTAAAACCATCACAAGATGAATGCCCAACTTGTTCTCTTTATAAAGAACATGAGCATGAAGAAGACGACAATGAAGGAAATTATATCAGACTGTTCGATTTGTAAAAACTATGAAGTACATAAAAAAAGATATACTGAGGCAAGGAAAGAATATAAGAAAGATAGTGAAGGAGAGTGGCCAGATGATGTTGATATATATTCGGTTGACATGCAAAAGGTCTTAATTATTCCAAAAATGCCATTAAAAAATTCGAAGATGAAGTATTCATTGAGTCAAAATTTCTAAAACCGAAGTTTAAATTGGCATTGCCTTCTAAACGTCTTTCTTGTAGAGGCGTCAATACTGAGAAGAAGAAAATAATTCTCAATGAACTGGTACCTCATATGCCCGCCAAGAAACAATTATTTTGGAAGTTCTTGCCTACATCAGACGGTGACGATTTGGGAAAATTTTCTTTGGAATCTACAGATGTATAACATTTAAGTTTTGATGCGTTCTTATGTTTTTCAACACATATTTTAATTTCTGAAAATATACTCTTATAAAATAAGAATAAAATCATAGCCAGTCTGTTGTTTATGAACTTACTTACATATTTTCTACCTTAATCATTACCTCAACTTAAGTTACTAGGTTCTTCTATTGCAGATATACAGTTACTTAATTTTTGCTTTGTAGAAAATTGAAAAATTCTCTATTTATGAATATTAGTATTTCTATTAACTTAAATTTTTAGTTGATGTTTATTATTAATTCCAATTTTTAATTTCATAATCATATGCTGGTTCTAAATAAATTAAAATACGCATATAACATTAATTTTGTACAAAGTTAAAAATTAATTTTTAAGAAATTAGCAATTATCTCTGTACTGAAAACCTTATATTTTTGACTTACTAGCTTTTTGCTTGGCACGGCAGGTCGTACTAACGATTATCCGACCCGCATTTGCACCAATTCGGTGGAGAAAATTAGGATTGCTACAGCGACTGGGTATTTATTTGCCTGGACTGGTTCAGGTTGGAACTGATCCATGAAAATGTTTGAATCAGCCATTCTCTAATTTTAGTTCGGTTACAAACAACTGATAAGCGACATCGTCTAGTTGGCCAGATGTCGTGGGTGACATGGTGACGATTTTCTACACCTAATACAACGATAATTTCTGCAGATGTGGTCATAAAATTGCTGCTTGGGTTAAAGTAAATTTTTTAAAGAGTTTTGAAAACTAAAGATAAAACAGCGATATGCTCGCATCACCAAAGGTTGTCACCACCAAACTGGTGGTGAATCAACTGAAGTTCAACTGCCCCTACAATATATTAAATGAATGTGGGGCTATTAAAGGAATTAACGTTTCGAAATAAGTGTATCAGCCAAATTTCCTACTAT
This sequence comes from Rhamnusium bicolor, assembly GCA_029963845.1. NCBI lineage: Eukaryota > Metazoa > Arthropoda > Insecta > Coleoptera > Cerambycidae > Rhamnusium > Rhamnusium bicolor. The sequence continues at coordinate 527,754 of JANEYF010003098.1, read as the reverse complement.
CGTGTTAACAATTTCTTTAATTACAAATTAACATGTTCCTCGTTCGTTAAAGAAGGAACGCGACCATAAGTGTCGATGCCTCTTAATGACAAATAACAACCGCTTAAATAAATCAGGTACCTACTATTTTAAAATAAAACAATTTGACTAAATATATTTCTTAAAATTTCGCTACAGGGTGGTCACCTCAATTAAGTTACATTTTGAGCTGAACACTCTGTATATGGTAACTTTATAAGTACTTTTTAGTAACTACACTGCGTATACAAGACGTAAAGATTAAAAATAAACCCCAAGTAGCCAATCCTTTATAAAAGAATTCCCGGCGCTCAAATTTGTCGCCATAGTATAAATATGAGAGGGTGGTATCTTTTATTTACACCCTGTATACGCATGGACTTATTTAGGCCCAGAACTTAACTACCTCTACGATTTTGGTCATTTTTGTCGTAGTATCGTGTAACTAGCTCTAATACAAAAATGTTAGTGGTATGACAAAGTGTGCTGCGAGATTTTATCCTTAGCTTGCAAGAGATAATCCGAGTGGGACAGGTTTCTCGCGGCACAGCCTTTACTAAACTAGTGTATTTTAAAACTCTCAATATCAGGTTACCATTAATTATTAATTTTTGGTTTATACTATACAATTGACACAACGAAATCTGTTTTGTCTTTGATGGATATAATTTTTTTGATATGGCCAGTTACTCAGACAACTCAGCTTACTCTCTGGCCTGTACCGCAGGCTAATTCACAACATATTCATCTAGTCTGACGATTAATAAAATAAGTAATAGTAATAGTGATTAATATTGAATACAAGCGAAAATATGCAATTATCAAAAGCTGTTCGGTACTTTTACCAGAAAATTTCGCGACATTCGCTTGAGTTGACCATTAGCCCAACTATTTTACGAAGATATCAAAAATTCCAAAACGAAAGTCTATAACCGAAAGTAAACAAGGAGAAAAACACACATTTATGTAAATAACCCCACAACATACTAAAAGAGGTGGCTAAGATGATATTAAAGAAAGATGCACACCGAAGTGGATAGAAAAGGCAAGAATAACACCTAAAAAGGCACCTTTAAGTAATTTGAGGTGAATTTTTGGGTGTTCAACCTTGAGTTTCCCAGTTCTTGTTCATTTCTTTTGTGGTAATTTCTTTAATAGTCTCCAGTTTTGGAAAATAGTCACCCAGCAAACGGTAATGGAATGGATAAATGGCGACAACACAGCAATTAAGAAAATAGTAGAAAAAAATGGTGGGAAGAGAATAGGACAGAAGACGAAACCATTTGCTAGCCAAATCATGGCAATTCGGAGCAAACTCTCAATATTGGAAGACCTGGAACACAATCAGGTAATTGATTGATGGCAGATAACCAGAGAATAAACCGGCATCAACTGTTTTGATAGAGTTATTTTGAAAATTGACTTTTTCAAGCAAAATAAATCGATCTTGAAGTTTTTCGAAGTCAAATCATAAATTTTGAAGAATAAGATTTTCAATCAAAAAGCAAACTCGGATCAAAATAACGATTATTATCAATCAAATAATTTTTTCTGATGAGTCCAATTTTACAAAATTTGAAATCCAAATTATCTATGAATTGTCATACCATCCTCAGACAATCAATCAGCTGGTACTCAGCGTTCTGGTTGTCTCTGACCATTAACAGCCGGTCTGGTCTATCACTGAGAAAAAAAGCCTGACTCTAGTGGACTCATAGCTTCTCACTTGGAAGGTCACAACCCGGTAATCAGAAAATCCACACATTATAGAAGACGTAGATCAGTTTTTGATATTTACCGGATGAAAACACAGCGTAAAGATCTGATACTTCTTTACAAATGTAAAAGGAAAAGTTGACCGGTTTGAATCCAGGAATCAAAAAGAATACTATCGACTCGTGCGTGCGTGAATAGAGAGCAGTATCAATTTCCGAGAGAAAGTACTAAACAATTTTCTAACTAGCCTTGAAAATAGCCTGCAAACTTACTCTATACAGCAGGGTCACCTATAGCTTCAAGATTATTTAATATCGCTTTAGCTGTGGCAAGAACCAGGTAAGTAACTCGAACATTCGGCGAATTTTAACGTAATTTTAATGTTGTCTCTTGACTTTCAGAGTTTCACCAAGAAGTCGACCTTTACGTAGACTCATGGAACTCTCCCGCCCAAATGACTCGCTCCTTTCCCAAGAGCCAAGGAAAACTAGAGTAAATTTTTTTTATACAGGAGAAAATGAAGCTTGCTAAATACAAAACGATTAAAGCTATAATAGTTTCAAACTGTGACTTTAGACACTTTAATCATAACGGCGGCTGCAATCAATTTTAATCCATAGCCAAACCTGCCTCCAACAGTTCTCACTCGTAAAATATATTCCATTATCCACAATTTGTTACCTTCGATCCGCTTTTACCACACTTCACATTTGTTCTTCGGATTCATTTTCGACCCTACCTCACAGCCGAACTCCTGACTGAATTCCTTAAGGTTGCTCAGCGCCCCTATCACACGATACTGCGCGGGGGAGTGAGAGTCCTTTTCTATTTGGAGGTTGGTTGCTTCTTTGGTCACGGTCGAACACCAAACCTACAGAATAATGACCGTAATAAACACCGAGGAGCTTTCCTGTTGAAGAAATAGCCGCAATACCTCTTACGAGTTGGAAAGGGGAAGGGACGGCTATTACTGATGTCAGCCAATGAGCGAATTTCATCTTACCTGTGCAAAAGCGACAAAGAAAAGTTGGCGGTGAGTAAGTCGAATCCCTGGAAGTGTCTGCGGTTCCGGCTGGTTATGCATCAGTTCCAGATAAGCGTGATAGGCCGCCTTCAAGCCTCCATTGTCTGCAATATTTTCGCCCAAAGTTTGGTTACCGTTTATGTTCTTGCCGTTGATTTTATATTTGTCTGCGAAATAAAACTAAGTTAAACTTGGATGAGCCAGAAATGAAGAAATATTATTTTTCTACAACCGAGCGAAAAGTGCAATTTTGCGCTTCCAAAAGAAAGCGCGAGGTTGCACTTTCCGAGGAGAGAGCGTTTTTTTACTTTGTCGCTCGCCGAGCGACAAAGTAAACCGCTTAATTACCATAGAAACCATAATAAAGAAACGTCTAGTGTATCTGCGACTTTTGACACAAAAGTAAGCATTGAGGGTATTTGATAGATGTCGACAATTTCTACAAAACATGTGTAGCGCAAATTGATGCTCACGTTTTGAAATCTGAACTGTCAAATTTGAGGTTATCAATAGTTATTAATATTTACCAAACATTTTTATAAAAACACCGAATGTAGAAAAAATCCTGTGTGTAATTCGAGCGCAAAGTGACATTACCGCTCTCGCGAGATAGCCGCGCTCCGCTACGCGTCGCGCGTTAAACTTCTCGCTCAGAGCAACAATATATCACTTTGCGCTTTTAATACACAAATAGCTATTTAAAACATCAAATTAACTTGTACTTGACGGATTTTGACACAAAATACTTGATAGTTTCTAAGCGCGTAAATTGAAATATGACCCAACATAGAAGCGCGTCAGGTACAAAGCCTGGTACTAATTTTTAATTTACCACGTAATTTATGATTTGTTTCTCATATTGTGAAAATGATCAACACAAATTACAAAAATACAAAATTAACTCTTTGGATAGGAAGATTGCGTTGCAATTAAGTTTTTTCCCGAACTAGAATTTTTGTTTGTATGTTAAATGTTACATAATTATAGATTTTCAGGTTCAAAACTATAGAATGCTAACTGGAAAAAACGAACATTTCATATACCTGTTGCTCTTCACATTCAATCAAGGTTTTAACGCTGCCAACGCTGCTGAAACCTTCCAGCGCGGTCTACGGTGTAGACTCTAATGCCGATTTAATAGCTCGGAAATTGTTTCCATGGCCGAGCCACGACAAGTTGGCGATAACGCGAGCAAACCCAATTTGCACTCTCCCCGGAAGACAATGCTATCTGGTGGGTTTCTGAGGACGTTATCTACTTAAAACTGCTCCCAAGGAACCAGACTATCACGACCGAGCTTTTTCTCAGCAGCTACGACGTCTGACCGACACAATTCAGCAAAAACAACCAAATCGTCAATAAAAATCTCATGAAAACAGCCATTTCAAAAGCTTGGTTGGCAAGTACTTCCTATCCACCCTACTCATCAGATTTCACCCCATCGGATGACCACTTTTTCGGGTCCTTCTCCAACAATCAGCGCGAAATTTCCTTTAACATCGACAACGAAGTACAAAGTTAGCTCGATACGTAAGGTCGGAAATGAGTAACTCCAATAAATACGGCAGAATGTTCTTTCTCGATAAAACACTCATTGTCTCCGGGAACATAAGGCGGCACGGTCTACCCCATACGAGCACCTCAAATATAGTATAGCACTTGTAGTGCCTCGAAATTTCGATGGAATTGTGTATATCAGACAAACAGAAAATAAGTGCACATATATAAGCTACTCCTGTGAAGCGTGTCTATAAAAAAAAAACACCTTGTTCTAATATCATATTAAACACTTACTATACTGATCCACTACACACTTTGTCCTCTGCTTGAACTTCTCAATGGTTTTATTCTTCCACCAGTGGTTCAAGTTTCCGAATTTGTCAAACTGTCTACCCTGGTCATCGAAGCCGTGAGTGAGCTCGTGGCCCATAACAACTCCCATGCCGCCATAGTTCAAACTAGGTGGAAATGATGGGTCGTAGAAAGGGTTCTGGAGAATTCCTGCCGGAAACACCATTTGGTTTTTGGTGGGCGTGTAGTAGGCGTTAACTATTGACGGGGCCATGCCTAAAAAAACTAGAGTTAATTGTCTGGATTGACAGTCTGTTCATGTGTTGTTTTTTTTTATGGATTCCTGGTCTATTGCTGAGACAGTGATGTCTACATCAAATATTACGACTGTTCTTCAGGGCAGTACAATGGACGATGATTGAACTGAGGCTGGTGATTACTTACATTTGGAGAATTTTATATGGGATTATGGAATTAGTGATATCCAAATATTATGAACTTGCTTATAAAACTATCTCTTGAACTTTTATTAAGATTAGAGTGCTTATCTATGTTCTTTAACTCTAGTATCAATTATGACATGTATCTGAGCAACATCTGCCAAAAAACAAGAAATACACTTTAGGAATGGAGGTTTGGCAAAGTAAATTATATTTATAGGAATCGGAAAATATGTTTTGCAACATTTCGGATATACATATATGGAAGATTACTGTAGATAGCTAAACTTGTTTATCAGTGGAGAATTCAAATTTTGAGATCTGCGTCTAAACAATGGGACATAAATATGGCCCAGTTTGAGGACAAGAAGGTTTTAAATACTTTCTAGTTAAACAAAATCAGTACTTACTCCAAGACGTCTTGTTAACAGGTTCGTTGATTTTCTCCAAGTTTTTCTTTAAATTAAACGCGTTTATGTTGAGGTTGTTTTCAAAGTATGTATTATTTCTTATGAGAAGGTTTTCGAATCTTTCGTCGAGCTGCTTTTCGTCTTTGATAAACTCCGGATAACCTAAAACACAGTCAATTGACAATTGATAGCATTGACATATTTTTCATCACAATATGTTAAATGTAACTGTTGGGATTAAATCGCGTGAAGGATGTTGATTTGAAATTTCGCTCACGATTACAGAAAGCAGATTCCAATACTAGTTCAACTGAACATATCTCGTGGAATCGTAAGAAAAATACGGTTTCTCCAAAGAAACTGACGAGGCCAAAATCCCAATGCCAAAATCAACATGTGTCCGAGCAAAATATGTAATATATTTTTCAGTTCCTTACCAATCATATCTGATATAGCATCTGCTTTCGCGATGGCCACTTTCCTTGTATCCTCGTCCATCCACTTCAAATTTTTGAAATTCTTTATGAAAGCATTTCGTACGTTGTTAATCATTCCTTCGGCATGTAACTTAGACTCTTGATCAAACACTTCTCGAACAAAAATAGCACCAATGGCGAAACCTACGTAAAAACAGAGAAAAAAATAAGTTTCCTTGTCCAAATCATTTTGGACGAATTGGACGAAGCATATTTTTTGCTAACTTACCAAGGACCGTGTTTGTATCTTGAATGCAGTACCTCCACTGTGGTTCTTCCCCTCCCTCTGAGCCCATTAAGGCGGTTCTTAAGCCCTTGTAAGCATCTCTAAAAGCCTTTGAAAGACATATAGTAAAAACTCTTACAGTTTGCCAAACCATATAATTGTTCAAGATGCTGAGGAAAAAAATTGTAGAGTAAAACGCGCTGAAATGAAATATACAACTTACATTTTTCCTTCTTTAGTGCTGTTGTATTCTTTAATCAGCTCAGTCAGATTTCCAAGGTAGTCAGAGGCATACACGACAATCTGTTCTTTATTTGTAACTTTTTTACTGACGATCCTCATAGCGTCTTCAAAAAATTTTCGCCAGTCTATCTGTAGAACAATTTGATTAATAAAAAGTTATGAGACAATACAACCATTTTTTCGGACAACAAAATACTCGAACTAATGAAATCTTTGGAATTATCACAGTCTCATTTAGGAAAAGTGACAACGAAGAAACCAAACCATTAAACAAATGGACTTAATTAAATATGATTTGAACGAAACAACTACTCAGCGGGCAAATACCCCGACCTGCATTGGATTACACCTTCAATCATGATAGATCGATAGCCAATATCATTTGTCAATTTCTAACCAGACATGGTCTAAATGCTACTATCCGACCGACATCAATGATGTCTCTGTGGCGGATAGCGACTTGCGAAGCAAGTACCGAGTGGTATTTGCCCGCTGAGTAGTTGTTCCGTTCAAATCATATTTAATAACAGTAGTTTAGTCCACCTGGGCTAGAGGTCGCCGCTCTCGGTACTTGCTTCGCAAGTCGCTATCCGCCACAGACATCTATGATGTCGGTCGGATAGTAGCATTTAGACCATACGAGAAGTTTCATACCTTTCACCACTACTCAATTTATCTTAGTTAGTATACGACTAGCAGGTTGGCCACTATCATTTGTCTGTTCCATAACCTATGGCATACTGAGGAGAACAAATAAGTTCGAAACCGGTCTATGTCTGGTTAGGAATTGACAAATGATATTGGCTATCGATCTATCATGATTTGAAGGTGTAATCCAATGCAGGTCGGGGTATTTGTCCACTGAGTAGTTGTTTCGTTCAAATCATATTTAATAACAGTAGTTTAGTCCACCTGGGCTAGAGGTTGCCGCTCTCGGTACTTGCTTCGCAATTCGCTATCCGCCACAGAGACATCGATGATGTCGGTCGGATAGTAGCATTTAGACCATATGAGAAGTTTCATACCTCTCACCACTATTCAAATGGACTTAAAATAAGCGACCTATAAGAATAGGCTCATTTTTAAAGCTGATTTTTACTCATTTATACTTACAAATGGTGCTCGTTCTTGTAACTCAGCAATAGTCATCAAGTTGTAGAGAGACTCCTCATCTCTTCTCAAATCGCTAGGTGTTGTGATGTTCGCTAACTTGGTTTCGAAGTCTATCACAGCTTGCATTTGAATTTTAGTTTCATTTAAGTCGCCACCCAAAAGAACTCCTACCTATAAAAAATCATTACATGTAATACATACCCACTTTGAGGCTAAATTTAAGTAAATAGTGTACAAGCCGAAATTCCAATAAACTTGTTGGTCAGTTTACAATGCAAGTTACTATTATACTTCATACACAACGTTTAAGGATTTTCTGTAATTTCTACCTTTGTCATGTACTCCAGGTACGCTTCCAACACCTTAGCGTGCTCAGTTTTGTTCAGATAGTTCTCCCTTGTGGGCAGCGACAACCCACTTTGATCGATTTGTAAAACATGTCTAGAAGAATTCCTATCGTCTTCACCAACAGCATAAGAAAAAAGACCGCCTATAAATTAGAAAAATCTAGGACTAAAAATCATTCACATTTAAAATGAAATTAGTACTTTTAAAATGTTGATGTCTTCTTACCTATATTGTATTTGTTTTGTATTGTTTGGGTAATATTCTGTAAGGTCCAAGTGTTTATGTCGAAACCACTCTCCGTTATGTTCCAGCCGCCCAATTTCCTTAACAATTCCAGCATCGGTTTGGCGCCTAACGTTTCCACGGTATCATTAGTGTCTAGGCACGACTCGTAGTACATTTTAGCTTTTTGCTCTGCCTTGGATTTAAATGTTTCCATTGGTTGCTCTAAAGATTAAAAAAGTTTGCGTATATAAAAGCGTATACAAGTGGCCCCCGTAATGATCCTTGAGGTATTTATACGTACGGTCGAACTTTTATAACTCAACCTTCCATATTTCGACTTTCTATGTGCCCTTGTCGAACAGTCTCGGGGGATTTAGGAGGTTCGAGTTAGAGAAGTTCGACTGTGTTTGCATTATCTAAAAAATCTCACCTAAAACATGTTTGACGACCAACTGGTTTTGCTGCTCCAATTTCATGAAAGTGCCCCAGGTGCTTTTACCATCCGGAATTGGATTTGCTTTTACCCATCCGTTACAGGAGTATAAGTAAAAGTCGTCACACGGATTGACGGATACATCCATGGCTTCTAGAATTTTGCTAGCTATGTGTACACAGGTGTTGTTCAAACAGGGCTCATCTCCTGTTTGTATATGCAATACCTGAAATATTTAAAATAACGGACATATTTATATATTTATCAAGAAGGCCAATCACGTCATTGGTCAATGATGAAAATGATATTCGCGGGTTTATATGCAATTTTCATCACTGATCTGTTCAACGTCCCGATTCGACCCTATCGGTATTTGATCTAGCAGTTATTGATCTATACTTTTAACATACTTACTTTGGATTCTTGTAGTCTATGTTCTGCTATGTGTAATATTACAGCTAATATGAATATCACAAATAATAATAAGCCTACTAGTAAAAGTAAAGCTTTCTCTAATGGAGATCTTAACTTCCATATTGTACTTCCAGCGTGGTACCTTATATGAGTGGCACTTGTGCTTATACCTACGATAAGAGAAGGTATTAAATAACGATTTGGTGTACTGATGTCATAGATGCTGTTATTTACATACATTTTTGATTGTTTTTTGAACTAATTTTTATATATTTCATAAACAGAAAATACAGCGGCAGTACTAAGGCAAATCACTCTGTACACAATACTGACCAAGTTACTCATAGTTCTCTACTATGATTATAGCTTATCACCTTCCGCTAGGTGGCGCCATAATTACTATTTATAAATTACTGGCAAACGCACGTCCTAAGTGTACAAAAAATCATTCAGAGCGCTGATGTTTGATGTATCATACGCTGTTCCGGAACGCATGTCCGACGCCAAGGGGAAATTGTCGCCCTAGCGGAAATAAACTGTAAATAACGTTTATATTGTATTGGAAAAATCATCCATGCTTGTTATGTAGATTTTCAAAAAAAATCTATATATACATTTATGCTCGGCGACTTTGGGCCCCCGTATCTCGAGAACGGTTGATCGGATCGACCTCAAATTTGGGATTTATCCGAATCTCGAGATTTCCAGAAACTTTCCGTCTGTCCGGAACTCCGGAAGTCCGGTAGTCCGGAACTCCGGAACTCCGGTAGTCCGGAAACTTTTCTTTGAAATGCGATAACTGTCCCAAATATTGACCGAACGATTTCAAATTTTTACCAGAGGTAGACCTCCATGGTCTACATATGCCTATTAATTTTGAGCCGGTTCCAAAAACGGCAAGTGGGGCAAAAACGGCCCAACAACCAATTTTTTTACCTTCCTTTGAAATGCGATAACTGTCCTTAATATTAACCGATCGACTTCAAATTTTGAACAGGTGTAGACCTCTAAGGCTACATGCCTATTGTTTTGGAGCCTGTTCCGAAAACGCGAAGTGGGGCAAAACAGCCTAAAAGCCAAATTATTTTCTTTTTTTTTTTGAAATGCGATATCTGTTCAAAATATTGACCGATCGACTTGAATTTGTAACAGGGGTAGATCTTTACGGTCTACATATGCGTGTTGATTTTAAGCCGGTTCCGAAAACGGGCAGTGGGGCAAAAAAAATTAAGAATTTTGATTTTTTTTTGGAAATGCAATAAATGCCCCAAATATTGACCGAATTGGTACAAATATAGGCATATTTGCATAAGACTCAATAAAATTGATCACAAGGAACCGATTCCGACTATTCACGAACCGCTCCGATCATTCCCGAAGGCGTTATAAGCACTTTTTAATAGCATTTTTAAGAAATTAAAAAGGGCAAACAAGTTTCAAGGGTGTTAACAGCCACCGAGGCTACAGATTTAACCGCAAAACACGAACTGGACCCGAACCTTTCCGAAATCACCCGAAGATGCCCGAAGGCAAACGGGGCTTGGGGGGTAACATTTTTAATAAAACCGAACACGAGGAAGCAATTTCGAGCATTCCCGGACCACTGCGATCATTCCCGAACGCGTCTTAGGCAATTTTAACAACGATTGCAGGCATCGAATAACAAATCATTCTGGAACCGATCCGATGTACTTTGTCCGTTTTCTGAAAATCTATATGGCATCTTCACCGCAGCGGTAAATGTACCTCACTTGTTTATATTTAATCTAATAAACGAAATTCCAGTTTTAAGTAGAATTATACCAAATAGGAAATAAAAGTACCATTAAATTGGAATGAGGGATACCGCGCTTGAATTCACCACGAGAGGCGCTAGTGTAGGGTAGGTCCATGTCACTGAACGTTAATGTTTAATATGGCTTTTTAACTCCTTTGGGAGCGCATACATCGTCAGGATTAAAATGTTTCTTACAAACACACAAATGTTTCGAAGGAGTAAAGTTATCCCTGCAAATCGCTACCAACGACTGTTTTAGGTGAGTTTTATCTCTCGGAACCATATATCCGCCTTTTGTTTCCGAACAAAATGGAACTGCACAACACTGGAGCATAATTAACAAGTTTATTATTTACTGGTGTACGAAATAATTATAATAAAACCCTATAAACTTTTCCCGCGCCTAATAATAACTTTTGACAGGACCTTTCTCGCCAGTGGCGCCACCTGGTAAGCCTAAAAACGTTAGCCCTCATTGAATTGTAATTGGATGAGAACTAAAAAGGTCAAAATTGCCATCTGAAGATACCGAGGTTGTCTGCGACAAACTACAGTGTCGAGGTGTATTGATTTGTTTCCGAGTTTTTCTAGTAATTAGAAGATATTTATTATAGAAGGCGTACCGGGTTAATTTCGGTAATTTAGCGCATGTTGTGGACTTGACGGTGCACGGTGCACAGCTGTTTGTGGAGTTGTTTGTTTTGTCACAAAGTGTTTGATTACTAAAGCTGACCCACTGGAATTCAATCCGTCGTGTGAAGGTAAAGGACAACGTACGACATGAGCCGGGAACAACGCATTTCAACAGATTCCCAGCAATCAGTAGATTATCTCGGCTTATTCCTAGGCACGGTTAATCGCTGGCCTCTAAGTTGACTGTGTTCTTTATAAGTTTTATTGTGCTTTTAGTAGTGCGCATTTTTACACTTTTATTTATTTTATGTCTGTTTTTTTAATGTGGTGTGATGGACGCGGCAAATAAAAAAGCATATCACGTTTGTATTTACAAAAAGTTCAGAAATAAAAGGTACAATGAAACATTGGAACTATTTTTCTTTTCCTCCTGATCCTGAGAGATAAGTAACTTTATCTGCGCAAAGTATAAAATATAAATTTGTCATTTACACTAGTCTTTATGTTAAATGTGTTAAATTAACAGGGTTACTCGATAAAAAAAATTATGCAAATCATATTTCTGCATTTTTCCGAGGCGTTTTCTGAGAGTTACAAAAAAAATTCACAAGTTGTTTTTTAGTGACAATATTAAGGGGAACGTAAAACGAAATTGGTAATAAATTTAATTATGACCAAGAACATCGATTTTAATCTATTTTATTTCCACACCACGCTCTATTTGCAATTTTTCTAAAATATAAAAAGTGCTTTAAGAAAAAATACAAATATTTGATACTCATAAATTTATTACCAGAAACTTTAAAACTAGCGAACAAAACATAAAATTAATGATTTCGATACATTAATAAAGCATTTGTTTTTTTTTATACCTAGCTATTTTATTTTGTTAAGTATCTAAACAATTTTTAGCAATTATTGTTAAATTACGAATAATAACATATTTCATCTATTGTGTATTTTGTTTCGTTTATCTAGAGAATCTAGATTTTTTATTTTAAACATGCACAGTGTCAACAACTAAAATATATAAACCCTAGCTGCACAAACTGCAGATGATACTATAGAAAGTTTATTAATGATGCGAGTGTACGCTGAAAACTATAAACAACTATTAATGGACATGATATAAGAGTTAAGTCTTTTAAGTTACACCAACGCATGATAGATTGTATTACAACGGGCCGCCTTTCTGAATACATATTTTCTGTTTTAATATATCAATGGACTACCTTCTCTTGGAAACGATTAGGGGGTCTGCTGACATAATTATGTGTCTGTCGGTCTGTCTGTCCGCTGTTAGCACCTGAACTATTTAAGTTGTCGATCTGAAATTTCATTAATAGACATCCGACAATAACCGAAAGAGCCCGGTCAATCTTGGCGGAAACAAGTGATGGTTTTAACGCCCATTTTTGGATTTTTGAAAATGTTTCGAAAATTGTGCAAATTGAGCTGAATTATAATTACCATAGAAGACTTTTCTTACCTTCATTTAACTGGACACTATTAACACTGTCATCGTCTGCAAAATCTGCGTTGGTGTACCTGGTCATCTGAAAAAAAAAGCAGAAATTATATAAAAATACTTTCTAGGGTCCAATATACAAAAACGCAGAAACATATGAAAATTGCTTCATATACATACGCATCTGCTTGAAAACTCCTCATCCTGTGTAACTGTCAAATGGAAAGTTGTTCAAAATAAGATAGATTTATTGGGGACAAAATACAACAAAAGAAGGGTTAGTGCATATGGCACTGTTTATTCTATGAAAATTATACAGGGTGTTTCAGGTATGCGGTCATTAATTTCCTAGGGGTGAATCTACATAAAAAAATATGAAAAAAGTTCATATAAACATGGGCCTGAAAATCCCTCCTAAGAGCGCTGTGGGCCTCTGAAGGGGCACCCAAAATTGACATTTTATTTAAATACACAAAAAAAGGTTTTCTTGTTGTAAGTAGGACCAAACAGTTTCCAGAAATTTGAACATAAAGGAATTTTTCCAGTCTTTTTGCGTAACCAGAATTTTTATTCTTATAAAATTATGCAGAAAGCGAGAAATCGTTATCCTTATTTTTGAATCCTAGGCAATGCATACGTTTCTTTATGTTCAAATTCTGGAAACTGGTTGGTTCTAGAGCGTTACAACAAGAGAACCTTTTTTGTGTATTTATAGCCAAGGCATCATATTCCGATGAGACATTCACAAAAAATTCATAATAAAAAATTGGGGAGAAGTAAATCCCCCTTTCCAATTTTGTGCACCCCTGACTGAATTTACCCTTGAGAATAGCATCAGATAATGACCTTTATTGATATCGAATCACGTGCAAAAACTAGTCACTGTAGCTCAAGGGGTTCTTGAGATATTAAATATAATGTCAATTTTGGGTGCCCCTTTCAGAGGCCCTTAGAGGGATTTTCGGACCCATGTTTATATGAACTATTTTTCATATTTTTTCATGTAGAATCACCCTAGAAATTAATGACCGCATACCTGAAACACCCTGTATTATCCGGTCAAAGTAGTCAAAAGAATAGTAGTAAATTTACAATAATTCGCATAGAGCTGAAAATTGGTACAGATCTTGGGAACACTATTACAAATAAAATGTCAAAATCCCCATAGATTCTACGTCTGCTAAAAAAGTTATTCAAGGTCAAATGTCAAAAATGTTGGTATTTTGCATTTTTCTGGTAAACGGTAAGTTTTATCATAAAAATAGGTCAGACAAAAAGTTGTAAATCATGAAATTATCTACAAAAACTGCTCTTATACTTTTTTCCTAAGAATCACCATTCCTGAGATATCATCATCTGAAACATCGAAAACAATAATATGCACGATTAACCGCCTAAATCCATCATCGGATGTTTAATATAAGTAAAAATATTGGTTTGTGTAACTTATACATACAAATTATACGATTGTGAGAATATACACATAAAAGAAACTCAGTCTACTAACTTCATTTGTCCGTATAACCTTGAGCAACATCTGTCTACTACCCTATTGTCCGGGAGGCGACGCGACGGTCGTATAACTGCTTTTTTTTCTGGAAGGCATAAACGAAATACTTTTAGTGTTGAACGTTCCTTTGCAGTGAATACACATGCATATTTATATTATTTCTTTTACAATTTGTGCCGTTTAATAATTTTTATAAAATGTCGCAATTTTGCGTTATTTGTAGTAAACCTTTGACTGAAAGTGAAACTCTTATTGTTGATCGTGGAATGAAAACTTTGATTGATTCAACTGTTGAAAGATATGATGGGTTCTTTGAATACCTGAAAGACCAGAAATATTTGACAATTCATGAGTAGTGCCGTAAAATGTACACTTGGAAGAGTACTATTGCTGCAGTTAAAAAACAGTACGAGATGGAGCAAGCCAGTACATTTAAAATTAGTCCACCTTGTACTAGAGCGCGCGTAAAGGAATTCGATTTTTGTTTTAAAAAATATTGCTTATTTTGCGGCGATGAAGCGAATGAAGAGGCTGAAAAGAAGAAAGCGCAGAATGTTCGGCGTAAAATTTATAAAGTTACTACACTTGCATTTAAAGAATCTATTCTGGAAGGTAGCTCGGACTCGTTCTGATGACGTAGCAAAAAATGTTACTGCACGCATTGAGTATGAATATGATTTAGTTGCTGCTGAGGCTAAGTACCATAATAATTGTTATAATTCCTTCTTGAAACCCACCACTAGGTAAAATCGGTCGTCCTCAAGATGAATCTACAAAATGTTGCGATGGAAGGAATATTTACGTATATTGAAAATAGTGATGATTGTCAGTTTTCATTAGAAGAAATATTTGCAAAAATCCAGCTTTAGATAACAGAACAATTAAGATACGATTGAAGTTGGAGACTTTGGAGCCAATTCAAACTTTACTCCCACCTTGCTCCGAAAGACTTCTTGCAATTGCAAAAAGGTTGTAGTGCAAAATGTGGCTGTAAAAAAGTCAGATTATTTTGTTCACCAGTATGTACCAATTATCAAGGCCAGTCTTGCTCCAATGTTGAATCAAATGCAACAGATGAAGATTTTTATGATATCAATGAGGAGACAACCGATCTATCTTTTCCAGAACAATTTTCAGATATCCAGCAAGAAAAAACAAGAAGAAGAAAGCGAAGAAGACATTACTGTTTAAGTAGCATTTGAAGATTATCAGTCAGACTAACATTTTCCCGAAATCAACAATAATTCGAGCCACTTAAATCATTTCCGATAGTACCATTTTTACTTAATAGAATATTTTTTAACAAAAACTCATTCACAATAGATCGTGGAGTATGTGTGGAAATGTGTGCATATTATGTAGAATACGACTTCTTCAACTTTTAGAATCGCGATTTCTCAGGAATGGTGAAACTTAGGAAAAAAAGTATAATAACAATTTTTGTAGATAATTTCATGATCTACAACTTTTGTCTGACCTATTTTTATGATAAACTTACCGTTTACTAGGAAAATGCAATAAACCAATATTTTTGACTTTTGCCCTTGAATAACTTTTTTAGCAGACATGGGATCGATGGGAATTTTTGATATTTTATTTATAATAGTGTTCCCAAGATCTCCACCAATTTTCAGCTCTATGCGAATTATTGTAAATTGAAATGTCTACTTTGACCGGATTAATAAGAATATTACGACTTGCTTCATGGAATAGAATTTCTTGAATACAGACAAAAGAACATCAATTTTCTGCTTTCATTTCACACCGATGTTCGTAAACATGTCTGGCCACATAAGCAGAATTAATGCAAAATGATGACAAAACAATCTGTTTCCACTGCATAGGCACATTGGTGTGACATACACACATTATACATACAAGATGAACTGCGAAGTTTATAGAAAACAATCCAGTAAACATGGTAGTAGCATGAGGTTTGATTTAGTTAAGACATACAGGGGGGACTAAATTCGAAGGGATTCGAGATTTTCTCTAAAACTGTCTGAGAAAAAAATGATGTAGGTGTCCTGGGTTTGATTATTGAAAAGCAATGGCAATGGCAAACTGAGATAATCTATCTTTTCCACTACTGAGCGTTTTTAAAAAATTGCCACCTTCAGTCGAGGGGTAAACCTGTCGACAAAAATCTGTACACCAAACTTCTACTTCCGAAGTACTTCAACGGAAATCTACTATTTTGGCTAGGAATTCCAGGGAATTCCAAAGAAATCCACAGAATGCCAAGAAATTTCACAGAATGCCAAGGAATAAACAGTTATTTTTTATCATTCATTGTAACAAAAGCAGTATATTAGATAAACTTAAAAATAAAATAGGATAAAATAAATACAGTATTTTTATTTTTTTAATATATTGTCATGTTAGGATGGAATTAGATACTATTCATTACGACAAAAGATGGGAGAAAAAAGTTTATTATAAGCACATTTATAAAAACCTCCAAAAACATAAATTAACAAAATAAAATCAGTCTTTCCTATAAAGGAAGAGAATGAAGGCCTTCAAAATCAATATCAAATTTGAAATAGCCTTTTTTCGGCCATCTTGTATGAATGTTATGGGTTTCGAGGTGTATCCTTTAACTGGCTCAAATCGTACCTCTCTCAGCGTACACAGGTTGTCAGAACTTATGGTGAGATCTCGGATGTAGGAAATATTAGCTGTGGTGTGCCTCAGGGATCAGTTTTGGGACCTATTTTGTTCGTGTTGTATATTAATGACCTAGCCACAATTGATATTCAAGGAACCTTTACATTATTTGCTGACGACACCACTATTCTGTGGCATAATAAAAATGTGAATAATTTACAAAACTCCATAAAGTCAGATATTTGTAAAGTAAATCAGTGGTGTAATTCTCACTTACTTGTGTTTAATATAAACAAAACTAACATTCTAACCTTTAAATTTGACTATAATGACCTATTCCTAGATAACCAACATATTAAAAATAACTCGCATACGAAGTTCCTAGTATATTGATAAGAAACTAAAGTTTGATGTGCATGTTGCTAACCTATGTAAAAAGTTGGCATCCGGTTGCTATGCAGTGAGAGTAACGTCCAATGAACTGGGTTTTCTAGCTACAAGAACTGCATACTTTGCCTTGATTGAATCTCATATTAGATATGGCATTCCGTTTTGGGGAATGTGCAACCAACAATTATTAAGCAGTGTGTTTGTATTGCAAAAAAAGAGCATTAAGATACGTGTGTAAATCTAAGCCAAGTGACCACTGTAAACCCCTTTTTGTTACTCACAAAATACTAACTCTCACCTGCATTTTTATCTTAGAAACCGTATGTCTATTACATAAAAAAAATATTAAATTCAGTAGATACTGACCACCTACCTAAATATAACAGTAGACGGACATCAAATTTATCTCTACCCCTACCTATCCCAAGATCGACCCTAACTAAACAGTCATTAATATACGAGAGTAAAAAAAATATACAATCACATACCGCTGTCTGTTAGAAGTATGACCGAACTGAAGACCTTCAGAGAGGCAGTAAAATACATTTTAGTTCAGAAAGCCTATTATAGTATTAGTGAATTTTACAGTGACCGATTTTAACTGGAACTTGCTTCGCCCATTAGCATTTATCTACTGATTTTAACATGTAGATATTTTATTATTATTTTTCTCTTTTGTAATGTTCTATCATAGTGTGTGTATGTAAGTATTTATACCTTACTTTGTTGCTTATTTTTCTTCCCTGTGACTATTGTATTGTGTTATACTCATATTAAGCTTTGTCAATAAGATTTTCGTTCTTGGACAATAAAGCATATTTTGATTGATTGATTGATTGATTGAATATGGGTTCTGATAAAACTCAAATGTCACAAAATATATTAGTAATAAAAATGTGTCTCTGGTAGTGAATATGTACCCTCAAGTGATGAAGAAGGAAACAGATGAATGTGAAATTCTTGAGGTAATTTTTGAAAGATAAATAAATGAAGGGTTACCAGACACAATAAATGACTAACTTGAAAATAAAAATACCTGTCATGGCCGAAAATGAGTTAATTTTAAATGGATACAATGATCCTATCTTTTTAGAAAAAAGTCAACGTCAAAAAGGAAATTTTTAATCTAAAGGAGGAAGTTTCTAGAAAACAGCTACGAAATCTGAACCAATGGAAGAAAATCAGGGTGTTCCATTTAAAAAATACAAGTTATGTCGATATCTCGAACACTGAGGCATGCATAATTTTCTTCTTATCAGTAACGGATTCTACTCAAAAAAGTGCCTTAAGAATGTGTTACTCGATTTTCGATTCGACACGTGGTAATTGAGATGTAGAGGTCATCCAAAAATGCCATTTTTCAAAAACGCTCTGTAACTCGGTAGTTGAAAAAGATAAACGATCGCGATTTACGCCATTGTTTGTTTCTCGAAAATCGAGCTCAGAACATCTATATTGGTTCTTGTCTATCAGCCATAGTTTTAGAGAAAACCTCAAATCCCATCTAAGTTGGTCCCCTGTATAGTAAAGGATGTAAAAAGAAACAAAAAGTAACCTAATTTGTACAGGGTTAGTGTTATTAATGTAAACCCCCCATTTTTATTTTTATTTTTGACCGATTTAAAAATTTAAAAACTAGTCACATTTTTTATGTAGATTCCACTCATGTTAACAGATTGCCAGTAGCGTTTTAAATATACAGGGTATACAAAAAGTGCGTTTATTTTAAATAGACTACAACTAACCCTGTATATAGTACGTACCATTCTACAGAAATTGTCAAAAAAAAAACACTTAAGTAATAAAGACAACAAAAAAAAAAACAAGAAACAACAAATAGTTAAAAATATATATAGTACCAATGTAGAGATCATTACAACCATTTTAGAACTAATTGAGGTTTTCTATAAACTCCAATAACAGTTGTTTGTAAATATGGCTTTTATTTCAGATGTGAATTTTATTAATGATGAGATTCCCATGTCAATGTGTCATCAATATATGTACATAGGAATTTTGTTTACTTATCAAAAGAAACAAAGAAATCTGCTGGAGGTCCTCTAAGATAAAAATTTAAAAACGTGGTCTTGTTTTCGTTGAGTATAAGGATATTACGTTGACACCAGGCACTAACATTATCAAATACAGTTTTTACTTTCCAATCCATTTCCTCAGCAGGATCGGCGATTATTGTGCAACTAATATCATCAGCGTACATAACTGTCAAAGCATCTGTGATAAAATTAGGTAGATTATTAATGAATTTCATGAATAGTAGTGGCCCGAAAACAGAACCTTGTGGGACACCCAAATTAACTTTATATTCCACAGAATCCACATTATTATGTTTGACCATGATATTCCTATTATCCATATAGGAACATACCCACAGTATTAGATGACCGTTCTTGCTAAGCTTTGACAACTTAGTTGAAAGAATGGTGCCATTTAACAGCTCTAGCCTTTCTGCGAGTTATAGTAAAACCAGCTATGTGTAAAATCGTTCTTAATCGAAATTATTTACAACTTTAAAATTTGTTATGTGCGCAAGTAGTTATAACTACGTTATGATTTTTTGTATCTCCTGTAAAATTTGGTAATTCCACATAGCAGTTTCTGACAGCAGCGACGAAAAGTTTTCTACGAAAATTGCTGCTTCATTTTTGTTTTTTCCATTTTCCAATGTCTCTTTTGGTAAACCTGATTATATTAAACAACACATCAGTCTACAAAATGCACGACCTCTACTTGAAAACAGTAAGTATTGAATGCAACAAAATGTATTTAGAAATATACCGTTAGCCAGTGTTTCAGTTTCTAAACAGTCTTATCAAATCAAATTAGCATCACCTGGAATTAACCAGTTTTAATCATCTCCAGATGATGTCGACTTGAACAGCACAACGAGTTCAGTATCCAGCGTTTTGATGTTACTGGAACTTACTTCGGTGTTGTAATTTAAATTCATCTAAACACATCTTGATATTCTAAGGCAATTCGATATTTTATTACCAATGCTGTTAAAAAACTGACTTTGTACTTGGATAGAGATCTAAAAACATTTATCTCGATAACAGACTGATATGCATATGGTGAAAACGTGTTTTCATATTTATAATACAAATACAAAACATATAAAACTCATTTTGGTATTTACTTTATTTAATTGTATAAATATTTGTTCCATTAATAATAATATAAAATATTTAACTCTGTTTTATATATAATTTTCGGCATTAATAAAATCAATGAAAAAGTATCCATCAATATTAATGTAAGCTTTATAAATAATAAACTGCTGTTATTATTATGGTTCTCAATGTTATGTTTATAGTCTAGTCATAGATTAAATATATTTTTCTTTCTCTTTTTTGGGACTTACTACCATATGAATAATTTTTCGTTATCTAAAAAATATAGTTAGTTACCCAGTACATTACTGGAAAAATAAACCTCTGCGCTTGTGACCTTACATCAAAAGATTAGTCAGAGGGTGTTTTTGACAACTAATATGAGACACAGAAATAATAATATAATAACCTTTTTAGAAACCAAAATTGTTTTCTTTTTTCAGTCATTTTTTTTTTTTTTAGAATATGTCAAGCGTAAATATTGACACATATATTATTTGTTTATACAGGGTGTCCCAATCAAAAGTAGGCACCCTGAATAACTTTGGAGATAAAATTTTTTTTGAAAAATTGGTGAAACACGTCGACCTTGTTTCCAAGGGGGACATATTTTAATGTAATACTTATATACCTATTATCATCCCTCTACCCTATACGGCCACTCCCTCAAAAAATTCAAATGGCAAGGGGGGTCGAATGATACATCTTTTGAAAGGTCTTTCAATTCCCTACATAACTGTATTTTTTTTAACTTTTATCGATTCGTTCTTAAGGAAAATAATTTTATTTTTGATGATTACACACAATCGAAATCGTTTAAAAAAATCTAAAATACACGGCACTGGGTATTGGAATTTATAAAAAAACTACATTTTTTAGTGCTCTCAAATCAACACGAGTTTTTTCGACAAAAATCACTTTCCTTGTCCGTTTAGTTTTAGAATAATAAAAGACTCTAAGTATTTGATAGTCCTAGAACATTAATTTGTTCACAACCAATTTTAAATGGAGATACATTTTACCAGAGTGAATTCTCAAAATGGTTTATACCCTTCAGGAGAGAATAGAAATTGTCAGCATTTATTTTAAAAACGATAATTGTGCTAGAGCTACGGAGCGCATATTCAATAGAAATCACCCAGATAGAAGGGTTGGTTCTCAGTATGTTTTGCAATTATTGACAAAATTTATAGAAACAGGTTCTGTAGGAAACAAAAGGCATGAACCTCAGCGACCGATTAGGAGTGAAGCAGTCGAAGTGGCAGTTCTGGGTCATTTGCAGATGGATAATACTCAATCGATCAGGAAAGTAGCTGAGGCTTCCGGTGTATCACGAAGCAGTGTTCGTCGAATTGTAAAGGCCCACAAATTTCATCCATATAAATTTAAATTGGTACACGAATTAAACGAAGATAATCCCGATCGTCGGCTTGAATTTTGTGAAGATTTTTAGTGAACAATTAAACGGTAATGCCAATCTACTGTACATTACGTGTTTTTCTGATGAATCGACATTTCAGTTAAATGGGGAGGTAAACAGGCACAATTGTAGGTATTGGAGTGAAACCAATCCACATTTGTTCATGGGAACTCATACCCAAAGGCCTCAGAAGTTAAATGTTTGGGCTGGCATCTTAGGGGACCACATTGTCGGGCCGTTTTTTATTCCTGACAATTTAAATGGCAAAGGTACCTCGATCTGTTAGAAAATAACATCAACCCAATGATTACCCAAATCCTCGAAGAAGACGATAATCTTTTAGAGGGTGAACTGTTTTTTCAACAGGGCACCCCCACATTTTGCTATAGCAGTCCGACAATTTTTGGATAATCGGTTTGCTGAGCGATGGATTGAAAGAAGAGGTCCTGTGGAGTAGCCCGCTAGGTCACCCGATTTAACTCCCTTGGATTTCTTTCTGTGGGGACATTTGAAATCGAAGGTATTTGCAACAAAACCAGCATCTCTGGAAGAGTTACGTCAAAGAAATGTTCATACAGAATTTCAAGACAGATTATACTACTGTATGGAAGTTGGTGGGTGTCATTTTGAACAATACATACGACAATTTAAACTGCTTCTTTTATTTTTATTTCCGAACCTAAAATAATGAAACAATTATTTCTCAGGAACGAATCGGTAAAAGTTTAAAAAAAATACACAGTTATGTAGAGAATTGAAAGACCTTTCAAAAGATGTATCACTCGACCCCTTTGCCATTTGAATTTTTTGAGGGGGTGGCTGTGTAGGGTAGAGGGATGATGATAGGTATACAAGTATTACATTCAAATAGGTCCCCCTTGGAAACAAGGTCGACGTATTTCACCAATTTTTCAAAAAGTTATTCAGGGTGCCTATTTTTGGTTGGGACACCCTGTATATAATTGTTACTGGAAAGGAGCAACGAATTCAAAAAATCTAATAATAAGCAGCGCGTTCCGTAAAAAAAAACAAGTTTGTTGTATATCTTTGATATGCGACGCTCGATTAATTTTTGTTTAGTGCGTTGAGATGAGAAGAAAATTTCCTACAACTTTTGACTTTACCATTTTCTTCTAGGACAAAAATTAAAAGATATTAAGAGAGGGACAATTTTTCGTAACTACCCCTGTACATAACACTGCTGATTATGTTCATGTGATGTCGTTTCTTGCTGAGGCAATGGCCGTATTGTCTACTACATACAAATATCGGACTGGAAAAAAAAAAGCAAGAGATTTCGGCACTAAAATATTTTTTTTCTACAACCGAGCGAAAAGTGCAACTTTGCGCTTCCAAAAGAAAGCGCAAAGTTGCACTTTTCTGAGGAGCGAGCGTTATTTTACTTTGTCGCTCGCCGAGCGACAAAGTAAACGCTTAGTTACCATGGAAACCATAATAAAGAAACGTCTAGTGTATCTGCGACTTTTGACACAAAATTAAGCATTGAGGGTATTTGACAGATGCCGACAATTTTGTGACCAGCGCTTGGTTTTAAAATACCCTTTAATTCTTCGCCTTACTTTTCACCACTAAAGAAGATTTTGTCATACATAGATATAAATCATAACAGTGGCGTAGCCAGAATTTTGGTTTGGGGGGCCCACTGGGGTTGGAGAACTAAAATACCAATGAAAGTTTTGAAAAAATTATATTTAACATTTTTAAATAATCCAAATTCTGACAGTTGATAAAAAATATTTAATAATAATAGTTATCTACTCACTTTTATTTAATAAAAAATAAACCAAATATTCTAAGACTTGAAATAACCTAATTATACACGAGAGGTAACTACATCCTATATTGTAAGTTTTAGTCGCCTCTTAATTATTGTAGCGAATATGTTCAAAACAACATCATAGTCAATTTTTAAATTTCGATGAATCGACAATAACGGTTAAACGATCCTCACCAGTTTTATTTCGAAGGTATGTTTTAAGTCGTTTCATTGATGAAAATGTTCTCTCGACTGATACTGTTGAAACAGGTAAAATTGTCAGTAGGTGTAGAAGGGTGTATATGTTGGGACGCAAATTCTTGTCACATTCATTTAATGCATCTATTGCATACTTTGCAATATCATTTTTATTTTTGTAACTCTTCCATTTTAATTTCCACAAATCCCATTCACCCTCCAAAACAGCTTCATTCGTATCATTCAAGTCATTTCTATAGAACTGTAGTGCAGGTTTTATAGAATCAAAATTAGAATTGATGATGTTCCGAGGCATTATAGTTCGTAATGATGCCAATGTGGTTTGATGAGTGACAAATCTTTCAATTAATGATGCCCTGAGATCATCAACGAAAGTAACAAAAATACTGTTCTGAAGTATTCTTCGGGGGTAGCTCCTGGATAATTATCCCTGTATCTTTGACTGCCGACTCGCCGGGAATTGTTGGTTCTACGCCGAACTCATTTCCAATTTCAACAGCTTTATCAAAAATTTTCTTAAAGTCACTTTCAGCGTTAGATCTAATATTTTCCACGATAGTCAGTATTTCCTTAATAGAGTCCAGGGCAGTACACAAATCAATACCCGTGCTTTGCAAATATTGGGATAATTTATAAGTTAATCCTAACATCCTTTTCGGAAATTTTTAAAGATATTATAAACGAAAACCTACAGATAGCTAAGTGCAATGATTGTGCTTTTCCTTGGTCATCGTTATCATTATCTTGTGCCTGTATGTCTTCTAAGGCTAATACAATGCAGGAAAATGCATCTGCAAAAAGAGATACAGACTCGTGTCTTTCTACCCATCTAGTCTCGCAATATTTTATTAACGTTGTAACATTTTTGTTCAATTCTTCTTTCAAACCTTTTAATCTGTTTTTAAGGATGTTTGACCGTTTAGCTGATCTCCGGAAAAACGTGCAAACCTCACTAATAGTTCCAAACGCATTTCGTATAGAAGTCACTTTGGAATCATCACTTAAACATAAATTTAAGCAATGAGATGCGCAGTGTGTGTAGACAGCTGTTGGATATGCCTCTCTTATAATGGACTGCACGCCCCTAAATGATTCTCTCATTGCTGATGCCCCATCATAACCTTGCCCTCGCAAATTATTAAGATTTAGACCAAGAGATACCAAAGTTTCTTTTAAAGTGCTTGCCAAAGCGGCCCCGGTGAGGTCGTGAACTGGAACGAAGGTCAAGAAATCTTCTCTTAATTTCATACCATCCTCATCCTCATCTACATAACGAATGCACAGAGAAAATTGTTCAATTCTACTGATATCAGTAGTTTCATCCGCCAATACAGAATAGAATTTTGATTTTTCAATCTTCTTCACTATTAGACTTTGCACATGTGAGGCAATTATAGATATGAGCACATTTTGTATATCAGAGCTAATATAGGTAGCATTTGCATTTGCATTAATGATGTGGTCTTGTAAGTTTAAATCTCCACCTCGAATTCGATACCGTAGCAATGCTCTTAAATTTCCATCATTATATTTTTGCTCAGTTAGAGAAAGCTTTCCAGAATCTCTGTGTCCTCTTAGTGATAGTTCTTGTCTTCCGCAAAAAACGATTGTTTCAATGATTGTTGTCAATATTTTTCTGTTCTTCTGCACCTCTTCATTACTCCGGTTCTGCAATAAAAGATGAACATCTTTTTGTTGACCTTCGGTCACACGCATAAAATTTTCAGAAAGTATGCAAGCTTCTTTATGATATATTTTTTTAGAATGTTTTTCAAACGATTCCAGAGCACTTTTCCAATTTTTGAAAGGGAGGCTTACTAGAGTTTTAGGCTGCTCGTGTGAACCTTTGCCTACACCAGACTTGCACAAAAAACAAAACACATACTTTACACAGAGTTCCCTTACAAACTTCAGAATATGCCAACCAGTTGAACCTTTGAAGCCAACTAATTTGAAACGTTAGTTTCTTATTTCCAATTATTTGCGGTTCAAAATTAGAAGAACTAGAGGGAGTCCAAATATTTTGAAAAATATCATACAACTCGAGATCTGTGATGTGACTGTGCTTGACATAAAGACCAATATCATACTTAGTAGGTAGTTTTTCATTAGTGACATTTTCAGGATTCAACAATTCTGGCAGAGCTGTACAAGATACTTCTACTTCATGTTCATCTTGTATAGTATTGGAAATTTCCATCTGTTACATCGCCTTCGTCTTCAGTTTTCTTTTTCTGTAATGATTAATAAAATAAGTTTAATACAAAATAATGTATCGCTCCTATTTTATTTTATAAAGGGTTCAAATATATTTATATGCTTCCTACCTTATTTTTTAGGTTAAAGAACGATAGTAATGTGGGTTGTTGTTCACCCAATCCTCATCGTTTTCTGCCATTACTGGTGCTAGCAGCCATTTGGTTATTTCTTATGAAAAATAAATTGTATCACTCGCAACAGATAATCACACTTATTTTTACTACAACAAAAAATGCTCTAACATAGACAGAGACCGACTACCGAATACCGAGTTCGCCGAATCCAGTCTGGACTTGCTTGCGCTGCGCCTGTCAGATGTAGTGTGCAGTGTTGTCATACATACTTATTTTTCGCAGATCCAGATCTATCGTTTATACCGAAAAAAAGTACTTATACATATAATTTCGGGGGAGGGGCCCGGGCCCCTCGGGCCCCCTCCCTGGCTACGCCACTGAATCATAAGATGGCAGTATTTAAATAAATAATTAATAGGTACTAAAGCAATTCTTTTTTATTTTATCTTGCAGTAAATACCATTTTAACAAACATTTCTACAAAAACATGTGTAGCGCAAACTGATGCTCACGTTTTGAAATCTGAACTGTCAAATTTGAGGTTATCAATAATTATTAATTTTTACCAAACATTTTGATAAAAACGCGGTTGTAGAAATAATCCTGTGTGTAATTCGAGCGCAAGGTGACATTGCCGCTCTCGCGAGATAGCCGCGCTCCCGCTACGCATGGCGCGTCAAACTTCTCGCTCAGAGCGACAATATATCACTTTGCGCTCTTAATACACAAATAGCTATTAAAACGTAGGATAATGTTATTTTTTAACATGTGTTTGAAACATTTGTGCAATTACTACTATTGGCCTGCATGTAATCAGGGGCGGTAGGTCCATGGAAGCAAGGGAAGCAGTGCTTCCCCTGGATTATTAAAAAAAGCACATAATTAGAACCTAATTATTATTTATCACAATTAATCATTCTAATTTACTTTTACCCAATTTCAATAGACATGGCCCTGCTTTTCAACGCTGAGATAATGTTGCATAAAACCGTATCGATGACGCACTCGATTAATCAAGCCAACACGAACTCGCGCGACTTCGATATACATAAGCAACTTCTTGAAATGCATCCCATCCCCACTTCATAATTTTGATATCAGAGCCGTATAGGCATCGTAATGCGTTTTGTTTTATAGATTTTAATCTCGATTTTAATACCGATTTTAATATTATACTTAATATTAATCTTCCTAGTATTATTCTCAGCTTTTGTGCTATATTCGTAAAAACTTTTTTGGTGTTTCTAAACCTGTGGTGTGGCGACAAGTGATTTTTAAAACGTTGAACATTAGTGCGCATATAAGCAGTTTTAGAATTGCTTATTCAGTTTGGAAGCTGGTCCTAGCACTGCGGAAAATATTATTTGCGTTTGTGTGGTGTGCAATTTGTTGAAAAAGAGATTTTAAACATATTCGTTTCAAGATAAACCGGATATTATTAGAAACGGGAGACCAACACCTGATTTAAAACTTTTAAAAACGAAAGTTAAGTCATGCTATAGGTACTTTAATATTGAAATATACAGTGCTAATCAGTGGTTAACGAGTTGTGAAAATTTGTGTAAATTATTTTGTTGGCCATGTGTACTTTTCACAAATGAAAAAAGGTGTTTGGAATAAAAATGGCTTTTCAGATTTAAACAACATTCACAAAGTGACAAAGAGGCATGATAAGTGTGAAACTCATTTGCGAGCGGTGCTAAAAGAAAAAACATTTGGAAAATCACGAATTGAGCATTCATTAGATCAGCGGTTGAAAGAAAGTGACCGTAAGCATAACGAACTTGTAAAAAAAAATTGAGAAGTGTTAAAAAGACTTATTGACTGTTTTCTCGGCGAAAATGAACTTAGATTTAGAGGTCATACTGAATCTCGGAACGTTGCTAATAGGGGCAATTTCATGAATTTAGTTGATTTATTAGCAAAATACGATACAATTTTAAGTAACCATCTGGAACACTCCACGGTATTTCGCGGTATATCAAGTCATATTCAAAATGATTTGATTCAGTCGATAAGCCATATAGTTTTAGAAAAGATCAAACAAAAAATAAAAAAAGCTCCTTTTGTTGTAATTATGTTGGATGAAACAACCGATATTACGAATATTAGTCAGTTGTCAATCATAGTACGCTACATAAATCCAATTGGGAAAGTCCAAGAGCGCCTTTTAGGATTTTTACTTCGATCATGATCGAAGGATTTTTAGACGTAACAATGCAGAGAACGGCTATAATTTGTCAGATAGTCGATGATCTACAGTGTGGTGCTAAACTTATCGCCCAAAGTTATGATGGGATCGCTGTAATGCTGATGAATTGGGGGGCCTGCAGGTCAAAGTAAAAGAAACTTTTCAGAATGCAATATTTGTACATTGTTTTGCACATCGATTAAATATAGTTCTTGCTCAATCTGCAGCGTGTATTAAAGAGTGCAAAGTATTTTTTTCAAGTATTAGTGGAATAGCTGCCTTTTTTTCAAAATCATCAAAACGGACACGAGCTTTAGATTTGGAAGTACAGAGTTGCTCCAACACGATGGAATTACAGTGGGAGGCTAGTACAAACTATCAGATACAGTTTGTGCTAGCCTCCCACTGTAATCGACAGCCTCTAATTGATTTATTTGAAAATATTTTACAAAGCAAAGATGATTGGGACACTGAGACTTTGAATGGATCCAGAGGTTACTT
The DNA here is from genome assembly GCA_029963845.1 of Rhamnusium bicolor. NCBI lineage: Eukaryota > Metazoa > Arthropoda > Insecta > Coleoptera > Cerambycidae > Rhamnusium > Rhamnusium bicolor. The sequence continues at coordinate 498,917 of JANEYF010003098.1, read as the reverse complement.
AGATTCATTGAAAAGAGACTTTGATTTTAATTTTTTGTTAAATATTTTCTCCGAAATATTCCCATTTACTAACAATTTATTCAATATTTTGCAAAATAAATCAAATGGTGTTGGATATTGTGTAAAGAAAATTGAAGAATTCAAAAATTTGATTTGTAACAAAAGAAATGAATTTGAAAAGTTCTGGGAGAAAACTAGTTATGACAATTTAGAGCCGCAAAGAATAAGAATACGAACTGAATTTATAGTGGATTGTAGAACTTCATATCGAAGACTTTTTATCGAAATTTTGGACAATATCACTGGGCAACTAAATAATAAATTTAAAAATGTTAGTGATATACAATTTTTAGAATTGTGTAATTTTAATGAATTTAAAAATAAACAGTTTCCACAAAACGCACTTCAGTCATTGAGTGATAACTACGGAATTTTTTTTGATATAGTTGGGTTACGATCGGAACTTTCAGTTATTTATGCTACAGAAGATATTAGTCAGAAACATAACGCCAACGAACTGATTATCTTTATAAAAGAAAATAGTTTGGATCAGGCCTACTCTGAAGTGTTGAAATTGTGTGAGTTAGTGTTGACGATACCTGCAACTAGTGCCTCGGTTGAACGCAGTTTTTCGACATTAAAAAGAATAAAAAACTTTTTCAAGAAATTCAACTAGTGAAGAGCGGCTTTCAAAATTGCCCTGTTGACAATAGAAAGTGACTTTGTGAAGAAGATGTCCCAAAATTCAAACTTTTACGACGAAGTTATTTCCAACTTCGCAAAAAGGGAGAGGCGGATTAAACTACATTATAAACAGTTAGTTGTTAACTACTCAACTAGCCGGCTCGATTTATAGTTGGCTAGAGAGTGCACGATGGCAAGTGTGACTGAACAAACTCTCTATTTCGCTGCGGGTTCAATCCCCGCTACCGGGACTGGCAATGTCGGTGGGTATGGTCGTGTGTTTGCGTTTTTTCATAAGTATAACCCTCGCCCGTGCAGCTTCGGCTTTGGAATCGGGGGTTGTCTAATTTTTGTGGTATTTTTATGTTTTATGTTTATTAAGGAGTGGCGGTCCTACAAGTATACTTTTTTTCTAGATATCATAACTTTTGCAGCTTTCGACATTTGCTTTAAAATGAGTATACGGAAGCCACGCCCCTTTTCTTAAAATTTTTTTGCCTCGCTTCGCTCGGGGCTTCGCACTACCCATCACCCTATATCACAAACTGCTTCCCCTGTATCAAAACTCACCGCACGCCCCTGCATGTAATAAAGAAAACAAATGTTCTTTCCCTAATGTACATAAGCACAATTAAAGTACACCCTTAGTCTCTTAAAAGTTAGTGCTATTAGTGCTAATGCTTTCAATGGCAGTGAAAAATATGATTATTTTTTAAATAAATTGTAAAATCATAAATCTGACCTAATCAATTCCCCAACAAACAGTATTTTGCATTAAAGCTTATAAAATTTAATTTTTAAACTATAAATTCTTTACCCAGCATCTTGTCGTCTCTAATATTTGTTAATTTTTTGTGTTACTCAGTCAAACCGCATGTTAATGTGATTCAAGGTTTTTTTTTATAGACTTATTATACAACAATGCCAAACAATGAAAAAAATATTTGTATTGTACCATTATATTTATTAATTATTTTATTAATTTCACATTTATGTAAACAAACATTGTTATCATTATATATTAGGCATTCAATATTTACTTTATGTGCGGAATAGTCTTACTAACCATCTCCAAAGATCATAATTAATTTAAAAACAAATTAAGTTCATCTTCTTGATAAAAGTTAAAATATAGAGTGGAATGAAAAATAATATTAACTGAACATTTTTTGTTAATTATTATTTACTAACTTTTACAAATCTTATTTTACTAGACAGAATAGTTGAAATTAAAAATAACATTATTGAGTCAGTTGTACTGAACATAATGTGCATATTATCTTTTTTGTAATCCAAGTTTCAGCGTTTTGGCAAATAGCCGGGAAAATAATTGTTTAAAAAGATATATGCTATACTTATCTGTGATAAGATTTGTAAAAGTTAGTAAATAATAATTAACAAAAAATTTTCAGTTAATATTATTTTTCATTCCACTCTATATTTTGACTTTTACCAAGAAGAGGAACTTGATTTGTTTTTAAATTATTTCATTGACCCTAAGGGATATTTCCACTATATAATTTCAATTATCCTGTTCTCTGAAGCCATTAATGTTTATTACATTAAGGTTTACAAGTTTTCTTACTTTGGATTCTTTAAATGTGCTGGCTACCCTGATGACGCTATGGCAAGCAGAAACACGTGTCGGTAGATATTTTAAAGTTTTTTAAAGTGAGTGTCAACTGGTGAGTACTTTGTGTTTCATTTATTTTTGGTTTTACTAGACAGAATAGTTGAAATTAAAAATAACATTATTGAGTCAGTTGTACTGAACATAATGTGCATATTATCTTTTTTGTAATCCAAGTTTCAGCGTTTTGGCAAATAGCCGGGAAAATAATTGTTTAAAAAGATATATGTTATACTTATCTGTGATAAGATTTGTAAAAGTTAGTAAATAATAATTAACAAAAAAGATCATAATTAAACATAGAAGAAAATTTCGGGTATAAATAAAACAGTGAAGAGATCTTAAATTTGGGCGCAAATTTTGGCACCATATCTGGGATTTAAAATGAAAGGGTCGTATCCTAAAAATTATTGAAAATTGTGAAGTGAAAGCAGAATTAGCGTTAACATGCACTGATTATTAGAGTTGGCAAAATGCGCCTCAGGACATAGGCGTTCGCATCCTAATATTAATAAGTGTAATAAAAGAAATTAACTAGTAATAAAAGCAATAAATGATTACAATTTATAACAATGTATGCACAACTTACACTCTTAACTGGCTAGGTTATCACAAACTGGAAAAGATGTGTAAAAACTTTGCATCATGTATGTTTCTATGGTTGTCTCCGAAACGTGGTGAAAAAATATGCTTATATTTTGAAAACGACCGTTCGACATCTATTAATGTAATACAAGCATACTTAAAACAGTCTTTGAAGTCACTTAACGGATCTGCAGAAGCACCATCAGTACCATCACAAATTTGTCTTAATCTGGCAAAACCACGTGGTGTCTTGCTTTAATACACGTGCGAACTTTTCTCCAACGGGCTCATTTTTTTGCGTCACCTATAGAATGTAGCAGTCGATTTACTTCGTCCACTATTTGCAGTGACTCCACTAACGACAACGAACTGTTTTGTAAGTTTTGTATGGCATCATGTAATCCTTTATAGTTCTTGTGAACAGTTTTTAAAGCTGTTTCAACAGAAACGTCTTTGAATTTTGTCTGGCTTTCCTTAATAGCTGCAGCCTCGTCTGGATTGATCACAGCTTTTATTTGTTGTAAATATTCAGCATAATAAAAAGCTGCCTCCAACCATGTTCCCCAACGTGTAAGAATTGGTTGTGGTGGTTCGGGAATACCAAGAATGCTATGAAATGCGCGAAAACGTTTAGGATTTTTAAAAAACACTTTTTTGTACTTTTCGTTAATGGATCTACACCTTGACGAATAGTTTCTACCACAAGGTGTAAAGCATGCACTTTATAACTCACATTTACCAACCTACAACCGTGTTCTTGAAGAGAACGGCCTACCAAACGCATTGTCGCGGCACCATCGGTCACAAACATCAACACTTGACTTTTTGACAGGTAAAATTTTTCTAACGTCTCCACCACCACCCGCGTAATTGTTTGGCCAGTACACTCAGTCTTTTACTAGCTAGTAACAGTGGAAATGTGGGTTTAAAATAGATTTTCTTTTACAATATGTCGTCTCATCAACACATAACCACACCCGTGTATTTTTTTAGTACACATTTGATCTATTTACAATGTCTTTACTTACAGTTGGTGCATAATTACGCAACGGTGTGCGTCTTGATAACGTCACCTTGGGATTGTATTTATTCCACAACTCCTGAAATGGTTGTTTATCGAATATGTGCAGCGGAACGCGAAACATCACAGACAACCAGCATTAAGAGTAAATCGAACATAAACTGTGTTGTCGAGGGCACGCCAATTTTTTTAGTGTTATGGTGCACAGAATTTACGTGACGTTTACAATCACGTTTGTCCCTGCACATCAGGTCTGTCTCGTACACGAAGTTAATAACAGAGGATCTTTCATTAATTCTAATTCGTGCCCAATCACAGAATCTTAGTCTAGTCTTAAAATCGAGTTTTGATAACTTCTGGTGGTGTTGTATATGATAGGGATGGAACTTATTTTTCTTTACTACCCTATTTATCACACTCTTTGAAATATCTAGTTGGTCACTGAACTGCCTCACACTTACATTAGGATTTTCTACAATGGAAGTGCAAATTGCAAACTGATTTTCCTCTCTACTAACCTCATACTTTTTATATTTAATACTTAATGTTGCTTGAAATCTAGTTTTCAGCCTTTCAAAAGCACTCAGTTGTGGGTGTCTTCTATCTGGATATGTAGGCAGCGTACATTCTAGATGCAAATAAAGAATTTGTATTGTATTCTCCCAACATACAATGCATATCAACTAGTTCATTATCGTGAAAATTCTGTTTTTTTATAACTATTTCTGTTATATTAAACGCACAAAAATGAAAAACGAACATTTTTTTGTAAGTAGTTCCCTATGGCTAATTGCAACCATTTTCGTTTTATAAATAAATAAGTGTTTATTTTTCAATTAAGAACTTTTTAAATTGAATTTTCTCAATTTTTTCAAATGAAACACCCTGTATATTTTTCGACGATGTGATGTAGAAATCAAAAACGAACATTTTTTGTAAGTACTTCCCTATGGCTACTTGCAACCATTTTCGTTTTATAAATAAATAAGTGTCAAATTCAAGAATAAACTTAAAAAAAAGGTTCCCTCAAATAATTCATTAGAAAAATTTATAATAGGTGTTCGACGTGTTGCCCATTTTGATTGACACACGTCTTTATGCAATTTTGAAATGAGGCCATTTAGTGGGACCATTTCCATTGAAATGAGTAAATAGTATTTAACCAGTCCTTTACTGTAATGTTTTTTTGTAAATTTTTTTTGCTGTTTTCGTTATTCGACAAGCAATAAAACCTCAGTTTTTAAATTGTAGGGTACAAAGGAGCATTTATCACACTTATCGGTCGTTAGAATTTATCACCAACGTTATCCTGAAAGAAGGCTTCCTGATGTTAGCAGCTTCCAAAACCTTCTCGATAGATTTCTGGAAACTGGAAATGTCGAATATAAAAAAAGTGAAAGAATAAAACGTGTTGTGAACGAAGAAAATTAGTTTTCTGTGGTGCTGGCAACGGTTGAGAATCTCCATGTTAATCAAAGAGAAGTGACCTCATTAGTAGGAATAAGTAGACGGTCTGTGGGTCGAATCTTAAAAACAAATAAGTTGCATGCATATCATATTCAAATGCACCAGGAATTATCTGATGACGATTTTCAAAAGCGCCTACAATTTTGTAATTGAGCCAGAGGTAAAATGCAAGTTGATGTCAACTTCTTCAATAATGTTTTATTCACCGATGAGGCAACTTTTCATAAAAATGGATTTGTTAATAGGCACAATTTCCATTATTATGCTTCGGAAAATTCTCACTTTTTTATGCAAGTTGATAACCAACACAGATGGTCTATAAACGTTTGGGGAGGAATTATTGGAGAACATGTAATAGGGGCACATTTCTTTCACGGTACATTGACTGAAGCTATTTATCTTCATTTTTTTGGAAAACTATCTGCCACAATTATTGGTAAATCTCCCTGGAAGAATTAGAAATAGGATGTGGTTTCAGCAAGATGGTGCTCCACCACATTATTTAAATGCAGTTAGAGACCACTTAAATAATACCTACCCTCATCAATAGATTGGAAGAAATAGACCCACTAAATGGCCTGCTAGATCCCCAGATCTTACAAAAATGGATTTCTTTTTATGGAGATACGTGAAGGAAATTGTTTATAGAGACACACTAACAACAGTACAAAATATGAAGGAAAGAATAATAACTGCCTTTAGATCTATCACACCGGCAGTTTTAGGAACAGTGGGAACCTCATTTCAAAAGCGTATAGAGATGTGTGTCAATCAAAATGGCCAACATGTGGAACATTTATTATAATTTTTTCTACTGAGTTATTTGAAGAAACCTCTTTTTTTAAGTTTATTTTTGAATGTTGTAATTACTGCACAATAAAACGAAAATGGTTGCAATTAGCCATAGGGAAGTACTTACAAAAAATGTTCTTTTTTTCATTTTTACATCACATCGTTAAAAATATACAGGTTGTTCCATTTGAAAAAATTGAGAAAATTCAATTTAAAAAGTTCTTAATTGAATACTAATTTTTGGCCACCCTGTATATTTTTAGGAAATTAAAATGATTCAAAACTATGAATTAGATGTCTCGTAACTGGTATTTACATAAGTTTTTCTTAAAACCCATAATTGTGACTGTGGTAATTTTTTTAATATCAATCTGCAGATGGCATTATTTCAACAAAAAAAATTCATTACATCAAAGTGGTTGGGAGATAGCCAATAATAATATAGGAATGAATAGAGCCTAGAAAGAGGCTTCAAAAAATGTACTGATATATATAGCATTCCATTTAAAAAAAAGACACTTGGTCCTGTAATTTCGCCTTGGCTCGCCCTGTATGTTCGAAAATAATTTCCAGTTATAGACTTTTTTATCTAGTTCACTTGCATTTTTTTAAAAAATCTCTAGCTATCGTAGAACTCGAGATATCGAGGTCCGACGCACTATTGCCCCACCCTGTATAGGGTATTCTAAGTTGATTACTACCCAACCGAAACAAAATACCCTGTATGAATAAAATTATTTTTAGAGTATGCAATGATGAATGTTAAGGAACTTTTGTGTTAACTTTTTTTTCTATCTGTAATAATTACAGAGTTATGGAACAAATACGCACTAGGGGAACACCCTGTATAGTAGTAATTTAACGATAATCAGGAATACTAAACAGCTAGATACATTTGAAATCTTAGAAATTACAAGTGTAATAGTAGTATGAATAGTAACAAAGGGCCAATCTCATGTAGGGCGCTATATTGCTTAGTGAGCCTCGGTTCACTACACTGTTAGCATAACGTTAGTATTAATCATCTCCAGATAATGCCAACTAGGTTGGCGAAACGCGCGTCGATTGCAATATATGCTGCTGTGGTGTTTTTGTGGAAAACTACGCCAGTGTTAGTGAAAATTTTGAGGTGAAAATATAGTGCACTGGCTTAAAGAAGAATTTGTCAAGAAAATCAGGACGGCTTAAAAATAACAATGCCAATTGAACTGTCAACGCATTTCAGTTCCATAATCTTAGACATAGTTTTCTTGTTACCAAAAATGCGTTGACTATCAGAATGGCATCTGATTTTCTTCTTAAACTGATGAAAAATAAGAATTTAATTCATAAAACAATTGTTAATTTTGAATAATAAAATTCTTATACGCTTCACCCAATCCGGACATGATTGCGTTTATAGACATAACCTATTATCGGTAATTTATTTCTTTATAACGTGATAATCTATAATCTACATAAAGTTGGTTAAACTCAATCAACTTGGTCTATTAGTTTTACGCCAAACAAATGGATTCTTTAAGTAGCTGTTTACCGAAATTAAAATTTTTAAGCCATCCGCAGGTGAACAGGATTTGTGTTAACAAAGTTTATTTACAATTTACTTTCGTGATTTAAATATAAGCATGTTAATTCATAATAACAGTTAATCATATTGCCTGCATTGTCTAATAATTTCATTTACTTTTAATAAAGTATTTATTACTTCTTTAAACATATTTACTTTCGCTATATTTTATATTTCTTTTACCTTCAGTGGTCTAAAAGCCTTTTGCACATATTGTTAAACTATTGTTTATGATTACTATATGCCTGTTTTACCTAAGCACGCATAGTGGTCAAGACAAAACAATTTTCCGCAAATTGCTTTAACCAACATCGTTTTAAGGAAAAACAATTTTATCAGGCGAACAATTTTATGGGTTTTCTACTACCTACTATATGCCCACCGCAAATGTGACCAGATGAAGAATCTGCTATTCTGTTAATAGCAATAGATGCAACCTTTCGGGTTTAATTCCTTTGCTACATCATCCCCGACTTTCTCTACTGGACGTTTATCGTGGTGACCTTACACTTATTAGGAGTTTGGTTTGAACCAAAACAATTACCGTATCAGCATCAACTTCCATGTGTGTAAATGATTCTAATAGCACAAACTACACAACAAACTGTCACCATGTAACCTGATTTACGACTGTCTCATATTTGAGACATAACTGAGAGAGCAGAGTGGGTCGATGCATGCGCACAATAAATTAAAATGCGCCGGAAAACTAGCTCAGTAACTTGAAACAAAAAAATGTTCAAAATAGATTTATTATCTGGTCAATGTGCGTTTAGATAGGCGAGTTTATTCATTAGAATGATACGGATGTTCCAGAAAACACTGGTTTAATATAAACCTGATATAATAGACAGTAAGTAAATCAATAGTCAAAAGTCTATTCCAGATGCATCCATTGAAAAACGCGAAGACATTTTTCTAGGAAAATGTGTTAATATCTAGGTAAATCATGTTTTTCCACACCCTGCCGTTCAATTTGTATCATAAGATAGGCAATTGGATATTCACCTTCAGTTCAATCGACTCTTTTACGTCTATGAGTAATGCAACTAGAAAAGATATTGGCGGACAAAAAAATATATATCTTTTTGTACATGTAAGGACCTGAATAGCCCCTTCTGATTACAGAAATGATAAGCAAAAACTCGTAAAACGTAACGATTTCTTGTTACATTAATAAAACATTATGGGCAGGAATAACATTAGTGTTAATTTTACTACTTTATTTATTGCTATATATCAATGATGTACATGCCATATAATAGGCTTACATAGATATATCTACAAATATTGAGAATAATTTTTAAAAAACATATGCTCAATTCATTGGTAAATGTGATGTAGTTACTAATGGGAGACCCAAATTTGGCAGTTATGATTGTCAACAACATTTTAGGTGACACATTAAATTTGGTGAATATGGTACCACCAAAAGTGACACAATAAATGAAAGAAGAAAAAAGGTACAATTTCGGGAAAAAAATTAAAAATTTCTATTGCAGTTTCGGACGAATCTCGACGAATTATGTTGAAAAAACATAACTTTATGGAAAAAAATCTGTCCGCATGTCTGTAGTATCGCGATAGCAGCCACAGTTTTTGAGATAAAGCATTTAAATTTTGTACACATGTTCCAAAGACCAAAGACAATGAGAATTCGATTATGAGCAAAATTGGTCAGCTGAAAGGAGGTCCACGGGACCCAAATTTATTGTGTATTTGTCTTTACTACAAAAAAATATATTCTTGATGAAAGATTGTAAATCATGTCTACTATATCAAACCAATAATATATATTTTCCAAGTACTTAAATAAAGCTGCTGTAAACTGAATTTTTTTACACATTTGACTTCAGAAAATGGGGTTAGGATAAATTTGGCAGTTTGACATTTGAAATGTCTAAATTTAGTTACAAAAATGTTAAGATGATTTTATTAAAATTTCATATGAATTATTATTGACAGTATCGAACCGTGACAATAGTTTAGGTATTAATAGGGTAGCTTGTTAGCATAAGTTCAGTTTTAATAATCTCCAGATGATGCCAACTTGGTTGGTGAAACGTGCGTCGAGTGCAGTATACACTGTGTCCAAGATAAGAATGCACAACATGGGCATCTTGGAAATGGTAGGAGATACGAATTCGGTTAAATGGGGAAAAAATTGCGTAATTAGGATACTATCACAATGGTCTTAACCAATGTCAAAAATTATTTTTCGTTTTTGATTTATTTCGAAAAAAAGTAAATTTTTGAAATTCGCTTTTAATTTTTTTTCCACGTTATTATCAAAAAATATGAAAAAACAAACAAAACATCCTCATTGTACTTTCTAATAAACTTTAACGTGACAATGATATTTTCGCCCTCCGACGTTTCGTGATCTTGGAACCATCATCAACTTATTTTTTTTAATTACGGACCTGGATTTTTTTACGGATTTTGAATGCATTCTTCATTCTAAATTCATCTATGTATTACACATAAAGCTTATAACATGTTTTTCTCTAGTTATAGTCGTTACTAGGATTTATATAGTACGGCCTTTACTTTGAAAGTTGCAAATAAAATGTATTAATTATTTCAGCCTTCAACAACGGAAAATAAGGCAAGAAATTAATTTTAAATCGTTTATTTTTAAATACTGATTAGGAGCAAGCAAATCGGCAAATCCGATCACGTTTTCATCAATCTACATTTCTCATAAAGGTGAACACTCTAAATTCAAAAGTAATACCACGACTTCGATTAAAGATTATTTCATTTAAACTGATAAAAGTCAAGCAAAAAAAATATGCTCAATGTGCTACACGTTAAGTTACCTTTTTTTAGTGATAAGTAGGCTGGTAAAAACAATGATTGTTCTGTCATATTCGTCGTTGTTTCATCTTGTTGTCTTTATACATATTTATACTAATGGATTTGTGCCACCGAAATTGTGTTGATGCTGAGAATTTGTATCTCGATAGGTACCCAGAAAGAAGGCAGCCTGATAAAACAATTTTTAGAAGGTTAGTGTCAAATCTTAAAGAACACGGTTCTTTCCGAAAGCCCATTCGGTCTCGACAAAAACCATGTAACGAAGAGAAAGTAAACAGTGTATTGTTGACAGTTACTGAAAATCCACGTGTATCAACTAGAGAAATTGAACGAGCTACTGGGATATCAAAATCCACGTCCAGTTTTATTTTACGAAAACATCGGTTTCGTCCTTATAAATTTAGAATTTGTCAAGGGCTTAGGCAAGGCGACGAAGAAAGACGCAGGACATTCTGTGAGTGGTATACTAGGAAATGCCAGGATGATGACAATCTTCCTCATAAAGTAATTTGGTCAGACGAAAGTATGGTCACTAATAATGGTATTTTTAATGAAAAAATACACATTATTGGTCCCGAGAAAATCAACACTTGTTCAAACCAGCCAGACACCAACACCGCTTTGGTTTTAATATGTGGGTTGCCATTTTTGGTACAAGAATTATAGGCCCTTTTATTTACCATGACTCATTGACTGCCCAACGTTATCAGAACTTACTTGACACTTATTTTGAAGACGCCCTAGACAACTTACCTCTCGCTGATTCCCAGAATTGTTGGTTCCAACAAGATAGTGCTACAACACATAATTCTAGGGCTGTTCGAGAATATTTATCCAATCGGTTCCCAGAAAAATGGATTGGCACTCATTCAACAGTAAGTATCCTGGCCAGCACGATCGCCGGATATGACACCGTTGGATTTTTTCTGTGAGGATATATCAAAAACTTCGTATACAGGCATAATTTTGAAAATGAACAAGAATTAGAGGCATCTGTTACCGAAGCATTTAACAGCATTACTCCAGAAATGCTAACTAGAGTTTTAGACTCTACTATACGAAGATGCTATCTTTGTTTAGAAAATAACGGTTCCTATTTTGAACATTTATTAGAGGTTTGACATCTATGGTTTTAATAATATCGATTGTTTATATCTGTGCAGTTACTGAGGTTAATACATATGTAATTAATTTATTATTATTCAGTATTAAACCATTTGTTTTGTTAACTGATTATTATTTAACGTACTAGATGGACGAGTACCTGATAAATTGTATTTGTATCTAGTCCTCAAATTAAATTTATTATTTATTCATTTCATAAATCCTAGTAACGACTATAACTAGAGAAAAACATGTTGTAAGCTCTATGTGTAATACATAGGTGAATTTATAATGAAGAATGCATTCAAAATCTGTAAAAAAAAATCCAGGTTCGTATTTAAAAAAAGAAGTTGATGATGGTTCCACGATCACGAATCGTCGGAGGGCGAAAATATCACTGCCATGTTAAAGTTCATTAGAAAGTACAATGAGGATGTTTTGTTTGTTTTTTCATATTTTTGATAATAACGTGAAAAAGAAATTAAAAGCAAATTTCAAAAATTTACTGTTTTCGAAATAATTCAAAAAGGAAAAATAATTTTTGACATTGGTTAAGACCATTGTGATAGTATCCTAATTACGCAACTTTTTCCCCATTTAACCGAATTCGTATTTCCTACTATTTCCAAGATGCCCATGCTGTGCATTCTTATCTTGGACACAGTGTATAGTGTTTTGGTTTCGTGGAAAATTATATCAGGGTTATGAACAACAACTCATTTCTTTTGTTTTAGTATTTTTGTCACTTCCATAAACGCATTCGTATTTCTAATTTTATTTTTATAGGGAACAATTCGACCGCCATAAGGAAGTCTATATTTTTATTATTTTTCACATGTATTGTTAATAAATCACACATTTCGCTTTCAGAAAAACCCATTTTCAATATTATGTAATTACATACGCGATAACCAACTGCAATCTACAACAAATATTTCAAACTATACAAATTTTTTTTGTCTAGCCAATATTTCGATCTTCATCATAGACAGATAGAAATTATTTTTAACATTAAATATCTCAAAAACTATGGAATATATAATATAATAATCAATGAGGAGGAGAATCTCTATCAGAGTTCATAAAAACATACACACATTTAAAAGAACATAATAAATAAGTTTAGTGTGCACTTTCTGTCTCAGATGTTCGATTGTTTTTCTGACTACATTTTTAGAATCTTCTGAAAAAGAGTTAAAACTTTTATTAACAGTTATTTTGTGAAATTGAAAATAAAGGAGTTATGGAGTGGTTCAAAATATACATTCCTATCTTCAAAATTAAAAGTACTTTTCTCTTGGGTGTCAGTAAAAGGCATGGACAAGTTTTTAAATTAATCAATGAAGCCAGTGGCTATCTCACTCTCACACATTTATTTATGGAACTCCTGTTTTGTTTTCATAACGCATATTTCCAAACAAATTCTGAATATGGTGCATTTTCTTTGGTTGTCAGTGTGTACTAATTATTTTAATATTCGTATGGTATTTTATTAATTTATTAAACGGTTGATTTAATTATAATACGGCGCAGAAAGCAATGCAAAAATAATTATTTTATTATAAACCGCCTAACTGTGACTGATACGTGAAACAGAAGCAAAGCTGTAAACATTTATACACCTAAAGCAAATATTTACAGAGCGTTTCCAGTACAATAAATATTAGTTTAGTCCACAAAAGCACAGTTAAAAAACTTACGTTTCTATCAAATCTGCCAAAAATGTTCATAATGGCTCTGCTAAACAGTATCTAACGAAACGGTCAGAAATTGGAACGATTCAGCTATGTAGTTTCTGGTACCGTTCGTTAATGTTCTATAATCTTATCGTGCTTTTTATCTTTTGTTTACTACACACGTGGCTGTCTGAATCTGATACAGGTATCTCTCTGTAAAAGTAAAAGTTATGTGAGCAAAATAATCGTGGAGTTTTGAAGCTGCGATTTCATTACGGAACTCTCAAAAACACGGGATCTATTTACGTTTGTGCAAAGAAAAAGAATAATAAGTACAAGTTTTTTGGGTTATTAGGTCCAATGTAATTAAAACACTAATGTCTGACGTTTCGGTATAATTTATTACCATCCTCAGGGCACTGTAAGATATAAATAAATTGATTGTAAGTTATTCTATAACTATATGGGTGATAAATTCTAATCCAAACTAATAGTGAAGAAATAATATTGAACAGTTAATTAATTATTCTATAACAGATTGTAGGAAACATGTACTTATTTTAGGCACTTCAATTATTATTTAGAATTAGTTATAGGTTAGTGATATGTAAACATAATGGCAGGAACATACTATATAAAATATATAAAATACTATGTAAAAATTGTAATAAAAGTTATATAGGTCAAACAAGTAGGTATTTAAAAACAAGGAAAAAAGAACATATGAGAGATGTTAAAAACAAAAATAAGCTTAATATCACATCTTTGATAGAACATTGTAAATTTTTAAATCATGAATTTAACTTTGACGAAACCTCAGTAATAGGTAAACAATCTAATCTAGAAAAAAGAAAATTTCAAGAAATGATAAACATTAAAAAATTCGAATCAGTAAATTCAAGAAAAGACACTGAAAATTTAAACTCTTGTTATTTCAATCTAATTAATAAAATGAAAACTTTATGATACATTAGATATTTTAAAATTATCAACCTATTTACATCTTTCGTTCCTTTCTACTTTAAGCTTGTTTACTTATTATATAAACAACCATTTTAGTTCCTAAACACTTATTCATCCCTTATCTACAGTAAGTTTAACAGTGCTAAAAAATAATCTCATTAGTGTTACAGCCTCGACGAGAATAACACATATTTCAAGAAATATATAAAAATTTCTCATTTCTGTATGCACCGATATACTGAGTATTTTTCAATAAACTCAATATTATAGCTACGAAGTATGTTCCTGCCATTATGTTTTTTTATGCACGAGAAACACTAAATTTTAATGTGAGTATTTGTTTATAATTTTTACATATCACTAACCTATAACTAATTCTAAATAATAATTGAAGTGCCTAAAATAAGTACATGTTTCCTACAATCTGTTGTAGAATAATTAATTAACTGTTCAATATTATTTTTTCACTATTAGTTGGATTAGAATTTATCATCCATATAGTTATAGAATAACTTACAATCAATTTATTTATATCTTACAGTGCCCTGAGGATGGTAATAAATTATACCGAAACGTCGGCAAGTTAATACAGTAGTGTTTTAATTACATTGGACCTAATAACCCAAAAAATTTGTAGTATTTAAATTGTGGTCTGGAAATTATTATTGTATTAAAAAGAATAATTATCGATGTTACAGCACTATCTAGTGGGATTATGTATGGTTTCGCTTTGGAAACTTTTCTATATGTGACGTAACAACTTTATGGGGCCATTCACCAATTTCTATAAAAACTACGACTTGTTGTTTTCTTAAACTGTCTGGTATATTTTGTTGTTGATACAGTGATAGGAGTACGACGACACGACGGTTTAAAAACACAGGATCAGCGTATATACCCGTGGAGGAGGTCGCACATGAATAAGAACAGCCAGATATAATGATTGTTTATTCTTGTTTTATTTGCTTGTATATTTTTTTCTTATTAAAAAAATTCTTAGTTGATTTTTGACTGTTTCTTCAATAAAAAATCGCAAAAATGCATGGTTTTAGGAAAATTATCATAATTTTAAAACTAAATCAGAGTAAATTTTTTGAGTGGAAAATACATTTTTACCGGTCTAGCCCGGTAAAGTGACATAAGTGATCCGTAAAGTCTTTTCTGATCCTTTATGTCACTTTTGGTTGACAATATAGTATCTGATAACGATTAAAAATTAAATAATTATAAAACACTATTTTTTACTTCTCTAATTTTCACTTTTATTTTTAACTTCACGACTAGTCTGCCTACATTTTTGTTCGAATAGCGCAACAACGAAAAAGAAGAAACTGAAATTTACAAAAAATGTAGGATATATCAGTTAGATTGTCCAGAATGTAATGCAGCATATATAGGTCAAACAAGTAGATCATTTGATATAAGGTATAGAGAGCATATTCAGACACAAAAACAACACTCTAACTTTTATCAACATTTAGTAGATTCAGGTCATACTATAACTAATAATCATATGCCAAAAATATTACATATATAAGCATCTATAAGCATCTTACATATGTTAGTTGATATTCTGAACTTTGTTAAAGTTAAAACATTTTTGAGACTAGCAAGAACGGTGATAGAAAAAATACTATAAGCAAGACACTCGAAAAGTGTCTTTACTGGGCTCACTGGCTTTCATAGCTCGCTAGTGCTCGCCCTGGAAATTGCCAGCTCGCCCAGTAAAGAATCACTTTCCGGTCTTGTTATGTAAACAACTATTAACGTGTTAAGTACCCACTTACAGGATAAGTTTATACAGCAAATGATTGTTTCTAGCACTCAGCCTGGGTAGATGGAAATCAAGTAGAACTAAGATGGTCTCAAACTTAATTTCATTCTGGATGATTTTAATAGGAGTTCATAGTTCGCCTTTAATTAAACTGTTCATATTAAAACGGGCATAAAAATCTCTTGCGGGGTACCTCTTAATGGATAAACATCGGCTAAGGCAAAGGTAGCTGATTTATAAAAGTGCTTTGAACTCTCTCAATGGCAGAAATTTGCATATAATAGATGGGACCCCAGACGACCGATGCTTACTCCAATTTAGATCTAACAAAAGTTATGAACGGCAACCGCATTATCTCAGATGATTGTTACGGCACCATAAGTTTATAAGGTCTAGACTTTCCTGCAATTTGACGCAATCAAGATAAGATTCCAGCTCACAAAATATCTTTAGATCGTCCACGTATAACAGAGAACGTACATCTAGTGGCGATATCATTAATAAAAATATAAAACATGAAAGGATCAAGAATTGTACCTTGGAGTTACTCGAGGTAAATTTGACAGACTGGTAGCCATGACACTGTATAAACTGAGCATGTAAGTTAGGTAAGACCTAAACATGGTAATTAAACCAACAATAAGACCGACGTTGTCCAGCTTGGAGAATAATAAACACGATCCCATCTTCATCTTTGAAAGTAAATGTTTACTTTCTTGTTTTCTTTTAACCGCCTCTCAAATCACCGAGGTAACGCCCAGAAAATCCTAGGATTTTGTGTTGGGTAAAGAGAGACGAGGCCCTACAGTTTATTGTGGAGTCCGAACCACATCTAGGGCATCGACAGTTCACTCCCATCTTAATCCGAAATAAATTATAAATAAAATGTCTTGCTCCGGGATGGATCGAACCATAGATATTCGGTACCGAGCTTTAACCACTCGACTACCATGCCCAAATATAACCATATATTTACAAAAAACGGTAACTTTTAATTTACAATATCACAACACACTTAGAACTGTTAACAAATTCTGATACTAACAAATATCTGTCACTGTAACACAATCATATGATTTCAATTTGTTTAGAAACTTTTTAATATTGTCAACGACTTTTGTGACATCAGGACTCTTTGGGTCCATAGCAATCACGAGTGGTGTTTGGAAGATGCTCCTCCAACTCACACAACTTACTATTTAGATATTAACAAAGAACATCAAAACAATTTACATAAAAACATCGAAATTATTCTATTACAGATGCCGATTATTAAATCGGAGACACCAAACTGACGTTGCTCACTTATAAAATCATGTGAAATAGTCTAGAAACAGCTAGAGAAAAATATTTCAAAATAATCTGTACCTTGAGAAATATGTATAAAATCCAAACAATTTTCCAGCGGACTATTTATATCTATGTAGTGTCTTGAATCACCATCGGCTAGGTAAGGAATTTTGTTTATTAAATCACCAGAATTAAAACTCCGTTCGCACTCAGCTGGAGCCAATAATTCCACACAACTGTTAAGAGTGTTCAGACCTAAGACGCGATCCCTACTAAATAACGCACAACTTTGCAAATTAAACTGTAAAGCATGTATACAGAGTGGTCCTTAACTAAGTTAGTAAATTGCAGGAGGTTCTGCGGTTTATTTTATTTTTTTTTTTAGACGAAATCTTCATATGACCATAACGCTGATTCACTTTCTATTGTTTTCACTAAATATTGATTTCCACGTTATGTTGGAAAAAAAATTCCCTGCTAATTTCAAACTGCAGTCAGTGCCAGTCTTCTTTTCACATAATAATATAGCTATTATTTTTAAATCCGCACATATTTGCCATTCGTATTTGTTGTAATTAATGAGTTATCGACTTCCAAAAAAATATGATGAAACTGTTTTGGAACTGCTGGTTACTGGAAACATTCTATATCTTAGATAAAATGATGTAATGGACTGAAGCAACGTTGCCGCATATCTTATGCAATTCTCTCACCTAGGCGCGATTTTATAATCGTGAGTTAACATAAGCTGGAGGTAACCTAGCATTATATTTTCATAAAAATCGATGAGATTCTAATACAAACCACTTTAACTAAAAAGTTACTTTAGCATAAAATATTTGTTGCTATAACCACTTCCAAAACAAATGTAAAATTGAAAAAATTCGAATTCTAAAAGTGTGAGTTTAGCTAACCCACGATTGAAAAACTGTGCCCTAGCATTAAATTTATTCCCGAATTTATAATAACATTGGATGAAATAATTACCTACTTAAACGATTAATTGCTTCGCTTGAAATAATTTTTAAACATTTTTAAATACCTTTCAATGTGAGAAATGTACAATTTTGACTTTTTCTTGCACCAATCAACATTTCTTTTTAAGAGTTTCATATGGAATGTACAACTAAAACTAAATTTTCCGATGAATAGTAAACTTTTTAGGGAATCTCGAGAGGAATTTAAGGTTCCCATCTCATTTTTTCAAAGTTTATAAAAGGATTATTATTTTTAAGAAGTGGGTACTTACCCTCTGCTATTACAATAATTTGAAATGTGTAGGGGTTCAAGGAATAAATCAGCTCTCTACTATTTTAATTGGCCTCTAATAGTAAAACACTGAAGGTGCAACACAGTAACAATCAGGTGATGGAAAATAGTTTGCAGTATTTTCACACATTTCTGTCACTTTTTACACTGGTGATACCTAACAGTTTGCATTTTTTTTCCTCCATAATACTCTGGACGGTTAGGAGGATAGTATACGTCATTTTTTATAAAAGAGATCAACTTTTCTTGAAAAAACAGCACTTTATTCGGGATAGGTCATTACATGATAACAATTCAACCACGCCATAATGTGAGCTGCAATATTAGCGTGGCGTATGTAACCTATAATCTTCACACATCTAACCACGCACCTCATCAGTGTTGCCAGACATACCATTTTCATGGTATTTATACCATTATTTTCCCTTGTGTACCTGCACTTTTTTTAAGTAATAAAACTATTTTTTAGAAATGTCTACTATTTTACACCAATATTGGCAAAAGTTAATAAAAAAGTCAAATTTAGATCGTCAGCCCCGACCTCGGTCAGTTCTTACATTAATAAGTAAACTGAATTAAATTTTATACCATGTACGTAGATCTTTATAAATCGGAACCTCGCGTAACAGCGCTAGTTGTGCAAGCCCAAATAAATAATAGTCTTTTGCTATTTTCTGTTGTTTCTGTTGCGATGGTAATACCCGTTTTTTCAATGCTCAGTTACCTAAATTAATCGCCAGTTAGGTCAATAGAAATTTTTTGAAAAGCATCATGATTTATAATGAAATTTATAACCTACGTAAAAATCTCACACATCTGGCAACACTACACCCCATGTAAAAATCAGTGTTATTGATAATTCGCGAGTGTTCGCGTACCTATCTGCATTGGCATTTACAAAAATGTGTTTAATACCGTTATTTATAGCTTTTTGTGATTAAATTTGTGATTCGAAGTTTTGAGTTACTATGTTACTGAAATTTATTATTTATAATTTGTTCCTTTGGTGGTTCATTTTATGAAAAGTAGTGATTAACCATAGCGACTAATTTTATTATTCTAATGTTGAATATGTTAAAGGCATATTTTCAAGTAAATGAAAATGCTAGACAAGCAAAACGGCTATGGAATGCTATTCAAACGTCAAGCCCATATGATATATTCATGTAGTAACTGTTGTATTAGGTAAGTTAACAAATCTGCTTTTTCGTTCTTTTAAAGTAAATGCGTCTTTTTAAAATAATTATTTTCAACTTTGATTCATTTTAAGAAATAAACCATATTAAACTTAAACTTTGAATTAGAGACGATAATAATAATTTAAAATAGACAGAAAAAAGTATTGCATATTTTTAATATTTGGTGCTTACGTGACGAGTTCTGTTTATTTATAAATAAAGTGTCAGGATTACCTAATTTTACAAGGAAAAATAGATAAACAGATACTGTTAACACCTTTTATTTTAAAAGCAAGTTACAAGTGACAAGTGTCGCTTTCCACAAAGGACTAATCAATCGCGCCTTGGCCGCCTAGAGGTTTATTTCTTATTTTCGGCCAGTGCGTACAGATATCATGCTTTCTTAAAAAAAAAGAGCTCAATGTTTTATAAGCTATTACATTTGTTTTGGTGCGGCGTCTACACTGATATTAAGTAAGTCTAATATCGTCTCACAAAATGTCCGTGCCAAAAGGGTAATAATTTTTTTTAAAAATTAAAAATTTGCAATTCATGCAATGCATGCAATTATAGGATAATTGTGATAACGAACTCTGGCAGTGGCAACACTGCCTTCAGTTATGTCATTGCTGTAAACGGCGTTTACAAAGTTATCCAGTGACTATCAAACTGTCAGTTGCTGGAGGACGAAAAAATTATCAGAAATTAAAAAATTTTTTTGTTCACAAACATTTTTTGACAGTGCCAATCAATTGTACACGACGAAATATATTGAGGGTTAAAATATAACGACGCATTTAAAACTCATCCTGTATAAGGATTATCAAAAAGAATCAAAACTTTGTCAAAGAAAAAATTTTCAGTAGTAAGATTAAGGATTGCTGGAAGTTAATTAATTAATCATGCTGGAAATAAGAGTTCGAATCCACCTTTAAAATCAAATATTCCTCACGACAGTTTTAACGATTTCTTGTCTCTGAAGTAGCGGAAAATATTATTAATTCACTTTCCAAAGTCGATTCTAATTGTTACGCTGTATTAATCAACATTCCGATTTATTCCCAACCTTTTTTCTTGGTCCAGTACTGGAGTTGTGTTATAACTACTACAAAAAGTTTAAGAGGAATCCATCCTAAATTAGAGCACAGAATTTTGTAAAACTGAGGTAAAGATTGCATTTCTACAAAATCTATTAAGCCATCCTGGTATTTAATTAGCTGCTTTATTTACAAAAAAAAAGTGTATAACGTCTCTTTTGTCTTTGAAATAAACTTGTGAAAACATGAATCCGAATGATTATTTGATTATGTTTGAAAATAAAAATTTTAATTTTGAACAGAACAATAAACAACTCACAACTAATTATTTGTATTTAATTCAATAACATGAATCTATATACATGGTTGTGAGTATACTTGTTTTTTAATATCACCCCACATATAAAAATCAATGGATGATAGATCTGGCGATCTAGTTGGCCGTTTAACACAACCATTGGTACCTATACAATTTTGTCCCAAACTGAATCATCCTTGTATTTATTGAGTCCAAAACCAATTATTACAATAATATAATCTGCGTTGAAAATTATTTTTATAGAGGTTGATTTTGATAATTAGTGGTATTACCCAAGAGATTTATTCTTCCAATGTTCCGTGCTGATTGTGTAGTGTACGATGTAGCATGTGATTACTCGTAGAAGGGTGTGAAGTGACCTGAGTGAATTAGTCAGGTGCAAGCTACCACGATGTCATCGTTTCTACTAAACCTCAACGTAAACGTCAAGGGTAAACTGCCTCGGTATGTTCGATTACATTTAAAGAAGAAGGTTTATTTACATAGAGGAGGGTGACATCGATGAAACGATCGCAATCGCTACTTCTCCTGAGAGCAGATGTTGATAACTTGTTGAGAAAAATGCAAAGAAAAGTAGTAGAAAATACATTTTGCATACATCAAAGTGACTGTTAAAAATGAACAAGTTTCAGTAAAGCATCTTCAAGCATATTCGAGCTGTTTAAAACATATATGTTCAAATGAACTTAGGACCACTCTGTATGTTTCAAGTGGTACAGATGGTTCGGCTTTCAGAAATAGACTGCATCTGTAAAACATATCTCAAGAACACAACAATGTTTGTTAGTTATGTGTTGCGAAGATAGTTTATCTCATTATTTATTTTTATTTCAGAATTAACTGGAATATATGACGATATTTTTAGACTTTGGTAATGATAATTTGGTCTGTCAAGCTAATTATTATATAATCACGCATTTACTTGTTATCAACTGTCTGTAACTTTGCAACAAATAACGACATTAACGTTATAGTCTAAGAGCCAGTGACATGTTTCGGTGATGATTTAGTTAAGGCCTATTTTTTGAGAGGATGTTGAGAGGGGCATAACTAAGTGTCCTCCGCGAGGATTAACCCGGATTCCAGTCATAAGGGGGTGGCAGAACACCCCCAACGTGTAAAAAAAACTGCATCTTTTTATTATTTAGTTAAGACTGAAATTTTCTCCAGTAGTCCTCTGATAGCTCACAATCATCGATATAATATTTGCAGAACGATTGGCCAGTCATAAGGGGGTGGCAGATCACCCCCAACATGTCGTGTGAACGATGAATTTTTTATTATTTAGTTAAGCATCTTTTAGTATGTTGTTGTGGCAACTATTTCAAGTGTAAATGCCAATTTGCAGAACAAAATGGCGGCATTAACAATTTGAATTTGTAAACTTTTTTTACTTTCAGCCGCATATATCTTTGGAACTATGCAACATACCAGAAAGTTGTAATGTTTTTTGTGGGAAATTTAATTCTCTACAAAAAGGTCTTTTGACATTTTCGTGTATCTCCTTTAGTTTCTGAGATATACTGAAAATAAAAAAAATTGCAAACATTTTTTACGTTCAGACGCAAATATCTTTGGTACTATGCTAGATGCGAGAATACGACTCGAAACACTTTTTGTAGGAAGTTTAATTCTCTACAAAAATAGTCTCTTGACATTTTCGCGTCTCCTTTAGTTTCTGAGATATACTAAAAATAAGGAATTTTCCTCATGAATAGAACATTCGTGAGGAAGGACATTCTGGTGCTCAAGATAGTTATTATCCTCTGGTTCGAAGGAGATCAACTACCGCAATATGTTAGTGATGTACTCACTGATACCTCTAGTGAAAGCAGCAAAGATGACAAGGGTGACAATGATTCAGGTATGCAGATATTACAGTAAATATAAAGACAAAATTATTACATTTTTCTAATTCATTTGTTTCAATTTTATAGATATGGAGTCCCGTGCATCGAGTGATCTCGATTCAGCAGACGATGAGGAGGGTGATTCCGACTGGCTAGAGAATTGATAATAAATTTTTTTTATACTTACTTTTTTTTACTTTCCACTCATACTTTTTGTTTTATATTTACTACCATATGTCATTCAAATAAAAATTCAAAAAAATTAATCACGAATTCGTTATTATTCAAAAAATTTGCTTAGTTGTCCAACATTTATTTGAAATAATAAAAATAATTATGCGTTGAAATTACGATGTTTTTTGAGATATTTTTTATTTATTTCGTGTATTTCCTTTTTTTGGAACATTTTTGATATGATCAAAAAAAGATATTAATGATTCAACATACATTTACAATGTTTTTTATCTATCGAGATCGTGGAACTTCACTAATTTCGATTTTTTTTCAAAAAATTTTCATAATTTTTTTCATGGCAATCGGGTTTTTTTAATTATTATAGTAATACAATTACAATAATATTCATCATATTTTGGGGTTCTCAATAGGCACTGATTATATTTTTGTGAAATCAGTATCATTATGAAAATCAGATAACACAATTGCAACGAAAAAAATTTTTTCAAGTTCGAGAACGCAACAATAGAAGCATCTGAAAAAAAAAATCATTGAACTTTCTTTCAATGGGTACAGAAATATATAAAAAATCGGATGATTCAAAAATAATCGGAAAGAATTTGGCTAAGGTGACTTGTCCTTAACATTTCATCGCATGATTGCGTTGAAAAAATGTATAATGGTATAGGGCTCAATTTCACTATTGCTAAAAATGACATTTTTCGACGTTTCTGAACTTGTAGGAATAAAAAAACATGGTTTTAGGGAAATATTAATTAGTACGTCTCCAACGGTTTGTCGGCAATGGAAAGAAAATTCTTTATTTTCAGTATATCTCAGAAACTAAAGGAGATACGCGAAAATGTCAAGAGACTATTTTTATAGAGAATTAAATTTCCTACAAAAAAGTGTTTTCTCGCATCTAGCATAGTTCCAAAGATATTTGCGTAAGAACGTAAAAAATTTTTGCAAATTTTTTTAACTTTCAGTATATCTCAGAAACTAAAGGAGATACACGAAAATGTCAAAAGATCTTTTTTGTAGAGAATTAAATTTCCCACAAGAAACAATAATACAACTTTCTCGTATGTTGCATATTTCCAAAGATATATGCGGTTGAAGGTAAAAAATTTTACATATTCAAATCGTTCTGCCAAGATGTTAATGCCGCCATTTTGTTCTGCAAATTGGCATTTACACTTGAAATAGTTGTCACAACAACTTACTAAAAGATGAAGCTTAATTAAATAATAAAAAAGTTCATCGCTCACACGACATGTTGGGGGTGATATGCCACCCCCTTATGACTGGCCAATCGTTCTGCAAATATTATATCGATGATTGTGGGCTATCAGAGGACTACTGAAGACAATTTCAGCCTTAACTAAATAATAAAAAGATGCAGTTTTTTTTTACACGTTGGGGGCGTTCTGCCACCCCCCTTATGACTGGAATCCGGGTTAATCCTCGCGAATGACACTTAGTTATGCCCCTCTCAACATCCTCTCAAAGAATAGGCTTTAACCAAGTCATCACCGAAAAAATGTCACTGGCTCTCCTACTATTAGTTTTAGGTAATTCCTGCTTTTATCTAGGGTTTCGGTAAACTGAGAATGATACGTGAAATAGCTTAGGCTCGATATTTCGTACAGTTCAATTAGTTTTTGAACATCGGTACACAGTGGGCCAGAATTAATTTTAAGCAGGACAAAACCTAAATTTGTAAGTATTAACTTTGGGAAAAACTCCTTTATTAATATCTACAGAAATGGTCAGTGCATAACGACATTAATATCTGAATTCCTAAAAACAAATAATTTAGGAATAGTGAACAGGTTGATCTACAATAACGTGTGTGCAAAACGCAATTTCTTTGCGAAGGTCTTGATCGAGGGGGTCAGGTAGACACTATCTACACAGACTTTTCTAAGGCTTTTGACAGGATTGACCACAGTGCTTTGATTTCTAAACTTGGCAAATTTAGTCTCTCAAAATCGTTACTACTTTTAATACAGTCATATCTAGATGATCGACATCAATTTATTCAGTACCGTAGTCATATATCGAATAGTTTCTTGCAAAGATCTGGCGTGCCACAGGGTTCGATACTCGAACCGCTTTTCTTTGTAATGTTCATTAATGATATTTTTGAAAGCTTGGATACTATTGTCCACTTCCTCTTGTATGCAGACGACCTAAAAATGTACCGGTTTATTGATGTTCATGATTGTGAAATTCTGCAAAAACCTTGGATAGTGTCACATCCTGGTGCGTCACCAACTATCTACCCCTCAATGCTAGCAAGTGTAATTTCATGTCATTTGGCCGGAAGAATCATCTGTACGTGTATAATTATAATATTGATAATGTTGTTTTACAAAGACCTGATATTATTAAAGATCTTGTCGTGTATTTTGATCCTAAATTGTCATTCAATAAGCACGTCGAAAAAGGACCTATTTCTACTTTTAAGAGTCTCCAGTAATCAGGAAATGCAAAGATTTTAAAAATGTCAACACTCATTGTTTACTTTATGTTACATTTGATAGATCTCGCCTTGAATATGCTTCAGTTGTGTGGAATCCAGTTTATAATGTCAATCACCAAACGAAGAATATCTCAATCCATAATTTTTTCTATATAAAATTGTTAATAATCGTGTGAGCTGTATTAACATATTAAGGGGCCTAGTCGGAAAAAAGCTTCGGATAGTTGTATCACTCTCTAGAAAGTTTTTATACATGCGTAGCTGAATAATTTTGCTCTTGACTATACCTTCACTGGACGCTTTATTCACCGACTTCATTGAGGTGTGATTCCCGATAGAGGTAACACTTCCTTGCTCCATTTGTAATGACAAAGATACTTATTTAGAAAATTCATTTTAACCAAATAGTACGGAATAAAAGTTTGAAACTTGTTGAGCATAATTATGAAGATTCATTCTAGAAGACAAGAATTTTACCTCGAATTTTACCGATTGATATCATAATTCGGGAGCAAATCACGTTTAAATTTCACTTATATTTACAATATAAATTTTCCCTACATAAAATGAAAATTAATTAAAATAGATGTACCCTCTAGTACACTTTCAACTACTGATCCTCTAAATTTGGTGTAATTTGACCAAACCGTATGGAAGAAATAAATTTTGAAAAAATTACCTTACAAACACTGGTTCGATTAGCCCTCTTAAATCAAGTAAATTATAAAGTTCCTAGAATTTCTACTTGCCGCTATCACAACTTATTTATTTCATACAATACCTCTTGGTCTCCCCAATACACCAAATGTATGTCAACTATGCTAAAATTGAAGATTGTGTTGATATATTTTTCTTGTAATGAAAGTGTAATTAAAAACTCTGTTTTGCATCTTGATGTTTTGTAATCTACTGCATTCCTTATTTATGTATAAATGTATGTATATATGTATATGTATATGTCCAAGTGTATATTTATATGTGTATATACAATTCTGTATGTTTTGTTCGTATATATTATTATACATTTCATTAAGAAATTTTTTGCAACACAAAATTGTTTATTGTGTATTTATTTATACATAATATCAATGTACCTAATCCTGTAATTGGGCTCCTGCCTGTTGGATTTGTATTTAAATAAATAAACAAATAAATAAATAAAATAAATAAAATAAATAAAATAAATAAAATAAATAAAATAAATAAAATAAATAAAATAAATAAAACAAATAAAATAAATAAATAAAATAAATAAAATAAATAAAATAAATAAAATAAATAAAATAAATAAAATAAATAAAATAAATAAAATAAATAAAATAAATAAAATAAATAAAATAAATAAAATAAATAAAATAAATAAAATAAATAAAATAAATAAAATAAATAACATAAATAAAATAAATAAAAATAAATATCTCGGGACCGAAGGATTTTGAGACCTACGTTTATAAAGATTTTTATTGTTGTTTGAATGAAATGAACCAGCTTTGTAAATACCCTATACATCTACAAAAAGATGCGTACTCTCAAAGGTAAAGACAGGGACGCTCCCGACTATATGTTTATGCCATATTTCCTGTTTCTGTCCAGAAGCAACTGCTTCCCAATTCTCGTAAAGTACCAATTGCGATAAAGAAAATAAATAAACTCTATCAAGTTAATAAAGCAAATTAGTTTTTATTTGCTGCGTAGTTACACGCGTTCAGCTGAAGCTGGCAATTAATTATTAGGACTGAGGGGTCAACAATAAAAATAATAACGGAGAATGACAAAACAAACGTTGAAATAATGCGGGTATGAAATTTCATTAATTCTCATACACGGAGGCATATCTAATTTGGTATTATCG
Source organism: Rhamnusium bicolor (assembly GCA_029963845.1). Taxonomy (NCBI): domain Eukaryota; kingdom Metazoa; phylum Arthropoda; class Insecta; order Coleoptera; family Cerambycidae; genus Rhamnusium; species Rhamnusium bicolor. The sequence continues at coordinate 471,377 of JANEYF010003098.1, read as the reverse complement.
ATGACAATTATTATTCATATTTGTATAAAATGTTATTGAATTTATGGTTTATTATTAAATATTTATCAGACAATTCTTTAGAATTGATATCGTTGCAATAATTTACTGTTTTTTGCATTAATTATATAATTTCGCTAGATAAGAACTTTGTTAATGTAACGAGCGTTCAAAGGAAAAGGTCAAGTTTCCCATGTAAATAAAAATGTAGGGCTTCACAAGTAATATTTTCAGTCTTATAAGAAACGCAACGACGTCGTCACGATCTAAAATACGATTTGCATTTAGACGTGACGACTTTGTTACAACCCTTTTAAGACCAAAGGTTGGGAAAGGGTGATCAGGATTTTTCATATGACTTTCATGTGACTTAATTGGATATGACCTTTATAAAACTATTAGGTTGAGTCCTAAGAATTGATTGTGATATTGTCGTATAGAGGTCGTTATAGTCTTTTTTTTATGAAAGAAAAAGTAAAAAAAAAACAGATAAACACTCTTGACATTTAATAGACATGCTACTTGATTATAATACATGCAAGAAATATGAAATATGGTGCAAATTTGTTAAATAATTTTGGATTCCGAAAGTGTAAAATTTCATTATGTGTGTTGAGATTATGCGCGATCAGAGCCGTTTCTAGGGTCTTTTGCAACCGGAGAGGCTCTGAGGTCCTTATACAGGAGAAAATTGAATGAGGGGGTTAACGCAATGAAGCGAAATTCTTAAATTTTGACCACTGGGTTTCCGGACTTCCCAAAAAAAAAGAATCGTCGGCAATAATTTTAACTACTTACATTTATCTAAAAAAGTAAGGATGAACTCATCTTTTAAACTTTGTAAGAGATGTTCATCCTTGTACTTTTATTCATAGACTAACATTGATAGCAAAAAATTGGTAAATTTTTATTAATGATTCATAAATCGTACCGAGGTCATATTGTACCTCTGTTACGACTACCACTTTTGGAGCGCCATATTTCTGTTCATGGGTCGTGTCGAGGTCGTTTTCAACGTTAATATAACCTCTGTTATTGTTATCAACTTTTGGACGCCATATTTTCATTTATGGGTCGTATAGAGGTCGTATTCAAAATCAATATAACGTCATTTACAACTTCCTACAATATTAGGTACCATTTTGTTTCAAAGTCCTATTGAGGTCTTATCACGTTTTTTAATTGCTTTTGTACAACTACCTTTCTACAGGGTCATAATAAAGTCATATTATTGTTTTAACGACCCTTATACAACTATACCATCCACTTTTATCGTCCAGTTAGCCATCTTATGCGTACCATATGACCTTCACACGACAAGGAGTTTCGATATTCGTTATAACGAACCTAAGACGACCTACAGTCATTAAAATTATTTTTTTGACCATTTTCCGACCATTACATGACTAATTGAGCATATAGGCCAAAAATTATAACTCAAAATGTTATCTGGGAGATTAGATTCTATTAAGCTGTCATACGATGCATTCATTATATTAGGTTATTATATTTCTTAGATGTCATTAAACCGAGAATGAATCTATTTTTTGGTTATAGCGCACTAATTTGATCGCAGTGGTTAATATAACAATTGTAAATGTCATATTGTTTATAAAAGTGTTTACCTTTCAACTGTTCTGTACAGAAGAAAAGGCTCAGAGAAAACACGTGAGAGTATTTACATGTGCAATGCAGTATAACGGTCCGCTTTTTTAGATAAATAATTTGGAGATGATTTGAATTATTAGTTAACTTCCAAATTCGAATAGAATAGTTTTACTGAACCTTATGGTATTAGCTATTTAGTTCGCCGCTGCTGTGCGGGAGAATAAAGTTATATACGAAGCGGTACCGTCGAGCGCTCTTAAAAATGAATTCGGTGGTCCTTTCAGCTGAAGAGACGAAAAACGCGGCAGATAGGCTCGAGACACGATAGAGAGTGGAGCTGTGTGGTTAAAAATTTCGTTTAGGCCCAGGTCGTATAATCGGCACAGGATCAACAAGTAAGACTGTTTATACCGTCTTCTCGAAGAAAAATATGTAAATGCAGAAAAGGTTTAACTTCGAACGCCCAAAGTACCTAGGCACTACCTCCCATTGACTTGTGGTCACTTTGAGTGCCTTTCATGTAAACGATGAATTGTTGTCATGCTTTCTTTTAAGATTTGCAAATCAGCCCCGTTCTTTGAAACTAAATTCGTTTAATGTACTTTACAATTATTTTGTGCTTGATTATCATTGACTATTTAAACAGCTACATATTTTTTCTATCTTATAATGGTAGCCCTTGTTTTTAAAATAAGGAAAAACATTATATTTTAACATAAATGATGGTGGCACCCAAATAATAAATAAATGCGTTGGTTTTACGTTTTTGTTCCATTTGTATAGGCGCACAGTGGACGAAAACGTCAAAAAGCTGGCGAAAATAAAAAAATGAAGATTTTTTTTTTAAATGGAAACGTTTTAAATCGTTGTAGTGGTACCCTAGCATTAGAAACCACCGTTAATACCGGTCCGGGTTCACTACCTGAGCGAGGAAATTACTTATTGTGCGACCGTGCAGCGCGTCACTTCGGCAGCTCGCAACGCTTTAAAAATCGATAAATTTTGTCTGCAGCGTAAAAATTCTCAAAGTGCAGTTTTCTGTGTCATAAAAATGGATTCTGCATCAGAAAGTAAGTATAATTAAAATATCTCAGTATCAGATCAGTTTATTTATATGCTAATTAGTAAATAATTATCGAAGTGCAGTGCATTTTTGTACATGCAACGATTCATAAACTCCACAAAAAAAGCCATAAGTTACGCGGTTGGTGGTGGTTGGTCTAGAAACTTATTGGAATGTGTTCAATGAACATTTTTTTCGAAAGTGTATAAAAAATTAGATGCATCTTTTTGCATTTTTGCGAGATATTGACCAAATTGTGCGCGAATGCACGGATGCATGCATATTCGTGCACCATAAAGTGGGCTCCTTTTGAATGCGACGGTGAATGTAATTCAGATAGTAATTGAATAAAATTAATTTTCAAAGTCATTACACATTTTTATTCCATTCCCCAATCCCTAATTTTCCCGAAATAAATGAAACACATGAATTCGCTTCAATTCAATAATAATTTTTGAACTATGTATATATTTTTGACCGTAATTTTTTTGAAATTCTATATGGGATTCTTTATCAGCGACCCAAAAAAACTGTATAAAAAAGTTTTGTAAAAATACAGCGATAATTGGCGATTTTTTGGCATGTTTTGGGGGGCTTTCATGGCCGCCATTTTGTTTTTTTCAAAATTCAACTTCGGATTCTTGATCAGCGACACAAAAAACCCTGTATCCACAATTTCAGTAAAATCGCTCAATGCCTTTATATTTTGGCCAGCTTTTCGGCGTTTCCGTCCACTGTGAGGCGATTGCCTTGTTTGACTTTGTTCTTATTCTATCTAGTTATAAGTTGATTTGGTTTATTTGATTAATCACTTTGCTTCCCCGCCCAGAGAAGAGAGTCGTAAATATTGCTTATTTGGATTAAATGTATTTTGCTATTAAATTTTTGTTTCATTCAATAAAATTTAATGTTACCATTTTAATGATATGATGACCATAACAATTTAATGTAACTATTTTAATGATATGGTGACCCGATATTACAACATTGTCTAAATTCATTTTTTCTACATCATTCCCCATAAATAATTAACATGTTCACTTTTTCATCTCTATAAATTTGCGACATTTTGAACACATTTTACAAGAATTTTAAAAAATTTTTAAAGACAATAAAAACAGCGGTAATCCAACAAATGTTTGACAAGCTAAATATTTCATTGTTTTCAAAGCTACCTTAGTTGGTTACTTCTTAACATTTAATTAGAGCAAAATTGTATTTTCTTTTAGCTGTAATTTTGTTTGTATTTATCGCACATTTTAATACGACATACGAATAAATTCCTTATTAATAGTACTAATAAATGGTACCACGGCACCAATATGGTTCCATTTGAAAAAATTGAGTTTTTCCCCAAAAACCATTTTGATGAAATTTGTTTGCTCATAAATCATGTAATTTAGTATTTTTGACGGGATTTCGATTTTTCTAGCATTCCACGGGTCATTTAGAATATAAATCGGAACCATCATGGCACATTTAAATGGAAAACTAAAAATTATATTATAAAAAAAATACTGAAGATAGACTTAATAATCCGGTGCAATCAAAAATTAATATTAATATACAACAATAATTCCTTATGTACAACGATTATCTGAAAAACTACATCGTGTAGGTGATAAGCTTCATGTTAGGACAATGTTTTAAAAGGGTAACACTTTGAGATTTTCGAAAACCAAAAAAAACCGGGTAATAAATTTTTCTTCTGATTAAGAAAAAAATAGTTTTCAAATATTTAACTAATGGCCTAGAAGTAATTTGGTTCGGCAACGCATTTTTGTAACTTTTTTTTCTCGATTTTTTTCCTGCCAAACTTCTTCACTCAGTACTGATAGTCTTTGTTATTGCTTTGGATTCATGCTCCAATACTGCATAACCTAAATCCACCAGCCGCCATTAATATTCAGTCAAGCAGTTTCTAATATTCTAGATGAACGAAGACAGGTAGACGCTTTGTATACCGATTTTACCAAAGCATTGACCATCAATTACTCTTTCAGAAATTAGGAAAGTATGGATTTAATTTAAATCTATTAAATTACTTACAATCATATTTAACAAGCCGACAACAATTTATATTTACCAATGGATATAAATCGCCACCTCCGGAGTGCCGCAAGGTCCTAACCTGGGGCCTTTACTATTTCTATTATTTATTGACGATTTATGCACTGATGAAGTGCGACAAATTAATCTTTGCAGATGACTAAGAGCATAAATTCCGTAAACGATTGTATATATCTTCAAGAAAACCATAATAGAGTTAGCAAGTGGTGCGGCCTGAACAAAGTTGGTATCAATGATGCTAAATGTAAAGTAGTGTCTTGCACAAAAAGAAAAATTGCTTTAACTAGAACTACAGCATTAATGACACCGTTTTAGAGCGTATACAAAAAATTAAAGATTTAGGTACATATTTTGATTCTGAACTAAGTTAGTTTTGTCGAACATATACATATCAAATCTAAAGAGGCAACCAAAATGTTAGGTTTATCATAAGAAACTGTAACTCATTTACTAATTTCCGTAAACGATTGTATATATCTTCAAGAAAACCATAATAGAGTTAGCAAGTGGTGCGGCCTGAACAAAGTTGGTATCAATGATGCTAAATGTAAAGTAGTGTCTTGCACAAAAAAGAAAAATTGCTTTAACTAGAACTACAGCATTAATGACACCGTTTTAGAGCGTATACAAAAATTAAAGATTTAGGTACATATTTTGATTCTGAACTAAGTTAGTTTTGTCGAACATATACATATCAAATCTAAAGAGGCAACCAAAATGTTAGGTTTATCATAAGAAACTGTAACTCATTTACTAATTTAAATTGTTTAAAATCATTGTATTATTCTTATGTACGACCAAAACTTGAGTACGGATCCATAGACTGGAACCCTTACTATCTAGTTTACAAAGACGCGTTAGAGAAAGTTTAAAGACAATTTTTAAAATTTTTATCATTTAGAGATACAGGAATATATCCTGAGAGGGGCATAGATAACAATTATCTTCTAAACCCATTTTATTTTGAGAGCTTAGAGTATGGGCGAATTTGTTCTATGCTACTTTTTCTATACAAATTATTACATAATTTCATATTCTTTCACAAATTTATTTTTTTCACACCAAGAATTCATTCTCGACAAAATCCCAAATTTTCCACGAAACGAGCCAATACCAATATGTTACTCACCAATACATTGTATGTGCTGTTATTTTAATAAATTAATTCAACATTGTGATATAAAACTTTGAACACAAAATCAGCTGATAAAATATGCTAAGCAAACTTTTAGTATATTATTTTAGCTTACTGTTTCCTTTATTGATTGTGCATAACAGGCAAAAGTGTTATGTAGATATACATTTTTTTCTCATACTTATTTTATTTTATATTTCTCATTAATTAATTCTTATTTTGCTTTTCTTAACTATTATTATCTCTCTGTCTTTTTTTAAATTTAATTTTTAGTCTTTTGTATAACATTTATTGTACCTTCATAATATAAAGATTTGTTACTAAATGTTATAAAATGTTTCGTAGTATTTAAGAGTATTTTAGATTGTCCTGTAATTGGGTGTTACCTGCTGGGCAAATAAAGCATATTATTATTATTATATCTTTGATTGTACAAGGTTCATTTTCAAAATACAAGTCGACGTTTGCAGCAAAGCGCGGAAATTATCAGAGGATACCACTACCATTATTGATGCAGGTGTCGCTGAGAACCACAAACAACCATCCATGGAGAAAAAATAAGAGATGATTCCTTGTAATTAGTTGTACTTACATTAAATGGCCACGGTAGCCCTGCGCGCCGCTGGAATTCACATTCAACCGTCTTTAATTATTATTTTTGAGTTGTCAAGAAAGACCAACTGACTGATTTTTTGGCATAAAATCACAGGCGCAGAGGCTATTCTTCTAGTATCAAATGTATTTTTTAGATGGTCGAGCTTAGAAAAATTATTCATGTGGTAGTAGTCCAAAAAAAGAAAAGGAAAAATGTATGGTTATTTAATAATCTTAATACAGATTGTAATAATATTAACACGTCTTTCATTTCACGTCAACAATTTTTTTAAGAACTTAAATAAAATGTTTTGATCAGTTCGTCCAAGTTAACCAGATCCCAAAGAAAGCTCATAATATTTACCTTACCTTGGCGCAGAGCAGCAACAGGCACACTAATTGATTAAACACTAATAATCATATTAATATTTCCTACTGACGTCAACGTCCTGCGTAATTTAACACCACAAACAAATTACAAAACACAAACTAGAACAAAACAGCAGAGTCTTCACTAGAAGAGTCCCTCGTTTATATAAAATCGTCAGTGGGCATTAATCAAGTGGTCTCTGACTTGCACGGAAAACAATCCAATAAAAACAAATGTACGGGCACAGCACACTATTTAATCCAAGTGAATTACAGAAAATGAGCACAACAATAAATTAACTGACTCGCTGCAAGGTCTAACAACAATGTGTTTCTTAACGTAGTTGCTCATGTCTAATATTTTTTTTACGTGAACGACTTAATATTTACAATAAAAATTATGCGTATAGTAGACAAAAATAAGCCTCTTACCTTGACACTCATAGTGGTGTATTTTAAAAACACTAAACTAACATCAACTGTTTACCGGAGATGTTTACTGTTTTGAGGAAAGCAGATGATACGCCGGCTTTTCCACCGTTATGTCGACGCCCTGTGTTGAATATTCGACGCCGGACGTCGAAATAGGTTGTTATCCAAATTATTGATTGCTGCGTTCGAGACAGGCACGATTGCGTAAAAACGACGCTACGTTCAACCTTGATCGTTACGTAAAAATCGTAGTTATTGTATTTTTTTAAAAACATTAGTAGGTACGTAGCCTACAAGGTGATCTATTTTTAATGGGTTTAAGAATTAAATAGAAAAACTGATTTCCAAGTTCTTGTAGCCAGTTTTTATGAAAATGTAGTTTCCAGGTGTCTTTCTTAGAATTAAACCTGTGTAGACGTATTGTAAGGTCATTGATTGATTTTTTTTAATAAAATAGTCAGTAGTGGTAAATGATCGGTTTGAACTTGAAATTCTTACCAATAATAATATACTCCTGTAGCCTCTCGCATACCCATAGGACTGCAATCACTAGCGGTTCTTCTATAGGGTGATTTGGTCAATGACCTTCCACATACAAATAAAAAATAGAGCTATTCATTTTCTGAAGTTTAAAAATATATAATATATACGTTTTTAATATTCTTAAAAAAATATATTGAAGTTTCTAGTTCATTCTATGCACAATACTATTCAAATATCTAGATCGCAGGATTGGTATCCCCGCCGAGCACCGAGCCTCTACACATTCATATTCATTACATTATTCATTTATAGAATTAAAAAATTTTGGGTCAATCCACAACTTGTATCCGCAAAGCTAGCTACGCTGACACATTTTACAGAAACGGTAACGCACGAAGTACATTAGAGCAGTCTTAATGCTGACTAGGTACGCGTTGGTCGGTAAATTCTGTCGCGTTATTTTTAATGTTTTTATTTGTGAACATTTTATTAGTAAATCTCTACTTGTCGTGAAATTAAGTAAAACAGTGTTTTTGGTGTTTACTATTAAATATGAGTGTTGTACAAAATATATTAAAACTGAAAGATGGACATAAGTTGGGTTATGAAGACCGAGTGAAATTCAAAGGTGGTGGCTGTCCAAAACCTAACATGACGATAAAGCAAACATCTCTTGATAAGAGAAAAGAACTAAATTTAATTTTACAAAAAGCATCAAGTCAGGATAAAAGCATAAAATTTTTTTTTGCTAATTTACATAGCTTTTCTTCATTCTTTGGAAAATTGCCAAAAAGAACAGCCGTGTTAGATAATATTGTTAAGGTGAGATTACCTAAAGCGGCTCCAACACGATGGAATTTTAATACAAAATGCATAGAGACTGTTTATACCTATCGAACAGAATTATTAGATTGTTTAGAAAAAATCATTGATAATGAATCGGAAAACAACACTCTAAACCAAGCTATTGATTTAAAAAACTACTTACAAAATGAACATTTTCTTTACTGGTTAAATTTTTTTCATTTAGTTATGCCTTATTGTGATATATTGTTCAATCAATTACAAAAATGTAATATCGATGTCATAACAGTAAATAAGTGTATTGGCGTTTTTAATAGTAAAATTGAAGACATCAGAAATAAAATTTTGAATAACTGTTTGGAGGAGACATCCATGCAGTCTCCCAGAGATGTAAAACGGAAGAATCAAAAGGAGAATTTCATTAGAAGTTTGTGATATAATTACATCTGAGATCAAAAACAGGTCTGGCTTCAGTAATCATTTAGCAGTGTCTCAGTTATTCCCCCGCAGATCGATTTAAAAATTATAAAAAAAAGCTTTTCTCATGATATGTTTAAATTAGTTAAAACGGAGTATCCAGTCATAAATCATTTGAAACTTAAAACTGAATTAGAAGTATTATATAGCCGAGAAGATTTTTCCAATAGTGAAGGTGCAGTTGCTTTGTTACAGCTTTTTATTAACAATAATTTGTGCAATACTTTTTTCTGAAAGTGGCAAACTGTTAAAAATCTTGTGTACTCTCCCTATGGCTACCGTCGAAAGTGAACGTTGTTTTTCCAACCAAAGATAAAGACATTTTTTAAGAAATACCATGGGTCAGGAAAGGTTATCTTCATTAGCTATGCTTACCATAGAAAGGTCATTAATAAAGAAGATAAAAGACTTTAATGAAAAAGTAATTGACCACTTTGCATCTCAAAAAGACCGGAGGACCGACTTGGAATTTAAATCACTTTAAAAGGTAGGTAGTAAACTTTTCTAATTGACCTCCCTATCTCTTGACCCACGAACCGCCATTGGACTGCATATGCCTCCTTTTCGATCTGGGCATATCGTCGGTAGGTGTCACTCAGACTTTTTGAACAGAATAGCATGGATGCCCATCTTCTGTCCTCCTGAAGCTGTTCCAAGCACCCGCCAGTCTCAAATGATGAAGCATCCGCTAAGATTCTTGTTTCTTTTTTTAGTATCGTATATTTGTAATGCAGGTGCTGTTGTGATTACCCTCTTCAAATTTTCAAAGTATTCTTCATGTTCTTTAATAAATTGAAAGATTGTATTTTTTTTTAGTAGTTCCCTCAGCGGTTTTGTAGTCTACCAAATTTTCTAGAAATTTTGTGAGATGACTAACCATGCCTAAAAATTCTCTAACTTGTGTGACATTTTGTGGTTTTTCAAATTCTATTATAGCTTCCAAGTTGCTGTTGTCGATTTTCAAACCTGCTTCACCAATAATAATGTAGCCTAATAATTTTATTTCTTTAATTCCAATTTGGCATTTGCTCTTATTTAATGTTAAGCCATTAGTTTCTAGAGTGTTTATCACTTTATTCGATATTTCGTCATGTTCCTCTCTGTTTTGTGCAAAAATATTAACATGGTTCATAAGTATGAGTACCCCAGGGACACCCTGAAACAGTTTATTCATAGCTTGCTGGAAAACTTTTGGGGCAGATGTGATTCTAAGGGGAACTCTCTTGTAGACAAATCTGCCAAATGGGGTTAAGAATGCTGTAACCTCCTTGGAACGTTCTGAGAGTGTTAACTGCCAAAAACTTGAAACAGTCTAATTTTGAAAAAATATTTTGCATTCTGAATTTTTGCTATGGTTGTCAACAAAAGTAAATATTTTAACAAACTTAAGTTTCAAAATTTCTTTTTATTTTAAATTTATAAACCAGCACACTTTATTTCTTGAACTTATAGAATTAATGTGGTATTGCCATTTTTAGGTTATAGTCAATATGTATTGTTACATATTTTTTTAAATTTTTTTATTTTTATTTATTCTTCACAACTCAACACTCAACAGGTATTTGATTCGCTAATATGTGTATTTGTTGTTCGACATTAGTTTTAAGTTTGTCATAGTTGGGTAATGGTAATGATGGAGGAGGCGGACGCCTGTCAAGTGGCCGCAGACGGGTCTTTTTTACCAACCTCCAGCTGTCCCTGCTACCATGTACTTCTCCTGCTCCTTCGTCGAATCTTTCCGATTTTCTATTGTACATCAGGATGTCACTCAGTGCGAGGGTGAGGGTTAACGGATATAATTTAAATTTATACAATATGCGTACTCCTCTGGACATTATGTGTGAGATGACGTCACAATTAGATCTCATGAGAATTAGATGTCGTGGGATTTCATTTCGGGCTTTTAGATCTCGTGGCACATTTGAATCGGTCTATTTGGAAAGTCGAGCAGATATACAGTGTGACAAGTAAACTGGTTGAAATTAGATCTCGTGAGAATTAGATCACATGGGACTTTCTTCTCGGACACTTTAGATCTCATTGGAATTAGAAATCGGTGTTTTTAAGTACACATCCATGATAGAACATATTCGGAAAGACGAACAGTTATACAGGGTGATGCGTTAGATATCGTGGGAAAATAATTTCGGTGTTTTAGATTTCATGGGAATTAGATTTCATGGGAATTAGATCTTAAGGGACGCACTCACAATTTTACTGTAAATGTAATCTTTCTATGATACATATATTGGACTGCCGCATTCATACGGCTTCGTGTTCATCTAAAAACTACAAGTAAACAAAATTATTTAGTACAATCTATTACGTATTTTGGTAATATTTATTACAAGACATCACTGATGATTTTTTTACCCAGGCACAAATTATTTTTTTGCATTCGATACTACTGGAAGCCTGTATGGCATCTTCGTAAGTAGGAGGCACTTCGTTCCCCATACTATCCGAACTTCTCCTTGTGGTCGAATGAATTTGGGCAACTTGTTCATAATTGGTCGACTTTGGCATTTTTATAGCCTCGTGGTATTTCGGAGGGGGTCCCAAACTTCTTTTGTCTGGCATTACGACTGGCACGTGTTCATTTACGTTATCTAATGAAGGGACAAATACGGTAAAGTCAAGGGGTGCTAGATTGCTCTACCCCCCCCCCCTCTTCCAATCCGGACTCTATGAGACCTGTTTTTCTTGGAGCAACATCTTTAAAAGTATTGACTAGATTCTGCCATATAAAAAAATCATGTCCTATAGAGTCCTGGGGGTGAAGAGTGAATTTTCGGACGCTTTATACGGGTGTTAGTTACATGCCAAAACTTCAGGAGGTTATTCCTTACAATATTTCAAGAGAGAAGTTCATATTAACGTATGTCAAAAATACTTCGTTACTAGGGTGTTGAATTTTCGTTTTTTTTTTGTTTTTTCCATGTATTTTATACATTTTTAAAGATAATTGATTCAAATTTGGTGTACATAATACTTGTTATGATCATAATCTACAAGGTGATACTTTTTTAGGGGTCATGATGAACCTTTAAAAACCCGCGAACTTCTTTTTACGACGACACTGGTGTTTTTACCAAGTTAACTTCCTTTTTCTTCTTAAACTTTTTGGTGTCTTGCATTATTTGTCTTATTTTGCACCGGGCGGACATATGTTAATAGGAAGTTTTCGCCTTAAATAGGGAATAACCTACTGAAGTTTTGGAATGTAATTAATTAACATCCTGTATTGACTGAAGGAAAATTTGTTGCACTTACGGACTGAATATGACTGAATCAAGTAATCCAAGAATGGATCAACGTTATATTCGTTATTTTGTCTCGGAGAACTTTGCCTAGGGGAGGAAGCGCTTCTCAAATTGGTCTGGCCACTTTCTGATCGTCTGCTTTTTTTGTGCAAGCTCAACTTTTTTACAATACCATGAGGCCGAGTAGAATATTATGAAAAACAACACAATGACCACCCTAAAACAGCGTTAGCTTATTTTTAATATTTGCCTTAAGTTTATTGGAATTTGACTTTTCAGACTGAACAGAGCAATTATACTGTTTCCTTTTAAATACTACAATGAAAATAATTAAGAAATGAAACGCTTTGGAATTTTATATCGTACGGTTTCAATTTCCTTACCAGAAATACCATGACTGAAAATATTTGTAGGAATAGCTGGAGCAGCAGCCCTGCCGGCAACAGTTTTCATAAGCGTAACAAATATACTGGCTATTTGTTTTAAAAGCTGGATCAAAAGGGCAGAGTTTTATCTGAGATTGGGGCTAAAAAAATTGTCATGAAATTATGCGACAGGCTAAGAAAAATTAAAATTCTTACTGATTTTGTGGACATTTCATTGGCATTTTGATAAATTTTTGACATTCCTATGACACTAATTTCCTTATTAGTAAGCCTGGCCAAGGTCATTAATCCTACAGGGACGTACTGGGTATGCATCATATCATAATACTTGAATAAGTACAATAATAAAAACAAAAATATTTTGTATATTGTGATGTATGTTTTTGTACTATTTCGTTCGCTTTAAATTCTTTTTTATGTATTTCCTTATATGTTGTAAGCTTAGTGCTGCACATTATTATTAAACTGTTAAATGACGTTCACACATGTACATTGTATATCTAAGTGATAACTAATAATAAATAAATAAATAAAATAAATGGAAATAAATTTTATTAATACTGGTACACTTTATAAAAATATGTACAAAACTCACCTTCTTAAGTAGATTTATGTAGTAACTTGGTTGTCGTTATCACAAACTGGAGCACTTCTATAATAACTGTGTAGCATCAGATATGTTTCTACAGTTGTCTCAGTAAGCGATGTTCGCCGTGGTGAAAAAATATGTTTGTATTTTGAAAAAGGCCGTTCGACATCTACGGAAGTAATACAGGCATAAGTAAAACACTCTGTGAACTCACTTAACGCAGCTGTAGATGCACCATCACAAATTTGTCTTAATTTGGTAAAATCAGGATCTTTCCGTAATACACTCTCGAATTTTTCAATAACGGGCTTATTGTTTGCATTATTTATAGTCTGTAGCTGTGTATTTACGTCGTCCACTATTTGCAGCGATTCCACTAACGACAACGAAGTATTTTGCAATTTTTCTATTGCGTCGTGTAGTCCTCTATAATTGTTATAAATAGTTTTTAAATCTGTTTCAAGGGAAGCATCTTGAAAGCTTGTCTGGCTTTCCTTAATAGCTGCAGCCTCGTTAGGGTTGAACTGTAGTATCACAGCTTTTATTTGTTGAAAATATTCAGCATAATACAAAGCTGCCTTCAACCACGTTCCCCAACGTGTAAGAATCGGCTCTGGTGGTTCCGGAATACCAGGACACAGTGTGTGAAATGCTCGAAGCCGTTTAGGAGATTTGAGAAATACTTTTTTTGTATTTGCTATTAATGCATCTACCTCTGGAAAACATATTCGAATCGTTTCCGCTACAAGATGGAACGCATGCACTTTACACGTAACATGTAAAAACCTACAATCGTCTCTTTGAAGAAAACGGCCCACCAAACGCATTGTTGCAGCACCGTCGGTCACAAACATCAACACTTGACTTGTTGACAGTTCAAATTTTTCAAAAGTCTCCAACACCACCCGCGTAATTGTTTCGCCAGTACACGCAGTTAGTCTTTTGCTAGCTAGTAAAAGTGGAAATGTTGGTTTAACAGGGTCGAGTACACGTACTATAACATTTAAAATAGAATTTTTTTTACAATCTGTCGTCTCGTCAACACATAACCACAGCCGTGTATTTTTTTAATGCACATTTAATCCTATTTACAATGTATTCACGAACACTTGGTACATATCTACGTAACGATGAACGACTTGATAAATTCACCTGGAGATTGTATTTATTCCAGAACTCCCGAAATGCTGGTTTATCCAATATGCGCAGGGGAACATCACAGGCAATCAGCATTAACAGTAAATCAAACATAAACTGAGGTTCCAAAGACGACACGCCATTTTGTTTTATTTTTATGCCGATTACTATTGACATAAATTTTGCAACCGTATTTATTCCAGCACATTAAGTCTTGATCACAAACGTTACAAATTATTTTACATCCATCATAGAATAAATCCGGAAATTCACCGATAAATTTATTCACTTTATCAGCGTACGGTCGTTTTCTACTCTTTACGCTCAGAATTATTTATTATTTATTAGTACTCTATGCATCGACCGACAGATAACAACTGAAGTGTGTCATGTCATCGTCATCGTAAACAAGAGCGCGATGGCATTGGTATTGCGCCCGACCCTGAATCTACCATCGCTTGGCCAGGCTTACTTATTAGTAAGTAGTTTAGTTTAGTAGTAGGTAGCATGGATGTAATAAGCGTTAAAGAAATGACGTTAAGTTGCCCATGCAAATGAAAACGTAAGGCCTAGATCGATGTGTTATTTAAACCGTTACTCAGTCAGTGTTGATGGCAGATAGCGTGTTTAGAATTTTGTAATGGATGTTCGAATCATACTTTCGCAATGGGCAAAAGATTGATGGACAATTGCAATATTTCCTAGAAGACCGTTTAGAAGAATTTAGGAACGAGTTTGCTAATGTTGTTTTTGATTGAAATCACAAATTGTGATTGCACTACATTTCGATGTACATTGGATGGTTGTGTTAAACTTTACCGTGAGGCAGTGAATCGAAAAAAGATAATAGTAGGCCAAAGAAACGCACAACTAAACTTACTGAAAATATAAGAGAAGTCATGGAAAATTCCCCTAGAACTCAACTAGGCTCTGGTGGTCTAAACCGTTGGCTGAAATATTATGAATAAGATTTCTAACTTAACGACGAAAATCGTGCCGATTGCAAGTTCTAGAAGATAAGTGACTCCACCGTCGGCCACCTGTCTCATAGAACATAAACTAACCGAGTACATACTCAGAAGGTCGAGAAGGGTGTGATAGTATCGGTATTCAGCTTGACATTGGCAATGAGTTATTTCGGTTTGCCAGTGGTATAGCCTAGGGTTGCAATTTCTAATACATTTGTACTAAAATCTATTTATTTCCAAGACAGACTGAATATAAACACAAGCACGCAGTTTCACGTGATCGCTGTAAACGATAGAACTGAACAGGACCGGATTTAGAACTACAATAGTATTAAGAGCACGAATTAAATGTCGAAAGCTCGTCAGCTAGTAATATACTTCACCGCTAGTTGGCGCTAGCTGGCACATTTGTATTCGTATCTTTATATGTCTGCAAATTACACAAGCTGCAGGAATCGCAACCATTTTGCCATATGTAGACAATTTTCCGTATTGTTTAATTAAAAAAAAGATTAAATGTGACAAGAATTTTTTGCTCAAATTATGGAATAAAATGTATTACTGTCTCTATTAAAAAATGTTTTTTTGTGTCATATTGTGACATGTTATTATATGTTGATATTTTGTCGGAATTGGATAAAAATGTAATAAAACCTCAATTTCTCATTAAGTCGACGTTTCAACAAAATTTATTGTCTTTCTGAATTTTGAAATTAAAAAAAAAAAATTTTTCAAAATGTTAATATTTTTAATCTTTTAAGGAAAATTGTAATTGTGTGTATATACTATATTTTCAAAATTATATAGAAAATGTGTGTTATTTGTTGTAGTCCTGAAGAAAACAATAAATATTGTCGAAACGTCGACTTAATGAGAAATTGTGGTTTTATTACATTTTTATCCAATTCCGAGAAAATATTAACATACTGAGTAGTGGCATTATTACTTGAATTTTGAAATTATAATAATATTAATTTAAAATTAAACAGCAAAAAAAAATGGAAAAACATCCAGTATGATTAATTTTTTAAAACATAAAAGACGGGGAAAGTTGGGAAAAGATAATAATTCTCGTCGACTCAGCAACACTGTTTAGTGCATAATATTAATATCAGTTGTAATAGCGGCCTTGAACGTCAGAACTTCGGGAATTCTACCTGCTTTTATCCCTCGTATTTTGTATAATTCTTGTACATTTTTACTCAATTCAGGCAGTTTCAATTTATTTGGCATGAGTTGCGAGAAAATTATTTTGGCTCTTGGTTCTTGCGCTGGTATGTCGTATTAGCTTAATCGTTATTACGGAAATTTTTTTTTGTTGTGAATTGTGGACATAACATATTGTTATTATTGTAAAAGGTAAGGGCATATTTTATTTATTTATATAACCTTAATTTTCTGTTCATATTATTGTCTTATTTACATTTTTAGGAGGTATTTTTATTAAGGGTTTCAGTTTGGTGGCAATATTTTCTTTAGAAGCATGTTTCAGTAATAATTAAAATAAGTTAGTTCTTTAACTGTCTCTTAAAAAATAATAAATTAGTAACTTCAGAGGACATTGAAACAGATTTTTAAACAAAGTATTGTCTCCAGGGAAAAAATTTGTAATAACTAAAGCTGCAAATCGTTTCTGTGTATCATGGTCGTAGAATACAGATGTACTTACTGTCGCCGGCATTCACCTTGACCGCGAAACTCTTTCTCCAGTCCAGTCTATTATTAGCTTTCGAGTTGTGTACACGTTGTCACTTGGGCGTATTGCATATTGTTTTTGTGTTTTTATTTTATTTGTTATACTGTATTGTTGATATTAATTTAATAATACAGTATGGCAGACGTACGCAGGGGTAGAAAACGGCCATTTGCTGACAAAGTGAATAAATTCATAGGTGAATTCCCGGATTTATTCTATGATGGTGCTAAAATAATTTGTAAAGTGTGCGAGAAAGATTTGATGTGCTGGGATAAGCGTGATTGTGGACGTAAATAGTGTACACCATAAAAATAAAAAAAATGGTGTGCCTTCGACAACACAGTTTGTATTTGATTTACTATTAATGTTGATTGCCTGTGATGTTCCGCTGCACATACTCGATAAACAACCATTTCGAGAGTTCTGGAATAAATACAATGCCCATGTGAAGTTACCAAGTCGCACAACGTTATGTAACTATCTACCAACTGTACACGTAGACATGGTAAATAAGATGAAATGTGAATTAAAAAAATACACGGCTGTGGTTATCTGTTGATGAGACAACAGATTGTAAAAAAAAATTCTATTTTAAATGTTATAGTACGAGTACTGGACACTCTTAAACCGACAGTTCCACTGTTACTAG
Source organism: Rhamnusium bicolor (assembly GCA_029963845.1). Taxonomy (NCBI): domain Eukaryota; kingdom Metazoa; phylum Arthropoda; class Insecta; order Coleoptera; family Cerambycidae; genus Rhamnusium; species Rhamnusium bicolor. The sequence continues at coordinate 453,657 of JANEYF010003098.1, read as the reverse complement.
CTAGCAAAAGACTAAGTCAGTGTACTAGCGAAACACTTACCAGGGTGGTGCTGGAGACGTTAGAAAAATTTGAACTGTCAAAAAAGTCAAGTGTTGATGTTTGTGACTGAAGGCGCCGTGACAATGCGTTCGGTAGGCCGTTCTTTGCAACAAGGTTGTACGTTTATACATGTTACGTGTAAAGTGTATGGTTTACATCTTGTGGCAGAAACTATTCGAAAAGGTTTTCCAGAGGTGGTTGCATTAATAGCAAGTACAAAAAAAAGTGTTTCTTAAATCTCCTAAACGTCTCCACGCATTTCATAGCAAGTGTCCCGGTATTCCTGAACCACCACAGCCGATTCTTACATGTTGGGAAACATGGTTGCAGGCAGCTTTTTATTATGTTGAAGATTTCCAACAAATAAAAGCTGTGATACTACAATTCAATCCAGATGAGGCTGCAGCCATTAAGGAAAGCCAGACAAAATTCGAAGATATTTTCGTTGAAACAGCTTTAAAAAATATTGCGAAGAACTATAAATCATTACATGAGAGCATAAAAAAAAATTAGAAAACAGTGCGTTGTCGTTAGCGGAGTTACTGCAAATAGTGGACAAAGTAAATCTACTGCTACACGCTATAGGTAATGCAACAAATGAGCGCGTTAAAGAAAAGTTCGCAAATGTGTTAAATAAAGACACCGGTTTTACCAAATTAAGACAAATATGTGATAGTTTAGCCCCAGATCCGTTAAGTGCATTCAAAGACTATTTTACGTATGCGTGTATTACATCAGTAGATGTCGAACGGTCGTTTTCAAAATATAAGAATATATTTTCACCAAAACGAACATCACTCATGGAGACAACCACAGGAACATACCTGATGCTGCAAAATGGCTACACATCTTTTCCAGTTTGTGATAAGCAAGCTAGTTCAACAAGCTAATTAAGAGGGTAAGTTTTACATACATTGTTATAAATTGTAACAGTTTATTGTTTCTCGTATTAGTTAATTTCGCGTACGCCACTGTCCCACGGAACATTTTTGACAGCCCTACTTATTATGGTGTGTAGGCCTATGTCCTGCGGCGCATTTTTGCCAACTCTAATTATAAATCAGATCTGTTATACAAACCCATTATAATATTGTGTTCAAATGTTTAAATAAAGCTATAAATTAAAATTTTGTAAACATTTTGGCAACACCATAAAATTTGAATTTTGATTGACAGTTCTTAATATTTGAAATGTCTAAAATAAAAATATTAGTGACATTCCACCAATGTGACTTTTTTGAAACGTCAAAAATTATTTTTATTACAAACTCCACCACACATCGAGTTTTACTACGGTGAGGAAGTTCTGATCCCCAAGTAATTGGCAGCGGTTTTCTTTATTTTTTATTATTTAACTGATAGGAAATAAAACAAGAACGTGTGATATATTACATTAAAACATTAAAAGCTGGGTAAAATAGTTGTATATTAAAAAAATTAAAATCATTTAATGGGAATATTGCCGAATTAGATTGAAAATTATAAAATAATCAAACTATAGTAAAAAATATAAATAGAACACCACTTTCTAAAATGTAATCAATCTAAAAAATCTATAACGCGTGTAAAAATAAATATACATTTATTTAGAGTAGGTGATGCATGTCAAAATATTTGTCGATGCTTATGTGATAATTTAAATAATGAAATTTGTTATATATTTTTTTAATGTTATTCAGTATTATTTATTTTATTTTACTGGGTAGTACAAAACATTTTAAAATTTCACAAATTCTTGTTAATGCTGACATCAATCATTATAATTCATCAATACTTTCAGTTGTTTACTAAATTTTAAATTGCCACACTTTTGTTTCATTCATATTTCATTATACATTTACAATTCAAATTATTAACTAAAAAAAATGGATTTGACGAACCCTTTTAGGTATGTCCAGGTATCTTAATACCTCAATCAACGGCTAAACTATATACTGTAAATTTTATTCAGTATATAGTTTGGCCCACTAGGGCTAGAGGTCGCGGCTCTTTGTACCTGCTTTGCAGGTCGCTAGAGTCACCATTTATTTTAGCAGAGACCCACATTATATGGGTAGCTGCATTTATTATAAAGATTATAATAAATGGTAGCTGATAGTAGAACTGATTGCGCCATCTAGTGGACGATGGCAAAAGGTGAAATTTGTATTTTGTGAATAATATATATTTTTTATAAGATTATATATATTTTTATAGGAATATATATATTGCAAATCTTTATAAATATGTTAAAATGATACACACATTTAACGATTAAAAATATATATTTCAGTAAATATTATACATATATTTCTAACAATAATTATGTCTTAAACGGCGCCTCATAGAATTCACACCTATACAATCTACTTTAAAAATTTAATTGTCCTGTTAATGACCTTTGCCCTTTGGCTTTCTTTATTTCTGAAAAACATTTAGCAAATAATAAATTACACTACAACTTCATAAAACAATTTTATTACATTTTCATAATATACATAACAGAACTATGTATTAAAAATAAATAAAAAGGCCTATTTTCATATAAAACAACTCTAAACAGTACTTTTTCTCTTAACAGCATAACCGCCAATTTCGTGCAAGTTGGTGTTTTTAAATTTAACAAGGATATCACCTTTAATTAAATGTCTGTAAGATTTTTTGGCACCAATTTTATCCAGCTGGTAGAACGGCGTTTTCGAATGGAAATGAGCATATTTAAATTTCAACTTGCTGCCCTCGGGTAACCGCCGTTCTCTCCATGTGGACTACCGACATCTCCTACCATGATATCTTCTATTTCAAATGTTTCAAGCTTTTTCTCGTTAATATCGTTTTCTATTTCTGCCTGATAGGTGTCTATTGTCTTCGAAATAGAATTCAAGTTCTCTTCCAAGTTATTCTTCTGTTTATCAAACGCCGCATTGTCAAGGCCTAACTTCCTTTTTTACCCTTTTTACTTCGACTTTCATTACAGCTAAAATTTTCCAATGTAGCCTCATCGATGCTATTATTTTCATCTTCTAAATTACCGTTTACAACTTGTGTCGACAAAAATTCACTTTCGATCTCCATCTCACTCATATTTCTAAGATCCTCGTTATTTGGAATTATCCTTTCTTGTGTCACGTCACTGAACCTGACGCTTTTAGTTCTTTTCACACAATTTACCTTTCTTATGCTATAAGAATCTGTTTCGTTTAGGGGCTTCTTCTTCGTAATTATCGGAGTTGTTACCACGTTTAACATTATATCACTTTCTACAATTTCTACCGAAATGTCATCTTTACTTTCAGAATGCGAAGTGTCTAAGTTTAAAGCAGGATTAATGATACCCCCCTCCTCTTTACTTTTCTTCGATTTCTTCTTCTTCCTCTCTACTTCGAGCACATTATTTTTTGTATCCACTTCTACAGAGTCGTTTGGATCAAAATGTGGGTTATCTATAGCAAACGTTTCTTTGTTCTTCTTCTTCTTTTTCTTTTTGTCCTTTACTTCATACGAGTCTACCTCGACCTGAAAAGAATCCGTGACACTTTCCACTGATCCAGAACTGAGATTTTTTAAGAGCATTATCCTTTTGCTTCATCTTTTTCTTCTTTATTTTCACTTCATACGGATTTTCCTCGATTTGAGAAAAATCTATAGAATTGTCTGCCGAGGCATTAAAATTGGGATTTTCAAGGGCAAATTCTGTCTCCGAGTTTACCTCTTTTGTTTTCTTCTTCTTCTTTATTATAACTTCATATGGGTTTTCTTCATGTTGTGAGGACTCTATAGAATTTTCTAACGAAACGTTAAAATTAGGGTTCTCAATTGCAAATCGTTCTTCTTTTTTCTTTTTCTTTTTGACCTTAACTTCATATACGTTTTCTTCTGTTTGTGAAGAATCGATCGATTCCTGTAGTGTGTCGTTAAAATTTGGGTTGTCAATGGAAAATGTATTTTCCTTATTCTTTTTCTTCTTGCTTTTAACCTTTACCTCATAAGGATTTTCTTTTATATTTGTGTGTTTGTCTTTTGGAGTTTCCTCAAAATCTTCCACAGTTACTTCATTTATGAACACATTTACAAGTTCTTTTTTCTTTTTTGATTTTTTCCTGTCTTCACTATTACAAACTTCAGTAACAGTTTCTTCAAAATTTTGTGATCTTTTCTTCTTTTTCTTAGGTGTATCACTGTGTCCTGCTGTTTCGTTTTTCTTAGACTTATTTTCATAAATTTCTGCTTCTATTGTTATAGTTTTCGGTGATTTGTCTTCGAACTGCGAAATTTCTGAAATGCTTTCCGGGATGGTATTCAATAAATGCTTTTGTACTGTTACTGGTGTGTACATAGGATTAAACGCAGGATTTGACAGTCCCACATCTTCTTCTACTCTTACCTTTGACTTCTTAGGAGTTTCTTCAATGCTCTTTTTAGATTTCTTTTTAGGAGACAAAACAGATTCATTACATTCTTGAACTTTCCGTTTGTTTTTGCTTTTTTTCTTTGCAGAGTTTGTATTAACTTCCTCATTTATATAGGATACAAATGTTGCTTTATCGTTCTCTGAAGAATGATCGTCAAAATTACCTGCATTTTTTAGTATCAAATCCTCATTATTTACCTCTTCCACAACACCCTTCTGGTTGTAGCCAAAACCAAAACTAGGCCGCATCTCGCTCTCTGATTCTGAATCCTCTTTTTTTAGAACCCCATTATTACCAACCACAAATCCATCTGTTTTACCAAAATGTTGTAGTTTCTTTTTGAAATAATCCCGCATCGATCCTCCGTTAAGCAGAAACACTGATTCATTTTTGATTTTTTCTTCGTTACTGTCAGGTTTTCCTTCCTTTTTAATTTCTTTTTTTAGATTCTTTCAATGTTTTCTTTCCAAATATGTTAGCCAAGTCTTTTTCAGAATATCTACTCAAATCTTTACCTCTGGTAAATTTGTGATAATGCACCCTCACTCTTGATGTTTGCGACTTTTTTTCCAAAGAGTTTAGCTTCACCTTGTCCGGTTTTTCAACTCCTCCACTAAGTGACTCTAATAGGCTGGTAAAATTAGTTTCGTGTTCTGTCCATTGATCGTTAGACTCTTTGTATCCCATGCCTTGAAAATTTTAATGATTAACAACTAGAATTTATTTTTTAAAAATATTTAGGTACCTTTGCTATCGTTTTTGTATGGGACTTTGATATGCTCTGTAATACCCTCTCCATTTGGTCCCAAACCTTTTCCATGCTGCCAGCCCATTTTTTTCCAACATTTTCTGACCAAATTTGTTCGAATCTACAATGAAAAAAAAATACAATAAAAATTTTTAACCTAACATTTTCTATATCGCTGGATTTTGATTAACTGATAAACTGAAATCTAGCTTGTAAATTAATATTTTTCATTAATTAACGACCGACTAATAGATTTTTCTATTTACAACTTACCTTGGGACCATGCTTTGCCTCTAGGGTTAAGAGACCATTTTTGTTTCGTTTTCCTTTCAGCTAGCATCGACATTGTAGTTGTTTTTATTACTTAAATGTATGAAACATATTCTTTTTATTCAATTTTCTATTTGTTTCTCTTAAATCATTAAAAAATGGATTTAGACGGTTAAATAATGCATATGCTTTTGACACCAGTCACTGTTGACAGCAAAAGGGTAAGGAAGAGTAAGTTTGTTATTTTATTGACTGGTTTTTTGTAATTGTACTATTCCCTGGTAGAGGACAGCACACAGAAGTTTAATGCTCTATGCAACTTTGAATACATGCAAGTGTATATAAGGCTGCATATAATTAAGGTTCTTTAACTAGAGATCTTGTAGATCTCTTTCTTTACCGTTCCACAAAACTATGTATAGGTACCAGGGGCGGTCGGTCCCTATACATACAATAATCCCAAGGGAAGCAGTGCTTCCCTTGGGATTATTAAAAAAAACATACTTAATTAGAACCTAATTATTATTTATCACATATATTAATCATTAAAATTTACAATTACCCAATTTCAATAGACACGGCCTTGCATTTCAACAGCTGAGATAATGTTGCACACTAAAACCCTAACGATGACGCACTCGATTAATCGAGCCAACAGAAACTCGCGCGACTTCAATATAAGCAACTTCTTGAAATGCATCCCATCCCCACTTCATAATCTTGATATCTGAGCTGTATAGCATCGTAATGCATCTTGTTTCATAGATTTTAATCTCGATTTTAATATTATATTTAATATTAATCTTCCTAGTATTATTCTCACCTTTTGTGCTATATTTGTAAAAACTTTCTTGGTGTTTCTAAACCTGTGGTGCGGCAACAAGTGATTTTTAAAACGTTGAAAATTAGTGCGCGTATAAGCAGTTTTAGAATTGTTTATTCAATATGGTGCTGGTCCTAGCACTGTGGAAAATATTATTTTCGTTTATGTGGTGTGCAATTTGTTGAAAAAGGAATTTTCAACATATCCATTTCAAGATTAACTGGATATTATTAGAAACGGGAGACCAACACCTGATTTAAAACTTTTAAAAACGAAAGTTAAATCATGCTACAGGTACTTTAATATTGAAATGTACAGTGCTAATCAGTGGTTACCGGGTTGTGAAAATTTGTGTAAATTGTTTTGTTGGCCATGTGTACTTTTCACAAATGAAAAAGGTGTTTGGAATAAAAATGGCTTTTCAGATTTAAACAACATTCACAAAGTGACAAAGAGGCATGGTAAGTGTGAAACTCATTTGCAAGCGGTGCTAAAAGAAAAAACGTTTGAAAAATCACGAATTGAGCATTCATTAGATTAGCAGTTGAAAGAAACTGACCGTAAGCATAATGAATTTGTAAAAAAAAATCGAGAAGTGTTAAAAAAGACTTATTGACATTGTTTGTTTTCGCGGCGAAAATGAACTTAGTTTTAGAGGTCATACTGAATCTCGGAGCGTTGCTAATAGGGGCAATTTCATCAAATTAGTTGATTTATTAGCAAAATACGATACAATTTTAAGTAACCATCTGGAACACTATACGGTATTTCATGGTACATCAAATCATATTCAAAATGATTTGATTCAGTCGATAAGCAATATTGTTTTAGAAAAGTTCAAGCAAGAAATAAAAAAAGCTCCTTTTGTTGCAATTATTTTAGATGAAACAACCGATATTACAAATAATAGTCAGTTGTCAATCGTAGTACGCTACATAAATCCAAATGGGAAAGTTCAAGAGCACTTTTTAGGATTTTTAGACGTAACAACGCAGAGAACGGCCACAGCTTTATATGCTATAGTTTGTCAGATAGTCGATGATCTACAGTGTGGTGCTAAACTTATCGCCCAATGTTATGATGGGGCCGCTGTAATGGATGGTGAATTGGGGGGCCCGCAGGCCAAAAGTAAAAGAGACTTTTCAGAATGCAATATTTGTACATTATTTTGCGCATCGATTAAATTTAGTTCTTATTCAATCTGCAGCGTGTCTTAAAGAGTGCAAAGTATTTTTTTCAAGTATTAATGGAATGGCTGCCTTTTTTTCAAAATCATCAAAACGGACACGAGCTTTAGATTTGGAAGTACAGAAGAGACTACCCAGAGTTGCTCCAACACTATGGAATTACAATGGGAGGCTAGTACAAACTGTATCTGAATATCGCCAGCCTCTAAATTGAAAATATTTTACAAAGCAAAGATGATTGGGACACTGACACTTTGAATGGATCCAGAGGTTACTTAGATTCATTGAAAAGAGACTGATTTTAATTTTTTGTTAAATATTTTCTCAGAAATATTCCCATTTACTGACAATTTATTCAATATTTTGCAAACTAAATCAAATGACGTTGGATTTTGTGTAAAGAAAATTGACGAATTCAAAAATTTGATTTGTAACAAATGAAATGAATTTGAAAAGTTCTGGGAGAAAACTTGTAATGACAATTTAGAGCCGCCAAGAAAAAAGAATACGAACTGAATTTATAGTGGAGAACTTCATATCGAAGACTTTATATCGAAATTTTGGACAATATCACTGGGCAACTAAATAATAGATTTAAAAATTTTAGTGATATACAATTTTTAGAATTGTGTAATTTTAATGAATTTAAAAATAAACAGTTTCCACGAAACGCACTTCCGTCATTGCATGATAACTACGGAATTTTTTTTGATATAGTTGGGTTACGATCGGAACTTTCAGTTATTTATGCTACAGAAGATATTAGTCAGAAACATAACGCCAACGAACTGATTATCTTTATAAAAGAAAATAGTTTGGATCAGGCCTACTCTGAAGTGTTGAAATTGTGTGAGTTAGTGTTGACGATACCTGCAACTAGAGCATCGGTTGAACGTAATTTTTCGACCTTAAAAAGAATAAAAACTTTTTCAAGAAATTCAACCAGTGAAGAGCGGCTTTCAAAATTGTCCCTGTTGACAATAGAAAGTGACTTTGTGAAGGAGATGTCTCAAAATTCAAACTTTTATGACGAAGTTATTTCCGACTTCGCAAAAAAGGTGAAGCGGATTAAACTACATTATAAATAGGTAGGTATGTGCATGTTAACTACTTAACTAGCCGGCTCGATTTATAGTTGGCTAGAGAGTGCACGATGGCAAGTGTGGCTGAACAAACTCTCTATTTCGCTGCGGGTTCGATCCCCGCCACCGGCACTGGCAATGTCGGTGGGTATGGTTGTGTGTCAGCGTTTTTTTCATAAGTATAACCCTCGCCCGTGCAGCTTCGGCTTTGGAATCGGGGGTTGTCTAATTTTTGAGGTGTTTTTATGTTTTATGTTTATTGAGGAGTGGCGGTCCTACAAGTAAACTTTTTTCTAGATATCGTAACTTTGCGGCTTTCGACATTTGCTTTAAAATGAGTATACGGAAGCCACGCCCCTTTTCTTAAAAAAATTTTTGCCTCGCTTCGCTCGGGGCTTCGTACTACCTATCACCCTATATCACAAACTGCTTCCCCTGTATCAAAACTCATTGCACGCCCCTGGTAGGTATCCCGTTCTAATAATAAGAAATAATAGGTATCATCTAGCTATAACTTCCAGTCTGCTATAGCAGAAGGTCGTGTCTAAAAAAACGTAGTTTTAAAGAAATTAACTCTTATACCATCCACATTTCGAAATAACAGTTTTTGTTATTATTGGCAATTAAATTTGTGACATTACAACATAACTTTTTTGTTTGACATTCAATTGTTTCTTTCTTGGCAGCATCGTTTTCCTCAGAAAAAAACTACATCACATTAGTTTTTGAACTATGAACTTATCATGAAAATTACCGACAAAATCGCGAGTGACATCTTAGCTGGGACACCCTGTACCAAAACGTCCAAACTGTAGTCGTTTACAGTATTCAGATTAAAAAAAATAATATTATTAAAAAAAATAAAATAAATCTAATAATGCGCACTCAACGAAACGTACTAGCTACCTACCTACTCTTAATATTATTATTCATGCAACTCTAACAGAGTTTAAAATGTTTGAATATAATGAACTCGATGATATCCTTGGGAAATGAATAACGGAATGAGCCTAACAAAACTACTCTGATGATGAACTTACAATTTTTTTTTAAGAACAGAAGAAATGTAGAACCTCTCGTAGAGGTTGGAGTAAACGCATGGGTGTCGTTTGGGGACGGTAAGGGCCTTTGCACCCTCGAAGTTTTAAAAAGGTATATCCAATGAAACAATAAAAATAATTACAATAAATATATTGGGTGACCTCAGGACATCGTACTGTTGATTTCAATAAAAACTGGTAAGTACACTTTCTTTTAGCTATGTAAATCATTCGTTCTTTGATTGATATTAATAATCTTACAAATGTCACTTTGACGTTAATCAGTGGCGTCATTATTAAAAATTGTTCGACATCTAACAGATATTCAAAAATTTCGAATTGTTTCTAAAATTGAAGATGGTTGGTCCATAAGAAGACTTGCTGCTGAATACAATGTGAGTAAAACCACGATAATGAGTGTTAAAAAACAATGGGGAAACCAACCAAACGGTATCCCGTAAAGTTGATTCCGGTAGGCCCAGAAAGAGCAATAATCAAGAAGATGAAAATCTTATAAATTACCTAATAGAAAATCCTTTTCAGACTGCAGTAAATGCAATTTCAGAGACAAATTTCCCTGCTTCGGTATCTACTGCTTGCAGAAGAATAAAACTACAAAGCGACTTGAAGAGTTGTTCAGCGGCTAAAAAATACAAACTTTCAGAAGAAAAGAAGCAGGGTAGGATTATTTTTGCACTCAACTATATAATCAATGATGAAAACTTCTGGGGACAAGTTGTCTTTTCTGACGAAAAGGTTTTTAAATCCTGTAACGATGGACATGTTCGCGTATACAGGCCTCCTTCCACTAGATACGACGAAAAATATACTTTCGATCCACAAATATCATACATACGGCCCATCGTGTCAGGCAATGGTTTCTTAATAAAAACATAAGAGTTGTTACCGTGGCCATCTAAAAGTCCGGATTTAAATCCAATTGAAAATGTATGGGGACTAATGGTGAAACATATAAGAAAATTAAATAACCATCCAAATAATGCCCAAGAATTGGAAGGGATAATTGAAGACGCTTGGGAGAACTTGTCGCAAGAAGTTGACCTTGCAAGAAATCTGATTTTGTCCATGCCTGCAAGACTTCAGGCAGTTTTAGACGCTAATGGAGCAATGACAAAATAGTAGTTAATTCTGTATTACGTAATTGAAGTTCATTTATTTCATTTTTTTATTGTATTTTTATGTTCAGTTTACATTGTTTACATTTTTTTTTAATCTCAAGTGGTATTTTTGTGTTCTTATTTTAAAAATAGAATTATCATTATTCAGTTAGTATTTTAATTACAACCATTAGTAGAATTATCCGTAACAAATATTATTTTTTTAAACAATAATATGGCAGGCTTGAAAATGTATTGAAAAAGTTATTTTCTAATTATTTTTTAAAATTCCATTTGAATAAAATAAAAGAGAGAGGTTTAATAAGTTTAAGAACACAAAGAAAACCGATCTCCTCCAAAAAAACCCAGGTCCGGGGTAAATCACCTCTTCTCCACCCCCCTCTCGACATGCCTGGCCAGCCCTATTTACAGACATATGCACACAACTAAACTATTAAGATTTTCGATTACAAGAGTTGTACCGGTTTTTTTTTAAATCAAGTGTACGCCTCCAAACATTTTCCATATTTTTAATGAAATTTGGGAATTGTAATAAGATGTAAAAAAAAACACGTTTGATGTACTACTTTCAAGATATCTGTTCTTCCGATTTAACCGGAAGTGATACCCACTTTTTTATTTGCGATTTCGATAGGGCTAATATTTACCTTTATAACCACTTGTATTGTAATTCGGTTGAAAAATGGCCGATTTATGACAGATTTTCTCTTTACACAAAAGTGGCCATGATTTCAAGTTATAAATTTCGCAGGGCAAGCTTTGGAATAATTGCAGAATAGTAAATTTTGTACTACGGCCTCTTGGCGTGAAGTGTGTGTCCATGTGTTTTTCCTTTCCATGTTTTCCATTCCCATACTTTACTGTGGTTGTTTTTATTTTTCTCTTAATCATGGCAAATTACAAAATATGTGTATAGCTGACTTATGGGAACCACACAAGGCCATCATAAAGAAAAAGAAAATAAAATTGTGCTCAAAACCGTTGCCACTTCTTGTATTATGGTGTGATATTTAAGAAATATTCTATAAAAATCAAATAAAATGTAATCTAAGAATTGCTCTACCATTATTCCATAGCTTAATTACTTCGTGGAATTGGTATCTTAAAGTATTTCTTTCATGGCCATCTTTGTGTAAAGAAAAAAATCGGCCATATGTTGGCCATTTTTCAACTGTTTTTAAATTTGACAAAGTTGTTATGTAGTAAATTTTTAGCTCCATCGAAAAAATAAAACAATTGGGCGTTGCATTTAAGAAAAATGTTCAGATCACTTCCCGTAAAACCGGAAGAATAAAAATCTTAAAAATATCGTCAATACATGTGTTTTTTCTCTTATTTACAATTCACAAATTTGAGTTTGGGCTGCTAATCATGATTCAGAAGTCAAAAATGAACTTTGACATATTAACTCATTAAATTTTTCATGAAACTTGACGTGTTGATAGCTGTCATTATGTCAAAATTCATTTTTGATTTCTGATTCGTGATCAGCAGTCCAAATACTGACTTTTTACATTTTTCATGAAATTTGACAGCTTGTTGACAGATGCCAATATGTCAAAATTCAGTTTTGACTTCAGATCAGCGACCCAAAAAAATCTTGTAATTGTTTTTTTCTTATATAAACTTATTATTACGATTTTCAATTGATATTTTTTAAAATAATAAGGGCTCCAAGACAGTACCTTGAGTTCCACTATATTTGTATAAAACTTTTATTATTTAATGCTGTATTTTAAAATCACCCGGTACATTCATTTGCACTTGTTTGCCTCGTTCAATAAATCATATCACACGCATCCCCGACTGACTTCAACCCCCGAATTAATCTGCGGACATATGGAATTGGTTTCAATTATAACAAGCTCTCCTTGTTTTGTACATCGTGTCACGCCGGGGGTAGTTGTTGATCCTATTACACGGTATAACGCCCTTAATTTAGCAAATCAAACGGCAGATAGTTAAAATGTGAATAGAGAACAAAGCCCCTTTGGGCATTTCCAGGTCGGCTATGAGCTAATCGGTTTATTATTTTGATTATATTGTGCAAGGAAGGCACATGTGTTTCCATATTTAGCAAAATTTATGGCAAGTCATATTATGCTAGTAAATACAGATATTCATATGAATTTGTATTTTTCTATTTTCATTTTCTATTTCATCTTGAACAGTATTACAATAAAACTGTTTTAAAACAACATTTTATTTTAAAGAACCGCTAACTAAAATTATCAAAATGTAGTTTCTGATTAGCAAGATCTTAAATTAGGTGCTCCACAAGGATTTATTTTAGGTCCATTGTTAGTTATGTTATACGCAAATGACCTTTCTAAATTTTCAAATGATGGTCACGTGACGATGTATGCTGATGACACAGCGATATCAGTATATGTTAAGAAGGCCATTAACCTCAGGTATAGTACCGTTTTCTGACAGATGTAAATATTTAGGAACATACCTTGATAATATTTTCAGCTGGATATCTCATATTGATCATGTTTGTAATCACTTAAACAAAGCATATTATGCTATTTTGCAAATGAAAAATACTCTCCGATAACCCAGCCTGTTGAATATATTTAGGCAATGGCTTATACATATACATATTTCATCCAAAGATTTTAACAGTGTTCATGCTACAGCAAAGAATACTAAAGCTTGTGTTCAATATGAAATATAATGATAGTTGTAAAAATGTGTTTAGGAACAACGGAATACTTATTGCACCAAGCATTTATATACAGGGTGGCCCATTAGTGCGAGGAAGTCCAATATGTCGCTTATTATAAGAAATATGAAAGAAACATTTTAAATAACAGATATAGGGCTTACTTTGTTGCCCATTCCTAAAATACTCTGAAATACAGAGGGTGTTCTATTAAAGCGGGAAAGCTTAAAGGTCGAATTTTTTAAATGACATACCCTGTATATTTTTGCGCCATTGATTTCAGCGTAAAATTTGTCCAGTACTAAATTTTTATTTCAAAAAGCTGCGGCGTTGCCAAGTTATTGCGAAAAATATGAAAATTTACGGAAAAACAGTTCATCACAAATATCACCAAAGAAAGTGGTACGAAAAATTTTAATTGTTAGAAATTGTTATACTGTAAAAGAATTTCTAGGTCAGAGCTAATATTCTCCTTACATGAATGATTCTATACAAAAGTTTGTTACATTCACAACTTACACGTTTATTTTGCACCCAATTCAATAATGTATATATGTCTTATTCTTTATAAATTACCCACCCCTTATCATCATTATTATTGCCTATAGAAAAAAAAAATTAAATAAAAGTTGTGTGGTTATGACTGAATTTTGTTAAAATGCTATCAAAAGTACAGTAGCGTGCAGATTTCAGGGAATACAAAAAAAATAATATATTTTTTTAATGGGATACCCTGTATATTATTAAATTTTTGGAATGGTCCTTTGTTCCTGATTTCAAAAATATACCATATTACCCCTACCATATACCGTTTTTGAGTTATTAAACGTCGAATATCTTAGTTAAACTAGTTACTGTAAATATGGAAAAGTTAACATTATTAAAGTGAGCTATGAAAATGACAACGATTATGTTTGATAAGTGACATTTCTTTAATGAAATAATCAAAATGGTTTACAACGAGGAAGAAAAAATCCAAATATTTATTTGTTATATACAAAATAACAAAAATAAACGTGCAGCAAAAACTGCATATAGGGTGTTGTATCCAAATCGTCCAACACCATCAGAAAATACGTTCAAATATATGTATTTACCGAAAGGTGAATAGTACCTCCAGTTTTAGTAGAAAAAAGCGCGTAGTTCAAGCCAACCTGGAAGATCAGCTAGATATACTGCTTCATGTCGAAGGTAAGCCACCATATTTATTCGCGAATAGACTTTTTTTGAAACATTGTATTATTTTTTAGAAAATTCTGAATGTAATATAAATAATGCAGTCGATCAACTAGGTAAAAGTTATTCCAAAATCCAACGTACGTTAAAAAATAACAGCTACAGACCATATAAAATTTTACCCGTACAAGTTTAAAAGAGGCTCATAAAAGGAAAAGGCTGGACTTTTGCCGCCAGATGATTCAAAAATTGGATGAAAATCCCGATTTTTTTACTAAAATATTATGGACTGATGAATCATCCTTTTCTACGGCAGGAGTTTTTAATAGGAAATATCGAAGGTGGTGGGAAAACAAGTACAACAAAAAAAGGTTGGTAAAACAAATAAAAAAATCAGGAAGAAAAACTGTTAGCGTTTGGTGTGGAATTTTCAGAAACAAAATTGTTGTGCCTATATTTTATGGTTACACTTTAACTGGTGTTACCCATCTGGAAATAATTATCCCAGAAGCAGAAAATATTCTTTTGCAGAATTTTCCGGAAGCCGAACTTGATGATATGATTTGGATGCAGGACGGGGTCACTCCGCATAGTGTCCTGCCCGTTCGAGATCATTTGAATAATGTATTCCCAATATGGATAGGGAATAATGGACCTATTAAAATGCCACCTAACAGTCCGGATTTGATCCCTATGGATTCATTTTTTGGGGATTTCTAAAATACATTGTCAATAATAATAATAATAGTATTCAGGTCATTAAAGACAGGATTCGACTTGAAATAAAACAATCTGAATGTAAATAATGAAGACTTTTCCGGTGCAATTATAAATATAAGAAGACGTTATCAATTATGCATTGATAATAATGGTGGACACATCGAACATCTTTTATGAGTTATCATTTATTTAAATTTAAATTCCTAAATAAATCTTTGTTATCTATTTTGTATAAATATTTGGTTTTTTTCTTCCTCACTGTGAACAATTTTGATTATTTCATTAAAGAAATGTCACTTGTCAAACATAATAGTTGTCATTTTCATAGCTCACTTTAATAATGTTAACTTTTCCATATTTACAGTAACTAGTTTAACTAAGATATTCGACGTTTAATAACTCAAAAACGGTATATGGTAGGGGTAACATATGGTATATTCTTGAAATCAGGAACAAAGGATCATTCCAAAAATTTAATAATATACAGGGTATCCCATTTAAGAAAATATATATTTTTTGTATCTCCTGAAATCTGCATGCTACTGTACTTTTGATAGCATTTCAACAAAATTCAGTCATAACCACACAACTTTTATTTAAAACTTTTTTTCTATAGGCAATAATAACGATGATAAGGGGTGGGTAATTTATAATGAATAACCCTGTACATGTATTTTTGTGTGTAAATTTGTGTGTATTTCTGATTTTATATTTTTCTGTATGTTTTATATGTATATGATTAATGTATTTATTATATTTTTTTGTTTTATACTATTTATATACTGTTTATATATTGTTTATACTGTTTATATATTTTCTGTATTTTGACTTACCTACCAAATGTACAATTGTAATGAAATAAATATTATTATGATTATTATTATTACATGTCATCGCCTGCATCTTTGAACCCGAACGAAATACGAGTATGAATTTATTGAAACTTGTTTTCTTAAAATGGGGTCATCTCCCAATTGTCGGAGTCTTAGTACTTAAAAATAGGACATCAAGTATAATATGACAAAAATAGATGTTAAGAAAAAAGGGTCATCAATTATGCACATACCTACATACGTAGGCAATATATTCACTTTTTCTTTAATATTTGACGATTGACAAATCTGCTACTGAGCCCTAGCAGATCGATTTGTTTTGGATAGGGTGTATTAGTTAATATTAAGCTGCAACCCCTGCGTTGTGACGCTTATTATGCACGTGTTGAAGTTAATATGTCTATAACAAGAGGGATGGTACCCTATTATTATTGTTTGTAGTTATTAAAAGTCATCTAGAATGAAATGATTTGAAATTGGTCATTTGTCGAATAAGAACAAAATCATGTTTTTAAGATTTTGGTAAAAAAAAAGAAGTGTGTATTTTAAGCACAATTTGTTTTATTGGCTTTTAGAAATCTGCCAGAATCTGGATCCCTCGCTAAACTAAACCGTGACCGTCCAAATTAAGTAAGGCAAAAAAGAATTCTTGAAACATTTGACGAAGATAACAGATTCGCGACGAGCAATTATGTCATGAAATAAGGATTCCTCAGACAAATACAGGATGGGCAATAGTGCGTCGGACTTCGATATCTCGAGTTCTATGATAGCTAGAATTTAAAAAAAAAATACAAGTAAATTAGATAAAAAAGTCTATAACAGGAAATTAGTTTTGAGTATACATGGCTAGTCAAGACAAAATTACAGGATCAAGTGCCTTTTCTTTAATGGAATGCTATGCACTGGCGGATCTTCTATAGGGTCATTTGGTCAATGATCTCCCACATACAAATAAAAAAATAGAGCTATTCATTTTCTGAACTTTAAAAATATATAATACATATATTTTTTATATTCTTAAAACATATATTAAAGTTTCTAGTTCATTCTATGCACAATACTATTCAAATATCTAGATCGCAGGATTTCGTATCCCCCCCGAGCACCGAGCCTCTATATTCATATTCATTACATTATTCATTTATAAAATTTAAAAATCTTGAGTTAATCCACAACTTGTCCTCGAAACTAGCTACGGACCGAATTTACAATGAATTAAAGTGAAATAGACTTATGCGCGATCGTCAGAAAGCAAAAGAGACAGAAAATACTGGCGGGGACAATGTCCCTGACACATTTTACGGAAACGGTAACGCACGAAGTTCGCTAAGTTCAGTAGAGCAGTGAGCAGTCTTAATGCTGACTAGGTACGCGTTGGTCGGTATATTCTGTCGCGTTGTTTTTAATGTTTTTATTTCTGAACATTTTATTAGTAAATCTCAACTTGTCGTGAAATTAAGTAAAACATTGTTTTTGGTGTTTACTATTAAATATGAATGTTGTACAAAATATATTAAAACTGAAAGATGGACATAAGTTGGGTTATGAATAAAGTACAAGTAGTTTTTTGTGTTTAGGTACGTTTTAGACGGTGTTGTATGTGAGAGATTTTGGAAATTTATTCAGCCTCAAGGAACGACATCGCAGCATTTGACAGATGTAATTTTAAAAGAGTTACGATGTCTGAAAATTAATGAAAGTCCTGAAAAACTGATAGCACAAAGTTACGATGGAGCATCAGTAATGAGTGGTGCTTTTGGAGGTGTACAAGCCAAAATTAAAAAAAGTTATCCTTCAGCAAATTTTATTCATTGTTACGCTCATCAACAAAATTTAATTTTACAAAAAGCATGAAGTCAGGATAAAAGCATGAAATTTTTTTTGCTAATTTACATAGCTTTTCTTCATTCTTTGGAAAATCGCCAAAAACAACAGCCATGTTAGATAATGTTGTTAAGGTGAGATTACCTAAAGCGGCTCCAACACGATGGAATTTTAATACAAAGTGCATAGAGACTGTTTATACCTATCGAACAGAATTATTATATTGTTTAGAAAAAATCATTGATAATGAATCAGAAAACAACACTCTAAACCAAGCTATTGGTTTTAAAAACTACTTACAAAATGAACATTTTCTTTACTGGTTAAATTTTTTTCATTTAATTATGCCTCATTGTGATATATTGTTCAATCAATTACAAAAATGTAATATCGATGTCATAACAGTAAATAAGTGTATTAGCGTTTTTAATAGTAAAATTGAAGACATCAGAAATAAAATTTTGAATAACTATTTGGAGGAGACATCCATGCAGTCTGCCCAGAGATGTAAAACGGAAGAATCAAAAAGGAGAATTTCATTAGAAGTTTGTGATATAATTACATCTGAGATCAAAAACAGGTTTGGCTTCAGTAATCATTTAGCAGTGTCTCAGTTATTTCACGCAGATCGATTTAAAGATTATAAAATAAGCTTTCCTCAAGATATGTTTAAATTAGTTAAAACGGAGTATCCAGTCATAATCATTTGAAACTTAAAACTGAATTAGAAGTATTATATAGCCGAGAAGATTTTTCCAATAGTGAAGGTGCAGTTGCTTTGTTACAGCTTTTTATTAACAATAATTTGTGCAATACTTTTTCTGAAAGTGTCAAACTTAAAAATCTTGTGTACTCTCCCTATGACTACCGTCGAAAGTGAACGTTGTTTTTGCACCTTAAAAAGAATAAAGACATTTTTAAGAAATACCATGGGTCAGGAAAGGTTATCTTCTTTAGCTATGCTTACCATAGAAAGGGCATTAATAAAGAAGATAAAAGACTTTAATGAAAAAGTAATTTACCACTTTGCATCTCAAAAAGACCGGAGGATCGACTTGGAATTTAAATCACTTTAAAAGGTAGGTAATACAGTAAACTTTTCTAATTGCCCTCCCTATCTGTTGACCCACGAACCGCCACTGATGCTATGTATATCAGTACATTTTCTTAAGCCTCTTTCTAGACTTTATTCATTCCTATATTATTATTAACTATCTCCCAACCACTTGAATGTAATGAATTTTTTTGTTGAAATGATGCCATCTGCAGATGCATTTTATTGAAAAAAAATCACCAGTCACAATTAGGGGTTTTAAGAAAAACTTATGTGAATACTAGTTACGAGACATCTAATTAAGGATTTTGAATCATTTCCTAAAAATGTATAAGGTGGCCAAAAATTATTTTTATTGATTTTTCTCAATTTTTTTCAAATGGAACACTGTATATTTTCCAACGATGTGATGTAAGCTTGCGTCATATTTTAAATAGGTACCTTACTGCATTACAAATAATTTTTTTATAGAAACAACATCCATCCATAAACTACTAACAACAAAAAAAAGTATTAAAATCTGCAAAAACAAGCAAGAAAATGTAATGGCAAAAATTAAATTGCACAATAACAATTCAAATTAATAATATGAATGCTAAAACTACTATTACGTTTCTAATCCCAGCTAAATCACACGGTCAACATTAATAATAAGCAACAAAGCAGTTAACCAATTTTATATCTCCCAGTTCCTCGTTTCCAGAAGTCACATAAAATAACATCAAAATTTTGAAGCCTCAATCTCGAGATGAAAGTCAATAATCCCTTTCACGCAACAATAACCCTTATCCCCATACTGAATACAAGCGGAATTATCTGCGAGGGTTGGCAACAGATTAACCAACGGTTATTGGCTGTACCTAGTAATAAAACCACCCTTATACACACTTCACCCAATAGGGGTAGAGTATGAGGGTGCTGAAATCTGTATCCTTACGATAGTAATGTTTAAGGCTCTTGTGGAGGATACAGTGGGTTTCAAGTATGAGGAAAATCTTGCAATATTTGTTTAGTTGTACTTTGTAATTGATCCTAATAAGTGAGAGTTCGTATCTTAAGAGATTTGTTTGGAGAAACGTATTTGTGTATATCCAGATTTTATTTCACACCCTTTTTGTAATGAAAATGTCATTTCCCAATGACCGTGGTCCGTGGGACACTAGCAACGTAAGTATTTTTATATTTGTGTTTTCGGTAAAATTATATTCCATCAAATATTTTTTATGCTCTGATATGTAGTTAGTATTTGAAATGTCAAATATCTGGATCAATATATCTATATACAGAAGCTTAAATAATGGAACCAATTTGACTTTTTGAGCCTGATCATTTTTTAGCATCAGTAACTTATTTTCCGTTTTTTGTAAATTCCCAAAAATAAAAAAGTTGTACCTGGGCAAAATACAAATTTCCTGAATTTTCAGTAGGTCCATACACCACCACATTATGCATTTCTTCTTAATACTTTCATGAAATAGTTCCAAATGTGGACTGGAACTATTGAATGGCCAGCAAGTTCCCCAGACTTTATGCCATTAAAAAATTGTGTCAACGGAGAAAATCTATGTATTTCATATAGTTTTGTTGTATACCTATACACTGTACAAGATGACTCAAATTTGTGGGGATTGATGTGTTTCACCCACTTTGCATTAGGTCAATTTTCAACGAAAATTCAGTGGTTCAAAGTTCAATTCGATATCTCTTACCGTTTTCGAGATGTAGGGCCATGGATTTTAGGTAGGTCCTATAACTTTTTTATTTCTGGATATTCTTTGAAACAGTAAAAACTTTTTTTACGTAGATTAAAATTCTATGAGTCGTGCTCTATGCACGGAATTCCACTTTTTTTAGTTGGAAACCATAGTTGGCTTTGATTTAAAAAAAAAAACAGGGGATTTTTTCAAGGTTTACGTAAATATACAGGGTGATCTACCACGAGTGTGCCAAACTTCAGAGGCTGGTAATTTATCAAAAAATAAATGGACTTTCATTAATAAACATATGTCCTAAAATGCATAATAAGGGAGCTACAACCCCTTGAAGGGGGTTGATGAATATCAATTTTTCGATTATAAGTCCGATATGGTGGTTGATTAAGAAAATGAAATTTTCATACATACGGCCCCGATGTAAGCGCATAAAATTACAAATTTAGTAATTAACAGCTTGTTTTATTGAGGTAGTTTTGAAGGGTGAGGTGTAGTTTTTTACCCCAAACTTTTTTTGACGTCACTTCCGAAGCAAAACTTTTAAATAACATTATTTCCCATGCCATGACTCAGAAAAAAATATTTTTTCAAAATTTCTGTCACACCAGCTGTTTTTGAATAATTTGCGTTGAACGGCAATAAGGTTTTTCATGGTCAGTCCATATAATATTTCTAATAAAATTTGGATCATCAGCAAATTTATTCAAAATCCAGCATATTTCACATGAAAAACCTTATTGTCGTTGAACGCAAATCATTCAAAAACGGCTGGTGTGACAGAAATTTTGAAAAATACTTTTTTTCTGATTCATTTCATGGGAAATAATGTTATTTAAAAGTTTTGCTTCGGAAGTGACGTCAAAAAAGTTTGGGGTAAAAAACTACCCCTCACCCCTCAAAACTACCACAATGAAGCAAGCTGTTAATTATGAAATTTGTAATTTTATGCGCCTACATCGGGGCCGTAATATATGAAAATTTCATTTTTTTTAAACACCACCATATCGGACTTATAATCGAAAAATTGATATTCATCAACCCCCTTCAAGGGGTTGTAGCTCCCTTATTATGCGTTTTAGGGCATATGTTGATTAATGAAAGTTCATTTATTTTTTTGATAAATTACCAGCCTCTGAAGTTTGGCACACTTGTGGTAGATCACCCTGTATAATTTTTTCATATTTAATAACGATGACAAGTATTTTTAATGTTAAAAAGAATATTGGTAGAGAAAGACAGTTGATTTTTTTCTAGTGTGCTTTGGAATTTTTTAAACGTGTGTCTTAATTAAAATTATTAAAAAATTCGTGTTTATTATTATTTACATTCATATAAATTCATTGTTTTGTTTTTTGTTTAAACCATAGATTGCTTTGGAAACAAAATTTAGGTTTAAATGTCAAATTAAATTTAAATCAGTTGAGCAATCAAAAATAGTGTGAAAAGTATATGATTTTATGTTTTATTGAGTACAATAAAAATTCAAGACAGGCAGAAGGGTTATATTTTAACAAATATCCCGTAAGACGTCAACCAAATAGGAAAATATTTTTAGAACTAGACAAAAAATTACAGAACTTCAGTTCTTTTTGTAAGATGGGAGACTTGTCAAGAAATATAAACCGTTCCGTTTTCGGAAAATTCACGGGCTTCATGAAATCTTACATTTTGTAATTGGTTTATTGAAAATTGTGGAAGATATGCAAACTTTCATTTGAAAATCATTTGGAGAGACGAGGCAAAAATACAAATTGTGGAAATCCTACTTGTTGTTAATGATAGATAAATACCATCAACTTATAGTTCAAAGACAAAAGATAGATTTGGAATATGTTGCAATCAATTTGCGTTGAAAATTAACCTCGAGAATGTAATCAGCGTTTCTCTACACAATGCACAAGTGGGTGAAACAAATCAGTGTCCACTAATGCAGGACACCCTGTACAACACAAATAATAAAATGACGTACATATATTTAGGCCAGCAGATAAATTTTGATTGTGAAATGGAAATATTTTTACATAAAATGAAACTATCATGACTCGATAATATTATGTAGTGAATCTCTACACGTAAAAATACCCCCTTCTCGACCTAGAGTCGATAATTTTTGTATACATATAGTATTTTGGACCGTAAAACGCGAATATGTATATAGCTAAAGTTTGCGCAAGAATTTTATCGAGAGTGAACATTTTTCGCCGCTCTTTCACCAAAAAATAGAGCTTTTTTTTTAAATATCCGTGACCCACTGTTTTCAATACCTCCAGACACACAATTTGGAAGTTGCTAATATTTATATTGTTTAAAAATTATTTTTTTTTTTCAAATAAATGCTTATCCACTTTTCTACTACAAATTGTTGTAGTTCTATCTCGTCGTTTGTGAGGTATGGAATAAATATGCGGTCAAAATTATTTTCCGTTTCAAATACCTACTAATTTGATTAGGTATGTGCTGTAATATTCACGTAGATACCTAGACCTTTTACATTATACACAAAATGTTTGTGTATGTGTGTACTGTGTAAGTAAAAAATATTATTTTATTAATCTTCGTTGGCAATGTGAAGCCAAATGTTCGCTGCGAAAATTTTAAATATATTTATATACCTAATAAAATAATTATTACAGCCACTTACCACCAATCAGCGTCGTCAGGTTCTCTATATTGTTTCTGGACACTAACACAACAATTTCACTAAAATGCCCGTAATAAAATAGTTTAATTTCCCAATTCATTAATAAATCGACACTTTGTCGTAAAGGAATCAAGGCGTGATTGTTTTTTGTTTTTGTTTGAGTGCGCGTCAGAACACCAAAGCATACTATGTTTTAGAATTCTTAAAAAACGTAAGAAACGAAACCATTTTATGTAATGGAATTGTTTTTACTTAAAAAAATAAAAAGAATTTGCCTAAAAACAATTGTTTACAGGACGTGCCATTTCGATTACCTACTGTGATAGATTGTACGTTTCTGACCTGTCTTTTACAGCAAATTTTATGATAATAACAAAAATTGATTTTTTTCTAAACTTTTTTAAAAATATTATTTTTACCTATTTCGGCGAAGTCCAGATAGAAATTGTCATTAACCTCAGCTAAATACACTGTTTTGGTCCACATTCGTTATTTATTCAGGACATCTTTTAGGTACTATTTTTTTATAGTCAGTGGCGTACTCAAAAATTTTTATGAGCGTTTTTTTGTTAATGATCAGGAACATTTTTAAAAGGAAATTATATACAGGTATTTTAAGAGAATCTAAACAAGTCAGTGAATAACCTTATTTTCAATTTTTAAGACTTAATAAGATCTCTATACTTTTCAAAAACTTGGATAAAGGAAATATACCTACTAACCTATTTAATTTTTGCTTTCACCATTGACTTTTTCATCAAACAAATATTATATGAATAGAAAATGGACCTGACTGACCAACGGACATTTTTAATTCTTATTAAATCGAATTTACCTAAACTTTCTCGTTAAGAACCGTAAATATTATTATTATTTCTATTATTTTTTTCAGGGACCGGACTTCCCAGGCTACCCAGCAGATATAAATGGCTACCCCGGACTTTGGGATCCCCACCATTGTCTAGCCGGGCAAAATCCAACCTTAAGTGGGTACCCTGATATATTAACAGCTTTTAATTCAGATTTAGGTAAAAAAGATTTTATTTTCTACAACAGAGGGTGTAATCAATATCACATTCTATCTAAATTATTTTTATAGTTAAAATAATGTATTTGGAGCGATTTAACCATGCTTATTAAATTTTAGATTTAAAAAAACAATAATATGCTTTCATATAATAAGTTAACTACCTATGTCAGCGAAACCTAGGTATATTGCGACAGGACGTCCGGGGTAAGACGCTACGGAATGCAGAGCCGGATTAAACTTTATTGTTTGCTCGTTTAGTTTTGTTTACATTGTTACTTCCTAGCAAAAACCACGAGGACATATGAGCATTTCTTGCCAGGAAAGGATGCGTATGAAATATTAGTATAGAATAAAGAGATTATTTAAAAGGTAACAAGAAAGCTTTAAAAACAAAATAAAAACAAAAAATATACTCACAAAATAGTAACAGAAACAAATATTTTTCTCAATAAATGAACTAAAAATAAATTCTAATAGTAAAATTGTTAGTATAATAAAAACAGAGACATATTTTTGTCAAAATGGAAAAAAATTAGTAACATTAATAAATAATAACATCCTTGAAAGAATGTTTGTTAAGCACTGAACCACGAAAGCACAAAAATGGAATTAAATAATGCAGTTAATATCACCAAATTCACTTCTTCACTTCATATCAATTCACTCTACCTCACCTCTGCTTCTTCCTCTGAATCCTCGTCCTTCTCACCCTCTTCTTCATTTTGAGATGAACTACTATCCTCGTTCAAATTTATAATAAATATATTTCCACTATTTATATGAAATTTGGCAATTTTTAAATAATCATCCTCAATTGTAATTACTTTCCCAATCTTCCTTGTTAATTTTCGACACTTCATTTTGAATTAACTCTACAACTTTTTTATCGAATTTCGGAAAATATTTCCTTTTCTGACATTTTTCTTCAATTTACACCAAATTAATTCAATCGTGTTGAAAATACACCAGAAATAGGGCGGAAACACTTTGTGGCCATATCTCTCCGCTACATTATCTATAATATACTTATCATAATTTTCATTTGCAGGACTTCCAGCAGTTGTGCTTTATTATAATTTTCTTCATAAAAGAGATCATGTTCCATGAAAAAACTCCAGCTTAGTAGGAATTTTATAGAATTGTCTCGAATGGTACTTCGCATTTTCAAGAACAATAATGCTATTCGGTTTTAATTTTGGAATTAGGGTATTTTCAAACCATTCCTCAAATATTTCTCCCTCTATGTTCTTGTGGTAATCCACGGTACAGTCTTCCATGTTTTTTCCGCACAGTTTCAATGCATTATCAACCCATCCATCAACTAATCCACAGGGTAATATAATCAACCAAATCCCTTTATTATGAGGCAATGAGATTGGTTGACATTTCCTAGATCTGTCAGTCCATCCTTTTTTTACGGTGTCATGAGTGTCATACCAAGTTTCATCTATATAATAAATTGGTCTATTTTTCCTTTTGAGTTCTTTTATCTCTTCTAGATATGAATTTCGCTAATCCACTATTCGTCACTTTACATAATCTCATTGTGTTTATTAATAGTTTGATATTTAAATCCAATTTTTTCCAGCTAAGTTTCTAAAGTTCTTTTGGTATATTTTAGATGATAATCTACTTCTTGTAATTTTCTGTCTACCACGTCAATAGTTGGAATTTAATTTTTCTGATACTCGTCGTAAACTAAAGTTCTTAAAAGTTTTGCTAACGATGGGTTTTCGAATTGACCGGCGTCGGATCTTTGTTTTCTTGGGACGCCACCTTCTTTCACCAGTTTGTGTATTGTGGACGGAGAACGTTAGTCAGAGATGCTGTTTCATCTAGTACATCCAAATCATACAAATTAGGGTCATTAACTGGTTGCTTCAAAAGGTTATTTTAAACATATTAAGGCAAATTTGTTTCACCTGCTCGTTCAAATGTAACCGATTTTTTCTTACAGAAAACACTAATGAACTTTGATTTTCTTTATCATTGTAATCACTATCACTTTCATTTTCACAAACACAATAAGATTCAGACGTAGAGGCCTCCCACGGTCGAAACATTTTTACATCAAATACCTTCTTAAATTATGTTCAAAAACACACCAGCAAATAAACAGATATGAAATAATTATTACTCATATTACACTATTACACAACTCACTTCAACACGATAACCTCCTTAAAATATTTTCAAAAACACGCCAGCAAATAAACAGATATTAAATAATTATTATTTATCTTATAATATTATACTTACAATATATCAGCACTGCTATAATGATTCGGTAACAAAATTAAGTGCGGCTCTGAAGTATCACAGAATGTAAGTGAAACTCCGCCTCGGTCGCGTGCCAGCAAAAACAACAATCATCGTTCTCGCTTTAATGTAAGCGGTGCAAAAGACGGAAGACGTCATGTGTTATACATTTCCTGCTCACATGTCGCGTCTTGCTCCGCACGTCCCGCACCACAATATAGGTTTCGCTGACTATACTTTTTTTCGTTATTGTTAGATTATATAAAATTAATTATCATGTATTTTTATTGCTCTCTGTACTCAAACAAACATTTTCCCAAATAAATTATTAACTCATTTTATCTATTTTTCTATCATTCTCCTTTATCACTTGATGCAACTAAACGTGGCTTAATATTCATTTAGTTTGGCAAAGGCAGCAATGTGGAGGATTGGTAGCTAATCGTTTGGGAAGAAATGGGACACCGAACGGGTCACAACCAACAAAGAAAACAAGGAGAAGGGTGGCGACCATCGCACAACGGAGGGCTGCTAATATCAGAGAACGACGACGAATGTTTAACTTGAATGAGGCATTCGATAAATTGAGGAGAAAGGTAAAAAAAGTGCACTGAATGAAATAAGTTCTTGATACTGCATTATATTCTTTACAAAAAAATGTAAAGAAGACCGGGTAACAATGAGACAAGGGGAACTATGCGACAGTTCCAATTTTTACAATATAATTTGGTCTACGTGAGCGGCATCTTGTGACACAGTGCCTAAACCTACCTGTTTTTATGTTGTGTAGTCATAGTCTCATTTGCTTTTTGGCAAACAGAAAGACAATAAGGTGAGCTACGCTCTACAGTTTAAAGAAATTCAATAATAGTATACCAAGTGTTCCATTTTTGACGTTACATTTTGTAAACTTCAAACCGCGAAAACTTGCTTAAGTCAAATGGAACACCCTGTATTTTTTTACATCAAGTTATGTATAATTAAATTCCTTTTTTTCTATATAAGCATTGCGGGGTTTTAAGTTACAACTTTTTAAAATATTTGCGATTTTCTTAGAAATTCAAGAATTTTTAGTACAAATTTTATCAAATTAGCCATGATTAGAAACAATCGGTAATGTCAGTCATTCTCTTATGTCAAAAAATGCCACCGCGTTTAAATTACACCCACGACAACTTTTTGAATTTGTTTATTATTTATGGACAATGTGATAAAATAATATCAAGAATTTGTAGTACATTTGCTACTCGATATTCACAAAAACGGAAACCGTCACCAAACACTGTAAAACGCATACTGGATAATTTTAAAAACTATGGCTCTGTCAAGGCAAGAATTCAAAAGCGGAAACCTATTGTTGATGACGAAGACGTAGAAATAGCAATTCTGGGATATTTTCATGCATTTTCAATGATGTCATTAAGACAAGCTGCTCTGGAATCGGGGCTATGCAAGGATTCAGGTCACAGAATCTTAATTAAACATAAATTTTACGCGTTTTCATTCCAAATGGTTCAACGATTAAAATAAATAGATTTCCTAAGAGAAAATTTTTGTGAATTTATTCTAATAAGATCTGTAGGCGACGATTCTTATTTGATAAATATTATATGGTCAGATGAAGCTAAATTTACCAAAAAAGGACTTGTTAATCGACACAATTCGCATTATTGGAGTGACTCGATTCCTCATGCGTTCAGGGAGCGAAATTTTCAAGAAAGTTGTCAGTTCAATGTTTACTGTGCCATAAGAAACGATAAAGTGGTGGCATTAGAATTTTATCAGGAAAATTTAAACAGTAAGTTATAAAGATTTCTACTTCTGCTAATATGTATAGGTAGTTAATTTTTTTGTTTTTGTTTTTTTTAGGTGAAAGATATCTAAATATTTTACAAAATTTTAATAATAACTATTTAGAAAATTTACCTCTCGCCGAACATAGAAACATTTTTTATCAGCACGACGGTGCTCCCCCACATAATGCGTATTTGATAAATAATTTTTTACAAGAAACTTTTAACGATCAATGGATCGCCAATAATGGACCTTTCCTATGGCCGCCTCGCTCGCCCGATTTATCAATTTTAGATTATTTTATTTGGGGAACTATTAAAAAAAAGTTTATGAGAGCCCATTAACAATTAATGAAGATTGTATGCAGAGAGTAAGAAATGCATTCCAAAACTCATCATAGGATTCAATTAGAAGAGCTATCCATGAAGAACTAATCCGAAGATGCGAAAAATGTGTGGAGGTTCGAGGGCGGAATTTTGAACAATTATTAAATTAAAGTGGAATCATGTTTTTAGTTGATTTTATCTTAAACTATTTTAGTTAATGCAAAGTGTCTTCAATCCAATTAATAGGCATGTTACAGTGTTTAGTGTTATTTTCCGTTTTTGTGGATATCTAGTAACAAATGTACTTCAAGTTCTTGATATTACTTTATCATATTCTCCATTAATAATAAACAAATTCAAAAAGTCTTCGTGGCTGTAATTTAAACCCGGTGGCATTTTTTGACATAAGAGAATGACTGACATTACAGATTGTTTCTAATCATGGCTAATTTGATAAAATTTTTACTTAAAAATTCTTGAATTTCTAAGAAAATCGCAAAATATTTCAAACTTAAACCCCCACAATGCTTATATCAGAAAAAAAAGGAATTTAATCATACATAACTTAATGTAAAAAAATACAGGGTGTTCCATTTGACTTAAGCAAATTTTCCCGGTTCCAAAAATGGAACACTTGGTATACTATTATTGAATTTCTTTAAACTGTAGAGCGTAGCTCACCTTATGGTCTTTCTTACTGCCAAAAAGCAAATGAGTATCTTTTACACAAAGAAAGTTA
The DNA here is from genome assembly GCA_029963845.1 of Rhamnusium bicolor. NCBI lineage: Eukaryota > Metazoa > Arthropoda > Insecta > Coleoptera > Cerambycidae > Rhamnusium > Rhamnusium bicolor. The sequence continues at coordinate 424,158 of JANEYF010003098.1, read as the reverse complement.
TAAAGGTTATTGTAAACCATTACACCTGTCAAGATTTTTTAAAATTTTACCTAGCAAGGTCTATGATCGTCCTAATCCTACAATAGAAGATAGTCCGTCAGATCAGATGTCATCTGAGTCATCAAATGTAATCGAACCAGAGTCAACAGTTCAACAACCGCCAACAAAAAAAATTTATTTTGCCGAAAGAATTTAGAGGATTTCCGAAAGCTGGCGAACACAAAACTAATTGAAAGGGCAGGAAAAAAGGTAGAAGTTTCGTACCCACTGATACTCCTGAATTGAAGCTGCTGGAAGAATGTAAAACTATCAGGCAGTCAGAAAATGCCAAGAAGATGAAGCGTGCTGTTTTTGAAGCCTCTAATTCTAAAAAGCACGTTGAAGATTACGCATCCGAATCATAATCTGACAACGCATCTATAAACGAAGAAACTCCTATGAACCTGGAAGAATATATTAACAAGGAACCCGTAAAAGGGAGATTATGTATTGGTCGAATTTGTAAAAGGCGTTTTTTGTATTGGTCAAATTCTAACGAAACAGAATAGCGAAAAAGTAGACATTTTTTTTACGAAAATCAAGTAGCTTCATCACATCCCAAGCAGTTGACATTTGCTTAGTTAAAACTGACCATATCGTTATGGTTTTACCCAAACCAAGACCACTCGGCGTGACAAAGAGGCAGCAAGTTTTTATATGTATGTATATCGTAGCGGAAGTCTTGAACCTCGTACAAATGGTCCAGGACAATTGATCCAGGAAAATTAGTCTAAAGCAATTTCATCCTATGATTTTTCGGCCAGTAAATATTCATCTACTACCACATGACCCTTGTAATTTTTATCCTTACAAATCGAAAACATTCATTTTCGAAGTATAGTATTATTATACAGGATGCCTCTAAACCTTGTGGCCAAACCTTGGGAGGTGTTTCTACATTGAAAAATGAAATGATTTTGTTCTATAACAAAATATCAAATTACTGTGGACCAATTTTCCCGAATCAATTGTCCTGGGCCATTTGTACGAGGATGAAGACTTACGGAACCATGAAAATAAATTAGTTGTACTAATCTAAGCGGTTTCTGTTATTTCCCACGGAACATTTAAGTAAGTACGTAAGTAAGTTTTATTCGGTATCATTAGACATACAATGCTTATGTATAAAACAGGTCAAGTTAGAACTTAAGGTCTCAACTACAACTAAAATAATCTGTAAAATAATTAACATAAAGTAGATTAGAAGAAGTACAAGCATAAAATTTCGTATGTATAAGACAAACAAGACAACAAAGTGCAAAAATAAAAAATAAAACAAACATGTACAATGTCACAATTTAAAATCTAAAATTAACAAATTCTTGAACAGAGTAGGGCTCAATATCACATATATACCTGAAAACTTGCTTCTTGAAACAATTTAGATGAAAATTACTTTCAAATATGTAGAAAGCTTATTAAAAAATTTTATTGCCGCATAAAAGTGGCCCTTTTCAGTAACAGTTAGACGATGTTTGGAGAATGTATAATTTTCTTTATTTCTGGTTTCATAACAATGGCTAAATTGAGATGGTTCAAGTCTATTTTGTTATTTTGGTAGGGAACACAGACATTTAGCAAAAGTTAGATTTGAATAGATCAATTAAAAATAATTATTCTCTTAATACTTCTTTTAATAAATAATTTTTATTAAAGTCTTTATCTTTTTATTTCCCTTTCTATGGTAGAACTAGAGACTTTTAGTATTTTTATTTTTTAATAAAAAAATCTTTTAAATAAATTTTACACTTTAAAAATTAATTTAAAACTTAATTCTTCTACTTTTTTTTTTATTAGCTATTTATATTTAAATTTAAAATTTTTATTCTTTATCAATCTGTGAAATAACTGAGACACTGCTAAATGATTACTGAAGCCAAACCTGTTTTTGATCTCAGATGTAATTATATCACAAACTTCTAATGAAATTCTCGTTTTTGATTCTTCCGTTTTACATCTCTGCGCAGACTGCATTGATGTCTCCTCCAAATAGTTATTCAAAATTTTATTTCTGATGTCCTCAATTTTACTATTAAAAACGCCAATACACTTATTTACCGTTATGACATCGATATTACATTTTTGTAATTGATTGAACAATATATCACAATGAGGCATAACTAAATGAAAAAAATTTAACCAGTAAAGAAAATGTTCATTTTGTAAGTAGTTTTTTAAACCAATAGCTTGGTTTAGAGTGTTGTTTTCTGATTCATTATCAATGATTTTTTCTAAACAATCTAATAATTCTGTTCGATAGGTATAAACAGTCTCTATGCACTTTGTATTAAAATTCCATCGTGTTGGAGCTGCTTTAGATAATCTCACCTTAACAACATTATCTAACACAGCTGTTCTTTTTGGCGATTTTCCAAAGAATGAAGAAAAGCGACATATGTAAATTAGCAAAAAAAATGTTCATGCTCTTATCCTGACTTGATGCTTTTTGTAAAATTAAATTTAATTGATGAGCGTAACAATGAATAAAATTTGCTGAAGTCTATTTCACTATAATTCGTTGTAAATTCGGTCCGTAGCCTAGCTTTGGGGACAAGTTGTGGATTGACCCAAGATTTTTTAAATTCTATAAATAAATAATGTACTGAATATGAAATCCTGCGATCTAGATATTTGAATAGTATTGTGCATAAAATGAACTAGAAACTTTAATATATTTTTTAAGAATATTAAAAATATATATATTATATATTTTTAAACTTCAGAAAATGAATAGCTCTATTTTTTTATTTGTATGTGGGAGGTCATTGACCAAATGACCCTATAGAAGAACCACCAGTGAGTCTATGATAATAACAATTCAAAATTAAACCATGCTCTCTACATCCCAAATTAATATGTATTACCGTAGAATAAAATAAATCAGATAATTTCATTGTAGATTTAGAAAAACTCGTTGCAAGAAAAGTGTCCCATTGTTACCCAGTCTGCCCTACTACTTTACTAATAAAGATGGTTTCATTTATACCAATATCGCAACGATTTACACTTTTCTTTTTACAATTACACTTTTTGAATCAATTTTTTCTTTGTGAATTATTCAAATTGTTTCTTTAAATGCTGTTTGTTTTGCAGGTACCAACGTTTGCTTATGAGAAGCGCCTTTCACGCATCGAAACTCTCCGTCTCGCCATCACTTACATCAGCTTCATGACCGAACTTCTGCATGGGCACTCTTCGGACCACAAAAATTCTGATATTTACCCACAAAGAGAGTACATCCCTTATGGGCTCATCAATTGATCGAAAATCAGTCTTTTAATATTGGTCCTGACGGTTCTGCATATAATTTTATTTATCAGGAATTTCCAAAAATGTTCAACAAAATTTTAACGTATTGCTTTATGTGTTCTGTGATATTTTTTGTATTGTTAATATGAATAGTTAAGTAAGGTGTTCCTTTCAATAACAGTGCTTCCTGACGTCTTCCATTCAATTATAATATTAAGCTCACTTTAAATATATTTTTTGGCAATAATACGATAAGATAAATGTTTGTTGTTGTTTTTAACGATATGGTATAATTAGAAAAATAAAGTCTGTGTTAAATATTATTTATTTTCTGTAAGATGTAAATTAGATTATAAATTATAATGTAACCAAAGTATGACTTACTTTATTCCATTTTTAAATTTAAATATAAAAAAATCTTAAATAATATAAACCTTAATCCATACGTGTCTTCAAATTCTTTATAGTAACCTTGTCCTTTTCTCTGAAAAAGTCGAGAATATTAATAGATTATAGACAAAATAAACTACAGTTGATGGTAATAGATGTAAAATAAAATAAATCAATCGACATTGTTGTCAATGAAGCTAATTTTCCATCGACAATGCAAATAAAGGTCAATCTGTTTCTAATTTTATAGCAATACAAATTTTGTGCATACAAAATTTAATGAGAACAAAATTATGACAAAACAAAGATATCCCTACAAATAAAATATGTATTTAAAGTAACAAATTCTTTTCGCAATGTATGGGATATACATTACATTCCAGGTGTTTTTAAATTAGGGTGGTTTTTTTTTAGGAAAAAATAAATAGCAGGAATAATCTGATTAACCAACCACATTTGAAAGATTTCCTCAATCTTTGTTGTATGATAGTCTCTGTCATTGTTATTTGAATCAAGTGTACGATGGCAATCATATCGTCGTTAAGACGAAAAGACGTATCTCACTTAAGGGGCCTAGTCGGGAAAAAGCTTCGGATAGCTGTGTCACTCTCTAAAAAGTTTTTATACATGCGCCGCTGAATAATTTTGCTCTTGATTATATCTTCACTGGACATTTTATTTACCGACTTCATTGAGGTGCGATACCCGATAGAGGTAACATTTCCTTGCTCCATTTGTAATGACAAAGATACTTATTTAGAAAATTCTTTTTAACCAAATAGTACGGAATAAAAGTTTGAAACTTGCTGAGCATAATTATGAAGATTCATTCTAGACGACATGTATGAATTTTAACTCGAATTTTACCGATTGATATCATAATTCAGGAGCTAATCACGTCCAAATTTCACTTATATTTACAGTATAAATTTTCCCTACATAAAGTGAAAATTAATTAAAATAGATATACATGTACCCTCTAGTACACTTTCAACTACTGATCCTCCAAATTTGGTGTAATTTGACCAAACCGTATGGAAGAAATAAATTTTGAAAAATTACCTTACAAACACTGGTTCGATTAGCCCTCTTAACAGTACAGTGATTTTAAGAAAAACTGGTATTATTTTCTCGATAAACAGAAAACAGTTGGACACTCTTATACTATCTTTTAGAGTTTATTATGAATGGGATGAAAGAAACAACATTTGCTTTTAAAATTATTTTTAATTTTGTAAAAACCATTATTTTTTAATGTTAATTTGAGATACGCCTCTTCGTCATAACAATAATAAATGATCAGACAGACAGCGAAAAATCTCGTAATTTGCCACTTATAGTACCAAATGATGTTCTTAACAATGTTGTTTTCAAGTGGTTCTACTTTGAGAAAATTTTCTGAATGAATTTGGCTGGATTTGGCTCCACTAATATCCATGTACAGACTTGCGAGATCGGAGATAGCATTTCAAATTGGTTAATTTACATGCATAATTATATTGGCACGAAAGGCGTATATTGAAAATCACCTTTATTACTAGAACAAAGTGTATGGCAGATAGGCGCATCTCGAAATACGTCCCTTTGTCATAACATTTTCTTCAAATATCAGACATAGGTCCAAAATTTTATATTTTAAAAACGGTGTATAATTAAGACATCCCTTTTCAGTGGCGGCTGATGGATTTAGGTTGTACCATATCTCAGTATTGAAGCATGGAACCCAGGCAATATTTGAAGGCGAGACTGTCAGTACTGAAGAAAGGAGCTTTGCAGAAAAAAATTTGAGAAAAAAAGTTCCAAAAATGCGCTGTCACCCCAGATTACTTCTAGACTGTTAGTAAAATATTTGCAAACTATTTTTGTTTTTGTAATCAGGACAATTTATCACCCGTTTTTCTTGGTTTTCGAAAATTTAGATTTTTTTGAAATTTAAGTTCTTAATTGTGTATATTTTAAAATGTCATAACTTTACAAATAATCAAAAATTTCGAAAACAAAAAAAAAACGGGGTGATAAATTTTCCTTCTGATTCCGAAAAAAATTAGTTTGCAAATATTTCATTAATGGTCTAGAAGTAATCTGGGGTGGCAGCGCATTTTTGTACTTTTTCTCAAATTTTTTTTCTGCAAAACTTCTTCAATCAGTACTGATAGTCGTGTCTTAAAATACTGCTTGGGTTCCATGCTCCAACATTGAGATATTGTATAACCTAAATCCACCAGCCGCCACTGCGCCCTTTCATCCTAACAGAAGAAACAACTATAAGTTTATAGACGTATGTAACGCATTTTGGCCAAATTTTGAGATAAGCCTTTTCGTCTTAGAAATATATGGACATCACTTCAGTAATTTTACTAGAATATTTAACCTAATAAAAAAAATATCAATGCCTACTCTAATTTAAAAACATGTAGAATGGACTATATGTATATTTTCCAATGAATTAATTTTAATTGTGTGTTGACAGCAACTTTTTTTAAACGGCATCCAATTTTTTTTTATTACCTTATTTAATGTTTTTCTACACGAGTACTTACATGATATATACAGTGGCACCCCAACCTGAAATAGCATCTCTATCAAAGGCATTAATCAAAGCTTGCGACGTGGTTTCAAAAAGGTCCTCTGGCCCCAAATTAGGCTCCCAAAGGGCTTCACACATACCGTAAAGTTGGGCCGATGCAGTACCCCCCCACGACAAAATCATTAGGTAGATTAATACATCCAATCAAGTCCATATTGCAAATAAAAGGTTCATATGTTTTGGGATTCAACCCTGCTACCACTGGCTCAACGAAAAAGGGGCCAAAACGTTTCTCGTACAACATGTTTGATAACATCGCGTAAACACTTTTGGGGACATTAGCCTATTTTCTTTTAATTCGTAAAGGTTCTTTCTAAATCTTAATTTTTCCATAACAGTTTGTGTGTCAGTAGCTAACCCCGGGAGTCCGACGTAGAGGTGTGGTCCCATTTCGAAAATTTTTTGGAAATTAGTCGCTACTGTTTGAGCCTGGATACCAAATCTTCTATCAGCTGCAATTGCCACACAGTTTTCTCCCTTCATCGCCACCATGGCACCCCCATTGTAAGCGAGAATTGACTGAAATGTAACGTCGATTAATAATATATTTCACAGTATCAGGCAAGCTTAAAAAGCTGTATTCTTTTAATTTTAGAACTTTACGCGACAAAACATAATTTTGTGATCTAAAATAACGCTTTGTCATTAAATATAACCTCTAAAATCCAGAGATTTAAAACTTTGAATTTAAGCATCTAAAAGATATTCCATTTAATCTTAGTCGTACTTACCATTCTTATTTAATATTTATACAAAACGTATTATGCCGTTTAGTAAATATTTCAAGGAATTAAAAACTTGCTTTTCCTGTAAAGCTTTTACAAACCGACAAATAATGACAGATGACGGATCAATTTGGTAATAACGAAATCTGCCAGGAGATACCGCTAGTAGTGGCTCTCGCCTCTCAGTCGGTAAAGTTGTTTCACTTAGATTCAAAATATGCTTGTTAAATTTTTAATTTTCCGACTGCTGACTTTCGATTTTTGAGAAAAATGTTCGAAGAAATAATTCCTAAATCCCTAGAAGCCACTATTTGGACTTATTTAAAGGATCAAGAAGCGGTTTTGGAAGGTGATTTACACTTTGAGGAAATTTCTCCAGAGGATGAAATCAAAGGAATCTTGGACGAGTTGCTTTTCAAAGTGAATAAGAGAATTGCTTGTCGCGACAGATATGATAATCTGAAGCAATGGCACCATCAATATGCCTTGTTCGACATAAATGACTTTGTTTCTGATTATTGCATGGGTAAGTAGATACCAACCTTCAATTAAATCATTTTACAGCCAGATACACAGCTTGGTACAATAAGCAGAACTGTCTTGTTTCTTGTTAGACCCTTAAGACTGCGCTATTTGTACCAATTCTGATGCTGTAGAAAGAGAAGGTAATGACTACAAAATTGTTTGTTAAATACATTATATTAAGGTATATAAGGCATTACAAAAAAATAAAATAAAATAAAATATACATATCACTTTCCTTGCTTACAAACTAATGTATATATTTATGTAGGTATGTACACACAAAAAATATACACTTAATGGTTAGATATTAAAATTATACAGAATGTCCCGGCGAAGATGTTTAAGGTACAGAGAGCAAATGCTAGATGCTGATACTAGGCACACGAAATCTTTGCCAAACATTGTGTATATGAATTTAATAACTTAAAATCTATTATTACAACAAACAGGATTAACAAAGGTTAGGTTGTGGAAAAAACATCAAAAAATGCTTACAAATGTAAAATTTTTTTTAAGATGATCGATTTTTATTTCTCTAGTTAACATTTAAATTGTTGTCTAACTAAAGATTTCGCTCGTTTTGCAAGCTTTCATGGCAAAAAATAATAGTAATTTGCAATTAATCTAGGGATAATTTCTGCAAACTATGAACAATTCAGGGTCCGGCTTTAGTAACGATTGCATTGTTTTACCAGTTTGTTATAAATATTAAGAGGTGGCTTAACCTGGATTGTTTCATATAATTGCAAATATTTTTAGAATACCCTTTGGCCTTTGTGATTATTTCTGTGCATTATCGATGCCAGCATTTCTTCAAGCAACTCACACCCAAGTTTCCATAGTTTACGAGATATTTATATTTTTATCCTAATTTTCATTACATGATGCCCTGCTCCGGCAGAAATAAACCTGTCATTATCGCATGTGCCGTCAGAAAACAAAATACTGTTTATTTTTTGTGTAAACGATCGTTTTAAAGTTATTTAGATGAATTATGTCCTTGCTGTATTAATTTAATCTATTGTGGGGATACTTGAACTACAATTGATTTACCACCAATTACATTTATAAAGTTTTAGAATAATTTTAGTTGCCGCCAGTTTAATAACCAATGATATAATGTACGACATTCTGTGGCCTAGCCGGTATTGTCATATTTCCTGATTATTATGTTGTGAAATATTATTATATGAAAAATATTTGTGATTTTTAACTATTTCGTGAATTTGTACTTATAGTCCAGTCACATTAGTGGTGTCACCTCGGAATGAGAGATAATAAGCTGTAAACTTGTATAAACCTTTATTTTGGCGTTCTAAAAGTTGTCTCAAAAGTCTCATAAAATCTCGTGTCCGCGTCTTAAGATATTCAAGATTAAAAATAACAAAAATCGGTTTTTTCCAAATATCTCGCTTCCTATGGTTTTAATGACATTTGCATTTATTATAAAAATTGTAGAGAATAAAATACTCTACAACTTTTGTCCCAAACATTTTTTTTATATACTCTACCGTTTTAGAGATAGAGGGCGGAGAGCGCGCCGCGCTTACCTATTCAGAGCATAATGCAAGGTCAACCGTAAGTCCCAGTAAATAATACACCGTATAAAGTTTATAAATCATTAAAAAATATATAATTATGAATAATTTGCATTGTTTATTAATTAATACATTATATTTAACGATATTTTCCATTTATTGAATATATATTTGTTTAATATTAGTTACCTTTCCGTGTAATGAAAAAATTGTTGAGTGGAATACTTTAAGTATGTATATTTTAATTATATTCTAATATACATGTTAATTATATTTTAAGTAGAAAAAGAATAGAGTAAATACATTTTAATTATATCTTTATTTAGAAATACTTTTTCATATATTTATTAGAGTTGAAGTTCAAATGTGGGGAAGTATTTCAAAAACTTTTATAATTAGAAGGACTTGAGTCTTAATTTTCTTCTTCTTCTTCATCATCGTCTTCCGGTCGCTCGAAAATTTCCAATTCAATATCATCATTTTCGTTGTCAAGGATATTTGTCTCTAGATCTTCGAGAATTTCGGGGTCAAATGTACTATCTTCATCGAGATCGCTTTGATACGGTGAAAAATTGAGGCACGCTTGATCATTACACTGGCCACAAGCTAAAGAACATTGCATCCCCGATTTCCTGCATCCGCAGCGTGAACCACAACCATTCTTGCAGTTGATTACACGGAAAGTAAGTAATATTAAACAAATATATATTCGATAAATGAAAAATATTAAATATAATGTATTAATTAATAAACAATGCAAATTATTCATAATTATATATTTTTTAATGATTTATAGACTTTATACGGCGTATTATTTACTGGGACTTACGGTCGACCTTGCATTATGCTGTGAATAGGTAAGCGCCGCTCTCCGCCCTCTATCTCAAAAACGGTTGAGTATATAAAAAAATGTTTGGAACAAAAGCTGTAGAGAATTTTATTTTCTACAATTTTTATAATAAACGCAAATGGCATTAAAACCATAGGAAGCGAGATATTTGCAAACATCCGATTTTTGTGACCTTTGACCTTGAATATCTTAAGACGCGGACACGAGATTTTATGAGACTTTTGAGACAACTTTTAGAACGCCAAAATAAAGGTTTATACATTACAAGTTTACAGCTTATTATCTCTCATTCCGAGGTTGACCCTCTTTTTTGGCTTAAGTGACTGGATTATTATTATATTAACTTGCATACAATATAAAATGCAAATATTTTGTAACAATCTATTGGGAGCTATTTAATTCACACGGCGACAGTACTTATAACTTTTTCTACCATGTTATTGATTTCTAAAAGTTGTAAATCAACCACACTTCACGATTTTTTAATATAAAACCTTAAACTTTAGTCAAGAAATAAATTTACAGTACCGTCTTCGATTTCACTGGCTATTTGTGTTACGACACAAACCTAGTCGGATGACGTCATAGGAGTAAAATTTAACTTATTATTTTTTAACCCTTTATTGGGCTCAAAAAAAAAATAGAAAAATATTTAGTAAGCTTAGACTTTCAGACTAGCAAATAAAAAGAGGTGGGAAATGCCCATTGTTGACTCTGAATAAGGAAAGGAAACCCTTTTATGCCTCAGAAGATTGTCTTATCCGTTCGCTTATTTCTACTTAACGGTTTACATCATAGCAGATGTTCTATAGTTGCTCTTTGACATTTCTGACCAATTTTTGGTTTAATTTTTTACCTCTCTGCAATCTTTTGTTTCCATATTTCTAGATGATGAGCTATTCGAAAAACTATCGTTCAGGGAAACCCTGTTGATCAGTGCTCTGGATCCAGATGTATTTTGTAAGGAAGTTGAGCCTAAAGCCGTTGGTGGATTATGTTTAGACATACAGATGGCCGAAGGGCATCAGCCAGAAAAAAGAGAGCGACCAACGGATGCGCAGCTGGACAAAGAAGTGCTTGAATTATTGCAGAAAGCTAAACTAAGTATAATAAAAAAAACAAAGCATAATCAAATAAAAAATGGTTTTCAAACTGTCCGATTTTTTATAATTTTTTTAATAGTCAGAATTGAGTGTAACATAAAAATTAGCAAAAAAAACTGATAGTCAAAAAAATGCAATTTGTAGAGAATTTTATTGTAAAATGGCAATGACCTTTTCCGAATATTAAAGTAAGAATCGCAAATAACTGAATTTTTTTCAATTGTATTGACTAATTACCTCACATTATAAGACCCAATGAAATAGCAAGAAAATTTGGACCAATAAGAACAAATTTTTAGCGAAAATTGCATTCTCAGTGAAAATTTTACATAAAATGACAGCGTAAATTGCATTGGGCTTGACAGCTCAAAACGTCAGTTGAATCATATTTCTTGTTCTATGTTTTGTTCTGGAAATAGTCTAATAAATATATTTCGAGCATTAAAAATAATCTGAAAATTCAGCATTCAAAGCTTGTTGCCTTTAAGAAACCGCATTCGTTCATTTTGAGGTGATTTGACTGAAAAAGTACCGTCGACTGCGTCTCAGGCACTTTTTGTCAAATTACATCAAAATGAACTCGAGCAGTTTCTAGGCAACACATTTTCATGCGCTGAATTTTCGATAATTTTTATTGCACTTAATATATTACTACAGAAAAGTGATGTTTTTTGGTTCGAATATCTGGACAAAAATATCACCTTTTTTGCTTCAACCGGCAATTTTCCCTAATCGTACGAACAACTGCATTTTTCGTCACAAATAACTATTTTCTGTACACACAACATAAACTAGAAAAACTTCAATAAACATCGATAAAAAAATTCTTTAGGTCAAATTTAAGGCATTTTAATTTTTCAAAAGCAATATTTTTTAGTGGCGGTACGATCGCCCAGTATAGAAGATAGTGATATAGAGCAGCAGCTTCAAGAGAGGCTGAAAGAGTATGAGAGTTTTTTGAAAAATGAAATGAAACAAAACGTAAAAAAATATGTAATTCATCTGTCTTCACAATTTGATGCTAATGGTTACAATGCAGGTTCCAGGATCACGTCTTGGGTGGATAGATATTTGCATACTCTAGAAGAAAAAAGAACAGAGTAAGAAACATTATTTATTATGAACAGTTTAAACATTTTCTTTCACAAAATTACAGTCAAAATTTATACTAATCATTGAAATAAAGTAAATCTCACAATACATTTAGGTTTGTGCAACAAGATGATGTGTTGAACGAAAAATCTATATACATGGCGCTACAAAATAATAAATATTATATCAAGAATGCCAGCTCTATCGACAACATTGAAGACCGAAAGTACTACAGCCTTGCAAAGATGCACGATCTGGTATCTGAAGGCGCCAACTTCGTGCTTATGAGATATCTAGCGGTAATGCAATACATTGGAACTTTTGAACTATCTACGATTTACATAAACGGAGATTTGTGCAGAAATATCTATGTACGTCTGTAGTTTTGTGGCGGTTTAAGATTTAATATATTGATTTTTATTTCAACAGGGAATGCACTGGCCCGAAGCCTGGTGAAGTCAATGGCAAAACCGTAGACGTATGCAAAATCTACAGGTACATCATCGAGGAATGCGGCATAGAACACCATTGCGTAACAGTTCTCACCACTAATGGTAATTTATTACGTAATTATCCAAAACTATTAATTGCATTATAAATTGGTGAAACCATAAAAAAATTGCAATATGTTTTAGGGAGAATTGTAACGCAAGAATGGGAAGGCTGCGACTATATTTTAAATATGAATCCATTGCAGTTTATACAAAGCGGAGCGCCCAGCTCGTACGACAGATTGGTTTTGCCGAAAACCTGGGAACACGACATGCAGCTGATGTCAAAGTATCTGGATTGCAAGGTAAGCGACACATTCTTCATGTTCTTCAACACGTACAACTTTTTTTCCTGATCTTTGACATGATCGCTGATGCAATTGTCTTGTATTTTCAAACTACAAAGCATTTTTTTTTGTGAAAGTCCTAAACTCACCAAAAGATTGTTTCTAGACTGCTGCGGAATGCCAAATGAAAACGTACATGGCAGATCATCCCGAAGTTAGAGAGATGATTGCAGATTATGTGCAAAATATTTTGATGTTAAAACCAGTGAACATTATGAGTTTTACGATGGACTATTTCCAGAGTCTGTATCCTTGTAAAATGGCTAGATTAACGTATATCGAAGATGTAGAAAACGAAGAGAGCGGTTCGGAACTATCCGACTGATATTTACCAAAAACTCTATTATCATTTGAATTTTACATAAATTCCTGTAACATTTCAAGATTCTACGTGTATCTTGTTCATTAAATACTTACCTAGTGAGGTTAGTTATAATTATTTTTGTTCCAAGGTATAACAGATGCCGCATATTGTCATATTATCGTGTAAACATTGCAAATGAAATGCATGTTTGCAGTTGAACATAGCCATATTAGCTGCTCGGGATGGATCTGCAACACAAGTTAGTATTAAAACTATTGTATTAAAAAAAAATAATAATACATACCATGTGCGATTAATTTCCTGTGACAAGCGCCACATACCACCTCGTCACATACAGAAATACCTTTTTGATGCACTTTCACTAGCTTTTTTTGTAAATTGAAATAGTCAGACACTAAAATCTTTTGGCAGCCCTCTTGAACGGAAACCTAGAATAAATCCTGTATAAAATGCTGAACTGCCTCAAGGTTCTCACCTAGGACCAATGTTCAAATTGCCTATGAAAATTTACCTGCAAGTTGTACTGGTTTAACATTTTGACTAATGAATTCTTCAAGCCTGGTATCTTCATATCTTTCTTTATTTTATGTACCAAAACCGTGGGGTCCACGTACGTCCCTATGCTTTGCAACAGAAAAGTTACAAACTCTAAAAAATATATACATTTAAACCAAAGACATAATTTTTTTATCCTATAAAAACCTGGTTTGTCAACGCAGTGATCTATAAGATCATTCCACAAATCAGGATCATCGTGTTCCTGGCAAAAGGAGATGGCGTGTTGCATGTCTTTCAGTTCGTTTATTATTAACTCCAAGGCTTCTTTGGTATCGCCTATTCTGCCTTTAGAACAAAGAAAAAAATACAAATTAAAATCGTCATAGTGTGTTAAAAATTATGGACCCTAGTACTGAACTCTGTGGTACGCACCTAGTAAATATACCATCTCAGGATAGTACTTCTCCTTCTGGCATATGTCCAATGCCTCCTGGATTGGATAATGATCAGACTTTTTTAAGAATGGTAACAATTTTGTTCGCGCAAATATGGCATACAATTTTACTAACTCCTTGTGATATTTTCCTTTAGGATTTTTCTTATCGTATTCATCCAAGTACTACAAAAACCAATTGAATTTAGATCTGGCGGGTAAAGCGGTTGTTTTAACTTACCCTGTAAAGGTGCAATTCGTTTTGCCTCAATTTTTCAACTATTTTATCCGAAGATATTGTATTTTTTTCCAGCAACAACTCGATAGTTTTCTTGTGATCCAAGTCCATAAGGTCGATCAGCATGTCCTGTATGACACCATAAAGATCGTGTTTCTGTATCAATGCAAACACATCTTTATGCTTTAGCCTGTGAATTTGAAAACGTCACATCATTGCTTATTAACGCTAAATATAACTTACTTTAAGTACATAGACAAACTTTTGTCGTATTTCTTTTCATAACTATACAGAATAGCCAAAGCCTCTAAATATATGTTTTTGTCTATTTCACAATTGAGCAGGTGTTCAAGAACAGCATTTATAACAGCGGCAATGTTGTAAAGTCCTGGGTTCCACTCTTTAACTAAATTCAGAAAGCCCTTAAAACAAAAACAATTAAATTCAAGGTTGGACTACATTTATACCGTTTTTACCTGCGAGTCCAGTTTAAGGTATTCATAAAGGATCATTTCATAAATATGGGGGTTCAGTTTTGAGTCTAACGTTCTCGGTATGTATGGACTTACAGACCTTAAAAATTCAGCATAATTTTTGTAACATACATGAAAACCTATGTTTCATACCTGAGCTGATGTACGCTGGCAAATTTGTAAATTTGGTCCTCCCACAAATTTGGGTTTTTCCCGAAAATTTTGAGCCCCAATCTGCCGGCAGTGTCGTACATTCCTCTATTGAGTAAATGGTCCAAATAATCTGTACCGACAGACTGAACGGTATGCCTGTTGATGCTACGGCCGTCGTTTTGCGTTAGTATGTCCAACGCCTCGTCAAATTTACTAAAAACATATAAAAAATTAGAAATTACAACGTACATCATATTTACTTACTTGTGCTGAATGAACCATTGTATCCTATCGTCTAAGTCGTAAGGACTGGCGATGACCACATCTTTCGGTGCGACAATGAAAAACCTATTTTCCTCTAACAAAACATCTAAATGATAATCGTTCACGCTGTACTCCTCATAACCTCTTAAAGATAAACTATCTGTACAAATATCTGTATAATCATTATCTCTATACTCTACTATATATAACTGTGGACGTAAAGACTTTTGATTCTCATCTAATTCCTTGGGAAAGCCCAACAGGACTAGCTGGTGGTCTAACGGGGCGATGCCGCTGATATAAAATTCCGTTTGAAAAGTCGAAACTAAAAGAACATATTTTAGCATCTGTGAATACCGGAAGTTAATTTCGATCAATCTAGGGCATTTGCTCACCTGGATCCACCAAGTATTCAGGTAAATCCCGATTTGCCAGTTCTATGTTGCTACGTTTTCTTATAACACAAACCCTTACAGTGTCGACCCAACCTATTAAAAGTGTTCTGCTATCTGCCCATCTCAAGTTGCATCTAAATTTGTCTATTGAAATCCTGAAATCATATTTATCATGTTTTAAAATCCATTTTTAACTATAATAAAATTGAGATAAATGTTCAATGCTTTACATAATAATAACCATATGTTAGCACGAGATATGAAATTATATAAATGATAACAATATCAGTCACTTTATTGCACAACAGATAAAAATCTGAGGCAAAAAAAAATGATTAAAAAATTGAACTTTTTAATCGTTAATGCGTAATATTTGTGCATGAACTTTAGATCATCGGCAACCGAGCATTTTTCAATTTATTGCAAATGTAAAGTTTTCATACAAAAACGAAAATGTAATGGACCAAGAATGGACCCTTGAGACACAGCCTTACATGCGTAACTCACCCAGGGTGTTCCTCCCACTTAATAAGACCTAATGAGCACCGTGCATTCATATCATAAACTCTTACGCCTATATTACTTGACCATGCCAGAAAATTTTCACCCCAGCACAGACTCCTAACTAATCCCTCGCTTTCACATAACACTGTTGGACGTAAACTGCCCAGAAATGTGCGTTCGTACAGAGTAAGCTTGTCATCACCTTAAAAATTACATGTGCTAAATTGTTACATTGGAGACTAAGATGTGTTCTAGTACCTGTAATAAACCTTTTATTTGAGCCGTATTTGTAATAGCAGGGGTCTAGGGCTATAGTTTTGACTAATCTACCAAGATTTAAGTGCAGATTGTTTTCTTTTTGAGAAAAGACTGTGTATGAAGACACGGCCATCATCCGAACAGGTTGCTATGAATTCACCATTGGAATCGATTGAGATCTGGTTGACACTTACAGTATGCGCTTTTAATTCTTTGCCTTCTATGCTGTTACCTTGGTGGTCTAATATATGGATGATGCCCCAGTGTGAACCAAGACATATGAACTAGAAATTAAATAGGAATTTTGTAAGCCATTTTACTTAATATGTAAATTTAAAAACCTTTGGGTGTACAGCAATGCATGTGGCTGAAGATTTTAACAAAATACTTTGCAGATCATTGGACAGTCTTACATATTTTAATTTGGGCTCAATCTCGTCCTCGGAACTCTCGGTGTCGCTCATATAGTCCTGAAATTGACTAGTTATTAAAAAAATCGATTGACATAACCTAGAAAATTGAATATAGACCAATAAATGATAATTTATATAATTTTGCTCTGTTGTTTCTTACATTTACATTGCTCTCAGACATCTTTGTTAAATGTCCAATATATAAACGTTATCATTTTCCAAACAAAAGTGAGTAATCAAATATTGACAAATCAACTACAATTTTGACAACTGACGGCCAGTGACACCAACTTGGGAATCTGGTAATCCACCAAAATGCACAGAACGTTTTAAAAATGCTTGTAATGCAAATTGCAATGAAAAATATCATTTTCAATAACGAATATTAGTGATAATATTAAATGGGGATTCGTATATGGAAAGGATTTAAGAAACAATCACCTGATACAGTTTTGGAATTGCTAGCGCAGGTCCGTACTTAGCACTTTTAGGAGATGGGCGGCTATAATTCTTCTGGCAGTGTTAAAAAAATACGCTTTATTATAAAGAAAAAAAAATACGCTTTATTATAAAGAAAATATATGATTGACAGAGAAAAATAATTCTGAATAATTTATGCACTGATTGGTTCTTATTCCTATTATAAAGAACCAATCAGAGTGCAAGTTATTCAAAATTGTTTTTCTTATTCAATAACCCTTATTTTCTTTTATAATAAAGCGTATTCTAATGACATTTTTGGGAAGACGAAAAAATATTTTGAATATAGAACATGATAAAACTAAGATTATAATAGAGAAAATAATCGGTTTTAATGCTTTACTTTGCATATCAGTAAATTGAACTGAAAATTCGTGACGTCACACACCGAAAAGTTTCCAAAAAAAACATATCAATGACAGCGACATATGTAAGTTTATGTTTTGAGATGACAGTTTAAAAATAAAACAAAAAGTTAACTGTATATAAAATAGATAATGAAGACTACTGTTTTTAGTCTCACCAGTTGGCGCCACTGGCGAGTAAGGAAGCTGTCAATAGTTATTGTTAGGAGCGGAACAAGTTTATAGGGTTTTATTATAATTATTTCATACACCAGAAAATAAAAAACTTGTAATTATGCTTCAGTGTTGTGCAGTTCCATTTTGTTCGGAAACAAAAGGCGGACATATGTTTCCGAGAGGCAAAACTCGCCTAAAACAGTAGTTGGTAGCGATTCGCAAGGATAACTTTACTCCTTCGAAACATTCGTGTGTTTGTAAGAAACATTTTAATCTTGACAATTATGCGTTACCAAAGGAGTCTACTACAGAAAATCGTAAGTAATAATCGTTAATAACACATTCGTTGTTTTCATCATGCTCTTTCTTGATATAATCTAACTTCAATGACATAAGACACCTCTGATAGGTACAGTAATTTCCCTACTGAGCAAGTAAATTACTACTTTCCCCTTCTGCCATCATTGTGTTAAATGTTTTTCAGCTAATTTTTATAAAAATCAGTAAAAACCCGCGTTAAAAAGCCATAATAGACATTAACGTTCAGCGACATTAACCTTAACCTACACTAGCGCCTCTCGTGGTGAATTCAAGCGCGATAGCCCTCACTACATACACAATAAACGAAGAAACCTAGTCAACTGTTTGGATACTGATCAGTATTACCAACGGAGAATTGACCACTTTTTGAGTCCATTGCCAATTTTTTTATAGGCATTTAAACTTTTGGTTTATTTATTTATGTATTTATTTATTAATTTATTGTTTATTTATTTACTATTTATTTATTTAGTTATTTATTTATTTATTCACGGTTTTTTAACTGTGGCTACATTGCAGAAGTAAATATTAAGAATATGTTGTTGTTCATTATAATTATTGCACATCAGGTTGCTCAAAAATCATTTTAAAAACCTTTAGAAAAAAATATGAAGTTTTATCCAACAATAACGATTTTAATCCGTAAGCTTCTCTTAAAGTTTGACCGTCATTTAAAAAGTTTCACATTCCGAAATACAATTAAAAACATCAATAAGTTTTTTCCTGTATGTGTCAACAGTGAAAACAACTCTAGATGAAAAATTTCAACGAGTGGGAGCATTACTCGGAATTCTATGTTCCATAATTCTATTTGAAATATCGAATCTTTTACTAGATTTTGAAAAAAAGTCCATTAAGATGTCCTGACATAACCGCAACGCCGTCATAGGTTTGTGCAACTAATTTATTTTTCAAATCAAATTTACCAAATTCGTTGATGATTAATTTAAATAAACTGTCCGCGTTTCTTCCACTATTCACAAAAAAAAAACATCAAACCTTTCAACAATTTCAGCGTGCATTACATATCTAAAAATTACGGAAAGTTGAGATTTACAAGTAATGTCCGTCGTTTCATCAATTTGCCACGAGAAAAATTTGCACTTATGTAGTTCTTCATAAATTTTGCCTTTAATAATGAAACTAACACTCTCAATTAGGTCATTTTGAATTGATTTAGACGTCCCGGAAAAAACAGTGGCGTTATTCAAAAAGTTCTCTAATTTTGCATCATACGTTTTTAAAAAAATCTATTAGCTCCTTGAAATTTCCTTTATTATACGAATCGCGTTTTTCGTCATGTTCTCGAAAAGAATTTTCTTGAGAAGTTAAATATACATACAACGGCATCATTTAATCTCTTAAATATTTCCCTATTTTCACGGACTTTTTCATTAAAATTTTCTATTTCTCTTTTATGCGCAGAATTCAAGAAATTTACAATATTTTGTTTACCCAACATTTCGAATTTAATGCAAGATGAAATATGCTCCTGAGATTTTTCATGCTTTTCTAAACCTCGTGACAAGTTTTGAAAATTATTAAACGCGGTCCTGCCCCAAATTGAGGATTGATCATTAGTAAATAACAAACATTTCCAAAAATACAATTTGTTTCTAATTGCTGATGCCGTTACCTACTCGATTTTTTTGATAATTGCTATTGCTAAACCCACTGTTTTGTTTACCACTTGTGAAAACTAATGACGGCATTGACGGTGTAGGTGTGACCATTTTTTAAATTCTTACCTTTTGATCATAACTAAAAGAACTAAATCCATTTAACAACAAATAATCCACCACGTCTGGACAACAAGACATGTTGGGAATATTTTCACCTAGAGCACTCATTTTTCAACACACCTGTTAAATATTTTATGTATGTTTATGTTGTTCTCCCACCAAACCACAAATCGCCACTGTCTTTGTTCTATAAACTGTTGTGAGAGAGGGGATCAACGCTCAACTGAAGTGTACATGCGCTAGAAAGAGATGGGATGCTAGAGGCTAGCTGCCCTAACTTTACAGATCCAGAATGTTTGCTGATACACGCCATAATTCAACCTAATTTCAATTCAATTGAAATGAGGTTCAGTTCGCCGCTAGCCTCAGTTCATCGAAGCAAGCGCGAAAGCGTAATGAGAGACCGGGAAATATGCATACGTGGAGTGGACTATACGGACTACAATGTTATATGATTTTGGAAAGGAAATGCAAAATTTTTTTTACATTGAAAATTATTTAATAAATTATAAACAACATTGAGAATTGAGATATACCTAAGTAGAAATTTCTACTTGTGAAAAATATTAGTTTGGAGATATTCTGCTTCTTCCAAAATTGTAGAGGAGGCTCAGCCTCCCCTGCCTCCCCTGACCAGCCGCCACTGAGGCCTTTCAATTACGATATTGTTAAGAGTATAGTCAAAATTTAGGTTTATGCTTTATTAGAAAAAGTCATAACATTGCACTTCGAGATGTCTTTCCTTGTTATGCCGACAAGTTTTTAGTCGAGCGTATTACATTTTTATTATAGTATTAAACGCTGTTACATTAATAAAATTCTATCTGGCAACAATGCTTCACATTTATTTATCAATTTACAGGTTTAGTAGTCGTGGTTGGTCACTCCCTGACTACGGACCTGTATTAGAGATTACTCTTGTCTTGTTATTTGGAGACTTTATTGTGGTTAAGTTTGTTTGGCACTTTTGACATCTACTAATGATATCATAACCCAACTTTTTTTTATGTTCAATGTGATATTTTGGTTTTGAATACATATTTTCTTATTTTTGATGTAAAAATTTTACCATAATGTTAAGATCATATCTTACTACCCTGCCGCACACAAAATTCGTACTAATAGAAGGTAAATTAAACATGATTCTATCGTTGTCATTAGAACTACAAAAGTTGTCTTTTAGACTCGATTGAAGAACGAGGAAAACCAATATTTGATTTCTTAGTGAAGAGTCATCTGAATCGAGCGCAGACTAACGTGCATTATTTTGTGTTCCACGGGAGTTCGAATAGGGCAAGTACATGTTTCGGGTGAAAACGTGATCTTACATGATTTTGCCAGTGATGTTTGTGGATGGGACACAAGTAAAAATAAAGAGGACCTAGAAAGTGTTGCTTCCAGACTTAATGCTGGAGATGTGGTCATAGTCGATTCTCTGGCGCACGCCATCTTTCAGTACGGTCTGGCGGAAACTTACAGGGTTTTTAATCTTTTGAAAACTAAAACAGGTAAATATATTATTGTTGAAAGCACAAAGTTGACGAATCTATTTAAAAAAATTTTAGGTGTTCAGCAAATAATTACGTTATTCCACACAGATTTAGTAGAAGATAAGGACAAACTTAGTCGTTACTTTGAACATTTATCTACACTTAGTATATGTATCGAACCCAAATTTATCTCAGGAAATGGAAGAGTACATTACACTTACAAAAAACTAGGAGGAAAAATTATTAAGCAGGTAAAAAAAAACTAAGCAAATAGTGACTTTTCTAAATGCATAATTTTTGCACATCAGATAGAAGAATATAAATTTGAGGGAGAGGAGTTTGTCACACAGAAAATTGAGAAGCCGGACCCCAAAAAGTTATTGGAAAGTTCTATGCGACCAGAAGTTGATCCAGAAACGCTGACGACATTTAAGATTGGTTTAACTGATACAGAGAGAGAATCCAGGGATAAACTAGATTTGCCATATGTGTAAGTATTTTGTTATATATTATTTGTGTGCGGTATTTATTATACCCGACTACCCGAGAATCAGAACAACATTCAAGCAGACAAAGATATGGGACTTGAGCTAGTAAAAGCTACGCTTCCCAATATCACAGACAACATTAAAATATTTAGAGTAGGCCAACTTAAACGAAATAAGCAAACCAAGACCCGTGAAAATTATACTCGCGTCATCAGATGAAGCCATACACGTTTTAAGAAATAGGAACGAGATAAAAAAAGATAAAAAAAATTCAAGAACGTAATCGTCATAAGTGATAAAACTCCAAACCAAACTCAACACTATAAGCATCTCAAAGAAGAACTTGTTGCGTGCGTCAGTAAAGGTGAAACTAATCTAAGAATTTGATAACAATCTACTTATAGTAGGTGACTTTAATGAATCACATTTTAATCTAACAGTCAAAATCTTGTTAACTTGCATCAATTCATTAGCTTTTATAATTTAAAGCAATTTAACACAGAAGTAAACAGCACAGGCCGTCTAGATCTAGATCTAGTCTTATCAAACAATGATTGCCATGTACTTCATGATGACCTTCCGTTCGTTGAACATTATATTAAAGTTTCCCAAAAACCAACCAGTATTAGTCTATAACACAGAAAAGTTAAACTACAACTTTCGAAAAGCCAATCTGCCCCCATTATATACTCATCTTGCCAACATCGATTGGTCTTTTCTTGGCGGTCAAACTGATTTAAATTTAGCAGTGGAAGAATTTTATTCAGCTCTATACTCAGTATTTATTTTGTATGTGCCACTTACAAAAAATTATGTAAAGAAACATCCAATCTAGTTCACCAAAGAAATTATTAACGAAATCAAACAGAAAAACAAAATTTTCAATAAATTGAAAGTCTAACTCAGAATTATTCAAACAACAATTCAGTGCATTAAGAAAATCCATTAAAACCAAAATAAATATCGCATATAACCAATACATAAATAAAACAGAAAACTCTGTTAAATCTGATCCCAAATTCTTCTGGTCCTTTACACATAATAAAAAAGGCACTTCCAGCATTCCTGGACTTATGTACTACAATAATATTGAGTGTAACAGTCTTCCAGCAATTGTCAATGCATTCGCCAGTTTTTTTCAAAGTACTTATACACCATCTGTTCCCGGTAATCTAAACAACAATGCCTCTTAAATTTCCTCAAATATCTGTGAAGTCGATAAGTAAATCTTAAGTCATAGAAGCTCTAAAACAGCTTAAACCGAAACTTACCTGTGGCTACTGTCCCCAGTTTTCTCATTAAAGACTGTGCTCACGTTTTCGCTAAGTCGTTGCAAATAATTTAAAATCTCCTTAAATCTAACTCTTTCCCAACTGCCTGGAAAAGATCTAAAATTTACCCAATTCTCAAATCCGGTGCTATCAACAATATTTTGAATTATCACTTTACTGTCTAACTTTGCAAAGGCCTTCGAAATGTGTATCTATAACAGAATATTCCCTGAAGCTAAAAATATTATTCACACCGAACAACATGGATTTATTACTAAACGGTCAACAACCACAAATCTAATTTGTTTTACTCAAACCGCCAGTGATGCTATAGATAATTAACTCCAAACAGATACAATCTACACAGACTTTTCGAAGGCTTTCGATAAATTAGACCACGCCATTCTATTAAATAAACTAAATGACTTTGGCTTTGACACTAATCTATTAATATTTTTTCAATCCTATTTACACAATCGGTCGCAGTATGTTGAGTATAGAGGTCATAGTTCACACAATTTCACAGTCACTAGCGGTTCCCCTCAAGGGAGCAATCTCGCACCTCTGCTGTTTTCTATCTATATTAATGATATTTATGTTTATATTAACAGCAATGTTCTTTTGTATGCCGATGACTTGAAACTGTTTAGAATTATTAAGACCTTAAATGACTGCGAACTCCTCCAAACAGATCTGGATAGCTTAGGTTCATGGTGCTTATCAAATATATTACCTTTAAATAATCAAAAATGTAAATAGGTATATCACCTGAACAACCCTATTCAGTATAATGGGCCTTTTCACAGATTTTTTTTTATTGCTTTATGTGATAGTGTTTTATAAAAAAACTTGCCGTATTTTTTTTTTTGAGCACGATTTCTATCGAAAAAAAAAACAAAAGTGCCGAAATAAAGCGCTCGCTTTTACGTGACGTCACGCAACCCATCTTAGTGGCGAGTATTGAAATAACGCAGACTTCTGTTATGAGAGAATTGGTCGACCAATCAGTATCTCTCAAAAGTGAGATACAAACAAACTATAATAAAGGGCAAGGAAAATAAACTATAATAAAGAGCAAGGAAAATCTTACTAACGAACTAAAAAAAATACATTTAAAAAAAAAATAATAAGTGTGATTCCAACCCTGGACCCACCGCGTGCTGGGCGAGTATTTTCTCACTGTTTCCTTGCTGACAAACGATTCCAAAAGGATTTAATACACTGTTCCGTTGTCTGTCTCACTTTTGAGAGAAACTGATTGGTCGACCAATTCTCTCATAACAGAAGTCTGCGTTATTTCAATACTCGCATCTTAGTGACGTCAAAGGGACTACGACCTTGAACATGGTTGGTTCTCTGCTTTTTGACAGTTGACGTCGAAATTGACTGACAGTCGTTTCTTTTTAGTTTGGACTGTTGTGTGTGGAACATGTTTAAAAAGTGCTTTGTACCAACATGTACAAATGACAACATGAATTGTCCAATCAAAATTTTCGTTTACGTTCCACAAGATGAAAATAGACGAAAAGAATGGTTTAAAATAGCCAAAGTTGAGAAGCAGGTGACAAAAACCAGAAACATTTATTGTTGTGAAGATCATTTTGATGTAAGAAAAGTAGTTGTATTAGAAATTGATGCTAAATTATTGAAATTTTACAGTTAAAAGAAGATTCAAAAAACTGGTGTTACTATAAAACCATTGGTTCCAAACTTATTCTTAAAAAAGATGCTGTGCCCCATCTCAACTTGGAAGCAAAAGTTGGACACGTTCAGTCTCCAGACCAGTCGTCACAATTAACGCCATCAGCAAGAAAGAGAAAGAGTGAAACCGTAATAAGTCTGCCATCCATTAAAAGTGCAAAAAAACAGTTACTTAGTGTACATGATGACATACCATCCACTTCTAGACAACAGCAGACTCGACTTACTCGTACAAAAGACAAACATACTATTGTTGCTCATCCTCCGTCGGGATATTTTAATGTTACTCCACAAAGAATAAGTGTTGGTGTACAAGTCGACATACCTGTTAGAGAAGCAGAACATGTACAAAAAAGTAGTGTTGCTCTACAAGTCAGCATGCCAGCTAAAGGAAAAAAACATTTTCGCAGTGTTGGTGTCAATACTCGCATTAGACAAACTGACAAAGCAAGTTCAACAGTGAAACTTCAATAAATAATACTCCATTACATCGTGAAAACCAAACTAGAGATCTTGGAATTGAGTTTGATCAAAAGCTCAGTTTCTCATCTCATATTAATAGTATTACGTCATCCACGAAAAGAATGCTCGGACTCATTTTTAGAAATTGTAAAGATTTTAAAAACAAAGACTGCCACATAAATCTATATGTCGCTTATGTTCGCACGAAACTTGAATATGGCTCATAAAATGGTCACCTTACTACACCACTAATATTCAATAACTTGAATCTATACAGCGTGTCTTTATGAAGTACATGGCATATAAGCTGGGTGGAGTTTACCCAGAACAAGGTATTGACAACAACATTTTGTTAACGCGATTTTCGCTCTTATCGCTCGAAAGTCGCAGAACTTATTATTCATGCCTATTTGTGTGCAAGCTTACGAATCACTTAATCGATTGTCCTGAACTGTTAGCTCAACTAAATTTCCACACACCTCGTATTAACAGCAGGAATGAACAATGTTTTTGTCTTCGTACTCCTAGAACAAATGTAATGGAAAAATCGCCTAAGTAACAAATTTAACCAGTACTACAGTCAACTGATATTTACTCCCTTTCAATCGGAATGTTCAAGAACACCATTAAAAACCAACTTGCACCAATATAACACTCTCTGTAACCCCTATCTCTTTTTTTCTCTCTTTATTTTTAGCACTATCATAATAATTCATGTCTCTAAATGGACTGTTGCCGATTATTGTTCGACTGCCACTTTCTCTGCAGGCCCTCAGTCTCAAGAGGCCGAAGCCGTTGAGGTAATCTCTGATTTGTGTGCATTTCACAACTTGTATCAAGTCAACAGTATCACTAATTTTACTGGTAACATATTGGACCTTGTTCTCTCCAATGATGGCGAATCAGGGGTTACCTTGTCAGATGAGGCATTGGTCCAGGCAGATGACTACCATCCTCCACTTAGTATCTCCATTAAGGACTTTGTAGACTACACCAACTCATCTGGTCCTCACTTAAAGGATTATTATTACGTTTTTAAATCAGCTGATCTTACTTTGGGCAACGATTACCTTGGACAATTTACTGGGATGACTTGTTACTGCCTCATTCTCTAGTTAATATGGTAAATATTCTTTATGATGTTCTATATTTAATTATAGATATAGTTGTACCTAAGAAGAGAGTATCCCAGAGAAATTTTCCAAGGTGGTTTTCGCCGAATTTAAAAAATTTGATAATTTCGAAAAAAGCGAGCACATAAAACATTTAATAATTCTGGCACACGAAATGATTATTAGTACACTGAAAAACCGACAAAAACGTTTCAAAAAATTTTTTTAAGGTACAACCACATGGGACCTTCACAGAATAATAGATTAGGCCCTTGGCCATCTAAAATGGCAAATTACAACATTTTTTGGGAGGTCCAACTTTTTTTATTATGAAAAATGTCATAAATCTGTCAAAATTAATTTTTCGTACTCTTTCACACATCCCTCACGATATCTCCGGAACCAATTGAGATAATCAAGTTTTTTTTTTTTTAGTCGATAAAGGAAACGTGAGCGGAGGTGACTGAATTAATTTAGTCTTTATGGAAAACCTAGTTTTTTATAAAATTAGGTAATACTTTAACATTTATTTTTCTTGCAGTACTTTTTTCAGTAAGCTAAAAACTTTTTTTGTTTTAAGAAATTTTGCCACAGTATATGCAAACGGAATAAAATTAACACATCAAGGAAGTTTTAAAAAAAAAACGCAATACTCTACGACTTGTACGTTTCAAGTTATTGTTATTTGAAATTAAGTTTCTGCGGGCAGGATATCTCCCCCGGTTCTACTGTGCTTTAATCAGTGTGCTATGCGTGTTGTGGGTGCATACTATTAAGTATTATTTTTGACATATCTTTAATATAAATTTTATTTTCATAAGCACTTAGGTTTTACTTATCATTATTTACATTGCACATTATTTAAAATCCATTATATTTATACATTAAAACCTAAAATTGAATTAAAAAAAATACGAAATTATTTATTTTAAAACATAAATTTAAAACTTGTTATAAAAATATTTTAACAATCGTCAACGTCGGAATCTAAAAATATCTAGACAGTTCCTTGGTTGCAGCAGTTTGCATATTTGCACTCACTGCAGCATTTCAAACCTTGAGCAAAACAGGTACATCTGTTGTTACAGACCCTGTCGGAACATCTTATTAACGAACTTTGCCTTACAATATCGGGCACAGATTTTTGACTAGAAAAAGTTGCCTTCCAAACATTTTCTTCAAATGTCCAACCGTATCGAGTTGGATCTTCCATCTGCATGTATTCTATATGGCTATTGTACTAAATTTTTAATTGATACAGACACCTGGCTCCGTGGTCTAGAGGTAATGTACTTGCCTCAAAACTTCGGGGTCCCGGGTTCGATTCCCGGCCGAGGAACTGGGATTTTTCTGTGAGAGAGATTAATCGTAGTATACTCGGACATTGGGTGTGTGTCCATTGTCTCTAAATCTGTAGCCCTCTCCCCACACAAGGTCATTCCAGACCTTCAGGGATAAAGAGGGTTGTAATTTCATGTGGTGTTATTATTATATTATTATACCTAAAAAGAAAATAATTACATGTAGGTGTTTTGTTTCTTTTTTAATAGGTATGGGCGATCTAGAAAAATAATTATTACCTTTTTAAATGTTGTCTAAAAGCATGGTCAGTAGGAGGCAGCTCAGAAGCTGGCCGATTTGTACTTGTTGTTAAGTCCCATCTCATTCAGTGATTTTATATTTTTGTTTTTATTCTTATATAAATAAAGCGTATATTTTACCCCCTAATTCCATCGCTTTATCCTCTAACAGAAAAGGAAGGTTTTCTAAATCTTTTAAATTATTTAAATTTTTATATAAAACATAGAATGCCGTTTTCTTCCCTATTTTATACATGGCATTAGTTGTGTCACAACCAGTTAGGCAATGAATCGTTAATACTTTCTTGCAAATTTCCTCTCCTAAATTTGCCACAATATTGTTAATTGACAAAAAATATATATTCTTACTATGTCCTAATTGTATAAATATATTCCTTTGGGACATATCTGGTGTTTCACAGTAATAATGTAAAAGCAAAATCAGGACATCAGTATCAACAGATTTCACCAGAATTGTATTACCTGATTTTAATTCTGATAACATAAAATAAACATTCCATTGTTAAGCATTAAATAATATTTAAAAACTCAATAAAAATAATACTCATTCGCATTCACATTACACAATGAAAAGTTTGTTTCTAAATGACAATATGTATAATATAAGATTACTTGTATTCAATAGTCTACACTCTACACACTTGAGTGGCGCCGCAGTGAGTCGCATCTAGGATCGAAAAACTCGTAACTTTAAAAAAACAAAATCTCGAAAACTATAAGTCGTAGAGAACTGACTTTTTTTTTAAAAAACTTCCTTGAAGTGTAAGCTTTATTTCATACACATATGGTATGACAAAATTCCTTAAAATAAAAAAAGTTTTTCGCTTACCGAAAAAAATGCAGCAAGGAAGGTAAACGTTCCAGTTTCACCTAGTTTTACAAAAAAATTAAAATTTCCATAAAAACGAAATTAAAGCAGTGACCTTCGCCCACATTTCCTTTATCAATTAAAAAAAAATACCTATAATTATCTCGATTGGTTCCGGAGATATCATGAGGGATGTGTGAAAAAATAAGAAAAATTGATTTTGACAAATTTATGACATTCTTCGTAATAAAAAAAGTTTGACCTCCAAAAAAATGTTGTAATTGGCCATTACAGATGGCCAAGGACCTAGGCTATCATGCTGTGAAGGTCCCAAGTGGTTGTACCTTAAAAAAAAATTTTTTCAAGAAGGAAGCTACTTTTTCCCCGTTTTACGGTGCACTATATATTGAATTTACTAGACTACGTTCAGAATGCAAATCTTTGTCTAGAATATGCTATCAGAAATTTGTGGAAGATGCAGAACTCTCTCTTGTTAATCAAAAAAATATTAAAAATTTTTGGAATTTTGTAAACCAAACGCAAGAGCAATGAATTGCCACCTGAAATGTTTTACAAGTCTAAACAGTGTCATCTAGGACCTGATCTGCCTAATCTCTTTGCAGAATATTTTCAAACAGTTTATTCAGAAAAAAATTGCTCACTCAGTCAAACTGTTTCTTATGGCAGCATTAGTATTTGCAATTTCTCTATTCCTATTTCCAGTATTTATGAGGAAATCTGTAAGTCAGATACCTTTATAGGACCGGGGCCGGAAGGCATTCCTCCATGTGTTCTGAAATCTTGTTGTAGTTTTGTACTATCCCATCTTCTCCATATTATTTTCAATGTCTCATTGAACTCTGGTGAATTCCCTGATTTCTGGAAAGTCAGTTATTTAACACCTATTCATAAAGCTGGCAACAAGGCTGACATATGTAACTACAGACCGGTATGCAACCTCAGCACGATTCTAAAACTTTTTGAAAGTCTTATCTACCAAATATTTAACCTCGTTACTGGGTCGAACCATCATAGACGAGCAATTTGGCTTTCAGAACGGTAGATCCACAGAGCTGAACCTGCTTACTTATGTAGACTACCTGTCAGGCGTCTTGGACAGAGGGAGTGAGGTTCACTCAATATACACAGACTTCTCCAAGGCGTTTGACAGGGTTAACCATCCTGTACTCTTGAATAAGCTCGAAACCCTGGGAATGGATGGCACACTTCTGAATTGGTTAGCCAGCTACCTCTCGGGTAGATCTCAAATTGTCAAGATTAATGATTTCAGGTCCGATGAAATCAGGATTCCTTCCGGGGTACCCCAAGAATCTCATTTGGGACCTCTGTTGTTCAGCGTCTTCATAGATAATATATACACTTGTTTTAAGTACTCGAAATTTCTTTGTTTCGCCAACAATTTCAAGTGTTTTTTTATTTCTCGCACTGCAAAATTGGCGAAATGCTCATCAGACAGCCTCGACTTTTTTGTCGATTATCGGAGTTTTGTTCGCACCCTGCAGGAAACTGAAATACTATTATAGGTATAGACAAATCAGATTCTGCACCTTTGTACCTGTCTTGCTTTACCGTTTTGTGTTGTTTATTGTTTTGTTATAATACTTATATTTAGCATTGTCAGTAGAATCGGTCTAGCTGACAATGGTTCTTAGTTACTTTGTTAAGTGAATTATAACTTTTATCCTGTTATGTTAGTTTGTTATGTACTGAACTGTATTAATGTAGACTTTATAGAATGTTGTAACCATTATATTGGGTAAGGCCCGTAAATAAATAAATAAATAAATAAACTATATTTTTTGTGTTAGTTTTGTAATAATAATAATAATATTTAGTTTTTTTTTTTTTTTGTAATAATTGTTAAGTATTAGAAATACTAATTTTGCAATTTATATACTATGTAATTATTTCCATGTTTTTTCTTTTTTTTTTGTAGTTTACGCTATTCTTATATTTACACCTATTGTATTTGTCCTGTAAGTGGGTACATCACCTGTTTGGACAATAAAGAATTTATTTATTTATTTATTTATTTATTTATTTATATAAGTCTCGTACAGCTTCATGTGTGGCATTTTAAACAAGAATTTTTTTGTAGATATGAAGCATTAGAGCAGGAGGCACTTCGTGAGATCTATTACCAATTTGATGAAGAAGACGATTTTGATCCAGAAGACCCAGATGACGACTTGAGTTTTTAATCAACTACTATTTTCCTTACGTAGTACCGTGAAAATGGCCGCTAAGAAAGTTTGTCTTTGACAAATATGCAAAAAGCTTAACTCTTGAAAATAAAGTGCAAGAATTGAACTGGTCTGCTATGAATTTAAATCAACTTCGTCAAATATAGATCCACTTAAAAAATCTAGGCTTGGTTGTAGAAATAAACAGACCTGTTATTTAAAATTATTACAATGTTTTTTCTACGTGGTGTTAAATTGAAGCAAAATAGTCTTACCTTAAATGACATGCAATTTGTCCAAAAATAAATTAACCGAAGATAAAAATTCGAAAAAGTTCCTATGAATATTCATGAGAATGTATGTGGTCTAAAAATTCCGCCTGGGTACATTATTTAAATTTGGTACAGTACTTATACATTTATATACAGGGTGGAAACGGGGCACATCTTTTGAAGAAAAAAACAAAAATGCCATTGTCAAATGATTCATTTAGTAAATCGGCAGGTGTTTTAGTAATTGCACAAATGACCCCTCTAGTTTTGAAAAAAAAAGGGCCCAAAAGAAAATTATCTACCTGCCCATATATTGACCCTAAACTATACTTTGAGTATCTTTACTATGAGTTTAGCCATCCATTTTGGTGTTATGAATATTTGCCTGTTTCTCATAAATGTATTCTTAACAAATGTTTCTGAGAAAAAGTCTCTGTTATTCATTTCACATACGAGTTGCCTAGTCCTGAGGCAAAAGAGCCTTACGGTGTGGGTGGGGGCCCGCGTGCAATATCCTGATAATTTTCAAATACTAAACCTAAACAATTTTTTCTTCTGTTCAGATTTTGCAGGAGTCTAAATAGTCATTTCAGAAAAGGGTACAATTCCTTGTCTACGAACCTGTGGTTTTTCTTACTTACAAGAACACTTGAGCTTATAAAAAACTTAACTTGTAAAAAATAAGGACTTACTTTGACAATAACAAATTAGATCCAGGGTATTGCCATTTGTTTATGACAGCGGATGACTTTATTTAGAGAGATTTGAAAATTATGAGATACCGTAAGCTGCGTAGGCACCAATATTTTTCAACATCTCTAAAAACAATTCTCAAAATTTGTTAAGAGACATAAATAATCCAAAATGGATGGTTAACTTAAAAAAAGATAGTTTGGGACTCGTTGGCACAGGTACTAAAAAAACTGGGGGAGGGGGTTAGTGGGTACTGGAACCCGTCTATTTTGAATATTTGACAATTAATTTTTTTTTCTTCAAGCGATGTGACCAAATTGAAACACTGTACCAAATTTTAAATAAATATCTTACAAAATAAGTACTCGTTATTTAAAAAAATATATTTTTAAACTTCAAACTTTGACACCCTGTATATCGAACATGGGGGTCTAAAATGAAAAATGGCATTGTGAAAGTCCTATTATTTTTGCTCAAGGAATCCATGGTTACCGGATTGGCCTCCTTTTTTCCGGACCCCTGTATAAAAGGTACTCATGGGTGCAATATTTGGCTACATGTTTTTGGTAATGGGTACAAAAAAGTATGAGTGTTGTACCCGGGTACAATTTTTGGTTATGTGAAATTATCCCCAAAAACGCAATATTTTCTCTGAAATACCTGGGTGTCTTTAGGATTAACTGGATACTGAATGTCAATATCCGGGTATTGTTTGAAACTGGGTAATGCATACAATTTTTTTGAAAATCACCCAGTTACAACCCAGCTCTGCCTGTGTCATCAGAATCAACACCATGTAGATTTACATAATAGTGTAATTATTTTACAGTTTGTGCCGAAATGGCTTATATTTTAGGGAAAAAAATATGTTTGATGAAGTTATTGTCTTTCGAAATCGGACCAAATCTTGGAGTGGACCATTCAATTTCTGTATACTTCATATGGCTTTAGTTTGTTTTCATTATTACAAACATTCGTATAAGCTTAGGCTTTTTGCATTTATAAATAAGTTGTTGAAATCTTAAAAGTTTAGCCAAACAAGCGATATGTTATATAAAACTTTAATTTTTGTAATAAACAGATAATCACATGATATCTTTCATTTGAGTAATTGTTACATATATTGTTCAAAAATTTCAGCATAACTGATATTTAAAAACTTCCTTTGGCGGTTTTCCAACTCCTTAATTTTTTCAGCGTTCACAGTTTTCAGCTTTTCTAGCACTTTTAACAACCTATTTTTTAATACGATTGTTCTAGCTGCCCAGATGAATTTGTTTAGTATTAGATGTCGCTTGAACCAGGGTTCTATGCAGCAAACGTCATTTGGTGGTTCTATTACCTGAAATTTGTGATCATTTGAATGGTTATTAGCTTTTCAAAATAATTTACCTGGTGAATAGGCCTTTCTGTCCTCCTTCTAACAAGTTTTCCTGTACCAAAATTGCTGGGTTTTTCACAAGGGCAATTGATTGTACAATCCTACTTACAAAAATTAAAAACTTAATTATAATGCACTTTAAAAATTTGATAATTACCTCGCCATCATTGTCAGTCAAATCCTCACAGTCCAAATTGTCTCTATAATCCTCTAACAACCTTGTTTTGCAGCCAATTAGCGTTTCTTGATTCAGTCTATTGTATTTCTTACAAGCCTCAAAAAACAGCTTTTTTTTCCTGTTGTAACGTTCAAAATTCTCATCTCTATACTTGTTTAATGGTCCGAGTTGTTCTTCTTTTGGGCGAATTACCGGGGGATTCGCAAGAATTTTTTTGTGAACATCAGCGTGTTTTAATATTTTAATATCCTTGTTTTTTGACATTTTAAAATACACTAATTGACACACGTATAGCTTTTGTTAATTAATAAAGAAGTGTAGGGGGAAGAAATATGTAATAAAAGGAACTAAATAGGCCTTGGAAAAGAACAATTGATTATCAATTAGAGCAAATATGTCTTGTTATTCAAGAATAAGTCCTGAATTCACTGAACTTTTGAAATGCTAATTAGGATTGTTCTGTTGAAGAATTATGTTTATTTTTAGAAAAAAATTTCATTGAAATCGCGACTTATTTTCGAATAACAAGACAAATTTCAAATTTTCTCTACTCGATAGTCGATTGTTTCTTTCTAAGGCCTACGCATCTTCTATTATTACGTATCTAGATGGTGTGTAACACAAAGGCGTCGCCTGCAAAATTTCCAGGAGGTGGCAGAGTAAATTTTTTTAAAAATGCATCTGAACATTTCTTCACAGTGAATACTAAAAAATAGATTTCTTTTTGTAGAATAAAAAAATATATCTAATCTACAAAATATACAATATAAAAATATTTGTTTTGCTAGCATTGTCATTGCCACAGGGGCGGACTGGCTTTTAAAAAAGACGACGGCTCCTGGTCGACCAGAGTTTTTTCCTGAAAATTTGGGTGCGGTAAGCAACGAACAAGGAGAAAGATTTCATCAAGACATCAGGACAATAGAAATTCGTTTTCAAGAACGATGGAATCCAGCCATGATGGGTGGTTACTGTTGGTTTTTAAAGAGAGACGATTTGACCCCCCATAAAAGAAAAAAATTAATTGAGCATATGTTTTTCACAAAGTATTCTAAATCTATGTAAGTCTATGTCACAGTGGCGGTTCGTGGGTCAAGAGATAGGGAGATCAATTAGAAAAGTTTACTGTATTACCTACCTTTTAAAGTGATTTAAATTCCAAGTCGATCCTCCGGTCTTTTTGAGATGCAAAGTGGTCAATTACTTTTTCTTTAAAGTGTTTTATCTTCTTTATTAATGCCGTTTCTAAGCCTAGCTAAAGAAGATAGCCTTTCCTGACCTATGGTATTTCTTAAAAATGTCTTTATTCTTTTTAAAGTGGAAAAACAACGGCCACTTTCGACGGTAGTCATAGGGAGAGTACACAAGATTTTTAACAGTTTGATACTTTCAGAAAAAGTATTGCACAAATTATTGTTAATAAAAAGCTGTAACAAAGCAACTGCACCTTCACTATTGGAAAAATCTTCTCAGCTATATAATAAAAAATTCAGTTATAAGTTTCAAATGATTTCTGACTGGATACTCCATTTTAACTAATTTAAACATATCTTGAGGAAAGCTTTTTTTTATAATCTTTAAATCAATCTGCGTGAAATAACTGAGACACTGCTAAATGATTACTGAAGCCAAACCTATTTTTGATCTCATTGTCAGATGTAATTATATCACAAACTTCTAATGAAATTCTCCTTTTTGATTCTTCCGTTTTACATCTCTGGGCAGACTGCATGGATATCTCCTCCAAATAGTTATTCAAAATTTTATTTCTGATGTCTTCAATTTTACTATTAAAAACGCCAATACACTTATTTACTGTTATGACATCGATATTACATTTTTGTAATTGATTGAACAATATTTCACAATGAGGCATAACTAAATGAAAAAAATTTAACCAGTAAAGAAAATGTTCATTTTGTAAGTAGTTTTTTAAACCAATAGCTTGGTTTAGAGTGTTGTTTTCCTATTCATTATCAATGATTTTTTCTAAACAATCTAATAATTCTGTTCGATAGATATAAACAGTCTCTATGTTGTATTAAAATTCCATCGTGTTGGAGCCGCTTTAGGTAATCTCACCTTAACAACATTATCTAACACGGCTGTTCTTTTTGGCGATTTCCCAAAGAATGAAGAAGAGCTATATAAATTAGCAAAAAATACTTTATTAAAAAATGTAAAATAAAAAAGAAATTTTTTATTAAAAAAATCTGGTTGGGCCACCACCTTTGACTCCTCCCTTTACCTTTTAACTATAAACTTCGTGCGTTACCGTTTCCGTAAAATGTGTCAGGGACATTGTCCCCGCCAGTATTTTCTGTCTCTTTTGCTTTCTGACGATTCGCGCATAAGTCTATTTCACTTTAATTCGTTGTAAATTCGGTCCGTAGCTAGCTTTGAGGACACGTTGTGGATTGACCCAAGATTTTTAAATTTTATAATTGAATAATGTAATGAATATGAATGTAGAGCTCGGTGCTCGGAGGGGATACGAAATCCTGCGATCTAGATATTTGAATAGTATTGTGCATAGAATGAACTAGAAACTTCAATATATTTTTTAAGAATATTAAAAATACATATATTATATATTTTTAAACTTCAGAAAATGAATAGCTCTATATTTTTATTTGTATGTGGGAGGTCATTGACCAAATGACCCTATAGAAGAACCGCCAGTGTTATGTCATATACACCATTGATATATAGCAATAAATAAATTAGTTCGATGGTTGTATAGGGTAACTCGGTAACTGTAAGAGATACAAAAAAAAATGGAAGACACATTCTCGGTCTTTTTTTGAGACAGATTCACTGGCGAAAACAAAAATTTGCTATCATCATTTGTTTTCGAGTTATAATCAAACGGTCGATTTTTTTACTTTTAGACACGTCAATATCTTGGTTATTTGTAAAGTTATGAAAAAACAACCTTTACATTCTTTAGCCCCTTTTTTCTGTATAATACAGTGGCGTCGAGAAAATGAAAAAAATAGGTGCAATTTCGAGTTATGGTATAAAGTTGTATTTTTTTAAAATATGAATCATAGTTGGCTATGGTTTAGTTAAAAAGTAAATTTTTGTCTCTTTCAAACTATATGGTATATCGTATGTGGAGATGCTTTTGATGTGTAAGTATTTAATAGCGAAAAAATCTTTTAATAGATTACTTTTTGCGTTTTTTTATATTTATTCCAAGTAGGCGTGTGTCATCTATGACAGGGTTTATCCATTTGTCAGTAAATTGCATTTTAATAATTTTGTTTCAGTCATAATTACACCCCACTTAATCGTAAAAGTGAAGATTACGAGAAATATGATATGCTAGAATGCTTTATTCAAAGTATAATAATAAAAATTGTGATATTGCATCCGAAATATATTTCAATCTCTATCCAGAAAGAAGACAACCTAATAAAGCTATTTTTAAGAAGTTAAAAGAAAATATCATTAATTGTAAGTCCTTCAACAAGCCAAGATAAAAAAATTACTACATTGAAGATGCGGAAGAAACTTCTATAACTGTAATTGGAATGGCGGTTGCAAATCCTTCAATTCCAAGTCGTTAAATTGAAGCTGATTCTGGGATTTCAAGACGTCGAGCTTTGGGTATTTTGAACACACACAGATTCGGGCCTTATACAATAAGGAAACAACATCACCTACAACCAACTAATCTTCAGCGACGATTGGAGTTATGCATATAGTATTGTCAAAAAAGTCAACAAGATCCATTCTTCTCTAGAAATGTAGTTTGGACAGATGAAGCCTACATTAGCAGTGCAGGAATTTTTAACAGGCATAACGAGCACTATTGGTCTGATATGAACCCTGACCATGCCGTTGACGTGCTATCTCAGGGACGCTTTGGTTTTAGTGTTTGGTGTGCTCGACGTGGCAATCGAGTTTTAACATATCGCATATATCAAGAAAATCTTAATGGCCAACGGTACTACGAAATCTTAAACCAGAAAATTATTGAGGAATTTATGGACAATCTACCCTTAATTGAGGCAAGAAATCAGTTCTTCCAACAGGATGGTACACCACCTCATAATATCAGGTACCTTTCAGAATTATTAAATACCAATTTTGGAAATAACTGGATGGGAAGTAACGGACCAGGGGAGGTGGCCACCACAATCACCTGACCTAACGCCATTTGATTTTTTCTTTTGGGGCCTCATTAAAGACAAATTATACAAGAAAACCGGTACCGATATAAATGATTCCGGACAAAATTTTATAAACTGTGTGAATTCCATTTCAAATCTTCATATTTATAATGCAGGTCAGAATGTTATGAAGAGGTGTAATTTATGTATTGAACATAACGGACATCAGTTTGAACATTAACTTTAATTTAAATAGTTATTTTATAATTGTAAGGTATTATAAAAATAGATATAAATATCTGATTTATTGGTCTTGGCTTGTTGACGGACCCTATAATTATAATGAGATATTCTTTAAACCTCTTAAAAATAGCTTTACAAGGTTGTCTTCTTTCTGGATAGCGATTGAAATATATTTCGAATGCAATATCACTATTGTTAATTATTATTTTGAATAAAGCATTCTAGCATATCATATTTCTCGTAATTTTCGTAAGATACCTTCACTTTTACGATTAAATGTGGTGTAATTATGACGGAAATAAAATTATTAATACTGAAAAATGGTTAAACACTGTCATAGATGACACACGCCTACTTGGAATAAATATAAAAAACTCAAAAATTAATCTACTAAAAGATTATTTTCGCTATTAAATATTTATACATCAAAAACGACCCCACATATCATATATAGTTTGAAAGAGAAACAAATTTCCTTTTTTATCTAAACCATAGCCAACTATGATTCCTGTTTAAAAAAACACAACGTTATGCCAAAATTCGAAATTGTACCTTTTTTAAATTTTCTCGACGCCGCCACTATTATACAGGAAAACGTGGTTTAAGACTGTATAATTTGTTTTTTCATAACTTTACAAACAACCAAAATATTGACGTGTCAAAAAGTCGAAAAATCGAACTTTTGTTTCTAACTCGAAAACAAAAGACGATAGCAAATTTTTGATTTCGCCAGTGAATTTGTCTCAAAAAAAGATATGGAGAATTTGTCTTCCATTTTTTTGTATATCTTACAGTTATCTAGTTACCATACATCAAAATTTGCCCACCCTGTACGTCACAAAAAAAATTATCCACCAGTGTAATTGATCAGCCAATTTTATTAACAACAGCAACTATTCTGCACTCCTTTAAAATGATCTTCTATTTCATGCAAAGGTTTATTTTTTGTTTCTGGCAAGAAGATGGCAAGTGCCACTGTTCCAGCCAAACACAAACATCCGAACAACAAAAAGGTGCCATCATTACCCATATTCGTGAACATCCAGGGAGTCGGCTTCACCACAGAGAAAATAAAGGCGTAGTTGATCAGCGACGATAAGCCATTACCAATACCACGGTGTGCCAATGGAAATATCTCGCTCATCACAGCCCACGGGACGGGAACAAGGCCGATGGTTAGAACCGACATGTATACCACCAATACTACCAAAGCAAAAAGGGAGTAGTCATTTAAGTGTGGGTAAAATTTCGTACAAAAAGTAAAACCACTCAGCACGAAAAGTGATAGGGTTGTACCAACAGAGCTTAGTAGAGCCAGAGGTCTTCTACCCATTATCTTCATCAGATAGCACGATAAAACGGACACTATAAGTCTTATCAGATCCATTATGATCATCGAAGTGTATCCATCAAAAGAGTCTCCTATTGTGAGTTGTATAATAGTCACGTTGTAAAAAGTCATAGCGTTGTTGCCACACCATTGAACGGTGAAGAAAAATACAATCATTATTGCTAGGGGTTTCACAAATTCCCGCCTGCCTAGATCTTTTAGATAGTCCAAACAATTTTTCTTTGGCAACTCGGTTATAGCTGTTTGTCTCGTTAGCAATTCCTGCAATTCCAATTCAGCCTTCTTGTCGAATCCTCGGCACCAGTAGAAGGCTTTCTTCGCTTCTGAGATTTTGGATTTTTTCGCCAAGAATGTCGGGGATTCTGGTGCTGGAACCATCACTACGAAGCATAGTATGGGGAAAACGCAACCGATTAGGGCGGTGTTTTGCCAGGATATGTAGGTGCCCAGAATGTGAGATATAGCAATACCTGAAATAAAAGATATTAACTGGTACAATTAATTGGTTAATTGTAAGTTGAATAAAATAAAAACTTTGTAAATCAGAATCAGTAGGACAGTAGCACTAAACTTGCTGATTATGAGTAAAAGACTAATTTGCAGTGTGGGGTGGAAAAATGTATACTCTGTAAATTTGCAGGTAAAAATATTTAATAGTTTTTTTTCATCTTAAACGATAATGAGTTACAACAACGTATGGTTATTTTTGGCACAACAGTCATAATTCAAAGCATATAATCATATTTTATTGAACATTTCTGCCTTTGTCTTGGGCTTACTTAAAAATTCACTTGCCGTCTTCATAGCTATTACAGATTTTTAATTATAATTTAAAGAATGAGGGGGGGCGAAAATATGAAAAATTATTACATTGTATCAAAGACATCCAAATTTTTTTGTTTTTTGAACATTTTTGCGGGAATTTCAGAATCGTATTCTTCAATGCTTTCGTGGTCGTAGAAGAAATACTATATTCTCTATTAAATTCATGCTTTACATATTTTTTTGCAAACATTAAAAGTTCAGGAGAATGCCCATATACGAGTGATGTACAGGTATTTTATTTCCTATAAAAATATCACTCGCTATTACCTTTTGCTAGGAATCTGAGATACGCAACGGCAATTAGATCATGAAAACTCACCCAACATTATAGCAAGTGATGTAATCGCTAACAAGAAACCTCTAAATTCAGGATCGGATATTTCGGCAGCGTATACTCCAGAAGGGGGTCCTAAAATGCCTAAGCATATACCCGTAAGGAACCTCCCTATCAGCAATGGAGTAGTGGTAGTGGAGAAGTATATCAAAATCCAACCCGCGAGGCATGGTATGCAACATACCATGTGAATGGTTTTTTCTTCCTATTTTCTCCATCAGGTAGCCACCTAGAACGCATCCCAGCGGTGTGGGGAGTGCTGATATTGACGCTAAAACAAATAAAATATTTAGACAGATGTCCCGAACACAGTGGCGGGAATAAGACTGTGCCCGGGTGGACCAGGGCACATTCAAAAAATCTATGGCCCACCTTGGTGTCCATTTTTGGAGTGTTTAAATAGTCGCATTAACCTCTGGTACCCAGTGCCAGTCGATACAAATTTACAGGTATTTTACTGGTGGGTTAGTTTTACCCTCCATGAAAACGAATTTATAGACAAAAAGCTAGTTGCGAAGTTACATGTGTATATATATATATATATATATATATATATATATATATATATATATATATATATATATATATATATTGCTATTTAAAAATCAAAAGTTGTTGCTGGTCACATTTTTATGAAACACCATGTATATTCAATGAGGTCATTGTGAAAATATTCATAAAATTTCTTACAATCTGTTTTTTTGAAACGTCTTTGTAATTCCAAAGATAACGGAGAAAAGGGGGTGGGAATTCTCGCGGGTTCACCATGTACATTTTTGTTTTATCAAAACTAGACAACTTCGGCTTTGGATTTGGGGGTTGTCTAATTTCTGTGGTGTTTATATTGTATAAAAAATTGTCCCGTATAAAGCGGACCGAACAGTCAATTCTCTGGTGTGTATTTTATATGTTTTATGGCGTATATGTACATTGTTCTTATTCGCACTTGAACTGGATAGTTCGCTGTTCGATGCGATTCAGCTCCTGTTTGCTGTAAATTATTACTTATTCGTAGTGTAAACCTCTGTCGTCTTGGATGAATTCTGGTCTAAAATGATGTAAGGAATAACCTTCTGAAGTTTTGGCATGTAATTAATTATCACCCAGTATAAGGGTTATTACAAAATAAATCAGATCACAGTGAAGGGAGACCACTAGGGCATTAACGGCTCACTCACAATCTGTCTACCTAATCTAAAAATACGTAGCGATTGCATACTTGAAATTCTGTCCGCACTTTAGTTGTTACCTATCCACGACGACATTTCCTCGTCAATTTTCATTTTTCCTTCCTTCTCAAGCTGCGGGAGTAAAATGGCTGAATATCCTTCGACCATACCCAAGCTGACAGTTATGAGAAAAATTCCGAAAGCAACGTAGCACTGAAACAAGCACAAATAAGAACTGAATCATCTTGTATAGTAAAAAGTTGCTACGATTAAATGTGTAAATCGTATTAGCCATTTTTTTAAAATTTTTTTAGGGAATTTGGATGTCATGACGTAAATAACAGGAGCAGACTGCAAAACAGGGGCAGGCAGTACAGTAAACAGTATTTACCTTGTAAGCTCTTCCCTGTTTTACCCCCTTTGTTTGTCTCTGCCAATCAACGTTTGGTGTTTTTTCGACGACACATGTTTCGCCAAAGTAGATTTACCAATGATCGTATTGAATTTACGCATCACAGTCTAACGTCCCACACTTTATATTACAACGCATTATGTTTCTGAAGACGCGAACATCCTCGCCATTTTTTACGTCCACTATATAGCGCACTACATTAAACAGAAAATACCGAATAAATAAAAAATATCTATTCTTCCATACACATAACAGATCGTTAGCTAGAGTGTTCTCAAACTGAACAAACTTCAAACTGAATAAAGCAACGATGTAAACAAAGTAACTGTCTCCTACTAAATAGAATGCCAATAAACAACAAGTAACCTACTAAGAGTGTGATTTACGCAAACAATATTCGCCCTTCGACACTACATACCTAAATAATATAATTCTCGACTGGTCATCAGTTTCAATATAATTCTTAACAGTTGACAACCGTGCATCGTTGCCGGTTTTGCATTCTAAATATTGATTAATTACAATTACTATGTAAGCACATTTTCAAAAATTACAATTTAGGTGCAAATCCATCTCTGGAATGACATCGAAATTCCCTATGTACCTAATAAATTTTTTTATTAATATAATAATTGTTTACCTGCCTAATACGCGGTGAAAAATGTTGTTTATTTTCTAGCCTTCCATTTAATTCTTCACCATTTTTATTTAATCTTATAAATTTGTTTATAGCAACTAATACTGTAAATGTGGCCGCTTGGGTACTATTAGAGAAAGAGCGTTAAGAAAATTGTAATTTTTTTTTTTTTTTACTTACTATTTCATATTTTCTTTGTTCGGTTAACACAAACAACAGAAAGTTGTTTTATCTACTATTACTGCTTTGCTAAAATTAAAATGCTGGGACGCTTTTTGTTGTATGATTTACTTAGTCAATATTTATAGAAAAATTAATCATTGAAATTAATTTTGATGTAAAACAAGATTTCTTTATTTGTTATGTTTATACTTTAATCCAGGACAGTATCAAGACATAGCAAGAGGGCTGAGAATAAACTTATTTTAGTTAAATTGAATTTCTAAGATAAGAAGAGTATTTTAGAAAATTACAGTCAATGTTCCGAATTTACTGTATTTAAAAAATATATACTTATATACAGGGTGGTTCAGACAACATGATCGTCCCACTATTTGTTGAGATCAATTACAGATGACCACAACCTAGTTACGCACGCCTCTGGCTTTATAAATTGCACTCTTATGCAAATCAACCTCCTTTTCAGTAAAATTTTACCCTTGAGGTCATTTTCCGATCCTCTTGGGTTACCGGGGGTTTACAGAAATATAAAAAACACATTCGTTCGTCTGCTCCGATAGCCAGGCTTCTCTAAAAGCGGTGTGCTCCCCCAGGACGAGATCAGCTCTTGTTCAGGAATGTGGGGACGCCCTAAAAGAGCTTGCTAGGCATAAACAAGTGAGACTGGTGTGGATCCCGAGACATAGTGTTCGAGGAACGAGAAGGCC
This sequence comes from Rhamnusium bicolor, assembly GCA_029963845.1. Classification (NCBI taxonomy): domain Eukaryota; kingdom Metazoa; phylum Arthropoda; class Insecta; order Coleoptera; family Cerambycidae; genus Rhamnusium; species Rhamnusium bicolor. The sequence continues at coordinate 380,567 of JANEYF010003098.1, read as the reverse complement.
GATGAATTGGCTAGAGTTGGAGCCAAGGAACCCTGTCTCGGGCCTGCGCCTGTAGGTCCGTTCTTTTCGTTCACACTTTGTGCACAGTATTGTAATTCTCATTTATGATTGGTTTAGAAAGTTACTTCAATTTATCTAAACCAATCACAATGAGATTACAAAACTATGTAAAAAGTGTAGACGAAAAGAACGGACCTTATGTTAGGCATTACAAGGCAGGTCACAACGGTCCTCAATAAGTGGGCTCCACGAGACACTGAGGAAACATTGTAGAACCAACGGGGCCTGCAGGCAAACTCGAGATTTTTTGACGGGGCCATTACTATTTCCATTCGTTCGTCTTAAATCGCTTTCGGTTTAACCGGAAGTTGTCACAACTTTGTGATTTCAAATTGAAACACCATATTTTATTTTCATATCTCCAGATTCTGCTTAAAATTCTCTTTCCAATGAAACATCATGTTTTATTTTAAAATAACCTCAAAACCGGTAGTAATCGCAAAAATTAAGATGGCTGTGATTTCATTTTTTTTTTTTATTTTTACCAAGTAGGCCATGGTATTTACGAAATGATTGAAAATTAATTTAATCCGTTTTCAGAAAACTGGTCGCGTAATAATTCATTATTTATAATTGTTTATGGAATTAAATTCCTTTTTGACTTAGTAGACTGTGTCTAAAAAATTGTCCGTTTAAGAAATTACATATTTTTTCTTTAGACTTTGGCATTTCAATTTCCGGTGAAAAAACAAAATTTGCAGGAATGTCAAGAATGTGAGGATGCAATTTTGTCGGACATTGTCAGATTTTCAATTAATCAATCGACAAAAAAATCTTTAAATTTGATGGCTTGAAATATTACGTTTTTTAGTATAAAAATGGAACCGCTTAAAATTTTCGAAATATTTTTTCGGGATTAATAAAACATTGAGAGACCTTTTCAATGACATGTTACTCAATACCGTGTGGAAAAAAATTAAGTCAAAATTTTGAGGCGCCCCTGCAATCAGAGATTTAGTGAAATAACAATGCCGACACGTAAAATCTTGCCCAATTGAAGTGCTGAATCCTTGCCGTTTTTATCGTATCTCGCTTTCCATATTGGGGGGGGGGGGGGGGGGGGGGGGGGGGGGGGGGGGGGGGGTAGGAAAGGAGGAGGGGGGGGGGGGGGGGGGGGGGGGGGGGGGGACCCACGGGGTGGTGGGCAAGAGGAGAACAAAAATATTTTTGGAAAAAATTGGAGAAAAGACTTTTGGGGGGGGCACCAAGGAGGAACCGCCAGGGGATCTCGAGAAATAATGCTTTCTAAATCACCCTATTTCGTAGAAGAACAATACGAGTCTTTTTTGAGATGATGAAGGATGACTCAGGGATCTATCGTGGACCCTCTTTTTATTTAAATTAAAGTTAAATAATAATAATAATGTCTTCATTAATTTCCAAAAAAAAATAAGACGAAATACATTCGAACGATGTTTAGCCACTTTAGGTTATCTGAGTCAATAAAACAAGAAATGCGCATATTTACCATTTATTTTTAACTTGTTTATATTACATATTACTATTCTATCATTAACTACATACTCATTTCTCGCTTTTACACTTGAATCGATCCTCTATTTCATGTAGAGGCCTACCCTTCGTCTCTGGCAAATAAAGTAAAACAAAAACAGTTCCCACAAGCGCCACTAGCCCGTAAACCAAAAAAGTTCCTGCTGGTCCTAAATCTCGAAACATGCCAGGGCTCGTTTTAACCACCGAGAAGAACGCGGTAAATGCCAAAAATGACGAGATCCCGCTTCCGACACTTCTGCTTTTTAAAGGAAAAATTTCACCGATCATAGCCCAAGGCAAAGGAACAAATCCTATAGAGATAAAAGATATGTACGCCACTAAAGCGGTCATGGGGATGTATGATTCGCTGGAAATATTCGGATATATTTTGACTAAATGTGTAAAACCACTAAGCGTCAACAGAGACAGGAAAGTTCCTAGACCGCTAACTACAGCTAGATGTCGTCTACCTACTTTGCGCATCAAGACGCATGCCAAGATCGACATAAATACTCTGATTACATCCACCGTTAGCATTGCAAAGTACTCATTTACTCCATCTCCGATGGTTTCCTTCATGATAGATACCGTGTAAAAAAGTTATGGCGTTCACACCAGCCCATTGATTGGCAACTATGTACACTGTTATAATCCCGAGCGGTTTAAAAAATTCCGGTACTAGAAGTTCTCGAAATTTCTCCAACAAGGTTCTTTCGATTTCTTGGGACTGGAGATTTTGACGCTCGAGTATTATGGTCAGTTCTTTCTTGGCGGTTTCCGAGGAACCACGACACCAATAGAAGGATTTCTCTGCTTTTACGAGTTGGCCTTTTTGCGCCAACCAGAATGGAGACTCGGGAACAAACAGCATGAGAATCAAGCTTATTGCGGGCATCGAAGAGCATATCACAGCTGTGGTCTGCCAGTGCAAGAATGTTCCTAGTAGATGAGACAAAAATAACCCTAAAATAACAACAGAAAAATACTTGAGGCTTAGTTTTGATATTATAGAATAGACAAACCTAAAGATACTGCAAACGAGATCCCAGCTAACAGGAATCCTCTGTATCTTGGTTCTGAAGTTTCTCCTATATACACACCCGTAGCCGGTGCCAACATTCCTACACAAAATCCGGTGATAAATCGGCCTGTTAATATCATCCTGGTGTTGATGGCAAACGATATGACTAACCAGCCGATTATCGAGGGTATACATGTTAGCATGTGCGTGGATCTTCTACCGAGATTTTCTGTGAGTATCCCTCCGAATATACAGCCTGTTGCCATGGGTAGGGCGGCCATTGATGCTGAAAAAGGACAGAAATTATGCGTTTTAGCTATAGTGGTAAATATATTTTTGAGATATATTGAGTATAATCTGTCAGCTATCCACACGTGGTAGTTGCTGTTACAAAGATTGTCTCTGTCAACTAATCCTCAATCTGATCAGACAATACGTCTCTGATTTGACAAAACATACATATTTACAAGTACATTAAAACTGCTCATTGACTGATGTGACTCCATAATCTTCAAAGCAACTCAGGTGTACCACAAGGCTCCGATCTTGGGGCAGTTTTATTTCTTCTATTTATTATTAATCTTGATAATATTGATATTATTAAGCACCAGATTTTAAAAAACTACTTTTGCTGACCATTTGAAATATTTTACAATATATTTCAGATATGCGAATGCAATTTTTTTGACTTACCTATCCACGAAGCTTGCTCTGGGTCGATGGACAGCGTACCATTTGTCTCTGATAGCAACTGAGGTAATAATATAGCGGAGTAACCAGATGTCATTCCTAAGCCAACAGTTAGTAAAAGCGGCCCTAATGCCACCAATGTCTAAAAAATGTAATAAAATACATTATGCATGTTTAATTTTATTTAAAGGCATTTTAATGGGAGTTAGCGGAGAAATCTCCCTAGTCTCCGGTTATCTTTCAGGTACTAAATTATAAATTTAACACTGTTTAACATTTAATGTTAAATTCGTTAACTGTAGTCGAGTTTCTAAATTTAGGTACTTGTTTGGGGCACAACCCATTTATGTCAAAATAAAAATGGGAAGGGCCCATATGTTGAACTTTTGGTAACACCATCATATTTATACGTAACAATTTGTGGCAGAAGTTCATTAATATCGTACAGTTATTAAAATATGGTGTTAAGCAAAATGTTACCTTATGATATTTTGCTTAATTCTTTTTATTTATCGTCTACAATTTTTTTGACGTCGTTTAATTTGACACTTATTATTTTGTGATATTTAATTAAGTATTAGGAAGATTTCACCTAATCCCCTTTTAGCGTTTATTACGTTGTGATATCTCTCCATCTGATTTCATTACGTGAAGACCACATACAGCACTATTTGTTTTTTTACAGTTTTTACATTGTTTTAGATAACATAATCGTAATAAGTCCTTTGTGTTTGCCTTGTGTCTAGTTTAACATTATCAGTATATTTACCTGCTTGAGACAAGTGGATACCAGATCTTCATTATTTTCTAGATTAGACTGTGTTTCTGTGTTGACATTATTATTTTTTACCTTAAATATGCTATTTATATTATAGATCTGAGTATGTAGAATTTCCCCCAATGACCTGAAAAAAATAAACAATAACATTGTTATTTTTAGTACATATATAAAGGCCAGTTGATATTATCAGTCAATAGATATTGCTGATCAGTAAGCCTGGCCAAGCGATGGTAGATTCAGGGTCGGGCGCAATACCAATGCCATCGCGCGCTTGTTTACGATGACGATGACACGACACACTTCAGTTGAAATTACCAAGTCGTTCATCGTTACGTAGATATGTACCAAGTGTTCGTGAAGACATTGTAAATAGGATTAAATGTGCATTAAAAAATACACGGCTGTGGTTGTGTTGACGAGATGACAGATTGTAAAAAAAATTCTATTTTAAATGTTATAGTACGTGTACTCGACCCTGTTAAACCAACATTTCCAATTTTACTAGCTAACAAAAGACTAACTGCGTGTACTGACGAAACAATTACGCGGGTGGTGTTGGAGACTTTCGAAAAATTTGAACCGTCAACAAGTCAAGTGTTGATATTTGTGACCGACGGTGCTGCGACAATGCGTTTGGTGGGCCGTTTTCTTCAAAGAGACGATTGTAGGTTTTTACATGTTACGTGTAAAGTGCATGCGTTCCATCTTGTAGCAGAAACGAATCGAAAATGTTTTCCAGAGGTAGATGCATTAATAGCAAATACAAAAAAAGTATTTCTCAAATCTCCTAAACGGCTTCGAGCATTTCACACACTGTGTCCTGGTATTCCGGAACCACCAGAGACGATTCTTACACGTTGGGGAACGTGGTTGAAGGCAGCTTTTTATTATGCTGAATATTTTCAACAAATAAAAGCTGTGATACTACAGTTCAACCCTAACGAGGCTGCAGCTATTAAGGAAAGCCAGACAAGCTTTCAAGATGTTTCCCTTGAAACAGATTTAAAAACTATTTATAACAATTATAGAGGACTACACGACGCAATAGAAAAATTGCAAAATACTTCGTTGTCGTTAGTGGAATCGCTGCAAATAGTGGACGACGTAAATACACAGCTACAGACTATAAATAATGCAAAAATAAGCCCGTTATTGAAAAATTCGAGAGTGTATTACGGAAAGATCCTGATTTTACCAAATTAAAACAAATTTGTGATGGTGCATCTACAGCTGCGTTAAGTGAGTTCACAGAGTGTTCTACTTATGCCTGTATTACTTCCGTAGATGTCGAACGGTCTTTTTCAAAATACAAACATATTTTTTCACCACAGCGAACATCGCTTACTGAGACAACCGTAGAAACATATCTGATGCTACACAGTTATTATAGAAGTGTGCCAGTTTGTGATAACGACAACCAAGCTATTTCATAAATCTGCTTAAGAAGGTGAGTTTTGTACATATTTTTATAAAGTGTACCAGTATTAATAAAATTTATTTCCATTTATTTTATTTATTTATTTATTTATTTATTATTAGTTATCACTTAGATATACAATGTACATGTGTGAACGTCATTTAACAGTTTAATAATAGTGTGCAGTACTAAACTTACAAAATATAAGGAAATACATAAAAAAGAATTTAAAGCAAACGAAATAGTACAGAAACATACATCACAATATATAAAATATTTTTGTTTTTATTATTGTACTTATTCAAGTATTATGATATGATGCATACCCAGTACGTCTCTGTACGATTAATGACCTTGGCCAGGCTTACTGATCAGTCGAATAATTATACAAGTAGCATTGCTAAATCGTTTAAGGACTTAGCCCCTCTTTTGCGTATAACTTTTTCTAACTTTCAACCTATTCTAATGATTTTGGATCCAAAGCTTTTTTGAAGAAAATGACAAACTTATTTTTTTTACTTCCAAAATGGCGAACCATACTGAGGTGTACTTATGTGCTTAGATATTTAGGTCGTTTCTTTTTTGGTTTCAATATCTTTTCCTCATTTTTAAAAATTCCCTTTAAAATCACATTCCTTTGTGAACATTTTAAGCCGAAACCGTCTAATACTCCGGTTTTTAATTACCCACCAGTGCATTACTAAAACAAAGTATGTAGCGAGATCAATTTATGCAATGAAAATTTTTCCTTTCATTAAAATTGGCAAAACAAATTCGATAGTGAAAGTATGATTACAATGCAGAAATTTCACTGAATATTCAGCATGGACTAGGAAGTTCCAGTGGCGTTTCACTTCGTTAAGAATAATAATTTACGACAATCAACAGTAATATACAGAGGTCAGTTTTTTAAATATGTTGTACCTGTCTCGCCTTTAAATATTTACTTAAAATTATCTCGAAAAAAAGTTTAAAACACACGTATCATTCTGTCATTTGCAGACAAACATAGATGCAATCGTATAAACAAACTATTACAGGGTTTACAGATATTGCAAAAATGGGAACCGCTCGAAAAATTAATAAAAGGTATTCTTGAACCTATCTATGCAAAATATGCATTCTCTTGGGTATCTAGAAGTTAGGACGTTATGTTTTGTAAATGCGTTAAAATTGTTGCAATAATGGACAAGTTATAATAGAGGTGATTTTTGCGTGATTATCGCCATAACTGATGGAACAGCATTTGAAAATTTGTTTGGTTGCAAGATAAAGATACAAAATTACCGTTAAATACGTTTAGAACTTAATTTGAGAAAAATTACGATTTTCATTTAATAGTGCCGATTCCTTAAACGAAAAATTTATTCTTTATGGATAAAAGATGTCAATCAAGAAATTTAAAATACTTATTTGCAATAAGTGGCCTGCAGATGGATCTGCAGACTTCTCTTGCAAGTCGGAAGCCTATATTAGGTTGACAGAATCGGAAACATTTTTATTTGTGAAAATTGATACATGCATGCAGTGAACCAAGTGAAAAAAGCTTTGAAAATATTTTGTTAGTAAATAAAAATAAAAAAATATATACGTGCCTTGGTTATATGATACAATTAGTGGTGGGCATAATCGGGTGATTTCAATAATCGGATTCTACCGATTCGATTATTCTAATAATCGGATGATAATTCGAATTAATTTTAATTCCGTGTAGCCGACCGTACTAAAATGACTTCTCGATTCTAGCTAGTGTTGCCACCTTGAGGGATATATCCCGTATCGAGGGATTTTTGAGGTCCACAAGGGACAAAGAGATATTCACGTAATTTTGAGGGATTTTTTGAAAACTTTGCAATAAATGAATTAAATATTTCTTTTGTTATTGATCGCTGCTTTTGTTTTATTTAATCGATCATCCGCATCATCTTGTAATCATAAAAAGAATCAACAAATATTGTGCTGGTTCAATCGGGTGCCATTTAGGTCTAGGGGAAATATGATGAACTTGAACCTAATATTATACGCATCTGCAGATGACGTCACGTTTTTCAAGGTCGTTGCTTGGAGGATAAACAAATAACAAATCATAACCATTTCAGTTCCTTTTAATAGTTATAATTAATGTAAAAATACCATTGTATTTATTTAATAACTTTCAGTTTTTGTCTCCTTATATCTTTAATTAAAATGCCAAGTTTTTGTACTGTGGCAAGAGACAGTGTCTGTTTTCATATAATTCCATCAGTCCCTGATAATCATAAACAACATATCAACTCCTCGGAAAATTGAAGTGGCCCGAGGTTACAAATATGCCTTGGCAGATTTTTAGTATCTGAATAAAGTCTGACATTTTTTATATTTTACTAACTAATTTTTGTTTTATATTATAACAATACACTATCTAATTTAAACTAATTGGAACATAATATAAACTTGGCGGGATTTTTAAAGAATATATGGGATCCTGGAATGGGTTGGAACCTTTGATGCGAGAAACTAACCAGTTACGTCTAATCACCTCCAGATTATGCCAACTTGGTTGGCGAAACGCGCGTCGAGTGCAGTATATAGTGTTTTGGTGTTTCGTGGAAAACTACGTCAGTGTAAAAAAGATGGGATATTTTATGCTTGCGCGTGGGATGATATGTTATACTCAGGTGGCAACACTGATTCTAGCGACTATAATAATCGTTTGAATTATTATGAATTCAAATTAACTTTAAAGCGATTTGTGGCGCCGCGCTATAATATAACTCGTGTCGATTCGAGTGATATAAAGAACGTATTCATTAGCCTGCGTTAGCATACTAGGTAGGACCTACACTGCACGCCGCATACGCATGCATCGATTGCTGACACACCGAGAATCGAGATAAAATCGATCAATGCGAAATTCGACCGATTCGGCGTTTCGATTATTTTGATTCGTTTTCTTTCGTTCTATAATCAGAATTTAGTATTCGTATTTCATAATTTATAAACTGTATTTTTCGCAGTTATTTTTCGATTATTTTTAAATCGAATTACGGAAAAAAATAATCGAATTGTAAATGTTACTTCAATAATCGGATTACAGGTTATTTTTAATTCGAATTATACCATCACTAGATACAATATTTCCACCTCATATCAAATTCAAATAGATACACCTCCATTAGAGATCTACATGATCGTTATAATGACATTGTACCCATAATGGATTATGTTAAAAAACATTTCACAACAATTTTATAAATATCAATTGTTAAATAGTCCGTTATTAAACAACATCACACAAATTAGGGAGTATAACGCACCCTTTAGAATAAAACACAAATTACCATACCAATTGTTGCCTATCTTTCGACAACTCTTGTAGGCCAACCCCACCAAAATTCCAAATTCATCTTCTTTTCCTTCTTTTCTTTTCGTTTCTTTTTTCCCTTTAAAATTCGTCTATAATTATTTATTGAAAAGTTTATTATATCTTGTAAGTAAATATAACTTTTGGATCAAATTAATTTTTAATTTTTAAGTGTTTCAAGGAGGACATCGAACATTTGCAATATTTTCAAACACGTTTTACCGATTCCTTTCAAATTTGGTAGATGAATACAATACTATAGATGACGTTTATATTTGATTCAATTAACATTTTAGTTGCTGGTGGGCGCCGCCGAATGTACTCTTTATAAATAATTTTGCACGTAATTTTTTTTGTTTACTAATTACAAAAAGTTCTGATGTACTGGGTGAATACTAACTTCAGGTTTACATAAAAAAAGGTAGCCCGCTAAAAAGCACACACTCAACTTTTCTGCCGTGCGCGCGACGGAGCCTGGCAGTAATCAATTATGTCCGACCGCACAGTATCATCGCACCAAATAGTACAAAAAGGTTTATTAAAGTTATTTTAGTCGAATTTGGAATTTAGCTTATAATTCAAATGAGATACATATAGTTTATGAAGAATGTAGTCCAAATTATCAATTTAAAGAAACGTTTCGTTGCTCTACATGTGGTTAAATTTTTTTACCGTAATTAAGAATCACCCTGTATATAAACCGTGTCCAAAAAATGAACCAAGCCGTATTGGCGTTACTTATCATTTGATTCCAATTAATAAAAAACAAATGACAATTCAACTGACACTAAAAATAAGAGTAAATTAGCGTCAACATTTCTTGACAGACTGTTTTTTTTTTTTTTTTTCAAATAACACTATATTTGTTTGGCATTTGATAAACTTTTTCTCCAATTTTAAAATTTTGGATGTATTTATCAATTAAAAACTTGGTATTCAAATGTTAGTTTTGAGAGCCCAAACCAATATAGATGGACATTTGAAAATGAGTATGGAACAACTCAAAACTCTTTACCAGAAGCAGTAGGAAAATTTTTACTATTTACTGTTTGGAGAGAAATTGCAACAATAATAAGTTTTCTTCTCAGAGTATTTTCGGAAAATATTTTTCTGTATCAGTTTAATTAAAATGGAGCAATAGAAATAGAAAATCGGTTAACATCGATTGCTAAATGTCCAACATATGAGAGGGCAATAATGAAAAGTGTTGCTTAAATGTTATTTGTGGTTTTAAATTTGTTTTCTTTCCTGGTTCTGACTACCACATAAATAATTCTTCTGAAATTGGCCGGAAAAAAGAAAAATTAAATGCGACATACCGAATATATTAACGTATCAATTAGTTATAAAACAGAACTAATGTTGACATGACCACACTTAGTTATTGCTTCACTTTTGATTATGAAACACAATGAGTATGTCCAAAGGAAACTACATATTTAGTAATTACTAATGTTTTACTTACCGTTTCATTTTATTCTCTCAAATAGTGCCCAGAGTAATGTCACAAATTAATTCGAACGATAAAAAAGTAGAGTTTAACAGGAGGAACTCTTACTTGCGCTGACATTGTTTTATTTAATTAAACTTTCTCATTTGTATTCGTAATAAAGCATTTGACGATATTTCTCCTTCTTCTGCGGAACAGGTATTGCGAATGGCAATACATAATCGGTTATTGCCAAGTTGCGGAAGTTAAGAATAATTGCAGAAATGGGGGAAAGCATTTCTTGGTAGATACTAAACACGAGGTAGGGATTTCACACAGCGATAAAGCTGGAACGTTGAGATTCAATCCTCTGTCGTAGGTAGCAGGGCCAGCGTTGGGGATACGGCACAGTGTTGCAGTAAGACGTCCCAACGACTAGACTTCCGCCGGACCCATTTTAATATACCAAAATATTTTATATCAAAGAAAAATTGAAATTTTCTGATTGGTTCCGTCTTTCACACTGGCCACGGCCCACATATAAATATAACTGCAGATTGTTCTAGAGCAGCATTACATTCAGGAATTTCACAAGGACTAGGCGCGATCCCCATACAAAAGTTTCAGAAAATTCGATTCTCGAATTTTCGAACCCTTATAAATACACAGGAAAAGTAAAAAGTCATTCAGTCATTGCCCACTCCATTTATACTTAACTTCAGCCACAAAACGGCTCTGAATATATATAAACATTAATTCCATAAGGGTTTAGTAATTAAGCTGTTGGCTGCTTGATAATCATGAGCTACTGGGTGAAAAGGGTCGTGCACTCGCTCTTTTCACCCAGTAACTCATGATTATCAAGCAGCCAACAGCCTAATTACTAAACCTTACACATTTTGACAGGGTTTTCATCACATATTCAGGCTCGCCCTATAAATATAAACAAATCTTGATAAAAAAATTTTTATTTAAATACACAATCGTTTTATTTGTTGATTTGTTTTTTTGCCAAGCACCTCAGGATATCAAGAGCGATTCCTTAGGCAGAGGTACTAAAAGGAGTTAAGAGCAACCCCTTGTTGGTAGAAAACGGATGAAAAAGTAGCTATGTAACAATAGCCGGGCATTATTTAATAAAAACAGAGAGATTAAAAGTTGTACGTCCTGTTGACTAATTAATTGACTACCACAAGGCCCTAAACGGTAGGCGTGGTCAGTAGTAAATATTCAGGGGCGTGCACAACAGGTGTTAGTTGTTTGATGAGCGTCGATGTGTGTTGGTGATATATTGTAAAATGTCACGCCGATTGAGAGCTTTGCCATCTGTGAATCAAATCCACAGATTTCTTAAACGTTTCACTGAATTACGTTATGATAGAGCAGTAATAAAATGCTTTGTGTGCAAAACTAATTTAGTGGGCTGAAATTCCAGTAAATATACAAAGTAAAAGTCCTAAGAAATCGCCAGTTACAGGTTCCATACTGGACATTTCTGTATGACCTCAGAATAGAATTTCTCGTAAGATTGACCGTTACTGAGAAAATAGATTTAAAATCAATTTCAATCAATAAAAAAATGAACTCGTTCGCGGCAGTACTTCATCATAACCAATTTGAAATGAATGAAAAATAAATTATTTCATTTCGTATTTACACTTAGGAATAAGTTTTTACTGTAGCGATTTTCCACTGATTTGGAAAAACATTGTTTTCTAAGCAATAATTGACAATATGGGGATAATATAAGGATAAGACAGGTTAATAAATGTGATATTAAAGCAATCGTCACCTGCCACTTTAGATGAAAAAATTAATTAAATGACCTTTTATCCTCTTACAACATTACTAATTTAGTAAACGGTGCAACAAGATTTTCGAATAACATTTATAACTAGAGTTGGCATTTCGATCCGCAAATCAAGAGTGGTGCCGGGTACAGAAATACTCAAGTACATTAGCGAGACTTGTTTACTATTTTAGTCTACTGTTATGCGTCGAGGTGTCAATAACATAATTTATTTCTCTCCGTTGTATTGTTGATAATTCTATTTTTTGTATTTTATCCTTGATATTAATTTAATAATAAAGTATGTCAGACCTGCCCAAGGGCAAAAAACGACCATACGCTGACAAAGTGAATAAATTTATCAGTGAATTCTCAGATTTATTCTACAATGATGCTATAATAATTTGTAAGGTGTGCGAGACTGACCTGATGTGTTGGGACAAACGTGATTGTAAACGTCACGTAAATTCTGTGCAACATAAAACTAAAAAAATGGCGTGCCTTCGACAACACAGTTTATGTTCGATTTACTCTTAATGCTGATTGCATGTGATGTTCCGCTGTACATACTCGATAAACAACCATTTCTGGAGTTCTGGAAGAAATACAATCCCAAGGAGACTTTACCAAGTCGCACGACGTTGCGTAATTATGTGTCAACTGTAAGCGAAGACATTGTAAAGAAGATCAAATGTATACTAAAACATACACGGCTGTGGTTACGTGTTGACGAGACGACAGATTGTAAAAAAAAATCTATTGTAAATGTTATAGTACGTGTACTGGACCCTCTTAAACCAACATTTCCACTATTACTAGCTAGCAAAAGACTAACTGAGTGTACTGGCCAAACAATTACGCGGGTGGTGTTGGAGACGTTAGAAAAATTTGACCTGTCAAAAAGTCAAGTGTTGATGTTTGTGACCGATGGTGTCGCAACAATGCGTTTAGTAGTCCGTTCTCTTCAAGAACACGGTTGTAGGTTAGTACATGTTACGTGTAAAGTGCATGCTTTATACCTTGTGGCAGAAACTATTCGACAAGGTTTTCCAGAGGCAGATGCATTAATAGCAAGTACTAAAAAAGTGTTTCTTAAATCTCCTAAACGTCTTCGCGCATTTCATAGCAAGTGTCCCGGTATTCCCGAACCACCACAGCCGATTCATACACGTTGGGGAACATGGTTGGAGGCAGCATTTATTATGCTGAATATTTACAACAAATAAAATCTGTAATACTACAATTCAATCCAGACGAGGCTGCAGCTATTAAGGAAAGCCAGACAAAATTCGAAAATGTTTCTATTGAAACAGCTTTAAAAGCTATTTTCAAGAACTATAAAGGATTACATGACGCCATACAAAGCTTACAAAACAGTGCGTTGTCATTAACGGAGTCACTGCAAATAGTGGACGAAGTAAATCGACTGCTACACTCTGTAGGTAACGCAAAAAAATGAGCCCGTTGGAGTAAAGTTCGCACGTGTATTAAACAAGACACCGGTTTTACCAGATTAAGATAAATTTGTGGTGGTACTGATGGTGCATCTGCAGATTCGTTAAGTGAGTTCAAAGACTATTTTAAGTATGCTTATATTACATCAATAGATATGGAACGGTCGTTCTCAAAATATAAGCATATTTTTTCACCACGTCGAACATTACTGTCGGAAACAACCATGGAAGCAGACATGATCTGCAAAGTTTTTACACATATTTTCCAGTTTATGATAACCAAATTAGTTAAGAGGGTAATTTGTGAATACATTGTTATAAATTGTAACAGTTTATTGATTTTATTATAAGAGCTGGCAACGTTTTCGACAGAGAATTTCAGGTAGGCTAGTTTTTTGATATCCCCTCTCTTTCACTATCTCGGTAGGCATGCGGATTGTCTGGCTGGCGGGAGAGGTTGCGTTTACCTGTGCGCATAACACTAATACAGGTAAAAATATTAATTTCAAACTATTTGGAGGGAAATTTGGAACGCAGAAATCTCGCGAACTGGAACTTTCGGGATCGGTTTCTGTGTATACATCGAAGTATCAAGGTTGGGAAGGAGCTTCGCGCGTCCGCACCAACCTGGATATCGAAGATTAAGGACAGCAGGAGCGAACGAAAAGTGGCATTTTTTACGTTTACACTAAATATCGTAGACAATTCAAGACAATATGGCCGCCAATGTGAAGGAATTTTCATACGCATCTTAAAAAAATTCATATCTTTTTTAGTTGCAGGAAAATTAGGAACGAAAATATCGCTACGCACTGAAGAATTACTTATACTTTCCGATTTCGCAATCGTGCGCCCTCAGAAGATAGCGCGAAAAAAGCCTTTATAGACCCCTCCCCCCGATTTATCCAAATTTGAAACGCCAAAAATGCCATTTTTCGTTCGCTCCTGTTGCCCTTAATCTTCGAGATCCAGGTTGGTGCGGGCACGCGTCGCTCATTCCGGACCTTAATACTTCGATCTGTACACAGAAACCGATCCAAAAGTTCCATTTCGCGAGATTCCTGCGTTCAAAATTTCAAGTCAAAATTTTTTAAATTAATATTTTTACCTGTGTTAATGTTATACGCACAGGTCAACGCAACCTCTCCCACCAGCCAGACAGTCCGCATGCCTACCGAGATAGTGAATGAGAGGGGATATCAAAAAACTTGCCTACCTGAAATTCTCGTTTTGGCGATGTTGCTAGCTCTTGTACTATTACTAGTTAATTTATTTTCTTACACTTATTATGGTGCGTACGACTATGTCCTGCGGCGCATTTTTGCCAACTCTATTTATAACACAGCTACATCTATAGATTACCTGTGTACAAATTTAAATGACTCAGGTATGTTTTGTAAAATTATTCCTACTGGTATATCTGATCACACAGGTTAGTTATTAAGTTTTAATTTAAATAATGGGAAAAGCATTATTGATAATGAAGTGTACACAAGATTTCTCAGTAGAAATAATTATATGTTTTTGTCACATATGTATAAGCAGAGAAACATGGAATGAACTATATAACTGCAATAATGTAAATGAGGCATTTAAATTATTTATAAATACTTTAAAATATTATATAGACATCGCATTTCCATTAAAGAAAGTTAAAACCATAAATCTCAGTATCGTAACAAAAAACCGTGATTAACCAAAAGAATTAAGATTTCATCAAAAAACTTAAGAAACTTATTCTAAAAAAATTAATAAGAAATAATGCTAATGATTTGTTTTACAAAAAAATATAAAAAACTATATAAGATAATTATACGTGTGGCCTAAAAATTATACAATGATAAACTATATTTTAATCTGAAAATAAAACAAATTCTAAACAATGTGAACAACTCTTTCAAAAAACAAATAAAAGAACAATATACAGATCAAAGAGTGATAAATAATAAAAAAGAAATGGCATATGTTTTTAATGATTTTTTTATAAATGGTTTAAAAATATTAAATGATAAATATATGGGATTAATGCAAACATTTTAAAATCGTGTATTGATTACATCTCATCTCCCTTAACATATTTATTAAATATGATTTGAACGAAACAACTACTCAGCGGGCAAATACCCTGACCTGCATTGGATTACACCTTCAAATCATGATAGATCGATAGCCAATATCATTTGTTAATTCCTAACTAGACATAGACCGGTTTCGAACTTATTTGTTCTCCTCAGTATGCTAGGTTATGGAACAGACAAATGGTAGTCGCCAACCTGCTAGTCATGTACTAACTAAGGTAAATTGAGTAGTGGTGAGAGGTATGAAACTTTTTGTCCCGGTCTATGTCTGGTTAGGAATTGCAGGTCAGGGTATTTGCCCGCTGAGTAGTTGTTTCGTTCAAATCATATTTAATAACAGTAGTTTAGTCCACCTGGGCTAGAGGTCGCCGCACTCGGTACTTGCTTCGCTAGTCGCTATTCGCCACAGAGATATCTATGATGTTGGTCGGATAGTAGCATTTAGACCATACGAGAAGTTTCATACCTCTCACCACTACTTAACATATTTAATTACAGGCCAGGCCGGTGTCGTTATCCACAATTTCTAAAATATTACAAAATATAATATTTAACAGTATTTCTAGCTTTATATTAGAGAACAATATTTTAAATGAACCTCAGCATGGATTTAGAAAAGGAAAATCTACAACGTCAGCAATTTATAAGCTCCTAAATACGTTATATGAGAGTGATAGTAATAAAAAATGTGTAGGTTTATTCTTGGATCTAAGTAAGCCTTTTGATCTGGTTGATCATGCCTTACTCTTAATAAAGTTAGACGCTTATGGCTTAAGGGGATTAGTATACAACCTAATAAGGACATATCTTTCGGATATAACACAATTAGTAGAAATCGATGGAGTTAGATCAGAAGAAATAAAAATTGATTACGGCGTTCCACAAGGATCTGTTTTGGGTCCCCTCTTTTTTTTTGTTTGTTAATAATCTCCCAAATATTGACAGTAATAGCCAATTAGTTATGTTCGCTGATGATAATGTTTACCTTTCTGCTAAAAATTTAATTTTGGATACAATATCAGATACACAATTTATGTTGGAACATTTTTTAAGGTGGTTTAATCAATACAAACTTTTTCTAAATACAAGCAAAACAGGATTTATGAATTTTACACCATATCTGAAGGCCACCTTATAAAAAATAATGGCAAAATCCATAGAACAGGTTACAGATATAAAATTTTTAGGTTTATACATAGATAACAGCTTAAGTTGGGAAACACACATAGATATAATTTGCAAAGAAATGTCATCGGCTTGTTTGCCTTGTACAGATTACGTCAAATCACTTCAGAAAAATGTGTGTTATCATACTACTATGCACAAATTTATTCCAGGATAAAGTATGGCATTTTATTTTGGGGATGTTCCCACCACGATATAAGAGCTTTTCGTTTGCAAAAAAAAATCAGTTCGAATTATTGTAGGTGTTTCCAGAATTACGTCATGTAGAGAAGTTTTCAAAAAGTCATACTGTTAATGTTACCATCAATTTATATTTTTGAAACACTATTATTTGTCAAACAGAATTTAGATAAATTTACTAAAAATAATTACTATCATAATTATAATACCAGGAAAGGCAATGATTTGTGCTTATCATTACATACGTTGGCTATTTATGAAAAAAATCCTGCTTTATATGGGTATGCTATTTTATAATAGATTGCCCACTTGTATTAAATCTATAGATAGTATAACTGAGTTCAAAGTTACATTGAAAAATTATTTAATGGATAAATGTTGTTACAACGTAGAAGAATTTATGAGGTGATGTATTATATATTATTTATATGTGTGTAATTTACGTTGTGTCAGTTTTTGTTAATGATTATTTTATTTATTGTAATTATTTATAAATTGTTCTTCTTTTTTTTTGTTGACTTGTCCTATATCATATGTAATTGGACAATTGGGTGATTAAATTATTATTATTAAATATTGTTTTACTCACACAACTGTCAATAACTGGAGAGAAGCAAAAATCATTCCTGCAGCGGACGTTCCTAAAAGGTGATAATAAAGTGACTTATTTTTATAATCTGAATTTCACAACAAACGAGTCTTCTCGAATAAACACTTATTTAAGTCTACGGTCGGCGTTTCCTAATACCAATGAGTACAATAAAATAAGGAATTTCCGTTCATCGCTTTCAACCCTTTTACATAAATACCCTTACGTGACTAACACATAATAATAGTCTTATCACACCCCTCGAAAGACATTTTAAATATTTTCACGCAACTGTAATTTTCATACTTGTTTTGTCGTTAATAAAAAAAACTTTATCCGATTTGAAGTTTTATTTAGTAGCATCAGTGCTACAATTACTAATGCTATATTCACCTCCAGATGATGCCAACTTGATTGGCAGAACGCGCTTAGCGTATAGAACAGGTTTTGCTGTTTGTGGAACCATTTCAAGATTGCAAATAAAAATTAATGACAGCCACAGTTTAAACGTCTTTATTAACTAAAAAGTTCTGATTGTACCTTTTTTTTAATATTACGCCACATCATAGTGTATAAAACATGATATTTTTAATATAAAAATAATTACAAAACGATTCTATTTAACTAAAAAAAATTGTGGAACGCTTTAGAACATATCGTGGACACCGAGCTGCACACTGCAAATATTAGGACTGTCTTAAGTGCTTCGTGAATTACATGTAACCTGAAAGAAATAAAGAAAAAATTTTAAAAAAAGCAGTAAATACGTAGATTGGTTTTCGAAATTTGCTTGCTTCCATCTTGGATAGATTTCCCTAACCTCAAAAACCAAAAGTATATTGTTGAAAAAGTTATGATAATGAAAAATAAATCACAATGGAATTATTTGTTAAATTTTAACCCAGAAAATACAGTGATTTTCACATCTATATTTGGTGATTAATTATCGCGGATATTGCCATTGGCGTCGCCTCCAAAATTTCCGAAGGGGTGTGGGAGCAAATTTTTTTTTAAATATTTATCTTTTTGTAGATGAAAAAACAAGGTCGAGCGTAGATCTGCCTTAAGATATTCGTATTTCGATACAAAAAGTTAGGCAACAGTAGTCGCAGCCAGAAATTTGATGGTAACTCAACTGAAATTCGGCGATCTCGTCCCTAGCGGCTTGTATATCGGCCTATATACAGAAACTATGTAATCTTAGGAGAGGGTTGTGTAGGTGATATACCATCCTTCGGAGAGGATGTAAAGCAGTCCCTTGTCTATTAAAAAATATTAAAAAAAATACCTTGAATTTATATTAAATATTCAAAATGACGTCTCTCCTCATTTCTGCATAAATTAATTCTTCTAACGAATTCCCTCACACAATTATTCAACTATTGCGGAATTATTTCATTTATAATTCTTCTGACTCGTGCTTCTAGTTCTTCCCAAATGGCTGACTGTACAATGTAGACTCTATCTTTCAGAAAACCCCAAATATGGAGGTCCATTGGTGTTAAGTCAGGTGACCTGGGAGGCTACCTGACCGGTCAAATTTGTACCAATCCATTGATTCTCGAAATTCACATCTAAATCATTATTTTTCCTGTTAGTTATAATCCAGTCACAACATATCACTCCTCTTTCAAAATTGTTTCCATATAAATGTTGAATTATTTGATATTTAAAGTTTTTATAATTGTGTTTCTTTAAAATCCTTCTTGCAGAATCGTGGCTAATTTTCCGGAGGGATACAGTCCTATCAATAAGTTCAACAAGAACTGATACATTTACTTCAGTCTCCTCCTTTATAATTACCCCTTAATTTAGTTTATTGCAGCAACTCTGAAATTTTTCCAGAATTCGTCGTAAATTAACAACATGTCGACTTTTTCATTTTGTGTGTACATTTTTAATGGGTATTGAAACAGTAAACGTAAAGGAACAACAATCAATTAGTTATTTAAAATCTGACAGTTCTAATAATATTATGTGATTCTCATTTATTTCCAAAGACTACTTAGTTTATTTGCAAATTGTTTTAATGCTTTGTATTAATATCTTTCATACGAAACCAAAAGTGTTTAATTTGCCAAAATTCATTTATAATGAAATCCGTTATACTTACAACAATTTAAAGCTTAAATTATGAAGATTCCTATAGGGAAGGAAAAAATAGGGGTTACTATGTGAAAAAAATTAGTAAATATCGCCCAAAAGTCAGGAAAAAATTATTTTGAATTTTTTCAAATAATTTCATTATAAGGAAAAATATTCGCTTCATATTGCACCCAAATATCAAAAATGAACCATATTATGATATCCAATGCCCATTTGGAAAATTTTCAATATGCAGAGTTTCAATTATTAATTTTGAATTTCATAAAAAATTTAAATGTCTGCCATTTTGAAGGTAATGTGAAAAATTGTGATTTATTATATAGAAAATTTCATGCATTATCAAAATATGTTAAACTATACAGGGTGTTCCATTTAAAAATTCAAAATTCCAGTGAAACCGGAAGTGGCATTGATAATATATGTTCGTGAAAATAAGCCCATTTACTCCTCATACGTAAGTTTTAAATCTGAAAATGTTATTCCATAAAAAAAAATGGCGGGCTGATACATGATTCGATGACACCCGATATATTAATGAAAAGGACTCGCTAGCGCTCGCCCTGGAAACTGACAGATCGCCCAGTAAAGAATCACTATCCGGTCTTGTTACGTAAATAACTATATCTGTATCATGCGAATTAAGCACTCTAGACAGCAGCGTCTGACATATGGCAGTTGAATTTTCCGAAGTTTGTTTGTAAAAGATTTCAAGTTAAAAAGTTTTTTGAGACTAGCAAGAACGGTTGCAGAAAAAATATTGTACGAAACACACCCGGAAAGTATCTTTACTACCAGCACGCCCAGTAATGAATCACTTTCCAGTCTGGTTACATAAATAACTATTATACAAAACTCGATAATTAACAAATTGTTTTACCTTTTAAATTTACTTCTGGCGACATCCAGCGTGGACTCTGGATCTTTGAGGAGATACACTCTCAAACCTCTCACGTACCTCCTAAAATAAATGAGCCAATGGACCGTAGTTATGCTCAAAGGGAATAGTTCCTTGTCTGCGTTGTTTAACTTTAGCCATAAGTTTGCTGTGTTTTTATTCGAAAATGTCCAACTTCTGACACAGAAGTAAGCCAGGGTGTCGCATAACTTGTGGATTTTTTTTGTACACCTGGAGCATCCTGAAAGAAATTTTTTCTGAAATCGCTCAAGAATGTCTACTTTCTAGGCGCAATTTCAGATTCCAGAATACGCTATTGTAGTATTTTAGTCCGTTGCTAAGCAACCATCATAAAACACTACGAGAAAGTTACTTTTCCAGCCTAAGCAGGGAAAGCAACTCCCGTACAGGTTTTTTTTGTATATTTTAGACAGTAAATAAATACGCGCAGATAAACCACCTCACGTTAAAAATGCATCTTTTAGTAAAAAATAGAACATTCAATTTAAAGTCACATTTTTTACAGTTGCTACTAACTTTGATGGTGTCTCAAACACCTGGACATCATCATCACTGTCCATTTTAAATATTTTTTAATATTTTTTTTAGCACATACAGTATTAAAGCGAAATAAGCACTGAATCTGACTTTTATGACAACAATAAATAAACAGTGATTGTCAAGGAAACGATTTCATAAGCAATAAGATTGTAATGAAAAAATGTTATGCATTAATAAAAATTCCTTAATTTATAATAATATTGATTACGATTTCAGAAAAAATAGTATGTGTACCTCGTAGTAAAAGCACATTCCCGGACTTCAATGCTTGTTGGCCTTGGCTTAACGCCTCGGCGAAGAATTTACATCGGCGCGGCGCGGCGTCCGGAAATGTATTGCTTTTACTACTAGACACAATGTACTATTGTATAACAGTCGCACTCGGAAAATTGCATATTGCTTGATTCATTATTCATGGTGGTAACGTCGTTGCTTTGTATAATTATTTTGAATGTTTACAATAATTTTTGGATACTCGAAATGGGTATCCTTTCAAGATGAAATCAATTTAAAAATGGTTGCCAAGAATCAGCGTTACCGTTTACTAAATCTTTGATATGTTGGTCACCAGTAATCCAGTTTTATTTTTTGTTTGTTTAAAAGCTTTAAGAGCACTACTTTGCACTATTTTTCTTAAAATACATTTTATATTAAAACAATTTAGACATACACTTTTTCTTTGATATTTACCCAATGAAAGAAATCACAAGGATTCATATCTGATGAATGTGGTGGCCACTTAATGAGAGAGCATCTTGTCCTCTCTCAATTCATCTAACCGAGTATTTCTCATTCAAAAATTGTCGCACATTGCATGCAAAAAGAGGTGGTGCACCATCATGCACGAATTACATATGTCAGCGTCAGCGTAGGATATACAGCAAATCTTCAGTGAAATCAAAGATTGCTTCGAAGGAAATTTAAATAACTGTTACCCTCAAGAAGATCTGACAACCTAAACAGTCCAATCAAAAAGTTATCAACAATTCTTAACCACAGGTTAATCTCGAAATTCCTCTGATATAGTATCTCCATAACTACCTACAGGAGGATTTGCATCTAAAACATGACTCGTCCGTGAAAATGATTTTTTGAAAATCCTCTTTGTCTCTGTATCACGAGGCAAAAGTGCATATACTGATAATGTGGTAGGGATGAAAACGTTCTCTAATTTTGTTTGTCATACTGTTAGAAATTCTTTTTTGGTGGACACTGATGTCCGCACTCTCGCCTATCATTTCAAGAATTTCTTCTTCCTCTTCTAGCAAACGGACTCGGTGGAAACGACCAGTTTTATTTTTCTGGGTTTTAGCTGACCTGTTTCATTGCAATTACGTTCACAAAATCCCAAAACTACCAACATATTAATCTGCTCTACAAAACTGTTCTAGAAAGCCATTTTAACATGGTCGACAACTGCACAGGAGATGTCATAAATAAGTGGACGTCAACATCAACAAATATCACAAATAGCAATAGCAACACTCTTTTAAGGACCCTCAGACAATAAAAAGAAAATCAGACAACTGATGACCGAGATATCAAAGATTTAACGAAAGATACCCTTGACTGCCATTTTGATTAACATTTCGATTAACCAATAAATATTTTTGTGTTCTAATATAATCATCCAAAATAATTATGCAAAACTTATTCACGTTCAGTCGGTCTAACAGTGTTTCCTACCTTGGTTTGTTTCCCAATATGACTGCCACAACATCAAAGACTAGTGCTGGCAATATGTGAAGGAGAATTTTCAGTAACCGGTAGACAAGAGTATTAGTTGTGAAGATAACAAAAGTGTACCACAAAGAATTTTCTATTGGGTAATGTTTCCCGTGAATGACGCTGATATCTGCGAACTCGTTCCACGTTACGGGATTTTCTGTGGACGACACGTAATTGTATATTGGAATGTTCTCTGAAGTTCTGAAAAAAAAAAGTAGATGCAGATGGGGATATAATAAATATAGTTTATTTCAAAATTATTTGCAACATAAAAAATGTCGGCTTTTTTTGATGGAGGTAAATAGATCAAAGAAGCTGACGTTTTTTATGTTGCAAATACGTTTGAAATAAAGTGCTCTACTCCATTCTCTTTAACTTTGCAGTGTTAGCCAGGATAGAAAACAAAATTCGCGCTGAATCTTGGTAGACGGCAGGCAGATGAACACAAGTGCAAAGTTCCTATAGCGGTTAATTTTCATGTTTATTTTATTTCATAAGCATCGGTCGTAGTTGGACGTTTCACTCACTTATGTCCAACCCAACACCCAACACTGCAAAGTTAAAGTGAACAGAGTTTTAAGTACTATGTGGCTATTTTGATAATAAATGAGAATATACCTTTCGCATTTCATCGTTCCTACATCCCACGCGGATGCGATAAGGCCAGCCACACATGTGTCCACCGGTACCATCTCGGCTATGTTGTTTTTATCACATGGCATCACTCTCAAAACTCCCCCAGCGCGCCTGCGCAGACCCCAGTTGGGCCATAGAGGTTGTCTATCCAACCCTGCATTGGTTCCCTGTACGTTGATACAACTAGAAATGATTTTTCTTTTTTGACAAAACAAGAAGCTAATGGTTTAAGATAGTTTACGTTGATTATTTATTTGTGATGGTGTATTTTAAAATATAAGTTCTTATTATCCAATACTCAAACGAATTATGATAGCGACATGTAATGACGTCATCTACCAGTACAGTTAACAATTATATAATACAACAGAAAAATACAAAATACGAGTCAAAGTCTGAAATAGAAAAGACAAACACTACCTATTTACATGTTTACCTATGGCTGGTCGGAAAATTCCAATTGGTAATCCTGATGCTGTATTTTTTATCATCGATTCCGCCAGAGCTTTTGTGAAAGTGTATGTATTTGGCCAGGAACCGATGATCCTGAAAAAATACGTTACGAAAAGCTATTGTTGATATTTATCATATGTTGCAATGTGCAATAAATCAATTTTTCTAATGGTAAGTAACATTACCTTGGAGTTAACTGTTCGGCTTCATTTCTGTTCATTTTTTCTAAAACAGTGCTAACATCTTCATATGAAACTGGACAATCATAGAACTTCTCTTCAATTTCACTTAAGTGGCAGTTTGCGAAGGCCGTGGACACATGTATAACCGACTAAAAAAAAATAAAACAAAAATGAAAAGACAATAGTATAGTTTACTTCACATATACCCATATACACACATATATACGCACATACATACACACATACATACATCCATACATACATACATACATACCCACACATATACACATATACACATACATACACACATACATACATATATAAACACATATTATATATACAAATTATTATAATAGTAAATGACTAGCTGTAAACAATTTTTAGCTACCTGATAGTATAAAAGAATATATCAACCCTATCCTCCACGATGCAATAATTAGAGATCATTTGATAAAGAGGAGATGCTTTGAGAATATTGGTATTGGCTGTAGGAAGATAAAAAACATTGTTGTGCCGCGCTGAAATCCTGGGCACCCGTATATTGATATGACTTAGTATATCTGGACAGTCAAAAATATTATTAACAATTTTATATAAAAATATAATCAGATGTACAGATCTCCGTTTTGACAATTCTATGATGTCAAACCGTGTTAATAACAAATGAGAAAACCCTCTTGGCGGATATATGCCATCTAATATATATACTGCAGATTTCATAAATCGTCTTTGTATTCTTTCAAGCGTCGATACATGAGTAACATAGATTGGGTTCCAGACTATCGATGCATATTCTAATTTCGATATAACGAAGGATGTATATAACAATCGAAGTGTAAACATATTAGAAAACCTTTTCGAGTTTCTAATGACAAAACCTAAACATTTAATTGCGGATGAAGTGGCAACTTCAATATGTTTTAAGAATGTTAGTTTAGGATCGAAAGTTACTCCAAGATCTTTTATATAATCAGGCCTATTAAGTGATGCACCGTCCAATTTGTAATCAAGATCAACAGAATTTTTTTCTTGGAAATGGCATAACATTACATTTGGAAACATTTAGTGGTAAATTGATATGTCTACACCACGAATTTATTTTGTTCAGTGCAACTTGCAATAGTTCACAATCTTCGTAAGAATTCACTTCACAGAGTAGCTTAAGATCATCTGCATAAATCAGATAATGTACACATAGATCTGACACAATATCATTGATAAACATGATAAAAAAGGAGAGGTCCAAGGGTCGAACCTTGTGGTACCCCAGATAACTGCAAAAACTTCTTCGACCTGTAACCACGGTACTGAACAAACTGATATCTGTTTTTCAAATATGAAGAGAAAAGCTGCAGAAGAGGGTTAGATAGTCCAAAAGTATCCAATTTGTTCAATAGAATTCCGTGGTCAAGTCGGTCGAATGCTTTAGTAAAATCGGTGTATATAAGATCAACTTGGCTATGTCGGTCTAGTTTATTACTAATGAACTGGGACTTACACACAAGATTCGTAACAGTGGACCTACCCTTCATGAAGCCATGTTGCTCACATCATATCAATCCAGACACATGATTGTAAATAACATTGTGCAGAATTATTTCTAATAATTTAGCAAAGTTGCAGATGTTAGTGATAGGTCTGTAATTCGTTATGCCATTTCTATTGCCTTTTTTATAAACAGGGCACACTCTAGACAGTTTCCAAGACTCTGGAAAACATGACGTTTTTATAATTAAGTTAAATATAGCTGTTAGAGGGGTAATAAAAGCCGATGCACAATCCTTGATTAAGAATGCAGGTATTAAATCAGGTCCCATAGTACAGTTTGGTTTGAGTCGTTTAATCGCTTTACCAACTTCATCCTGAGTAATGAATGGAATGTCGATTGTATTTATATTTTGGTTCGAGGATACGTGGGTAATAGCAACCGGGAGCGTAAATGACTCAGAAAAGAAATTGGCAAAGCTATTAACCATTAGTTGGGGATCTTCAATATCTTCCCCATTATATGTAACAATTGAGGGGATAGAGGAATGATCCCTTTTTAGAATTTATATAGGACCAAAATGTATTCGGGTTGATTTTTATATCCATTTGTATGCCTAGTAAGTAAGCTTTATGCAACACGTCCACCACAATTTTTATTTGCGATCTTAGTGACTTGAATCTGTTTAAATAGTTCATGTCACCATTTTTTTTTATAAATTTTTAAAGCTTTGTTTTTTGTTTTTATCTTTTTTTATATTATATAGCCGAGAAGATTTTTCCAATAGTGAAGGTGCAGTTGCTTTGTTACAGCTTTCTATTAACAATAATTTGTGCAATACTTTTTCTGAAAGTGTCAAACTGTTAAAAATCTTATGTACTCTCCCTATGACTACCGTCGAAAGTGAACGGAAAGGTTATCTTCTTTAGCTATGCTTACCATAGAAAGGACATTAATAAAGAAGATAAAAGACTAATGAAAAAGTAATTGACCACTTTGCATCTAAAAAGACCGGAGGATCGACTTGGAATTTAAATCACTTTATAAGGTAGGTAATACAGTAAACTTCTCTAATTGATCTCCCTATCTCTTGACCCACGAACCGCCATTGATATCAAATCCAACTTTTTATTTCAAATGGGAATTATGCGACCAGCGACCACCGACTGGTAGATTCCGAGGCAGAGTCTAACCTATTACTGGGCTGCCTCAGTTATTTTCCAAAGTAGGATCACGTAGAAGACATGAGAGGAAAACATTTTGATATCTACTTGTTACCTTTATATGTTTCATCTGTCTAGCCATGTCCAAAACTTCTTTCGCTCCATTCACGTTAATAGCATAGGCAAGTTTCAGGTTCTCGTCGAATCGTACGGTAGCAGCCACGTGGAAAACCACATTTATGTTCGTGAGGAGCTTCTGTCTGTCTGCAATACTCAGCCCTAGGCCTGTCACAGAGCAGTCGCCGGGAATTGCCTCGATTCTGTGTTTAAATTTCGGACATTCAATCTTTAACCTGTCGAATACCTTAAACAAAAAACCTTTGTAACGTACTTCTTCCTAGAGTGTCTCAAAATAATAATAATAATATTAATTTTATTTACCACGTCATCAAACAACTCGTCTATCCTCGTATGAACGTTTTTTCCTTTTTTCTCCCTAACCAAGACATAGAGTGTGGATACCTCAGTAGACCTCAGTAATTTTTCTATGAGGATCTTTCCCATAAACCCCGTGCCGCCTGTGATGAATACGTTGCAGGATTTGTAGAATTTCTGTATATTTGATTCTTCCATTGTTTATGTAGAAAAATGTGATTCTGAAAAGAAATAGAACTCGCTAAGTTATTTTGAAAAAAGTTATATTATTGGTAATAATATGGCATCCAGCTTTTAACACTACTTGTATAAAGGATGGGGTAAGCTTATTCCATGTTAATGTTCAGATCATCACGAATAAGTTAAATCAGCCGTCATTTTTTTTATACAGTGCGTCCATAAAGTAATGTATAAATTCATTATTAGGTAAATAAACAATATTATTGAAAATTCCCGAAACACGTCGATTTTTTTATTTTAATTTACTGTTTTTTCAAATAATAATTTAATATACAGGGTGACCTACCTACCTGATTCGGTCTTTTAGCTCACGAATATTGCCAGGTCTGTTGGTATAGACTTTAGATTTTAAATAACCCCATAAAAAGAAGTCTAGTGGACTAAGATCAGGTGATCTAGCGGGCCATTCCACTGTTCCCCTTCTTCCTATCCACCGATCTGGAAAGGTTCTGTGTA
Organism: Rhamnusium bicolor; assembly: GCA_029963845.1. Classification (NCBI taxonomy): domain Eukaryota; kingdom Metazoa; phylum Arthropoda; class Insecta; order Coleoptera; family Cerambycidae; genus Rhamnusium; species Rhamnusium bicolor. Next base: position 352,716 of record JANEYF010003098.1, on the reverse strand, counting down.
AAAACTCGCGCACAGCTGCAGCGAAATGTGTACGGTATAGTCGAGGGGCAAAGATTACTAATAAACGTGGTTGGGGTGTTTTTTAATAGCTTATCAAAGTAGTTGTATCACAATACGTTAATTTCATTTAATTTTTTTACTACGGTTATTCATTTGTAAATAACTTGTAATTTTGGTATTGTTGCCCACGCTGTACCAATTTGAAGCAACTTGTGATACATTTTTGAAATCAGCTCAGCAAGGACATCCGGAAATTGGGAAAAAGTGGGGTGTTCCATTTGAAAAAACCGGTGATGACGTCATTACTCGAAGGTAGGTTATCCTGTATATTAAGTTATTATTTGAAAAAACATAAATTAAAATCAAACATCGACGTGTTTCGGGAATATTCAATAATATTGTTTAGTTACCTAATAATGAATTCATGCGTTACTTTATGGACGCACTGTGTATATATATATATATATATATGTTAAATTCGTTTTCCGGGTATACTCCCGCGTAGGTGATAGGCCCCGAGAGGGACCGTGGTTGTCTGAACGACGTTTCGGCAGAATCTCATCTGCCATCTTCAGGTTCTAACCGTTAACTGCTTACTGCGGCTTCTGGTTACTCGAACTGAAATGACGTTTTCTGGATCTGGCTGTTCTTTATATACTCTACCTATGTTACGCTCTGTTGCTCTCGACTCACTCCGGGCGTCATGGTCTGCTGCACCCATCTCCTGATTTCGAGCGCGGCTTCGTGTAATCGGTCCTGTTCGGGCGCGCATGCGTGTATCTGTGCTTATGTCACGGTCTGTTGCATCCATCTCCTGATTTCGAGGGCGACTCCGTGTACTTGGTCCTATTAGATTAGCTCTGGTTGGTTCCTCTTCGTGTGTTCGTTGCGTTATGTTTCTTGCTTCCTCATGGATAGTAGCATGTAATATTAGAGCAGGTTTCCATGTGGTAGGTAGTCTTTGGGTGTCATCTCGTGTATTTAGATTGTGTGGTCTTTTCTCTATTTCTATGGCCTCCCTGATGATTCTTGACTTGTAATGCTCGATATTGGCTAGTGTTTTTTGTTTTGTCGAAATCAATCCTATGTCCTGTAGTTTTGACATGTTGAGCTAGAGATGATGTTCTCTCGTCTTTTCTAACAGCGTTTATGTGTTCTTCGCGTCTTGCACTTATTTTTCTGTTGGTCTGTCCTATGTATGATTTGTTGCAATCTTGGCAAGGTATTTCATATACCCCTTGACTTTCTAGAGCAATTTTGGTCTTTGGATTTCGAAGAATGGTACTGATTTTCTTGTCGGTCTTAAAAGTTGTTTCTATTTTATGTTTACGTAGAAGTTTGCTTATTTTATCCGTTGTTCCTTTTATATATGGCAGATAGGCTTTTGCTATGGGTTGTTCGGAGTCCTCTTGATTTCTCGGCCGAGATGGTTTTGACAACTTCTGTATTCTTTGTTGTGTGAACCCATTCTTTCGCAGCGCTTTGTGAAGAGTTGACATTTCTTCTTTGAGGTTGTCTGCATCTGCTAGTCTCTGCGAGCGTGTGACTAATGTCTTTACTACTGAGTTTAGTTGTGCTGGATGGTGGTGTGACTGTGCATTTAGGTATCTGTCAGTGTGAGTGGCTTTTCTATAAACTGTGTGGCCTAGACTTCCGTCCTGCTTCTTCTTGACCAGTACGTCGAGAAATGGTAGCTGACTGTCAGTCTCTACCTCCATGGTGAACTTAATTTTGTCGTGTATACTATTCAGATGTTCTAAGAAGTTAGTGAGATTCTCTCTTCCATGAGTCCAAATCACAAATGTGTCGTCGACGTACCTTAGCCATAGGCTTGGTTTTAATGGTGCAGATTGTAGTGCTCGAGTTTCTAAATCCTCCATAAAGAGATTGGCAATAACTGGAGATAGGGGGAGCCCATCGGGGCTCCTTCGGTTTGTCTGTATCGTTGCTCATTGTATGTAAAATAGGTATTATTTAGGCAATGTTGAGTTAGCCTAAGAATATGATCTGCTGGATGATATTTTCGCTTGATAATGTCGAGTGACTCCTCTACGGGTACGTTGGTGAACAAGGATATGACATCGAAGCTCACTAGAAGATGTTCCGCTTGGACGGTCTGATTTCTTAATAACTCAATGAAATGGTCTGCATTTTTTCACGTAGGATTTAACTTCCTCGGCAAACGGTTGTAGTTGTCTGGCTAAGTGTCTTGCTAACTGCTGTGTGGGTGACCCTATTGAGCTAACAATTGGTCTTAGAGGAGCTCCTTCTTTGTGAATCTTTTGGTAGACCATAAAATTTGGGACATCTTGAAGACTTCTCTCGCGGGATGATCTGGTTCTGTGTCTCTTTGTCGATTGGACTGGCTTTGATCTTGGCTTTTGTCGTCTTCTCCAGGTAAGTAGTAGGATCTGTGGTAATAAGCTGATATGCAGTGTCTCCTAGTAGACTTTCTATTTTTTGTATGATAATCGTCGCTGTTCATCACTACTGTTGCGTTTGCTTTGTCTGCGGGTAAGATTATGATGTCCTCATTTTGTCGTAAGGTCTTCAGTGCTTCTAATTCTTCGTGTTGTAGATTCCTCTTTGGTATACGGGCTGTTCTTAATATACGTGACGTGTCCTGGCGTATAGTTTCCGCTATGTTTGTATCTAAATTGCCAATGGCCGATTCTACACCACAGATTATGTCTTCTACCGGTAGACGTGCTGGTGCTATCGCGAAGTTAAATCCCTTGGCTAATACATTCAACGAGGCCTCATTGAGATGGTAACTGGACACATTGTGAACTACTCTTGTAGGTTCTAATTGTTCGGATTTCTTGATGGGCTTTTGTTGGAGTTGAAGGCGGTTAAATTTATTCTTTAACCTCTCTGTAGTTAAATCATTATCTCTTTCTTCCCTGAAATGTGCAAGTTGGTCAATAATGGTCCATAATGTCGGGTCGATAGTTCTGCTTAAATAAAGATGCTGGTCTAGTAACTGTGTATTGATGTTGTCTAATGTCCGTCTAGTGTCGTGGATTGATTTTCTCATCAGGGTTAGGCTGGTTTTTCGGAGAATTCTTTTTGTGTGTTGATCCTTTCTGTGGAACGTCAATTCCATGCATTTCGGAATGATATTTTCATCCCGGCAGCGTTGCAGAAATGCGAGATTGCAAAGAAGTTTCCTTCTTTTTGATAATATTTTCTCGAAGTTTCTTGTCTGATGAAATGTCTTCTCCCCGTAGAGACATATTATGTTGTTTTTCAGGTTTTCGCGGGTGGTGAATGTTAAATTCGTTTTCCGGGTATACTCCCGCGTAGGTGATAGGCCCCGAGAGGGACCGTGGTTGTCTGAACGACGTTTCGGCAGAATCTCATCTGCCATCTTCAGGTTCTAACCGTTAACTGCTTACTGCGGCTTCTGGTTATTCGAACCTGAAGATGGCAGATGAGATTCTGCCGAAACGTCGTTCAGACAACCACGGTCCCTCTCGGGGCCTATCACCTACGCGGGAGTATACCCGGAAAACGAATTTAACATTCACCACCCGCGAAAACCTGAAAAACAACATAATATGTCTCTACGGGGGAGAAGACATTTCATCAGACAAGAAACTTCGAGAAAATATTATCAAAAAGAAGGAAACTTTTGCAATCTCGCATTTCTGCAACGCTGCCGGGATGAAAATATCATTCCGAAATGCATGGAATTGACGTTCCACAGAAAGGATCAACACACAAAAAGAATTCTCCGAAAAACAGCCTAACCCTGATGAGAAAATCAATCCACGACACTAGACGGACATTAGACAACATCAATACACAGTTACTAGACCAGCATCTTTATTTAAGCAGAACTATCGACCCGACATTATGGACCATTATTGACCAACTTGCACATTTCAGGGAAGAAAGAGATAATGATTTAACTACAGAGAGGTTAAAGAATAAATTTAACCGCCTTCAACTCCAACAAAAGCCCATCAAGAAATCCGAACAATTAGAACCTACAAGAGTAGTTCACAATGTGTCCAGTTACCATCTCAATGAGGCCTCGTTGAATGTATTAGCCAAGGGATTTAACTTCGCGATAGCACCAGCACATCTACCGGTAGAAGACATAATCTGTGGTGTAGAATCGGCCATTGGCAATTTAGATACAAACATAGCGGAAACTATACGCCAGGACACGTCACGTATATTAAGAACAGCCCGTATACCAAAGAGGAATCTACAACACGAAGAATTAGAAGCACTGAAGACCTTACGACAAAATGAGGACATCATAATCTTACCCGCAGACAAAGGAAACGCAACAGTAGTGATGAACAGCGACGATTATCATACAAAAATAGAAAGTCTACTAGGAGACACTGCATATCAGCTTATTACCACAGATCCTACTACTTACCTGGAGAAGACGACAAAAGCCAAAATCAAAGCCAGTCCAATCGACAAAGAGACACAGAACCAGATCATCCCGCGAGAGAAGTCTTCAAGATGTCCCAAATTTTATGGTCTACCAAAGATTCACAAAGAAGGAGCTCCTCTAAGACCAATTGTTAGCTCAATAGGGTCACCCACACAGCAGTTAGCAAGACACTTAGCCAGACAACTACAACCGTTTGCCGAGGAAGTTAAATCCTACGTGAAAAATGCAGACCATTTCATTGAGTTATTAAGAAATCAGACCGTCCAAGCGGAACATCTTCTAGTGAGCTTCGATGTCATATCCTTGTTCACCAACGTACCCGTAGAGGAGTCACTCGACATTATCAAGCGAAAATATCATCCAGCAGATCATATTCTTAGGCTAACTCAACATTGCCTAAATAATACCTATTTTACATACAATGAGCAACGATACAGACAAACCGAAGGAGCCCCGATGGGCTCCCCCCTATCTCCAGTTATTGCCAATCTCTTTATGGAGGATTTAGAAACTCGAGCACTACAATCTGCACCATTAAAACCAAGCCTATGGCTAAGGTACGTCGACGACACATTTGTGATTTGGACTCATGGAAGAGAGAATCTCACTAACTTCTTAGAACATCTGAATAGTATACACGACAAAATTAAGTTCACCATGGAGGTAGAGACTGACAGTCAGCTACCATTTCTCGACGTACTGGTCAAGAAGAAGCAGGACGGAAGTCTAGGCCACACAGTTTATAGAAAAGCCACTCACACTGACAGATACCTAAATGCACAGTCACACCACCATCCAGCACAACTAAACTCAGTAGTAAAGACATTAGTCACACGCTCGCAGAGACTAGCAGATGCAGACAACCTCAAAGAAGAAATGTCAACTCTTCACAAAGCGCTGCGAAAGAATGGGTTCACACAACAAAGAATACAGAAGTTGTCAAAACCATCTCGGCCGAGAAATCAAGAGGACTCCGAACAACCCATAGCAAAAGCCTATCTGCCATATATAAAAGGAACAACGGATAAAATAAGCAAACTTCTACGTAAACATAAAATAGAAACAACTTTTAAGACCGACAAGAAAATCAGTACCATTCTTCGAAATCCAAAGACCAAAATTGCTCTAGAAAGTCAAGGGGTATATGAAATACCTTGCCAAGATTGCAACAAATCATACATAGGACAGACCAACAGAAAAATAAGTGCAAGACGCGAAGAACACATAAACGCTGTTAGAAAAGACGAGAGAACATCATCTCTAGCTCAACATGTCAAAACTACAGGACATAGGATTGATTTCGACAAAACAAAAACACTAGCCAATATCGAGCATTACAAGTCAAGAATCATCAGGGAGGCCATAGAAATAGAGAAAAGACCACACAATCTAAATACACGAGATGACACCCAAAGACTACCTACCACATGGAAACCTGCTCTAATATTACATGCTACTATCCATGAGGAAGCAAGAAACATAACGCAACGAACACACGAAGAGGAACCAACCAGAGCTAATCTAATAGGACCAAGTACACGGAGTCGCCCTCGAAATCAGGAGATGGGTGCAACAGACCGTGACATAAGCACAGATACACGCATGCGCGCCCGAACAGGACCGATTACACGAAGCCGCGCTCGAAATCAGGAGATGGGTGCAGCAGACCATGACGCCCGGAGTGAGTCGAGAGCAACAGAGCGTAACATAGGTAGAGTATATAAAGAACAGCCAGATCCAGAAAACGTCATTTCAGTTCGAGTAACCAGAAGCCGCAGTAAGCAGTTAACGGTTAGAACCTGAAGATGGCAGATGAGATTCTGCCGAAACGTCGTTCAGACAACCACGGTCCCTCTCGGGGCCTATCACCTACGCGGGAGTATACCCGGAAAACGAATTTAACATTCACCACCCGCGAAAACCTGAAAAACAACATATATATATATATATATATATATATATATATATATATATATATATATATATATATATATATATATATATATATATATATATATATATATAACTTCGACATTTCGTGATTTTCGAAACACCTTAAAAATCATTAATATACTGGAATATAAACTGGCTGCTTTCTTCTGTAGATATCAGAATAAACACAATGGTGTTTCCATTTTTGTTTAAAATACAGTCAAATTTAGACAATTTCAAATTGATAAACTTTGAGACTAACAAATCTATTTGTGTTGTCCTGAGCATGATATATCACCAGATTCCGTTAATACTTACATCTCCTCAATGAGGGCTACCGTTTTTAGGCTCACCAGTTGGCGCCACTGGCGAATAAGGTCGCTGTCAAAAGTTATTGTTAGACGCGGAACAAGTTTATAGGGTTTTATTATAATTATTTCGTACACCAGCAAATAAAAAACCTTGTTAATTGTGCCTCAGTGTTGTGCAGTTCCATTTTGTTCCGCAGCAAAAGGCGGACATTTGCTTCCGAGAGAAAACTCGCCTAAAACAGTGGTTGGTAGCGATTCGCAGGGATAACTTTACTCCTTCGAAACATTCATGTGTTTGTAAGGAACATTTTAATCCTGAAGATTATGCGTTACCAATGGAGACTACTACAGAAAATCGAGAGTAATAATCATGCACATTTGTTGTTTTCATCATGCTCATGCTTGATATAACCTAACTTTAATGACATAAGACATCTCTGATACAATAGGTACAATAATTTCCCTACTGAGCGTGTAAATTACTACTTTCCCCTTCTGCCATCATTGTGTTAAATGTTTTTCAACAATTTTTTATAAAAATTACTAAAAAATTCACGTTAAAAAGCCATAGTAAACATTAACGTTCAGTGACATGGACCTTACCCTACACTAGCGCCTCTCGTGGTGAATTCAAGCGCGGTAGCCCTCATTGCTGAACAATTTATTAATTTGTTGCCATCAGTGGACGCTTCTGCCACCGATCATTTAAAAAATGTGTCAAAATTCATCTTCTCCTTTTTCATTGAACCGGTTACCCCCTTTGAGGTCACAGTAACAGTAAACAATTAAAAAAGTTCAAATTGCACCGATATATATGGAATAAAGAGTTTAATTCCTAAAGATACCACTTACGCTGCTTATCAATTCCTGCATTAGTGAAGGACACTTCCCAGACATTCTAAAAGTTGCTAAAGTTTTACCCCTTTTCAAAAAATGTGATATCAATGTTATTGATAACCACCGTCCCATTTTCATCATCCTAATACTTGGTAAAATTATTGATATCATGCATTCTCAAATCAAGACATGTAAATTTCTTAGATAAAAATAAGATTTAAAATTGTTGTCAATTTGGATTCAGAAATAGGTGTTCCATCCTTATGGCAGTTTTTAAAATAGTATGCGATACAGTCGAGGGCCTTGAGAAAATCGTGGCTCTTAGCTTGTGTGATCTCTTCAACGCTTTCAACTGTGTCTCGCATGAATTTCTACTCGAAAAAAATAGTTTTTATGGTATTAGAGGTTTGCAGCTAAATATGTTTTATTCTTATCTTAACAATAGACAGCGACAGCAGCGTGTCTCTATCGACATTTTTTTACTTATGAGGTAGGTATATTGCAGTGGCGGTCGGTCCATGGAAGCAAGGGAAGCAGTGCTTCCCCCTGGGATTATTAAAAAAAAACATAAATAGAACCTAATTATTATTTATCACATATATTAATCATTAAAATTTACTTTTACCCAATTTCAATAGATACGGCCCTGCTTTTCAGCAGCTAAGATAATGTTGCACGCTAAAATCGTAACGATGACGGACTCGATTAATCGAGCCAACACGAACTCGCGCAACTTCGATATATGTAAGCAGAGACAACTGTCTCTGGTAAGTAGGTAACTTATTGAAATGCATCCCATCCCCACTTCATAATCTTGATATCTGAGCTGTATAGCATCGTAATACGTTTTATTTTATAGATTTTAATCTCGATTTTAATATCGATTTTAATATTATACTTAATATTAATCTTCCTAGTATTATTCTCAGCTTTTGTGCTATATTTGTAAAAACTTTTTTGGTGTTTCTAAACCTGTGGTGCGGCGACAAGTGATTTTTAAAACGTTGAATATTAGTGCGCGTGTACGCAGATTTAGAATTACTTATTAACTTTGGAAGCTGGTTCTAGCACTGTGGAAAATATTATTTGCGTTTGTGTGGTGTGCAATTTGTTGAAAAGGGGATTTTCAACATATTCGTTTCAAGATAAACTGGATATTATTAGAAATGGGAAACCAACACCTGATTTAAAATTCTTAAAAACGAAAGTTAAATCATGCTATAGGTACTTTAATATTGAGGTGTACAGTGCTAATCAGTGGTTAAGGGGGTTGTGAAAATTTGTGTAAATTGTTTTGTTGGCCATGTGTACTGTTCAGAAATGAAAAAGGTGTTTGGAATAAAAATGGCTTTTCAGATTTAAACAACATTCACAAAGTGACAAAAAGGCATGGTAAGTGTGAAACTCATTTGGGAGCGGTGCTAAAAGAATAAACATTTGGAAAATCACGAATTGAGCATTCACTAGATCAGCAGTTGAAAGAAAGTGTTAATAGGACTTATTGATATTGTTTGTTTTCTTGGCGAAAATGAACTTAGTTTTAGAGGTCATACTGAATCTCGAAGCGTTGCTAATAGGGGCAATTTTATCAATTTAGTTGATTTATTAGCAAAATACGATACAATTTTAAGTAACCATCTGGAACACTCCACGATATTTCGCGGTACATCAAATCATATTCAAAATGATTTGATTCAGTCGATAAGCAATATTGTTTTAGAAAAGATCAAGCAAGAAATAAAAAAGCTCCTTTTTGTTGCAGTTATGTTAGATCAAACAACCGATATTACGAATATTAGTCAGTTGTCAATCGTAGTACGCTACATAAATCCAAATGGGAAATTCCAAGAGCGCTTTTTAGGATTTTTAGACGTAGCAACGCCATGAACGGCCGCAGCTTTATATACTATAGTTTGTCAGATAGTCGATGATCTACAGTGTGGTGCCAAACTTATCGCCCAAAGTTATGATGGGGCCGCTGTAATGGCTGGTGAATTGGGGGCCTGCAGGCCAAAGTAAAAGAGACTTTTCAGAATGCAATATTTGTACATTGTTTTGCGCATCGATTAAATTTAGTTCTAGCTCAATCTGCAGCGTGTCTTAAAGAGTGCAAAGTGTTTTTTTCAAGTATTAGTGGAATGGCTGCCTTTTTTTCAAAATCATCAAAACGGACACGAGAATAAAAACTTTTTCAAGAAATTTAACCAGTGAAGAGCGGCTTTCAAAATTGTCCCTGTTAACAATAGAAAGTGACTTTGTGAAGATGTCCAAAAATTCAAACTTTTACGACGAAGTTATTTCCGACATCGCAAAAAAGGAGAGGCGGATTAAACTACATTGTATATAGGTAGGTGTGTGCATGTTAACTACTTAACAAACTCTCTATTTCGCTGCGGGTTCAATCCTCGCCACCGGCGCTGGCAATGTCGGTGGATATAGTTGTGTGTCTGCGTTTTTTTTCATAAGTGTAACCCTCGCCCGTGCAGCTTCGGCTTTGGAATCGGGGGTTGTCTAATTTTTGTGGTGTTTTTATGTTTTATGTTTATTGAGGAGTGGCGGTCCTACAAGTGTACTTTTTTCTAGATATCATAACTTTGCAGCTTTCGACATTTGTTTTAAAATGAGTATACGGAAGCCACGTCCCTTTTCTTAAAATAATTTTTGCCTCGCTTCGCTCGGGGCCTCGCGCTACCCATCACTCTATATCACAAACTGCTTCCCCTGTATCAAAACTCACCGCACGCCCCTGGTATATTGTTTATATGTAGTTTGTCAAATGTCTTAAGATATTAAAATTGTTTTATATTGTTTTTATATTGTTATTTTGTGTATAATGTTCTTGTGTAATCGGGTGTGTTATACTTATCAATTTGTACTCTTGACCTGCCAAAAACATTTTTGTAACTTACAATTAGTTAAATATATCTATCTATCTTATCTCAATTGAATGTACAGCCTGCTGTGTCGCCACTGAATCCCAAAACTGCTCAGAGCAATTTTGTTAAATTTTGTATAACAATATAAATCTGATTTAAAATGTCTGTGGTATATAAAATAAATATAAAAGGCCCATTAATGAATTCGTGTGGAACTCCTCAACCAATACTTCGGTAATTATTAGTTATTCGTAATACTTACATGTATTTTTTTATACCAAGAAGTTAAATACATAAAACATTAAATTTACACAGAGTGTTCTTAGAAAGTTGAACAAGCATTCCCGAAATGGCCATAAAATCTTCGAAATGTATTAAAAAACAATATAGATTAAAGCTAACGCATTTTTCGACTAGTGCTTACAGCAGGGTTCAATTTATTTATATTTTATGGCGCAGTGTAGTAAGTTTTTACACCATATTTATTAAATAAAATGTTAACTAGTAAAAAAAACTAAATAATTCCTCAAACTAATTATCTGATTTTAAAAAATACGTTTACTATTAGTTAACATATTAATTGTAAATTAGTAAATGGTTGCTATCATGGGCGCCGCTAGAAAATTTTCCAGGAAGGGGCAAAAATAATATGCACGATTTTTTTAAATTCCTTGTTGAAGAACATGAAATATAATAAGAGATTTCTAAAAAATAAATGTGGTCATTGACCATTGTTAATAAAACTAAAATAAACTTCAAAAACAAAAAAAAACGGCCAAGGCACTTTTTATTTACACTATATTGTGACATAATGTATAAGAACGAAAATAAACTCTATAAACAACTTAAAAAGGGAAATCCTCTTTACTTACACTATATCTTTAGTAGAAAGAAACTTCTAAAAACGAAACAACAACTTTGGTAACATCATTTAATCTCAAATAATATTATTCTAAACCGTATATAAATATTTACTGCGATCCTTCGCTATGAATAAATATAGATAAAAAAAAACGGAATAAGTCTCTATCCTTCAATTCCATCTTCAATCGGCCCATTAGACCGCCCATTCTTAAGTCTGACGACAGTATAAAAAACGGTTGCCAGATTTACTTTTTTTGCTATACAAACTAGGGAAAGATAAAAATATATAATAATATAAAAATATAATTGATAGCAAATCACTTAATGAGTGTCCAATGGTTTATCTTGATACTTGATATCTTTCATCATATTCCAAGGGGGGCAACTGCCCCCTCTTGCCCCTCCCTGGCGACGCCCATGAATGCAACGAAAAAAAGCGTTTACATTATGCAATTTATAACACTAATTAAGCTTTGTAATTAGCCCTAATTAGTAGGGTTTCAATTTTTTTTTGTTTAATGACTGCTAAACGTGTTATTTAACGAAGCAATCATTTAAATTTTACATAAATAATACGACAAAACAGGTTCGAAACAATATTTATTTGTATACCAAGTGCGAAAAATGTTACCCGCGCGAGAGCGAAAAATTGCAGTCCGAGACGCAGTCGAGAGAATAGATGGTGTATAGAGACCAACGAATTCAACAAATTTATTATTATTGAAGCCGGCCCGTTGCAATTTAATCTATCGTGCGATGGTAAAGGACAACGTGCAACATGTGCCAAAAACTACGAATTTCAACAGGTTCCCAGTGATTAGTAGATCTAAGTGTGTTTGTTGTGTTCCAGGTTATAGATACTTTTATTAGTTTTATTGTGTTTTTAGTAGTGCGTATTTATATACCTACTATTTATTTTTTGTTTGTATTTTAATGTAGTCTGATGGACGCGGCAATGATAAAAGCAGGTCACATTTGTTATTACGAAAGCTGCAGAAATAAAATGTACACCGGAACATTGGAACTTTTTCGCGTCATCCTGAAAAGAAGTAATTTTATCTGTGCAAAACATGAGATACAAATGTGTCATTCACACTAAGTTTAATTACTGTTAAATTAACAGGGTTACTAGATAAAAAAAATGTATGCAAATCATTTTTTGCAATTTCCGAGGCGTCTGAGGTAATAAAGAAAAATGCACAAATTGTTTTTGATAAGAATTATTAAGGAGAACGCAAAACGAAATTTATACTAAATTTAATTATTACCAAGGGCATCGATATTTTGTGTTTATACGAAAAAAAAAATCTCCAACGGTTTTTCTTTATTTTAATCTATTTTACTTACACGTCATGAGAGTAAAAGCTGATATCAAGAATATGTGCTTTTAGGCCAGGCATCAAGGAGTAAAAAAGGCCCAATAAGGAAATAATTCCAGGTAATCTGGAACTTGCTTTTATTGCTTTAATTACATCTCCCGCTAACCATACTAAGTTTGCTCCCTCGTATGACGTCGACTTAGCCGCCATATTAAAGAAATGGCGCCGAAATTTAGTTTTTCGCGAATATTTCCTAAAATATTACCTTTTTGGCAGAAACTCCAATATTAATTCTCATTAGATTTTTTACAAGAAATGTCCTTAGTACTTTTTTCGTAAAGTTAACCGTTTCAGACATACAGTCGCTCGAAGTTCGATACTTTTTCGCGACTATGGAAAAACAGTGTGTCTGCCAAGATGTTAATATTTTAGGAGATATTCTTGAAAAATTAAATTTCGGCGCCATTTCGTTAATATGTCCACTAACACCGACATCCTACGAGGGGGAAAACTTAGTATGCTTACCGGGAGATACAATTGGAGCGATTAAAACAAATTCCAGAGTTCCTGGAATTATTTCCTTATTGAATTACTTGGCGCTTGGCCCATTTAAGAAGAAAATACGATTGTTTTTACACTTAAATTTATTAATAGAAATTTTAAAACGGATAAACAAAACATAGTGATTTGGGCAATAGAGCATTTGTTTTTTTATACTTAGTTATTTTATTTTGTAACCTAAAAAAATGTTTAGCATTATTAATAATAAAATATTTCGCCCATTGTGTATTTTGTTTCGTTTATTTAGAGAATCTACAGATTTTTATTTTCTCATTTATCTATACTGATAAAGTATTTGCGTCCTGAGAAACACTAAATTCCAGATTATGATTAAAACTAACGTTTGACCCCGGAAAATAAAGAAATTATCCGAATTGGCATGCCGTCTGTGTGTCTGTGAAGCAGGTCATCTGTTGTGACCACATTTTCTCAAATACGTTTCAACGTGGAAATCTAATACTTTACATATAATATTTGTGATATCCAAGGACGAAATCTACTACATATAGATGAAATTGGAGCAGCTGGGAGGGCAAGTCTCAATGGGGCAAAATTGCTTTGCGTCAAACCAAAAAAAATGTCTCAAACAAAAATTGTTCATATTGAGGAAATGTGCCGAAAATAACTTTTTTTAAATTTTTCGTAAGATAAAAGTTTTAAATTAATTTCATTCAATTAAACAAGTTGGTGTCGGCGATACTTTCTCATCATATCCAATTTGAAATGAATGAAAATAAATTATTTTTTGTAACGCCATATCCTAAAATGACATTTATTGGACACTTTCAATTAATCAAAACAACGTCTTATTGACAAGTGAAAAATAAAGAAAAAAGTGTGAAATAAAGAAATTTTATTTCACAGTGTGAAATAAAACTTAATCGTCAACAAACAACAAAATAAAGTTTTTACGTCAAACATTTATTAATTATTAACAAATTTCGTGAACAATTTTATTTATAATTTAACGAAAATTTATGTGAATAGTACTGTTACTAACATTATTTATATTTATTCCTGGAATTATAGGTACACATATGCGAAAAATATTTGATTCATTTATATTAACATGGTGGTTGGTCTGATTTTCACCAACGACTACATCGGCAGACATAGTCATTTCTGTAGTATTGTTTGAAAATATGTTTTGAAATTTCCTTTTGTTCTGGATTCTATCTTCTATATATCCCTCAGCAACTGTTGAGGATTTCCATCCCCATGACGTTTTGATGTAAGAATATTAGCTCCAGAACCAGCTAATAGTGACGCCGAAGATCTCCAAAATCTGTGACCCGTATATTGCTCAGGATTAGATAAGTTAAGGTATTTAGCTATAATACTTGGTATTTTTGAAAATGTATTAATACTAACTCGCTGGACCGTACATTTGTCTCCTCGATATTGAAGAAAAACTCCTTCGTGATTCACATGAGTAGGGAGAATAGCTGCATATTTGTTATAAATATTTAGTGGATTTATTCCATTAACTGTGTCACCAATTACCGGAAAAGTCCTTTCACTGTGGGTCTTCGATTCAGGTACTTTAACAACCAGCATGCAGTCTTTTGTCACAATGTCATCAATGGTCATATTGTAGAGTTCCTCTTGACGACAAGCGCCAGCCAAGCCCATTATTAATACAACTTTCAACATTAAAAACTTTTCATCTGGTGCTTCTAGTAAAGATCGTTCGACATCTGCTCTGTCAAAAACTTTAGATTTCTTAGCCCTATACCCAGTGGAGTCTTTTACTTTTAGATAATTGGATACATCTACATAATTCTTTACATTCAAAATTGCTTTAAGCATCGAAAACTTGGACCAGAGAATTGAACATTTTAAGGTTTTGCTTTTTCAGATAGATAAATCAAAAGAACAGACTCAGATATGTTACTCACAGTTTTTTGCTTACACCAGTGCATAAATAAATCATATTCTTTTTCGTACAATTTTCTAGATTTCACTGGTAATAAATCTAAAGTTACAGCAATTGCTTGCTCCCTGATTTCCGGAGGAGTACCAGGAATAAAATCTTCCTCATTATCACTCATTTGGTTCCAAATAATAATTATTGTAAAGTAGAATGTGTCAAATACGACGTTTAAATCGGTCAATATTTAGTTGTTTTATTATTGGTTTCTATGGAAACAGCAATAGAATTTAGTCATTACGACATGGTAACTTTGTCAATTTGCCGTATTTTTACAAAATTATACGGTTTTCTAATTTCGAATGGCGATACAAAAAATTTTGTATATAACTCGAGACTAAAATGTGTTTTTTTTACTCGTGTGGTTTATAGCACTTGCCTTCGGCTCGTACTATAAACACCCCACTTGTAAAAAAAACACCATTTTAGCCACTTGTTTTATAAAATACTATTATTTTGTTTTATGTCGTTTATTTAGTTTGTCTCGTTTATCTCATTTGTCTCGTTTGTCTTGTTTATCTCATGTCTTATATGCCTCATTTATTTAATTTCTCAGTTGTCTGGCTTCACATTTATCTCATTGAACTCACTAATCTCATACATCTCTTATCTTATTTATCTTATTTATTTAGTTCATTTTGTTCATTTTAATTATTTTATATAAATAAATAAAATAAATTGAAATGATATTTTCAATTAAAGTAATTTATTTCTTTCATGTCAATTTGAATATGATGATAAAAATACCAGGGGCGGTCGGTCCATGGAAGCAAGGGAAGCAGTGCTTCCCTTGAGATTATTAAAAAACAAACACATAATTAGAACCTAATTATTATTTATCACATATATTAATCATTATAATTTACTTTTACCCAATTTTTTACCCCCGCATTTCAACAGCTGAGATAATGTTGCACGCTAAAACCGTAACGATGACGCACTCGATTAATCGAGCCAACACGAACTCGCGCGACTTCGATATAACTGATAAGCAACTTCTTGAAATGCATCCCATCCCCACTTCATAATCTTGATATCTGAGCCGTATAGCATAGTAATTAGTAATGCGTCTTGTTTTATAGGTTTTAATATCGATTTTAATATTATACTTGATATTAATCTTCCTAGTATTATTCTCAGCTTTTATGCTATATTTGTAAAAACTTTTTTTGGTGTTTCTAAACCTGTGGTGTGGTGACAAGTGATTTTTAAAACGTTGAACATTAGTGCGCATATAAGCAGTTTTTGAATTGCTTATTCAATATGGAAGCTGGTCCTAGCACTGTGGCAAATATTATTTGCGTTTGTATGGTGTGCAATTTGTTGAAAAAGGGATTTTCAACATATTCGTTTCAAGATAAACTGGATATTATAGAAACGGGAGACCAACACCTAATTTAAAACTTTTAAAAACGAAAGTTAAATCATGCTATATGTACTTTAATATTGAAATGTACAGTGCTAATCAGTGGTTATCGGGTTGTGATTTGTGTAAATTGTTTTGTTGGCCATGTGTATTTTTCACAAATGAAAAAGGTGTTTGAAATATTTCAGATTTAAGCAACATTCACAAATTGACAAAGAGGCATTAAGTGTGAAACTCATTTGCAAGCAGTTCTAAAAAAAACCATTTGGAAAATCACGAATTGAGCATTCATTAGATCAGCAGTTGAAAGAAAGTTACCGTAAGCATAATGTACTTGTAAAAAAAATCGAGGTGTTAAAAAGACTTATTGACATTGTTTGTTTTCTCGGCGAAAATGAACTTAGTTTTAGAGGTCATACTGAATCTCGGAGCGTTGCTAATAGGGGCAATTTCATCAATTTAGTTGATTTATTAGCAAAATACGATACAATTTTAAGTAACCATCTGGAACACTCCACGGTATTTCGCGGTACATCAAATCATATTCAAAATGATTTGATTCAGTCGATAAGCAATATTGTTTTAAAAAATATCAAGCAAGAAATAAAAAAGCTCCTTTTGTTGAAATTATGTTAGATGAAACAACCGATATTACGAATATTAGTCACTTGTCAATCGTAGTACGATACATAAAACCAAATGGGAAAGTCCAAGAGCGCTTTTTACGATTTTTAGACGTAACAACGCAGAGAACGGCTACAGCTTTATATGCTATAGTTTATCAGATAGTCGATGATCTACAGTGTGGTGCTAAACTTATCGCCCAAAGTTATAATGGGGCCACTGTAATGGCTGGTGAATTGGGGGGCCTGCAGGCCAAAGTAAAAGAGAATTTTCAGAATGCAATATTTGTACATTGTTTTGTGCATCGATTAAATTTAGTTGTTGCTCAATCTGCAGCGTGTCTTAAAGAGTGCATAGTATTTTTTTCAAGTATTAGTGGAAAGGCTGCCTCTTTTTCAAAATCATCAAAACGGACACGAGCTTTAGATTTGGAAGTACAGAAGAGACTACCCAGAGTTGCTCCAACACGATGGAATTACAATGGGAGGCTAGTACAAACTGTATCTGAATATCGTCAGCCTGTAATTGGTTTATTTGAAAATATTTTACAAAGCAAAGATGATTGGGACACTGAGACTTTGAGTGGATCCAAAGATTACTTAGATTCATTGAAAAGAGACTTTGATTTTAATTTTTTGTTAAATATTTTCTCCGAAATATTCCCATTTACTGACAATTTATTCTATATTTTGCAAACTAAATCAAATGACGTTAGATTTTGTGTAAAGAAAATTGAAGAATTCAAAAATTTGATTTGTAACAAAAGAAATGAATTTGAAAAGTTCTGGGAAAAAACTAGTAATGACAGTTTAGAGCCGCAAAGAAAAAGAATACGAACGATTATCTTTATAAAAGAAAATAGTTTGGATCAGGCCTACTCTAAGTGTTGAAATTGTGTAAGTTAGTGTTGACGATACCTGCAACTAGTGCTTCGGTTGAACGCAGTTTTTCGACCTTAATAAAAACTTTTTTTAAGAAATTCAACCAGTGAAGAGCGGCTTTCATAATTGTCCCTGTTGACAATTGAAAGGGACTTTGTGAAGGAGATGTCCCAAAATTATTTCTGACTTCTCAAAAAAGGAGAGGCGGATTAAACTACATTATAAATAGGTATGTGCATGTTAACTACTTAACTAGCCGGCTCGATTTATAGTTGGCTAGAGAGTGCACGATGGCAAGTGTGACTGAACAAACTCTATTTCGCTGCGGGTTCGATCCCCGCCACCGGCACTGGCAATGTCGGTGGGTATGGTTGTGTGTCTGCGTTTTTTTTCATAAGGATAACCCTCGCCCGTGCAGCTTCGGCTTTGGAATCGGGGGTTGTCTAATTTTTGTGGTGTTTTAATGTTTATTGAGGAGTGGCGGTCCTACAAGTGGACTTTTTTTCTAGATATCATGACTTTGCGGCTTTCGACATTTGCTTTAAAATGATTATACCGAAGCCACGCCCCTTTTCAAAAAAAAAATGCCTCGCTTCGCTCGAGGTTCGCATTACCCATCACCCTATATCACAAACTGCTTCCCCTGTATCAAAACTCACCGCACGCCCCTGAAAAATACTGTCGAAAAGTTTCTAGCCGCGACCGATTTTTTAAGATATTCGCAGGACCAATACATTTGAAGCGTATAAGTCAATGAGTTGGAGGTTGGAATCTCTTATACTGTCTTTCCTTATTTAAAATAAAGGTGATATCAGTCATAAATTAACATTGCTTCGACATTACCTGACATGTCAAACAAAAAATGGCATGGGATAAACAGATGGTGTTAAATATTTATAAAATAATCATCAGTTAAAACTGCAGACGAAGTTCAGGCTTCTTCCTTTCAAAATCTCATAAATAACAAAAGTAATTAGCAAGTGCAAATAATTTCTGATTGTACATGCAAAAATCATACGTAATTACCTCTCAACGATGTACCTCGAGAATAACAATTAAAAAAGGAAAACAATTAGTATTATATTTATAAACTATTGCATAAACTAAAACAACAAATCAGCACTAATACGAGACTTGGTAATGAAACAAAAACTGACCTAAATAGGTAGGTACGTTATGGAAGAATTGGTTGCATGAATATGTGAGTAACTCATTTGCATTCTGTGTTTATGTTTAAAGAAATGCGCACTTGAAAAAAGAAAAAGAAGTCGTCAAGTTGCACTTATTAATACAAGGTGGGGAAAAGAGATTGAATAACGATTGTAACTTTGTAAATATTGTCTATACCAAAAGATGGCTTGAACAGAAGTTGTTTGACTAATTACACCGCATATTTATGTGACCTTGATGTTTTCAAAGCTTAATTTTGTAGCATAAACCCTTTCTTTTAAATATCCCTAAACATAAAAATCTAGTGGGTTGAGATCCGGTGACCTGGGTGGCCACCCAGGTCACTTGTCCAACGCCATTAATCATTTCATGATGCATATCATTTATTCCTAAACGACCAATCCAACGGTGTGGTTAATGTACCTTTAACCATTCTCTTACAACTTTTACAAAATGCGTTGGAGCATCATCCACTTGTATCCAACTATCGTATTACAAATCGGGGGGCAATCCTCGATATAGTCCAGCAGATCATTGGTAAGGTAAGGAACTCATGGAATAATTGCGAATTTAATCTTGGGGGTAGCAAATGTGGATCAACGTTATTGTAAAAACCACTCAGCCAAATCGGCTGTACCAAATATAAACACCGCATATCCATATGAAATCAATAGCTTTTACAGTGTTTATATTTGGAACAGCCAAAATGTTCACAGTGAATCATCTTGAAATGATCGAGGTCGAATTTCGAGAGGATTTTCGTGGACCCAAACGTGAAGATTATGATAAATCACTACTTCTCTAGTGAATGTTGATTCATCTGTCCATAGTATTTTACGCAAAAAATCAGGATTTCCTTCTGCCGATTTTAAAAGTTACTAATCTCAAAAGACACAGTTACAACAAAAACACATCCACAAAAAAAAATGCTGATCTGGGGATCTGACCATGTTTACTACATGTTTTTGGAGTCGCTGAATCTGATTCCGAGGTCTATTTCATCACATCAGGATTTTGCCATAACCTCAAAAACCCATAATTTCAGCTATTAAACGCATATAACCCTAACAATTAAGTTGTAATCTGAAAACTCAAGCTCTTAAACCCCATAACCCATTTAACCAAAAATCTATCAATTTCAATAACCACGTATGTCAGACATTTAACTTGATATGTACTCGTATCTGTCAGGTCTCCAAAAATGCTCTAATTCATTCATGAGTCTTTGAATATCGATGAAAAAAATCAGTGACAAATTTACGTATTTTGGTACGTGATTCTAGAAAATATTTTCTTTCAAAGAATTTAAAGCTCAGGTTCTATTCAGAACGATTATATCTTGCGTGCGTCTGCATCCAGGGCACCTCCACGTGGTGACGGTGGGCAACCTACCCGTGGTGTACATCGGGTAAAGCCAATGCCGACGGTACAATGATTTGAAAAATTAACATTAGTTGAATAAACGTAAAAATATAGACTTTTAGGGTGAAGGTGTTTTTAGGACACAACTGTGTGTTTCGGGTGTTTGAGACAAAACAAAAATTGTGCGAGAAATGGTGCAATGACCAGAGTTATGCGGTTATTAAAATAACGTACATATCAAGTTAAATGTCTGACGTACGTGGTTATTGGAGTTGATAGATTTTTGATTAAGTGGGTTATGAGGTTTAAGAGCTTGAGATTTCGGATTACAACTTCATTGTTAGAGTTATATGCGTTTAATAGCTGAAATTATGTTTCTTTTTTGAGGTTATGGCAAAATCCTGATGTGATGAGGTTAAATAGACCTCGAATTGGAATTAGCGACCCTAAAAACATAATGTAAGCATGGTCAGACCCCCAGATCAGAAAAAGAAATTGTGTGTGGCTTTGAATTGTTTCACAATTATACTTTATTTGATAGGTAGATAAAGTTCAGTTCAAACTTATTTGCAACATAGAAAACGTCGGCGACTTTGATCTCTTTACCACCGTCAAAGGTGCCGACGTTTTTTATGTTGCAAATAATAATAAGCAACTACTGCTTGAAAAAATATTCTCGAACAGAAAAGTTACTATTTTTTTAAATCTGCCAAATGTCAATTTTCGTCGATATCTCGAAATCGGTTCGAGATATCGAAATTCACACGACGTTTCACAAAAATCGAGCTATAGACACCTTGATCGGTTTTTCTCTATCTGGTATAGAACTAGCCAAAATCAAGCAATTTGGAATACCCTACTTGATTTTCCATTTATCACGTGTCAACATTTTTAAAATGTATAATGCTCAAAATTTACATTCAGATCCCGAATGGTTTGTTGTAATTTTAGTGCTATAGCACTTTCCAAGTTAATAATAACTTGCAACCCAGACTTTTGTTTTAAATTTTCGGCGAATCCTGTGATTATCACGTCTACATCAAAGTATTGTAAATACGTCATAGCATACCATTACTTCGGCTATATATAATTAAGTGTATATATGGCATGAATAACATTAATAAATAATTTATTGGTTGTCACTGGAAGCATACAAAATAAGACAGAAGAGGATTTGCGAATCATTGGAAACCCCTCGGAATACAGTTTCAAGTCTACAAGCGTGGGTATTAAAATTTTTTATTCCATAACTATGACGCAAATAGGTATTTACATTTTTATTGTCGTACACTTCATGCTGAAAAAGTATCCTGTTTTTGTCCTAGATTTTAAGCTCATTGTTTTTAATCTGCGTGTTATGGTTGGTAACGGAATTGCTTCAGTTATTTTATTAAAATTGTAAGTGGGTTTCTCAAATAATGTTTTTAACTCCAGTTATATCTAAAATATTTGAAACTGTCCTAAAAATTCAAATTACCAAACATTTTGAAAATAATATATTATTTTACTCTAACCAGTATGGTTTGAGGACTGAAAAATCCACAAATGACGCTATCATTCACCTTGTCAATGAAATTGTCGAAAAACAAGAAAATAGGGAATACGGGAGTAACTTTTTGCGATTGACAAAAAGCATTTGACTGTCTCATCATGTGCTTCACGATTAATTAAATTATTATAAATTTAATAACCTCAGCTGGCAATTAATATCCACATATCTTCCAAACAGACGACAATATTCATTTATCGATGGACATTGTTCTAGATTAAGATGTTTTAAACATGGTGTACCTCAAGGATCGGTCTTGGGTCCTACTCTTTTCTTGATGTATGTAAATAATTTGAAAGTGCGTGTCCCAACTGCCGAACTTTTAATATCTGCTGATGACACAACTTTGATAACAGGTATTTGAATAACATTAGGGAGCTCATGTCTGATACACAGACTGCTGCTCAATGCTGGTTTGTAGCAAATAAGTTAAATTAATCAAAATAAAATTGTCAATGTTCTTTTCTCTCATAGACCCACAAATGATTTTGAAAATCCGGATAATGTAAAGTTTTTTAGGTGTTATATTAGACTCCAAATTAAACTGGGGCCAACATATTGAAATTTTTTTCTAAAAAAAATTTCCAAGAATACATTTGTTATAAGAACTTTCTCAAAAACATGAGGGAACATTTTTAATGATATAAAATAATTCAGTGTCAAAAAAATGTACCAATCGTGCACCAAATTAAAAAAGGACCAATTTATTCGGTCACCCAAAATACCGCACCATACGATAACCTTTCGTAAGTAATGGTCATTGCAATTAATAACCAAGTGAGAGTTTTCTGTTGCACGGTATCTACCATTAATAATAATAATAATAATAATAACACCACATGAAGGTCTGGAATGACCTTGTGTGGGAGAGGGCTACACATTTAGAGACAATGGACACACAACCAATATCCGAGTATACTACGATTAATCTCTCACAGAAAAATCCCAGTTCCTCGACCGGGAATCGAACCCGGGACCCTGAAGTTTGAGGCAAGTACGTTACCTCTAGACCACGGAGCCATATTGGTATTGGTATTGGTAATGAACATAGCCTCATCAGTAGAGTTGGCAAAAATACGTCGCAGGACATAAACGTACGCATCATATTAAGCGTAATAAAAGAAATTAACTATTAATTAAAAGCAATAAACTGTTACAATTTATAACAATATATGCACAACTTACCCGCTTCGTTATCACAAACTGGAAAAGATCTGTAAAAACTTTGTAGCATCATGTGTGTTTCTGTAGTTGTCTCCGAGAGTAATGTTTTATGTGGAGAAAAAATATGCTTATATTTTGAGAACGATCGACCGAAATCTTTGAACTCTCTTAACGGATCTGCAGATGCACCATCAGTACCATCACAAATTTGTCTTAATCTGGTAAAACCGGTAAGTGCGACCTTTTCTCCAACGGGCTCATTTTTTGCGTCACCTATAGAGTGTAGCAGTCGATTTACTTCGTCCACTATTTGCAATGACTCCGCTAACGACGCCGCACTATTTTGTAAGTTTTGTATGGCGTCATGTAATCCTTTGTAGTTCTTGTGAATAGTTTTTAAAGCTGTTTCAACAGAAACATCCTCGAATTTTGTCTGGCTTTCCTTAATAACTGCAGCTTTGCCTGGATTGAATTATGGTATCACAGCTTTTATTTATTGTAAACGTTCACCATAATAAAAAGCTACCTTCAATCATGTTCCCCAATGTGTAAGAATCGGCTGTGTTGGTTCGGGAATACCGGGACACTTACTATGAAATGCGCAAGACGTTTAAGAGATTTAAGAAACACTTTTTTGTACTTGCTATTAATGCAGCTACCTATATGACTGATGGTCGAAAGGCAAGGACACTTGACTCTCACCCAAAAGTCCCGGGTTCGAATCCCGGCCGTGGCACTGGGATTTTTCTGTGAGAGAGATTAATCGTAGTATACTCGGATATTGGATGTGTGTCCGTTGTCTCTAAATGTGTAGCCCCCTCTCGCACAAGGTCAGTTTAGAGATACAGGAGGTTGTGTTATCTGTGGTGTTTACCTCTGAAAAACATTGTCGAATAGTTTTTGTCACAAGGTGTAAAGCATGCACTTTACACGTAACATACACCAACCTACAACCGTGTTCTTGACCAACCAAACGCATTGTCGCTGCACCATCGGTCACAAACATCAACACTTGACTATTTGACTGGTAGAATTTGTCTAACGTCTCCAGCACCATCCACCAGTACACTCAGTTAGTCTTTTGCTAGCTAGTAACAGTGGAAATGTCAGTTTAAGAGGGTCCAGTACACATACAAGGTTATTCATTATAAATTACCCAGCCCTTATCATCGCTATTATTACCCATAGAAAAAAAAGTTTTAAATAAAACTTGTGTGGTTATGACTGAATTTTGTTAAAATACTATCAAAAGTACAGTAGCGTGCAGATTTCAGGGGATACAAAAAAATAATATTTTTTTTAAATGGGATATCCTTTATATTATTAAATTTTTGGAATGGTCCTTTGTTCCTGATTTCAAAAATATACCATATGTTACCTCTACCATATACCGTCTTTGAGTTATTAAACGTCGAATATCTTAGTTAAACTAGTTACTGTAAATATGGAAAAGTTAACATTATCAAAGTGAGCTATGAAAATGACAACTATTATGTTTGATAAGTGACATTTCTTTAATGAAATAATCAAAATGGTTTACAGTGAGGAAGAAAAAAACCAAATAATTATACAAAATAGATAACAAGGATTTATTTAGGAAATTTAAATATAAATAAATGATAACTCATAAAAGATGTTCGATGTGTCCACCATTATTGTCAATGCATAATTGATAACGTCTTCTTATATTTATAATTGCACCGGAAATGGCTTCATTATTTACATTCAGATTGTTTATTTCAAGTCGAATCCTGCCTTTAATTACTTGAATACTGTTTTTATTATTAATATTGACAATGTCTTTTAGAAATCCCCAAAAAAATTAATCCATTGGGGTCAAATCCGGACTGTTAGGTGGTCATTTAACGGGTCGATTATTCCCTATCCATACTGGGAATACATTATTCAAATGATCTCGAACGGGTAGGACACTATGCGGAGTTGTCCCATCCTGCATCCAAATCATATCATCAAGTTCGACTTTCAGAAAATGTTGCACAAGAATATTTTCTGCTTCTGGGTTAATTATTTCCAGATAGGTAACTCCAATTAAAGTATAATCATAAAATATAGGCCCAACAATTTTGTTTCTGAAAATTCCACACCAAACGCTAACAGTTTTTCATCCTGATTTTTGTTATTTGTGTTACCAATTTTTTCTGTTGTGCTTGTTTTCCCACGACCTTCGATTTTTTTCTATTAAAAACTCCTGCCGTAGAAAAGGATGATTCATCAGTCCATAATATTTTAGTAAAAAAATCGGGATCTCATCCAACTTTTGATCCATCTGGCGGCAAAAGTTCAGCCTTTTCCTTTTATGGGCCTCTTAAAATTTGCACGGATAAAATTTTAAATGGTATGTAGCTGTTATTTTTTAACATACGTTGGATTTTGGAATAACTTTTACCTAATTGATTGACTGCATTATTTATACTACATTCAGAATTTTCTAAAAAATAATACAATGTTTCAAAAAAAGTCTATTCGCGAATAAATATGAATGGGCTTACCTTCGAAATGAAGCAGTATATCTAGCTGTTCTTCCTGGTTTGCTTGAAAGACACGCTTTTTTCTACCAAAACTGGAGGTATTATTCACCTTTCAGTAAATATTTTTGAACGTATTTTCTGATGCTGTTGGACGATTTGGATACAACACTCTATATGCTCTTTTTGCTGCACGTTTATTTTTGTTATTTTGTATATAACAAGTAAATATTTGGACTTCCTCACCGTAAACCATTTTGATTATTTCATTAAAGAAATGTCACTTATCAAACATAATAGTTGCCATTTTCATAGCTCACTTTAATATTGTTAACTTTTCCATATTTACAGTAACCAGTTTAACTAAGATATTCGACGTTTAATAACTCAAAAACGGTATATGGTAGGGGTAATATATGGTATATTTTTTAAATCAAGAACAAAGGATCCAAAAATTTAATAATATACAGGGTATCCCATTTAAAAAAAAGTATTATTTTTTGTACTCCCTGAAATCTGCACGCTACTGTACTTTTGATAGAATTTTAACAACATTCAGTCCTAACCACACAATTTTTATTTAAAACTTTTTTTTCTATAGGTAATAATAACGATGATAAGGGGTGGGTACTTTATAGTGAATAACCCTATACATAACATTTAAAATAGATTTTTTTTACAAGCTGACTTGTCATAAACACATAATCACAGCCGTGTTTTTTTTTAGTACACATTTGATCTTATTTCCAATGTCTTCGCTTACAGTTGGTACATAGTTACGCAACGTTGTGCGACTTGGTAACGTCACCTTGGGATTGTATTTATTCCAGAACTCATGAAATGCTTGTTAACGAGCATGTGCAGCGGAACATCACAGGCTATCAGCATCAAGAGTAAATCGAACATAAACTGTGTTGTCGAAGGCACTCCATTTTTTTTAGTTTAATGTTGCACAGAATTTACGTGACATTACAATCACGTTTGTCCCAGCACGTCAGGTCTGTCTCGCACACCTTACAAATTATTATTGCACCATTGTAGAATAAATCCGAGAATTCACTGATAAATTTATTCACTTTGTCAACGTATGGTCGCGTTTTACCCCTAGGCAGGTCTGACATACTTTATTATTAAATTAATATCAAGAATAAAAAATACAACAACTTAAATTATCAACAATACAACGGAGAGGAATAAATTACGTTGTACACACCACGAGGCATGACAGTAGACTAAAATCAAATGTTAGTCTATGTTAAAATAGTACACAAGTCTCACTTACGTATTTGGGTATTTCTCTACCTGGCACCGCCCGTGACTTGCGGACCGATTTGCCAACTCTAGGATTAGTAAACACTTTTTTTTTAGAAAATTACTACCGTTTTAGGAATTCACTTAAATCCAATAACAATAGACTAATCTTTTGTTTTTGTTACCTTCTTTCAACGGTTGCATTTTTGGCTTGTAAGGCTCTATTTTGAGACAAATAAAACATCTAATTTTGTAATTAGACAGATACAATTGCAGAGCCAAGTCTCACACTCATTGGAAGATTGGCACGATTTGCTCCTAAGATATTATTATAATTAGAATACCTTTAATTTCGACTTAGAAGGGCATTCGGCTTTTTTTTTTTCGAAACGAAAACATAAAGCTGAGCGTGATGTTCACGTAATCAGATCGGACCGGGGGAATGCCTTCTTTTTTCTATTGGTCTACCGGCGACAAAATCGAGGAACACAAACCCCGCCAATTTCACAGAATTGTAACCAGGCGGGTCGTGTATAAGAGTGAGCAGTTATTTGGTTTCTTTGTTTATATTCAGTCTATCTTGGAAATAAATATACTACTAAGTAACAAATATTCAAAATGCGAATTGCGTTGAAACTCGGTACATGGGATCAAAATGGATTCTGAACAACTTGTTCTAACAACTTTTCTTTCGATATTTCTAACGAGGAGCAAAATATATTGCCCCTATTGGCGAGGTCTTAGTGGATTGGGTTTACAATTTAGGTTTGAGGTAAGACCCTCAAAAGATGCAATTTATGAGATTCTACGACTGTGCATAAATTCAAATATCTACTCCTAAAAATAACGAATTTATCTGGCTGCCGTTGTCTTAAATGTGACACACTGTATGTTTACTTTTAATTTTGTTATTTTCAGTTTTAATTCAGTTCAAATAAATAGTGTCAACAATGTACGAGTTGAATGACGCTTAAAACGTCTAGAAAACAAGAGTTGCTAATTTTTTTTGTCCTCAAAATTCACACCTAAGTACAACTTGCTTCAGTTTACTAATAAAGAGTGTACTAACTTGCTTATTGCGATTTCTGTTATCGGATTGAGTTTTGTTCAAAATCAATGCTTGTGTACTGATGGCGCACTAGATATTCAAAAAACTAGTTAAACATATAGTGTCAAGGACGAGACAAATTGCGATTTTTTGATACATTTCTCAGAAAAGGTTTTGTAGAGTAAATATTTTTTTTAATAATTTTCAAATATTGGGTTTTCCAATAAGAGTGATACGTTTTTTTTACAAAACAACAGGGAATTGAGGCAGAATAAAAATTTTTATTTTATTTTGAAGTACAATCGATGCAATTATGATCTGAAAATAACATCATTCAAATGGCCGCCTCTGCTCCACTTACAGGACCGAATCCGATGAACCCCCTTTTTAATCACTTTATTCAATAAATCAGTCCCTATATCACCAATACAGCGTTCAATATTCAGTTTTAATGCATGAATTGTATCTGGTTTATTGGCATATCCCAACGACTTTAAATAACCCCACAAAGAGTAGTCTAAAGGAGTTAAATCACAAATTCTTGGAGGCCAATTGACATTAGCATTTTTCGAAATAATCGCATCACCGAACTTTTCACGCAATAAATTGATTATGTCATGGGTTGAGTGGTGGACTTCGTCCACTATTTGCAGTGACTCCGCTAACGACAACGCACTGTTTTCTAATTTTTTTATGCTTTCATGTAATGGTTTATAGTTCCTCGCAATAATTTTTAAGGCTGTTTCAACGGAAATATCTTCGAATTTTGTCTGGCTTTCCTTAATAGCTACAGCCTCATCTCGATTGAATTGTAGTAACACAGCTTTTATTTGTTGGAAATATTCAGCATAATAAAAAGCTGCCTGCAACCATGTTCCCCAATGTGTAAGAATTGGCTGTGGTGGTTCAGAAATACCGGGACACTTGCTATGAAATGCACGGAAACGTTTAGGAGATTTAAGAAACACTTTTTTTGTACTTGCTATTAATGCATCCACCTCTGGAAAAATTTTTCGAATAGTTTCTGCCACAAGATGTAAAGCATGCACTTTACACGTAACATGTATAAACTTGTTCTTGCAAAGAACGGCCTACCGAACGCATTGTCACGGCGCCATCAGTCACAAACATCAACACTTGACTTTTTAACAGTTCAAATTTTTCTAACGTCTCCAGCACCACCCTGGTAATTGTTTCGCTAGTACACTGACTTAGTCTTTTGCTAGCTAGTAACAGTGGAACTGTCGGTTAAGAGGGTCCAGTACTCATACTATAACATTTAAAATAGATTGTTTTTACAATCTGTTGTCTCATCAACAGATAACCACAGCCGTGTATTTTTTAATTCACAATTCATCTTATTTACCATGTCTACGTGTACAGTTGGTAGATAGTTACATAAAGTTGTGCGACTTGGTAACTTCACCTGGGCATTGTATTTATTCCAGAACTCTCGAAATGGTTGTTTATCGAGTATGTGCAGCGGAACATCACAGGCAATCAGCATTAATAGTAAATCAAACATAAACTGTGTTGTCGAAGGCACGCCATTTTTTTTATTTTTATGGTGTACACTATTTACGTGAAGTCCACAATCACGCTTATCCCAGCACATCAAATCTTTCTCACACACTTTACAAATTATTTTAGCACCATCATAGAATAAATCCGGGAATTCACCTATGAATTTATTCACTTTGTCAGCAAATGGCTGTTTTCTACCCCTGCGTACGTCTGCCATGCTTTATTATTAAATTAATATCACAATACAGTACAACAAATAAGATAAAAGCACAAAAACAATATGCAATACGCCCAAGTGACTTAACGTATACACAACTCGAAAGCTAATAATAGACTGGACTGGAGAAAGAGTTTCGCGGTCAAGGTGAATGCCGGCGACAGTAAGTACATCTGTACTCTACGACCATGATACACAGAAACGATTTGCAGCTTTACTAATTAGGACATGAAAATTAATGGTAGTAATTGTATATTGCTGAATTCAGGAAGAAATTTTCTTTAAATTGACCTGAATATACAGGTTCCGGTTAAACCGGAAGTGTAAAATATAAATGTGATACGCAGTTATAATCAGTGACTTATCACATGTTCATTTCAGCATTAATATATAGGCTAGTTTTTGTATTTTTCAGTTTTTCGGCCGTCCTTTTTTTATCTGACGTTTAATTGTTTCTCCTTTTCGAATTTGAATTCCTCAGAAAAAAATGCATATATACGTACAGTTTTGGATTTTTTCCTAAGTGAAAAATAAAGCAATGTGACAGTGACAAAGTTATACGTATTGTTTAAAAATGTTGTATTATTATTTAACTCATTGCCATTATGTTGCTAAATAACTTTCACAGCTGCGTGAAAAATCAACAAAAAATATTTAAATTGTTAGTAAATGTATCCAAGTGCATTGTATTTGATTTGGGTTTTTACACCAATTTAATTAAAGTGACGAAATTTTAATCGGCTTTTTCACATTTTGGAACTAATGCTTGTATTTACATGATTTATTAATATTATAATAGAAACAATAGAATACGTTTTTTACACTAATAACATTTGTTTATAATTTTTTTTGACATGTTCTTTAGATTTTGACAATTAATAAACAATAACATTCCAATTCTGAAGATTTTTCTTTGTGAAGTTTCAGAGACTTCACCGACAGATCAGTAAACAAAACGAAAATTTAACACACAGACATTCTATAATACAGGGTATATAAAACTTCATTTTGCACTTCTTATTTGCTTTGTTTTTTAGTTACAGCTATAGCTGTGTTTTAAAAATACAACGAATCTTCCAAAAAATGTATGAAATTTTATAAAATCAAACATCAAACACTACATACGATCTTTATTATCGAAAAAATAGTTTTAAATTACGCGAAAATAACACAGACCAACAAAATTGGACGAGACTCCAGACCCTGAGAATTTCCCAAAAGTTTTTGGTGCGCTGAATCCGATCCGACATCAGAATTTCTCCATCACATCAGGTTTTCGAGATATCCTAACCTAAAAATGCAAAAAAACACTGTTTTTCGCTATAATAGGGATTATATTACACCGCGAATTCATATTTTTCCACAAAACTCATTGAGGCGTTTAAAAGTACTACCCTTCCCCATCAAAATGCATTTTGAATTTTTCAGATATCTGATTTCTTCTCGGAGAAATCATCTTTCTAGTTAGCAACATTGTTTATTTGTTATCATACGTTGTGTCCCATTTTAATGTACCAGGCTTCTTAACTTTTTATGTCAGACAAAGGTTGAAGGGTTTTGAAGGGGCAATAGAACAATATAATTGTGATGACCTTGGAAGATTATTTTGAATGTAATTTCAATTATTAAATATGATTTGAACGAAACAACTACTCAGCTCGCAAATACCCGGACCTACATTAGATTATACCTTCAAATTATGATAGATCGGTAGCCAATATCATTTTGTCAATTTCTAATCAGACATAGACCGGTTTCAAACTTATTAGTTCTTCGCAGTATGTCATAGGTTATGGAACAGACAAATGATAGTGGCCAACCTGCTAGTCATATACTGACTAAGGTAAATTGAGTAGTGGTGAGAGGTATGTGAAACTTCTCATATGGTCCAAATGCTACTATCCGACCGACATCATAGATGTCTCTGTGGCGGATAGCGACTTGCGAAGCAAGTACCGAGAGCGGCGACCTCTAGCCCAGATGGACTAAACTACTGTTATTAAATATGATTTGAACGAAACAACTACTCAGCGGGTAAATACCCCGACCTGCATTGGATTATACCTTCAAATCATGATAGATCGGTAGCCAATATCATTTTGTCAATTCCTAACCAAACTGAGTAGTTGATTCATTCAAATCATATTTGATAACAGTAGTTTAGTCCACCGGGGCTAGAGATCCTAAACAACTTCATTTATAACATACAGGGTGTCGAAAATTTAAAAAAAAAAAAGATTTTCCAAAAAAATCTCAAGAATGCTTAGTTAGAATATTGAATTTTGGCACATGTTAATATCGTATAAGTAGGCACTGTTTATTAATGTTTGAAAACTCCTGAGATATTACTCATTAAAACTACTTAAAATTTATCTCTTACGCTTTTCCCGAAGGAAAATACAGTTTCGGAGAAAAATTTACAAAAATGTTTTACTGCTGACACAGATTTGCAAAAAAATTTTAAAAATGGTCAAAGAAATATTCATAGTATGCTATGAATTAAACAAAATTTACAAGCTGTCACTGTCAATTATGATGAGTGTTTAAATAAAATTTAAAAATAATTTTTTTATTTTTAATTTTTGATATTTTTCAGTTTTAATCATTTTTAATTTCTCTGCAAATTCTGTATCTTACAAAGCCATTTAGGACACAAGTGTATATGAAGATTTCGACTTATTTTTTCGCCAAAAAGTCATGCTTTAAAATTTGGCGGATGTTGTTAACACACCCTGTATATGACACTAGCTCACTTACTAAGAGAGATAGAGAGAAATTGGTTTGCCCTTGATTAAGTTTGACAGCATCCAAACTTTTATAAAAATGTGGTACTTATTTTGTTTACAACTTGAACATTAAAATAAAATTCCAGTTAATACAAACTTAAAAAAATATACTTGGAGCAACAAAAATTTCTTTGTATATACGCAGCTAAATTGTTTTTTTGTATAAAGAGAATTTAAGTTTTCACACTTAAAAATGTTTGTTTGATTCAAGAAAATTATTTCTCTTACGGTAATTTGTTGGATCGAAATATAATTTCTTTCAACTCAAATACATTTATTCAGATTGACTGAAACAGTTTTGTCTGCACAAAAAATTGCTCTCAAATTGAACGTGTTTTAGTTAGACAAATATTATTTTAAGTTTAAGTAACAACATCTTAAAATAAAACATTTTATTATTTCATTTAACTGTTTTCTTCATGACACTTTTTTCAGTTGTCATGAAATTGAAATCTTTATTTTAAAAACAACAAAAATCTTACCCCAAGATAGAAATATTTTGTGCTAAATTTATTTTTCTCTGAATTGCACATTCTGTTATTTGACAAAATTAAATTTTTTAAATGCAATAAAACTATTTCATTGATTCAAAAGAAGTATCTTAAATCCATATACTTATATGCTTAAATCTAACAAAACATTGTATTGAATGTCCGCACAAGAAAATTGCTCTCAATACAATGGAAGTTTTAATCTGTGTAAGAAAACATTGTTCTCACAAATATTTAAGCAATTTCAGACAAACAACAATTTAATAAATTTGAAATTTGTATTTTGTTAATGTAATTAAAATTAATTTAAATCAATTAGGATATATCAAGACTTAAATTCTCTTTATCAAACAAAAATTTAGTTGCGTATATACAAAGAAATTTTTGTTGCTCCAAATATATTTTTTTAAGTGTGTAGGTAGCCTCTGTTTTCCAACAGGTTCGGCTTTCGAATAAAAAAAGGTGAAAATAACCAATATTCCAAAATTTATATTGATAGGGAATTTCAAATGTTGAAAGTAGAATAAACATACGAGTACAACGACCTGAGTTTCGTTCTACGGCAGTAATTACGGATATACGTATTTTATCTGAAAATTTAGGTAGAATTGGAAATAAGTTTTCTGTGCAGACGGTGTTTAAAACCAGTAACACGTTGAGATATATATTATCAAGAACTAAACCGATAAATGATGTGCAAAAATCAAAAATTATATATATAGTATTCCATGTGAGTGCGGTAAGTTTTATGTCGGTGAATTATCTAGTCCTTTCAATGTACGGCTTGTTGAACACAAGATTTATGCTAGGAGGGGACAATTTGAAAAATCAAAAATATGTGCAGATGCGTGAAATAGGAACCACATTATTAAGTGGGATTTTGCAAAACTTTTTGAAAAGGAAAGTAATAATGCAAGAAGAAAACTAAAAGAATCCGCCATTATTTTGTTTAACGCCCACTAAACATTTTTGTACAGAAATGTTTCAGATATGTTTTAGAAACTGAAAATGACCTACCTCAAAAATGTTTCAGATGAAATATTTCAAATGAGTCGAAAAGTAAATCAAGAATTTCATAACAGAGGGGCGTATTCCACATTTAATTAACGCCTATCTATGAAGCCCTCACAATATATATATATATATATATATATATATATATATATATATATATATATATATATATATATATATATATATATATATATATATATATATATATATATATATATAAGAAGTTTCATACCTCTCACCACTATTCACTTCACCTTAGTTTGTATATAACTAGCAGGTTGGCCACTATCATTTGTCTGTTCCATAACCTATGGCATACTGAAGAGAACAAATAAGTTCGAAATCGATCTATGTCTGGTTAGGAATTGACAAATGATATTAGCTATCGATCTATCATGATTTGAAGGTGTAATTCAATGCAGGTCGGGGTATTTGCCCGCTGAGTAGTTGTTTCCTTCAAATCATATTTAATCACATTAGTTTAGTCCACCTGGGCTAGGGGTCGCCGCTCTCGGTACTTGCTGTGATGCAAGTCGCTATCCGCCACAGAGACATCTAGGATGTCGGTCGGATAGTAGCATTCAGACCATATGAGAAGTTTCATACCTCTCACCACTATTCACTTCACCTTAGTTTGTATATAACTAGCAGGTTGGCCACTATCATTTGTCTGTTCCATAACCTATGGCATACTGAAGAGAACAAATAAGTTCGAAATCGATCTATGTCTGGTTAGGAATTGACAAATGATATTGGCTATCGATCTATCATGATTTGAAGGTGTAATTCAATGCAGGTCGGGGTATTTTCCCGCTGAGTAGTTGTTTCCTTCAAATCATATTTAATCATATATATATATATATATATATATATATATATATATATATTATAAAAAAATGCTAACATTTCCTTTGAAACATTTTTGAGGTAGGTCATTTTCAGTTTCTAAAACATATCTGAAACATTTCTGCACAAAATGTTTAGTGGGCGGTGATAAGTATGTGTCCAATTTGTAGATTTTTGTACGAACTGGTTGTCAATCCTTAGAGACGAGGTAAGTAGACAAAATATCAATATAGCAAAATGTCTATGGAAATATATAAACAGAAAATTGTTATGTTTGACATTGCAACAAAAGACAATATGTTATCAAAGAAATTATCATCTTTGAGAACGGAATCAGAGATTTTTCTGAAATGTCAACTTTTAATCATCTAAAATATTTGACATTTAAGTTTCATTTTTCAAATAAATATTTTTTATATATATTTTTGACCTATTTAATTCAACAAGTAAAGTTTGTAAAAATATCTCGCTTCCTGAGACAAGGCGTAAGGGTCGAGGGTTATTTTCATTATTTAGGGTAAAAAAAAAATCAAAAAATTATTCTTACAGGTCTTACCTTTTTTAACCGGAGTACATTAAAAACAAAACGATATCACAAACTCTTCTAAACTAAATCACCGACACCCAGTCCCAGAAACCCGATCGGTTCTTAACACTAAACGGTCCCGTGCACAATTGACAATGAAAATCATCCAATAAAGTGGGGAAATCACCGTATATACAGTAGTGTCCTCTTTTAACACCTTACAACCTCCCGTGAATATTAATTGGGTGGGGCGTGCAGTTGTCCACATTCAGACGCTAATATAGTTAAATTGTTGCTAATAATTTATTATTAATTAGCTTTGACGCGGCGTTCATATTATTGTTTTATATTTTATTAGTGAAACAATTCCATTGACATTCATTGTGTATAGCACCTTGGTGGCCCAAATAAAGATTGTGTTTATTAGAGTCTGGACTGTGACCTGATTTAATCAACCCTCCCTTGGTGGGTTGGCTGGTGAAAATACTCTGACAGCAATTTTTACTGTAATATACAGGGTGTCCCATATTAAAGTGCAAGAAATTGAACTAACGATTCTTTGTTGAAAATTAAGGTGTGTTTCTCATATATATTTTTTTTAAATGAGCCTTCCCTGCCAGCTACACCCTTACAAGGGTGTGCCAAAAATCGGCTTTTAATTTTTATTTCAAAATATCATAAACGGGGAAAAACAAATTTAACACATCTGTTTTACTAATGATAGGGCATCTAACGAAATTTTTTCATGCACCTAGCTTGTTCACAAATGGGTGAAATTAATACCCCCCCCCCCTCAATCCCGAAGTAGGTTGGAACCTTTGATGTGAAGCTAACGCTGACGAAGGCCCATGGGATAAGAAGAATAGGGGTGAAATATTTGCTGAACAATATAACACATATTGTGAAATTTAAAAAAAATTGATAAAAAGCTAAAAACATGGCAAATACCGAGTATATAATGAGAGCAGAAAATAAAACAAAAGCCACTTGGTCACTTGCAAAAAAATATAACTTCACAAAAAAATGACAGATCAACAATTTTAGACAACTTTTCAAACAAATATAAAGATTAAGCCCATATTTTAAATGATTTAAATGAATACTTTATAAAAGCTTGTCCAGATGTAAATACAAAAGATGGTTATAATAGTAATATTAAACAATGTGACGCATCTATTTTTATTAATCCTATAAATCCCGAAGAAATTATTGAGTGTATCCAAATGCTTAAAAATAAAAACTCTGCAGGAGATGATGAGATACCAATATGCTTGCTGAAAGAGTTAGTTGATATTATATCACATCCTTTAAATCATGTCATTAATCTAGTTTTTTGCACAGGAGTTTTTCCAGATCGACTTAAAACTGCGTATATAAAAGCATTACATAAAAAAGGCGAAAGAGATAATGAAAAAAATTATAGACCGATCTCGTTATTACCTAATATCAGTAAAATCTTTGAAAAAGTCATATACAACAGAATTACTAAATTTTTAGAAAAATATTCGTTACTTTCAGATCAACAAAATGGTTACAGAAAAGGGAAATCGGCTATTAGAGCAATATATCAAGCTATGGTAAAAATTCTAAACTCACTAAATAATGATAAAACTACATTATCAATGTGCATTAACTTATCAATTATTATAGGCATTTGATAGTGTAAATCATAGTAAATTATGTGAAAAGCTAGAGAAGTATGGTATCGGGGACACATCTTTAAACTTTATTAAATCGTATCTCTCAAATCGTGTTCAATTTGTAGTAGAAAGAATAAAAATGGAAATTTACTAAAATCGAAACCAATAACTATGAAAAAAGGTGCATCTCAAGGATCAATATTGGGCCCTTTACTTTATATCTTATACACAAATAAAATTTCTAATATAACTGATGAATATTTAGTTCTATGCTGATGATATTAAAGTAATATTTTGTGAGAGTAACAAAGAATTATTAATAACCAATGTCACTAATACATTAGATATAGTTGATGACTATTTTTCATCTAATGATTTTCAGTTAAATATTAAGAAAACACAGACATTATTTTTTGCAAATAGAATAAATGAAAACATTTCGATAAAACATAAAGATGAAAACTTAATTTCCATCGAAAATGTAAAATTGTTTGGTATACATACGGTTAGACTGGAGTACATATAGATCACTTGGCAAAAAACATTGCTAGTTACTGTTATGCATTAAAGGTAATTTCAGAAAATATAAGGTACTGATGCAGCACTCTCAGCTATCATGCATATATAAACTCTAGAATAAGGTTTAAAATTATTTTTTGGGAAAATTCTGTTGACATGCAAAAATAGTGATGGGACTCGAGTGACTTTTTTTCACTCGAATAACTCGGTAGGTTTCCGAATTTACTCGAGTTGAAACTCGAGTCGAGTTGAAACTCGGTTTCATTGTTATAAAACTTGAGTCAAAAGTTTAGTCGAGTAAAACTCAAAAAATCCACTCGACTTTTACCTCAAGTCGCTTTTTGACTCGAGTAGATTTTTGAATCGAGGCGATTTTTGAATCGAGTCGCTTTTTGACTCGAGTCGCCTTTAGACTCTAGTCGCTTTTTGACTCGAGTCAAGTTTCTTTAATTTAATTGTTTACGGTTTTATTAATATTTTTAAATATTCTTTAGTGCCAGTGTGATTTGTTTATATAATACAAATATGAGAGATTATTTACATGAAGGCACTGAAGGCACTAATCTTATAAAAGTAATAAAGATGAAAACATGTAACCATGAATGAAATCACTAATCAATTACTATATCATCGGGTCATCGGGATCGGGAATTCCCCTCCAGGTTTGTTGTTTCATGTTTGTAGGTCAGATTGTATAATTATTAATTAAAAGGTTTGTTCGTAGAGCAGTTTCCAACCGTTTGAAACTCTCAGAAGCATGCGCACATTGTTGTAGAGATGCGTTTGTTCAATCAGAACGTTTGTTATTGCAGAGCTCTCGTAATACTCGCATCTCTATAGTCAGAAAACTATCACAAATTGCCTCTACGTACAAACCTATAATTGTTACATACGACGTTATTACGACGTATTAGAAAATTAGAAATTAGAACTTAGAATTCTTTAAAATCAAGACTCACACGACTGCAGCAATCAAACTGGCACATTCATGTTCATAAAAATTAGTTTTTCGATTCAATTAGTTCGAAATAAATAAAAAACCGTAATCGGTGTGTATTAAATATTAAATACTGTATTCATTTAATATTTTATGCTAAACAAGAGTTTAATTTAATGTTAATTTAATATAAAAAAAATTGTGTTGGCTTTCTTTAAATATCATTTTATATACAATGTTAATTAAATATTTAATTTTGTATTTGAAATGTGTTGATTTGCCGGAAAAACTTAAGCTTATTTTAATAAATAAACTATCTTCTTAATCTATCTATGGGATTGGTCCTCTATCACTATTCATACTATTTTTATACTTTGTATTTCCAAGCTCTCAAATGCATCCAGCTGTCTATAGTATTTGTTACATCCCTAATTAATCTTAAATTGCTACTATATATTTTATGGCTGTTCTCAGACGCATGAGGCGCAACTCTAGACTTATCTACCATATTTGAAATGAGCCATGTGTTCCTTGAATCTAGTTTGAATTGATCATCTAGTTTGTCCAATATACTTTTGATTATATTCCTTAGCCTTACATCTAATTTCGTAGATTAAATGGTCCAGCTTATTTGAACTTTTTGCAGAATGACCTGTTTCCACTTATGAACGATTTACCTCTCGAATTACGCCTAACATTGTGGTTTATGCACGAAGGCATGACCCTTTATTTTGCTTTAGAGGTTTGAGAAGGGCTTCAGTTAACATTTGGAAATCATTGGATTGGTAGAGGACGATAAGCCACAATCAAAAGGCCTCTCGGTGTCCAGATTTGAGTCCTTTAAATTTTTACTTTTAGGCCGCAACAAAAATGTTGTTTACTGGACACCTGTCCTTAACGTGGAAGTTTTAGGATAAAGCATTTTTAATGCTGTTGGTGAAGTTGGAAACTCCCAACATGTCCGCTCCTAATGAAAACTGGTGCTATTGTTAGAACGATGATATTGTCAAGTTCCTACATTTTCTGTTCTTCTTTCATCACAAGCTGTATATACTTACTCACTTCTTTCAAAGCCTCTAAAATGATCCCGAACATCTTTTAATTATTTGAATATAGTAATTTTTCCATGACGCATAAGCTTGCAGTTCTCAATAAGAAATATTACTACAATCCCTTATGTTAAACGAAGATCGTACTGCGATGAAGATGAACAGGAAGTAATGTTTGTTTTGGTTAATTACATACCTAGTTAAGCAAATATTTGAAAAAATTAACATATTTTCGTTACTCTCTGTAACCTCTTGCCAAACAAACTTGTACTGTATAAAAATAAGTTTACGAAGTCATTATTTAACAGAAATTTAATTAGATGGCTAAGTAAGCAATGGAACCATTTGATAATAATTTAACACTTATATCTAATGAAAAATTTTGTTAAATTATAACATTAGTCATTTGTGAAACTAAAATTGTACTATCATCAGTTTTATATCTGTGGCATAATAACTTCAGAAAAATAATATTTGGCTAAGAAAAAAGAACAACCAACTGTTCCGAGTATCTACACCGGATGTGACTGAGATATGGTTCTCCATCTCTTTTTCTTTCTTTTTTTAATATAGAGAAATAATATACGCAACTGCCCTCGATTTGTTCTAGTTCTACTTCTAATTACAAAAACTGAATTACAACTAAGAGAATAGATTATGCAAGAATATAAGCATTGTAGTTGGCCTTCGTTACAAAACTTAAGTCTTTTTTAAGACCCGCTAGAACTTTTCTTACTGAAAATTTAATGAAAATGTTAAAACGGTATAATAGAATAATCATTTCTAATCAGAACTTTTCATTCATTACCTACTTGAAACCATTTCAATTTTATGTTAAACAGGTACAAATGTCAGGAAATACACCAGAAATGGCTTTTCAATTATTTTACTACTTAAACAAGGCAAACTAGATTAATTAAAATATTTAAAGTTTATTGAGAGTTAGACCGATCTATATTATTCCTTTCGTTTTATTCTTAATCATTAATTGTCATAAAACATTCCAATTTCTTTGGTTCATCCTGTACAATTTCCATATCTTAAATGTGCGATATCAACATTGTTTTGACACCGAATGTATATACACTGAACATACATATAATTCATCATTGGTAAATAATATAATTTTTATGCATAAAACAGTAGCAAGAACAGACAACATACACACACACAGACTGATATAAATTGACAATAACATATTTATACTCGAAAATGTGCCTACTATCGATACCCACTATAAAATATACACGTGAATTTAGTTTTTTTTGACATGTAGTTGTTTTTCGCTTAATGAGTTACTTGCCGATAAAGTCATAAACTAGGTACTGACTAGTATTGCCTTGATAATATCAGCTAAATATTTCGCTGGTTTTTACCATCAATGTGAACAAATGAAAACAAAGCAAAAACTTCAAAACGTTAAGACGCATTAAAATCGTATTTTAACAGATAAAATGGAAATAAATATAATGTTATATGTTCAGGAAAACTTCAGCAGATATTCACGAAATGCTGAAAAACACTTCAGTGTTTCCAAAAAAAATTATTTTAAGAGTTGTCAAGAAACATAAGATTAAGCTCTTGGCATCCTTTCTAGCCAAAAACAGTTTCCAAATGATTATTTAACCTGTAGAGGATTTTAGAAGAGATGCTGTAAAGAATTAATGGTGATCTCAGATTTCTTGGAAATATACTGTGGACAGATGAGTGTCCATTTTTCACAGCAGGAATTTCCAACAAAAAAAAATATGCATTGGTGGTTCACAAAGAACCCACATGCTTTCCAAGAAATTAAAAATCGACGTTGACAACCTATTAACGTTTGGCGTGGCATATTTAGAAATAAAATTATTGGGCCAATATTTATTAATGATGGGTCTCTAGCGGCAAAAAAATTATTTAAATTTGCTTAGTAACCATATAGAAGAATTACAAACATCTCGATGTTAGAAATTCAAGATGCTATAAAAAAGTTAAAGAACAAAATTACATCCAGCCGAGACCTTATACCATCCTCTTTGGTGAAAGATTGTGCCAATGCATTCTTAAAACCGCTTTTTATTCTGTTTAATATTTCAATAAAAACATCTATTTTTCCCAACCAATAGAAGGTGGCAAAGGCGTTTCCGATTCATCCGCCACACGGTTCAAAGTTCAAGGTTAACAGTCGACTTCGGGAATCAGCATTATCCTGTTTGGATAGGCATAAGAGGATTTATCCCCTGGCCTCCAAACTGCCCTGACTTTCATCCACCTGAATATTTTCTTTGGGGAACCTAATGAAATGAATATAGAGAACATAGAACAACTACGAAACCTCATTGTAGGACATATTAACGACAAACAATGACCAAATTGTTTTCGCGAGAGGTAGTCGTAATTTTATTAAAAGGTACAATGTTTGTTTGACATACAAATCGAAAATGTGCTTTAAAATTTATAATATTTAATTATTTTGTTAA
The DNA here is from genome assembly GCA_029963845.1 of Rhamnusium bicolor. Taxonomy (NCBI): domain Eukaryota; kingdom Metazoa; phylum Arthropoda; class Insecta; order Coleoptera; family Cerambycidae; genus Rhamnusium; species Rhamnusium bicolor. The sequence continues at coordinate 310,757 of JANEYF010003098.1, read as the reverse complement.
TGTTTGTAATTTTTTTTATTTATTCTGCTTTATTCTGGAAATATGAAGTTCTGTATTTTTAGTTTATATCTCAATTATTTTAAAAGAAAATACACATACTGTTCCCTTTAAAAAACGATAATTTTTATAAATTGGTCAAATTTTTTATCAAAGAAGCAGATATACGGTACTAAACAACATTTTATTTTTATTTGTTAGTTTATAAATGTATGTATCAATATCACCATCTGACATTATTTCAAAGAAAAATTCAGCTAAAGTGATTTGAAGCAATGATAGATATAAAAGGCTTGAATTCCTCAAGTTTGATTTGATATCACTGTTTCTGATTTCAAATCAGACACTGTGATTTCAAGCTTTAGAAATAGCTTGAAATCAAATAAGATTATTTCAAGCCTGTACTGAATAAAAACAATTCACAAGCTAAGATCATTTTCCCAGTAAATTAAAACCAGTCAAATGATCAAAAAGGGCTTGAAGTCAACGATTTCAACCCGGCGAGTTGGTTTGAAACTAGCTTGTGAACTGTATTTCTAAAAATCTTGCGGACTTTGCTTTCACATACCTCTTCCTCTTGTAAGCAACTTTCAACATAAAAACAGTCGGCGATTTATGAAACAATTACGAAAAAATAACACTAGCACTTGCATTTTTAAACCCGTACGCGTAGAACATACGGTATAAGGCAACTAGTAGTTGCCGACACACCACTTGCTGTTGTCTATGAAAGCTGGGTCACTCATGGCATCATTATTCTCACCTTGTCCTTAAGGGCCTTACCTAAAATCCCGTGGAGGAATTTTAATTCATGGTTGTGATGATACAGCTCCAGTGGCGGCTCGTGTGAAGTATCAACAGAAAGAACATGGATAGTATTATCGATAGTTTTAATATTTATATGTTGTATTCTACTAAGTTGCCATCCTCCACTTCTATCTCCAAAAAAAAACCCAACTACGAAATTTGATACCCGAAACTAGACAGCAAGATAATCCGAAACAATAAAATCTCTTTAACAATTTATCTTAGTGTAACCGCCACAAAACATAAACACTTGTGTGCGCAATGTGATATAATTTCCTCAGAAGCAAATGTATCTTTCTACGACAGGTATTTACCGGGTGCTCAAAACAATACTCCCACCCCCATTTTCTCGATTATTTAAGTTACTGAAAGCCGACGTAACTACTACGTTTTGATTAATTTTTAAATAATAATATTTACAAACTTACTGTCCTCCTCTGTTACATCTTATGGATATAGGGAGCTAAAATTAATTTAAAAAAATTATTCTATCGACTGTAAGTACATATACAAGGTCTAATTTTATTACGTAATGTCGCCTATTATTTCTGTAATGTGGGATACGTGAACCCGCGCCCTCTCCATGAAACGACATTGAGGTAACCCTACCTGTTCTCGTCGGCCCTTGCATGTGTGATATGGATATGATAGAATGGACTTTACTACCTGACAAAATGGAAATGAACTATACTAGTGGTTTCCGCATTCAAGCAAGCATACCGAAGGCACAAGATTATTGTTAATAATGCCTAAAAAAATTGGTAACACCAAAATCAATTTTTTTGCAATATTTTAGAAAAATAACAATAACAAAACTATCTTTGTACATCTAAAGATTTTTCATTGAACTCAGATACAAAAACCTAAACTATACAGGGTGTCTCACAGGGAACTGCATCAATCTATATTGGGAAAAGCATGTAACAGACATTTTTTTAAAATGTAGGGAATTCCTAATGTCAGTGTGGCCAATCCAACACAAATAATTACAAGCATAAAGTTCTTCCGGTTATACCGGTAGCTCTTCTAACTTAATCCGGTGATAAGTTTTGTAGTGCGTTGCTCACTTTCTGCATACATTTCTCGTTGGTTATTAATGGATTGTCAAACTTTAATTTTAATTTTTCCCCAAATAAAATAATCTAGAACTGATAAACCGAGCGAGGGAGGAAGAACTCACCTTTGTTTACGTATTATTATTATCTTATTTATTATGTTACATGTTACATATATAATGTGATATAATAATAATAATAATAATAATATTCATATACATCTTTATTAATGAAATAGTAGATTACATTTCATTAAGGGCGAGGCCAAACCGGAAGTGAAAAAAAAACATTTGTATGTCACAAAGTGCTGCTTATTCTGTATATAAGATATCCCAAATTTTAATCAATTATCTTCAAAACTAAAGGAGAATGATCCTGTTACACCTGGTATTAAGGCGTAGATTTTAATGGCAAACGAAGTACAAAGGTAAATAAATGATATTTATGAGTATTATCCATATTTAACTAGTTTAATTGCCGAAATTTTTCTGAGATACGATCAAATTTCCTCAGATTATTAATGAACCGACAACAGATGTTCTGTACTTTTTGAATGCAACTTTTGGATGCAGAATCAAAGCATGGGTAATATACAATATCAGCATAATATAGTATTGAAAGTTAAATCTTAAGTACATATCAATTGTAACACCTAAGTTTTTGGATTTCTTAAAACTTGTCATCATTGATTACAATAAAACAAAGAAGGTTTAGTGCCATATCCCAAAAAAAACAACTATGCAGCTACGGACACGTGTTTCGGAGTTCTTGCCATTCATCAGCGTAGCGTAGCTAAGGAATTGGATCTACGATGAGATAGATCAGGAACAAGAACTAAAATAAGGCTGGAAAGTACAGTACACAGTACTCAATTAGTGCCTTCATGTTCCCATGTGCCACATATGGGGCCTCGATGAGCACAGTCAACACACAGAGCTCTATGTGTACTGCTCATTTCCACCTGGCACATACAAACAAAACAAGATAAATTTAATGGGGTTCAAAATTAAACAAAGAAGGTTTAGTTTAGTTTAGAAAATACACGTGTTCACAGGTCAACACGTGTATTTTCCTTCTCTTTATGAGATTTTATGGTCTTTTATGTAATTTAAAAGTACGTACAGTATTTAAATGTTTATTTTTGTACAAGTTTTTAAAATCTACTCTTTATGTGCAAATTTGGTGGTGTAATTCAAGTGTCTTATTAGTAAGCCTGGCCAAGGTCATTAATCCTACAGAGACGTACTAGGTATGCATCATATCATAATACTTGAATAAGTACAATAATAAAAACAAAAATATTTTATATATTGTGATGTATGTTTTTGTACTATTTCGTTCGCTTTAAATTCTTTTTTATGTATTTACTTATATTTTGTAAGCTTAGTGCTACACATTATTATTAAACTGTTAAATGACGTTCACACATGTACATTGTATATCCAAGTGATAACTAATAATAAATAAATAAATAAATAAAATAAATGGAAATAAATTTTATTAATACTGGTACACTTTATAAAAAACAAAACTCACCTTCTTAAGCAGATTTATGAAGTTGTTTGGTTGTCGTTATCACAAACTGGGGCACTTCTATAATAACTGTGTAGCATCAGAGATGTTTCTACAGTTGTCTCAGTAAGCGATGTTCGCTGTGGTGAAAAAATATGTTTGTATTTTGAAAAAGACCGTTCGACATCTACGGAAGTAATACAGGAATAAGTAAAATACTCTGTGAACTCACTTAACGCAGCTGTAGATACACCATCACAAATTTGTCTTAATTTGGTAAAATCAGGATCTTTCCGTAATACACTCGAATTTTTCAATAATGGGCTTATTTTTCATTTATAGTCTGTAGCTGTGTATTTACGTCGTCCACTATTTGCAGCGATTCCACTAACGACAACGAAGTATTTTGCAATTTTTCTATTGCGTCGTGTAGTCGTCTATAATTGTTATAAATAGTTTTTAATCTGTTTCAAGGGAAACATCTTGAAAGCTTGTCTGGCTTTCCTTAATAGCTGCACCCTCGTTAGGGTTGAACTGTAGTATCACAGCTTTTATTTGTTGATAATATTCAGCATAATAAAAAGCTGCCTTCAACCACGTTCCCCAACGTGTAAGAATCGACTCTGGTGGTTCCGAAATACCAGGACACAGTGTGTGAAATGCTCGAAGCCGTTTAGGAGATTTGAGAAATACTTTTTTTGTATTTGCTATTAATGCATCTACCTCTTGAAAACATTTTCGAATCGTTTCTGCTACAAGATAGAACGCATGCACTTTACACGTAACATGTAAAAACCTACAATCATTTCTTTGAAGAAAATGGCCCACCATACGCATTGTCGCAGCACCGTCGGTCACAAACATCAACACTTGACTTGTTGACAGTAAAATTTTTCCAAAGTCTCCAACACCACCCGCGTAATTGTTTCGCCAATACACGCAGTTAGTCTTTTGCTAGCTAGTAAAAGTGGAAATGTTGGTTTAACAGGGTCGAGTACACGTACTATAACATTTAAAATAGATTTTTTTTTCAATCTGTCGTCTCGTCAACACATAACCACAGCCGTGTATTTTTTAATGCACATTTAATCCTATTTACAATGTCTTCACGAACACTTGATACATATCTACGTAACGATGAACGACTTGGTAAATTCACCTGGGGATTGTATTTATTCCAGAACTCCCGAAATGCTGGTTTATCCAATATGCGCAGGGGAACATCACAGGCAATCAGCATTAACAGTAAATCAAACATAAACTAAGGTTCCAAAGAAGACACGCCATTTTTTAAAATTTTTATGCCGGTTACTATTGACATGAATTTTGCAGCCGTATTTATTCCAGCACATTAAGTCTTGATCACAAACTTTACAAATTATTTTATATCCATTATAGAATAATTCCGGAAATTCACCGATACATTTATTCACTTTATCAGCGTACGGTCATTTTCTACTCTTTACTCTCAACATTATTTATTATTTATTAGTACTCTATGCATCGACCGACAGATAACAACTGAAGTGTGTCGTGTCATCGTCATCGTAAACAAGCGCGCGATGGCATTGGTATTGCGCCCGACCCTGAATCTACCATCGCTTGGCCAGGCTTACTTATTAGGAGGTCGATTTTAGGTAAATATTATTCCTCAGAATATGCAGAAATAATATAAAATGGTACTTACAGGTACGTTTTACAAAAATAAATATTATGAGTAATTTTGAATCTGTCGAATTGTTTGTAAGAAACCCAAAAAATAAAAAATGGGAATTCTGAACGGAGCTCAAGAAAACGCCGTCTTAAGTATTTTTCCACCTCGTGTGCATACGAAAATTGTTAATCCCGTGTTAATTGACATGTGCCGATTTTTAAACATCACAGAACTTTGTACTCCAGTATCCTAGGAAAAGCAAATATTTAATATTTGCGAAATCAATATCCGTTACTTATTATTACTGCGTGTGTGTGGTTTTTCTGTTGAGACTAGGTACTTACGACATGACAATTTTTAGAACAATATTCAATAACGAATCGACGAATTATAATTATCACCTAGAAATAAGGTTTTTCAAAGCTATGGATCTGTTTCATCAGGAAATTTATTCTCACGTCGCGTCGTCCTAATTAATTAATGCAAACAAATACCTACATATTTAGAAACATTCTTGCCTTTAACGCTTTGTGAAATGAAAATAATGACGAAAAAAATTGGTAAATGTATTATACCTATATGGGGGTGTCCCACTTTTAATATCAAAACTTTGGTAATCGAGAGATTTCGTTCGGTTTCAAAGATACAGAGCGTTTGAAATTTATTATTTAAATATTTTCTTAAAATGGAATCGTTTCGCGATTGTCGAAGTCTTGGTGCTTAAAAGTTGAACACCCTGTGTTACATTTACACTGTTACTAGCAAAAGTAATTTGGAGTAAGTAAAAGTGATATCTGAAAATCCCTTAGGTCATTTGCATATGAGACGACAGCGAATAATCATATTGCACCAGCTCTGGTGTTTCATATTATACCATAAAATATTGCAATAGCGTATACTGAACGATTTACCTAGTGTTGCCAGTCTAAAACACAATCAATGATAGAGAGAAGACGTGGTATAGTCAGAGAAACCGATATAATCACGGAACGTGCGGAGTAAGACGCGACATGTGGACGGGAAATGTATAAGACATGACATCTTCCGTCTTTTATACCGGTTACATTAAAGCGAGAACGATGATTGTTCTGTTGGCACGCGTCCGAGGTGGAGTTTAGCTTACATGCTGGGATACTTCAGGGCCGCACTTAATTTTGTTACCGAATCATTCTAGTACTGCTGATATATTGTAAGTATAATATTATAAGATTAATAATAAATATTTAATATCTGTTTATTTCCTGGCGTGTTTTTGAAAATAATTTAAGAAGGTTATCGCGTTGCAGTGAGTTGTGTAATGGTGTAATATAAGTAATAATTATTTTATATCTGTTAATTTGCTGACGTGTTTTTAAAACTAATTTTAGAAGGTTATCGTATTGCAGTATTGAGTTGTGTAATAAGTAAAATTATTTTATATCTGTTTATTTGCTGGTGTGTTTTTGAAAATAATTGAAGACGGTATTTAATGTAAAAATGTTTGGACCATGGGAGGCCTCTACGTCTACAACTCATTGTGTTTCTGAAAATGAGAGTGATAGTGATTACAGTGATAAAGAAAATCAAAGTTCATTAGTGTTTTCAGTAAGAAAAAATCGGCTACATTTCAACGAGCAAGCGAAACAAATTTGCCCTAATGTTCATAATAATCTTTTGAAGCGACGAGTTAATGACCCTAATTTGTAAACAGCATCCCTAACTAACGTTCCCCGTCCCACAATACACAAACTGGTGAAAGAAGGTGCCCTTCCAAGAAAACAAAGATCCGACGCCGGTCAATAGAAAACGTAGAGTCTTACCCCTCACGTCCCGTCACAATATCGTCTTTAACAAAGAGATTATAAACTTCTTGTCACGCTCTCTCACGTATGATTTTATTTTTGTAATCATCGTCAATTTTATCCCAAAGCCATGGTCTTTGTTCGACAATTTCTATCAAATCTAACGGCTCACAAATACCCTTTCTCGTTGTCATCTTCAACGCAGTCTTCACTCATGATGAAACAGGCACTTCCGTATGTCGTTACCATCGGGACGATACTGTAATCTTTATTACTCCATGTGCAAGCATACTTAGCAGCAACGAAGCAGAATACCGGGTGTAACAGGATCATGGTACACCCCCTTTTCTCCTTTAGTTTTGAAGATAATTGATTGAAATTTGGGATATCCTATATACATAATAAGCGGCACTTTTTGACATACAAGTGTCTTTTTTTTACTTCCAGTTTTGCCGGAAGTGACACTAACTTTCTATTTTTAAACGGAACACCCTGTATATTGTATTTTTGAATTCTGCATAATTTTCTGAATCCAACGATAACAAATAAGTGACACTTCAAATGTCAGTATTTTTTTATAATATAAATTTTAGTTTTCCATTTAAGTGTGCCATGATGGTTCCGATTTATTATAAATGACCCGTGTAATGCTAGAAAAATCGAAATCCCGTCAAAAATGCTAAATTACGTGATTTATGAGCAAATAAGTTCATCAAAATGGCTTTTGGGACAAAAATCAATTTTTTTCAAATGGAACCATATTGGTACCGAGGTACCATTTATTAGTACTATTAATGAGGAATTTATTCATATGTCGTATTAAAATGTGAGATAAATACAAACAAAATTACAGCTAAAAGAATATAAAAAAATACAATTTTGTTCTAATTAAATGTTAAGAAGTAACTAACTAAGGTGGCTTTGAAAACAATGACATATTTAGCTTGTCAAACATTTGTTGGTTTACCGGTGTTTTTATTGTGTCTAAAAATTGTTTAAAATTTTTGTCAATTGTATTCAAAATGCCGCAAATTTATACAAGAGAGAAAAAGTGGACATGTTAATTATTTATGGGGAATGTAGAAAAAATGCCGTTGCGGCTAAACACCTTTATTCCGAACGATATCCTGATAGACAATGTCCAGCGAGAAATTATTTTCATCGTCTTGAAAATCAATTCCGAAAAAAATTTCATTCTTGACGAAGGAACGGAAATTAATGTTTTGGCTCGAGTAGAAGTTGATAAGGCTGTTTCTTTTTAAGGCAAATTGGGTTTGAAGTGGAAAGAAATCAGTCACCAGTAAGCTGAATTTTACACACTATAAATCTTTTACCAATACCAATTGCACCAGCACTTGTACGAAAATGATTACGAACGTAGGATGGAATATTGCAATTGGATTTTGCAGAATAACGTGCAGCCAAACAATGATTTTTTGGGAATGATTTTATTTTCAGACGAGGTTTACAAATTTGTAATTATTTAACTGACAAAATACAAAATTGATCACAAGAAAATCAAAATTTATTACGGGAGGGTAACTTTCAAGTGCGGTTCGGTTTCAATGTTTGGCTTGGAATAATCGGTAGTAGAATCATTGGTCCAATAGTATTTGAAGGAGTCCTGACTGGTGCCAGATACTTGGGATTTCTGCAAAATGTAATTGAGGACAGTTTAGCTGAATTACCTTTCCATTTACGACAGGGAATTTATTCCCAACAAGACGGCGCTCCTCCCCATAATTCAAGAATAGTAACTGATTACCACCTTCAACGAATATTCGGAGAAAACGTAATTTCGAATGGTCCTGTGAGGTGGCCTCCAAGGTCACCTGATTTAACACCTCGTGCTTTCTTTGTTTGGGGTAATTTAGAAAATATTGTCTACGCAACCGGCGCCGGCGTTACAACCCGTGAAAACCTGGAGCTTCGAGTAAGACGCGCAATTAATAGCATAACGGCCCAGCAATTCGCGAACGTTCCTCGAGAAAGAGTTATGCGAGTTCAGAAGTGCATTGACGTTAATGAACAACATTTTGAACAACTGTTGTAATGTTTTGTGTTCATTTTTTGTATTTCAAAGCCACCTTATGTATAACAAGGTAATTAGAACAAAATTAATTGTATTTGCTTATTCTCTTAGCTGTAATTTTGTTTGTATTTATCACACATTTTAATACTACATATGAATAAATTCCTTAATAATAGTACTAATAAATGGCACCACGGTACTAATATGGTTCCATTTGGAAAAAATTAATTTTTTCCCCAAAAACCATTTTGATGAACTTTAATTACTCATAAATCACGTAATTATTTAGTATTTTTGAGGGGATTTCGATTTTTTTAGCATTACACGGGTCATTTAGAATAAATCGGAACCGTCATGGCACACTTAAATGGAAAACTTAAAATTATATTATAAAAAATATTGACATTTGAAATGTCACTTATTTGATATCGTTGGATTCAGAAAATTACACATAATTCAAAAATGCAATAATATACAGGGTGTTCCATTTAAAAATCGAAAGTTCTTGTCACTTCCGGCGAAACCGGAAGTAAAAAAAATCACCCGTGTGTCAAAAAGTACTGATTATTGTGTATATAAGATGTCCCAAATTTCAATCAATTATCTTCAAAACTAAAGGAGAAAAGGGGGTGTACCATGATCCTGTTACACCAGGTATAGTCAACTGTCTCCCACATACATATTTAAACTCTAATTCTCTTACTCTTTATCGCATTTAACACAGCTTTTGCATGAAATTGATTCCAATAGTGTATGTATAATTATCCTAGTTTTGAATTTTGTATTTGTTATAGATAAACAGACATCGTTCTCAATGTTAAATATAAATAATTACCTAATAAATATTTAAATTAATGATTTCACTTAAATAGTCCTTTTCTGTGAATACTCTGTTTTCGTATATTCACAAAGTTTGTTCTTACATATTAAGTAAAGTACCTATTAAAAACTTATGACGTTTTATTGTTATTATTATTACTGGGGCGGTCAAGAAATGTTCCTGGGTCGCTTGACCATTATTAAACCGCCTATATCTTGAAAATTATACAATAATGAACTATCCAAAATATTTTAAGGATCTCTTTTTCAAAAAGTCTTATCTTTTCGGCGAAAATTGATTCATATTTAATATTTCATTAATTTATTAATCAAATTGGCTACTGTCATCCTAGCTTATTTTCGCAAGGCCACCACAGATCACAACCGCCGCTCCCGATGACAGATTTCATAGACTGCAAATCCTTCGAAGCCGTTTTTTAATTGCACTCGCACTAAAAAATGACCTCTCTATAGCTAGAAGAATTCAGGTTTCGGTCCAAACAGTGCGTAATAGACACAGGGAAGTTAATTTGCGGTTTAGACGTCCACTTAGAACACCTATATTGACCAGACACCATAAAACAGGCGAGATGATTGTTTGCTCGAATTATTTTTTCAGATGAGTCGAGATTTAATTTAATGGGTTAATGATGCATCATCGTCCATGGACGAGTTCCAGTTCTGAGAAAATTAAGGCCCTTGTCCCACTAAAGCTGCGCAACAGCGACGCGACAGCGACACGATGTCGCCAGCGTGTATCTTTTGTGATTAACCCATGGTTTATATACACCGTATACCCACCAACGCTCCAGCAAAGAAACATCCAAGCTGCGTGTCGGCTTCTTGTTGCCGAGCGACTCGACAGGTCATTTGTGAAGCAACATTCAAGCTGTGTGTGCGGTGGTATTTTGCGTTATTAATGAAAATGGAAATGAATATCATGGCACAACAGAAAAATGAACAGGAATTTAATGAAAAATTAGTAGATGCTGTAGACAGTTCTTTTGACATCCGGTAAAATAATTTAAACTTTACTGGGTGTGTGTTGAGTTCCTTGGCAGCAACAAACATTCTGTTTTTATGGTTTCTTGCAATAAAAGGATGCATCCACCATTTCCTTTTCTTAGACTTCTTAGAATTTTTTCTATTCCGTAAGTACCAGTACATTGCAATCACATCGTCGTCTTCACTTGACAGCATCACTGATCTGAATGTAGAAAACACGTTGCTTTGGTGGGACAACTCCATGTCGCCTGCTTATTGTGTCATGTCGAAATCGTGTCGCTGTCGCGTCGCTGCTGCGCAGCTTTGGTGGGACAAGGACCTAAGTGCATACCGATTTGGATCAAAATACTTCTGGTATTTTGGTATTTTAGAAAAACCTATTAAAGTTTTAACTTATCTTATGACCTTTAATTGTTTTGGGTAGTGTATAATCATTTACTGTTTTATATTATTTTTTCTGCAATCCCCAGACTCGCTACCAAAGACTGATTATGACTGATTACAAAGATTTTATATAGAGTAAACGCTGTTGTTTAAATAGATAAAACATGTAATTATTGTTACGTAAGACATTTATTTTGTTTGAAGGATTGTTGCAAATTCTCGAGTTAAACATAATATTTTGTGACCTTCAAAATAATGTATGTAGGTGTGTAGAGGTATTTTATTATTAATTAATTTTATTTGGTGGTTATTATTATGACACCTATTCGATATAACTGACTACAAACTGAATAAGATAAAGATAAAAAAAAATAAGTGTTTATCAGAATTGAATTGATTTTTAAACAGAAATTATACCAACATCAACCCCCAAAGTACCCCTTTATATGGAATTTGGAGATGGAATATACAAAAGTATCCTTTGTTAAGATATTAGTTCAAAGTTTCAGGTTTTGCTTATCTTTTTTGATTTACGGCGTATAGTTTTTCAAATGGTTATTGAAATATAAAAATCACATAAAAACTGTGTAATTGTAAATAAAGACATACCGAAGGTTGGACCCGGGTGGGCCGGTGCCCACCCTAAAAAATCTATGGCTCACCTTGGTGGCCACCTGCTAGTCAAGAAAACTACATTTACTCTGTTTTGCCGCCAATCGACTAAGAAAGTTTTTGCTTCCCTTTGTAGCTGAGGAAAGCGGGGGGATTCAATCTTTTTTTGTTTGATTTCCAGGCCTAAATTGACCAGGCTATGAAAAAAATTGCAAAGTAGATACACTGTGGAACTGGCGGGTCGGCTATATCAAACAATAATTGGAGTATGGACATATAATTCATATTCATTATCATACATGTATTTATTATCTTTAAATATGAGCTAGTTCCACCATGGATTTTACTAATAAGAAAAAAAATCCGTATATAGCCATTTTTGTCATTTATTTTAAGTATCCCTACAACTGCAGCCTTGCAAAAAGAAACCTTTAGTATTATCGAAAAACAAGGACTATATCCTTAGAAATTGCGCTTCAGTAGAATTAATAAACTGTGAATTAAATTGCAACGATTTTTATGCGAAAATCTACCTTTAGTTAGAACTACGGAAAATGAAAAGATAGATTTTCGCGTTGTTAAGTTGGCAATAATTTTTAAGGTTAAGTAGTGTCATGTCACACTTTTCAGGTCCAAATATGTTCAACAAGTTTCCAATAATTTTTTTTTAATTCGTACGTCTCAGTTATTTTATTTATTGATTATCTCCAACTAAATGTGTCGTAGATGGCAGATGCTTTGATGAAAACACACTTGTCGAGTGCATTACCATCACAAACCGCATTAGCTTGCATCGAGTCATGTAGTTTTGTTTGGAAACTGTTCAGTGCATGACGTCACAACTTTTCGGGTGCATTGGGAAAGTGCGTTTTCTGATAAAATATTTAAATTTTGAATCTGTGAATATGAAGCGTAATTATCAGACAGTTTTGTCTATGGAGAGACCAAAATCTTTAGGTTATTGCATATCATACCACTGTTATATGGGTTTTTGTTTACTCTCTTGCGATTTAGAAACCAACGAAATGAACTATTTGTAGTTCCAAAACGTAAATAATATGTTGAGTTTGCTCGTTTATGAAGTTAGAACATTTCAGCAAAGTAAGAGAGATGCCAGTAGTGAAAATATGTTAGATTGAAAAGAGATGACGTGCTCAAAACAGATCAGTGTAAAAGTACAGTCTACTGTGGTAAAAGTGATGGATGAACGAACCTATTACCATGTCAAATAATTTTGCCGCCTAATTTTAAAATGATGTGGTGACGTTTGTTAGTGTGGTGTTTTAAATGTTTAATAATTATACTAGAAAATGGGTGATATTTTATTAAACAAAATAATAAACGAAGAAATTGAAGTAGGCTTATTCATCAAGTGGCTGTTGAAAACAAATACGCAGGTAATTTGGATGTTAACATCATTTGTTGTCATTTAACCTAACTTTTCGTAGGAACAATATTTTGACGAATTTAACGAATATAAATGTTCGCAAACGGAGTTCCTGACTTATTTTCTCAATTTTATACATGAAGAAATTCCCTGGTAAGTTTAACAAGTATGATTCGTTTATATTTAAAAAAATATATTTTAGTCAAAACAGGTACGGAGATCGAGATACTCCACAGAAAATCAAAATTTCAAGACGAACAGAGCCAGTTCAGAATGCAGAATCCTCTATTAAGAAAACACTCACCCTATGTGCAAATATTGACAAGACAGATATGCTCAAATCTGCCAGTTATCCCACTTTAAATAAAACATTAGAAAAAAGCGAAGTGTCTCTCGATAACATTAGTGTAAATGGTTCACACAATAGTAGCACTCCGAAAATATTTAAAGTACAGTCAGAGTATAACCTTACTAATGGCTACGTTAGTCCGATTTCACCTTTATACAGGAACCAGAATAGCTCAACGCCTATAATTAAGCGACAAATCTTGTCCCAGAAATCTGCGGAAAAAGTTGCACCTTTATGTTTGGGTGACTTTATCGTGAATAAAAAAAGTTCTGGTAAAAAAAAGGCAAGCCGCGTTCAACTTAACAATGCACCTATTGATGAATCTAGTAAAAGAATTAAACCTACTTGTCTAAATCAAGTTAAAGTGAGTAATGGCTTCAGAAAAACGGACAATAGTTTTGATAATTTTCAAAACACAGAGGAGATGCCTGTGGAGAGCTTGAACGAAAGTAGGCATTTTTTAGCTGAAGAAAGGCTGAAGATATTGTCTAGAAAAAACTCCGGGGACAACTTAGTTGTTGCTGCGTCAAAGCATTTCACCAGCTTGATGACTTTTAAAGTGGAAGTAGAGCCTGACGTTAATTCCGTTAGCAATAAAACTCAGTTGGATTATGTGATAGAAGTGTACCTCTGTATTTTGAGGAATAAACTTGTCTTGAATATAACCAGTGAGATATATTTTTTAATTTCGTTACTTCTTAACAAGCAGCATAGTTCTAAGGAGAGTAGAGAAAACAGCACAACTTCAAGCGATGATTTTCATGTGGGCGTTGATTTTCTAAACGAAGAAGACAAAGGCAAGTTACAGAACATAATATATAATTCAAAGAGGAAGGTTTTCAGTTGTGATTTGTTTGAAACTATTCACAACGTTGTATACTTTGCTGCGAGGTGCTTAGAGTCGCAGATGGACGTATTGAAGTACTATGATAAGTCAACATTAAAGCTGTTGTCACAGAATACAAGACTGAGGTTATTCGCAAACTCCTTTGCCGAAAAGCTGGGTAAAGTCTCCGCCAAAAAAACAGAACGTGTCCTGGAACTTATCGAGAATGATGCACAGATGAACATTTGTTTTAATTTGGATACAGACAACAGAGAGAATTTTCCAAACGATTTTAGTTTCCATGCCTTTCGTAAGCAACGTGATTTATTTTATGAGATACTGCGGATTTGGGAGGTCAGCCATATGCTGTCTGGGTGGAATTTTGCCGTCAGTTTGGGTGGGAAAATTAAAAGTCTTTTTAGTCTGCAGAACGAACCGGCGAATTTTATGCATTTCTCGAGGCTGTTCAAGGCTCAGTTGCTGACCACCTGTAGAAAATCCCAAAAGGTAGGACATATTATATTACCCTGACCCTAAGTGAGTATTTATTTGTCATTTTCAAATTTGTATCCAAAATGAAAATGAGTACCTACCCAGAAAAATATTATTCAATTACTTTTTTTTCAACATGCTGTATTAGGCCATTAAAAAAATGTATATGATTCCCTTGTGTTGTTAATAATTATTTTTATATACAGGGTGGGGCCATAGTGCGTCCGACTTCGAAGGAGGCCACAAAGAGGTTTCAAAAAATATTCTGATATACATGGCATTCCATTTAAAAAAATGTTAGCTGGCCCTGTAGAATCGTCTTGGCTCACCCTGTATATTCGAAAATAATTTCCGGTTAAAGACTTTATTGTCTAGTTTATTTATGTTTTTAAATCAAGTTTCTAGCTATCGTAGAACTCGAGATATCGAAATCGGACGTACTTTTGCCCCACCCTGTATAATTGTAAGTTATGTCCTTATAGTAGAAAAAAATGTTAAAACACTAAAAAAATTCTTATACAGTGTTGAAAAAACTAACGTACCTGTCTAATTCTTAATCAAGACCGATGCAGTTTTCTTTTTTTAAAAATATAAAAAAAGTTGAAAATAAAACACCATCCTTTGCAAAACAACTGTGGACTAGCGCCATTCATGTTCATGATAAATGGGAAACTATTAAAACGTATTAGGAAAATGGTTATAAAAGCATCTATATTAATTATTGTTTCCTGTACTACGGAAAAAAACTGTGTTTAGTTTCCCTGGTAAATATTTATTTATAAAATTATACATGCACTACAAAGTGTCCCAATTAAAGAGCATGAACTCTAGTAAAAATTGGTGATATTCGTAATATTTTTTGTAATGAGTAACTCCCAGAGTCTGATTAAGAATATGTTATTGAATATGGTTGCTATTATTATTTGGTAACACTTTGGCCTTGTTTGTTTATCATATTTACGATTTACATAATGCTTAAATTTATACAACCACGTTAATACAGGCGTATTTGTGGTTGCATATTTATCACAACATCATTTGCTAGTGGAAACTGAAGTTTATAGTGACTTCTGCCTGAAGATTGCCTTTTTTGGCCAAAGCTAATCAATCAGTCATAATTACAGGGTGCGCAAAAAAAATGTCGCCGATTTTTAAATTTGTTTTAGTAGCCGGCAATAGGGAACTTGCCTATAATTTTAAAAATAAAAATAATACTAAAAAACATAGCGTAAAGTTGTAATAAAACGTGTACTTCACAAAAAAATAAGTTTTCTAATTCCACGCGATCAGTATAAAGGATCTAAACAGCGATAAAATTGAAGTGGCCCGAAACGAGCTACTATTGACTCTGACGTCACACCATACCACATTCGGTAGTCGTCGCGCCGGGAAGCAATACAATCAGATGTTTACCGGTGTTATAAGACTGTAGTTGATTTGTTAGTGACTGTTCTGATATAAATATATAATTGTGTTTTATAGTACCGCTTATTGTAGTTGTACAGATATTTTAAAATGACTGATCAAGGTTTTTCAAAGGGCCAATCTGATAATTTGCCTAAAGTGGATATGTTTATGGTGGCATCTTTTATACAAAATAGTGTACGTTTTTCCCTTGGAGAGGTCCGCGGGGTCAAGGCAGAGAAGTATGTATTTTTTTTAGCTTTTAGTAATAATTTATAAACATAAAATAGTTATGACTTGATCACGGAATAAAAAGAAATAACTACAAAATGCTTAGTCGCAACTAAGCATTTTTAGCAGACTTAGTCTTATGTTTGAAAGAATTTAGGGTAATTCTTTACAACAGCCACTTCTATATTTTTCGTGTTTTTTTTTTTTTGTACACACGCGTAAAGTGTCTCTATAGAAGACATTTGCTGCAAAGGAAATGTTGCGCAAATGTATAATTACCTATCGTAGGTATTTTCGTACCGTGTTTTGGGGCAAGGGAAATAAGTGATTGTGTCGTGTTATCATTCACATAATAGTTAAATGTAAGATTTGAATAGAATAAATTAAAGGACAAGGGAAAGGTATTTGCAATATACTATATATACTAGAGGTAAACATTTTACTTTTCGCAGACAGTTGTGTTATTGAACTTTTATATAATTGTTGCACATTCTGTAGGATACTCTTCGCAGTTTTTTGAAAAGAATCTTGTGTTTGTCTTATAAACTTCATTCTTACAATACTTAATGTATTGACTACATATTTAATTTTCTCTCCCGATGGTGCCGACTGTATTGGCGAAACGCATGGCAGTATATTTTATAATATAAACTAAGATTCATTCTTACAATACCTAATATATTGATCACACATTTAATTTTAAATTTTTTTTTCATCTCCCGATGATGCCGACTGCGTAGGCGAAATTTGTGGTAGTATATTTTACAGCATTTTGGTGTCTTTAGAAAATTACTTCAATTTTAGTAGATGCATATTTTTAAATAAAATGTCCTATAACTTTTTTATTTAAGTACTATTTGATTTTTTTCAAAAACAATGGATTTCTTCCTCTAGCTAACACTAACTTATAGCCCAAATTTCAATTCGAACGGACTTTTTTTTCTTTAGTGCTTACAAGAAACGTGACGGACAGACAGACGGACGGACAGATGAACAGACGGAAATTTTGAAAGTTGTTCAGAATTCGATGACGAACGAAATGATTTTTTCTCTGCGAGCGATATTAACGATTTTAGAAATGTCCCGATCAAATGCAATATACTCTTCGTAATCGTATTTGCGAAGAGTATAATAATAAATAGCTGTTTACTTTCGCACCAGGAAATTACCTTTACTTAGTATCACTAAATTACATTCTATCTACTAATCTTATTTTCTGACATTGTATACACATTCTTTCTTTAATCCTACCCTAATTAAAATTCAATAATTCGAAATTCGGAATATTTTATTGCCCGCCTGCGAAAAACTAGTAGATAGACATATAATATTTAATAATGTGGTTACATTAAAATGATCTTCACACACATGTAGAGACCTACTGCTCTGTGAAATGTCTTTTTCATTTCTTCTACACGCTTTTAGCCATTTTGATCGACGAATCTTATCTTCTGGCAACATTATAAATATTTTATCTGGCACTTTTACTGTAGTATTCTTACACAACGGTACAATGCAATATTTAAAATAAGGAGTTTTTTGTTTCCATTTTAAGTACCTATACACTTAAAATTTATGGCGATGCTGGTATTTTTACGGCTGAAATCAAGCAGTCGAGTGCTGGGATCTCCGTCGTGGTAAGGTGTGATGTCACGATTACTCCCGCGCTTTTGAACCTGTTTGAAACGCATTTTGCATATCTTATTTTTTAGTATTGTAGAACATTTTTATGAAGTAAAAAAAATGTACAAGTTCCCTATTGTTTTCATAACTTTTTTTAAACTGCAAATCTAATTTGTAATTTAAAAAAATATATTTTTATACTTTCTGTTACCACCTACCTTTAAAATTGTTACTCTTATATTTTTTTGTTTCAAATGATTTTTTTTATATTGAACAGTGATATTACAAATTACGTTAAACAATGGAATTTTTTACAAACACCATTTTTTCAGGAAGAGGGCTTGACGGAAAACCAAATGCCTTTCCTGTCATCCTTAGCCAACGTAGACGCCGACAAGCTAAACAGGTTGAGAAATCGCTTGGTTACTAAACAGTCCGCAAACGGCATTAACTCCCTTCCCTCGTTCACTGGACATCAAGAATTCTATAAGGATTTTATAATCGAAGCTGCGAACTATGTTTTTAATAAGCATTTGTGTGATACGCTTATCGCAGAAATCGTCGAGTTAAACGATACCAAATTTTCCTGCACGGACTTAGGGGAAGCACGTATGAAACAAAAATTTTAAATGTTTTTTAATAATTTTGTTAATTATTTGTCTTTTAGATGGAGTCGTAGACGCTTCCACTCGCAAAGCATACTTAGCTTGCCTAAAGTCTCTAAGAGTTTTAGCAAAATTTTTAGGATTTGTGGAATCTCTACCTTATAAATCTGACAGTTTAAATTACTCAGGAAACTTGCTTACCTCTCACTTAAACGTTCGACAGCAGGTAAGTTTTTGAACTACTCAAATGTTCCTATTTAAACTGTATTTCTTTTAGACCGCTCCATGTTTTAACATGGAACAATTACTAGTCGACTCTCTAAAACAAAACAACGCTATTCTTACAGTGCCCTGGGTTACGGACTATCTTTCTATGTTGGATTATGTCACCCTACGTTTGTCTTACAACATTTCCATATACAAAATCTTGTTTGATTTGTACAAAAATTATGAGACTTCTTTCGAGACGAGCAACTACAACTACAATATTTCTCTGGTCCGATTCTGTTTAGGCTGGTTGTTCGAACTGCCTCACTTTCCTGATTCAGAATACTTCAATTTTTGTACAAGCACTAACAGTGTAGACTTTAAGCAAATCGGCAGGCAGAAAGGTCAGAAAACAAAAACAAAGTGTAAAGAAATTAAAAGCAAAGCTTTGGACGAATTGAACATTGTGGACCAGAATATTTTGTATATTTGTTGCCCTTATTTGGAAGAAATTAAGAGATTGTTGTCGAGCAATGCATTAAACACTAACGTTACCGTCAAGCACATTACACCTGTAACTGCGGTGCAGTCCTCGAATGAAATTACCAAGAAACGAATAGAGGTAAGTGAGGCATCGACTATAACGTTTATTTGTGGAAATTGTTAACTTTTTTCTTTGTAAAACGCGCGTTTCGCCTAAGATATATAATTGGCCGCCATTTTTTTTAATGGCCGTGCTTGTATTGATGGTTGTTTGTGTTGTGTGTCTTCAAATGTATTTCATATACTTTTAGCAACAATTGGAGGAAGCGTTTTTCAGTGGCCAGCCTATATCAGTAAAGAAAACGGTGGAATTTGTAAGTGAACGCATTGCTTCGTCATGTGTCAAGCATATATGCAACACGATCGTTCCCTCCTTTAAAAAGACTGCTCTGGAACACCTGAAAAGTTTTTTGGAAATCTGGAAGGTGGAACAGAACGCCATGTCACCTTCGAAAGATAGGTCCAACAAGGTAATTTCGTTTGTCGGTATGAAAAAGCCGGCCTTAAACTGTGCACATTTTTTTCGTTTGGTTTTAGGCGCCTTTGAAGACAAAAGTGAGCCAGATGGCGCAAAGCAGTCTCCGATCTCTCAGAGAAAGCTGTGAAAAAGAAGTGTACAGTGTGGCGAAAGAGAAAATACCTACCTCCATAGACAGCTTACTAGCAATAGATGTGCTGCCTCAGACAAAAGGCGTGTGCATTGCTATAGCAACAAAAATGTGCGTGGAGCGGGTGAGGCAGTGGATAAGTTCGCATGTTACATTGTCTGTGTTTACGAAAGATTTTGACGGTGAGATGCAGAAGGCTTTAGGTCAGGAGAGTAAGAGGGTTGTCAAAGAGAAACCAATTTTTGCTCTGCCTTCTGGCGGCAGTGCGAAGAAACACAATGACGACTCCATCAGTGCATTTCATTTGATGCAGAAAATTCAGGTAAGCTTTTGTTGCTAAGAAAAACACATTTCTAATCATCTTTTTCTTAGGATTTGGCAATAGAAATCGTAGAAAATAGTAAAAATATAAGTAAAGAAACTTTGTTGAACATTTTGAACGAGTCGTATGTTACATTCACTGAACGTTGTGACGTAAATGAGTGTATCACCAACAATACTTGTACCCTTCTGTTCGATGTGTCCTTGTTATTAAGTAAGTTTAATTTAAATACACGTACCCTCACAAAAAGTGGGACAGCTAGAAATATTGGTATTTTTTTAATTAAAATTTTCTCAATGTACACACAGTATATAAAATCATTTGTGTTGCATTCTTGCAGCTTTTTTGTTAATTTTTTCTTCTCAACTTTTCTTCTTCTTTTTCTTACCACTTTAAAAACTAACGAATTTTAACATTTAATCACTATGAAAAATCATTCTTTAGCGTCTTGCATTCTGTTGATGTGATGGTAGTTTTCGAGAAACCGGGGAATACCGCAGAAGGCTGGGATCTGGAATAAATGAATAAATCAGCACAACTCCTCACGATGATCTACTCATCGAGAAGAGGGCAGCAGAGTAATGTTTTTTTCTCCAATGGGCCCCGATTTGCCCCGAGGTCTCCAAATGGATAAAAGAGAGTGTGGAGAAGGCAAACAGAAAGATATGCACAATGCAACATTAATGAGAGAGTTAGCTTCGGTGGTGAGTCTGTAATATTGTGGGCTGGCACAGAGCTTGTGTTCATAAATGGACGTGCTTTAATGACCAGAAGGTACATTTTGAAAGAGCATGTGGTGGTTTCTGCGGGGTTTATTGGTGAGCAACTTCTTTTAATGCAGGATAGTGCCCATCCACATCTGACCAGAATTGTTAGAAACTACCTCCGTGACATCAGTATTGAAGTCCTAGACTGGCACGTAGTCCTGACCTAAATCCCATAGCACATATGGGATATACTGGGAAGACGGATCAGGCAATGTCGTGGGTAGTTGTTAACACTTCAACAACTTAAGAATGAGGAGAGTGAGTACTTCATGGAGCCATAATAATCAAAGAAGCTATTCTACCTATTGGGTCAATTGTCAGAAGAGGCCCAAGAATCAAGAAATAAGGATCTCAAAAGTATTAGAGAGAATCACACTCGAAAAATTTCCCATACAACAGGAAACCAAGATTTGCTGAACAGACTCCTTATAACTTCCGATCTAGTAATTTCATCTTTGGGCAGTGCCCTCCAGATATGTACCGAATATATCTCCGAATTATTTCGTTATTAGAGGCACCCTCACTAGAATCAACGGAATCAGAATCTCTTAGAGTTCCACAGCCTGACGCGAAACAGCGAAATGTCTTCATCCGACAAGGAAGACAAGGACGACAGTGACATAGATTTTTAGGTACTAATCTTAATATTAAATTATACTGTATTTGTACATGAGGTACACTTATTTTATTAGGAATTCAATTTTTTTTGTTGAATAGCAGTTTCTTTGTTTATAAATAGTTTAACGTACATGATCAAAAATGGTCTTGTCAATTGGCAAGTTAATATTGTTTTACTCCCTAAAAATTACCCCTAATTTAATCTGTAAATTCCATTGTTCCATGTAAAGTCTAGGACTTCTAAAACCCATTACACTATTTTCAGATTTTTGGCCATGTGCTGTAGTCAAAATCCCCAAGCATTTAACATGTCAATTAGACAAGTACAGTAGCCACATTTTCATCTTTTGCTGTTATTATGTCATCAACAACACCAGACAGTGTTGAGACAGTGCTTAAACCCTTTCTGAAAATCCAGACCAGGAGAAAATTATACTGTAGTTGTTTAAGTAAATATTCAAATTTCAGTGAACGTATTTCTTTACTATCAGTTACAAAATAATTTATTGGTCGCAAATCTATACCATATTTCACAGTGTCTGGACTTAGGTATCGGTTGTATTATTGCAATTTTCCAATCATTTGGTTCTCTCCCAGTTGTAGTGACACATTAATTATATACGTTAGGGAAGTTTGAACAACATGGCAGTAGCAGTTGCAGCATATACCATCAATTCCCACAGATTTGGATTTATTTCTATGTAGTGTTTGTTTATACATTCAGAATCTACATAATTGGAGGTTAAAGGATTGGTACGTCACCTTTAGCATTGTAATGAGCTATCATTTCTTGATTAATTTCAGGTTTAAACTCGTAACTTTAAAAGTAGTCACTTTTGTACTTGTAGGGTCATTTAGCTCATGCGATAATTCCACATTTTTTTCGTGAATTCCTAGCTTTTTTTGATTCTAACCAAATATAAGTAATTGAAGGCATGCAATGTAGACTTGAGAGTGTAATCAGAGCTAGTGGAGGTAATGCTCCTTATTAAATAAAGAAATTTCGTTTTATAATCGCCTATTACGGGCACCTTAACCTAAAAATTGAAATCTTTCTAAAATAACTATGTTTTTAAGTAAAAAAGGTTTAGAAAAGACACCAAGAAATAATTTTACACGTTTTATTTACACAGAAAAATTTTAAATAAAAATACCCATTTTTCTTACTGTCCCACTTTTTGTGTGGGTCCCATGTAGTTATGAAAATAACTTAGTGGCAATAAAACCCATGGATTACATAAGTCTGTTACCTGTTTTATTATTTATTTATTTTCAGTTACACACAAGCCCAATATAATGGCTCGCACAGAGGTACCAAAAAAATTCGTTCAAGTGTGGAGGTGTTACTGCGGGAAGACAAGGGACTTATTTAAGAATTTGTTGTGTTTACGAAACGTGATGACTTTTTCCCAAGCGTGCAACGAGAGGGCCGCTTGGAAACGTTACGCAAACTTCATTGCGTTTTTAATCAAAGAAAAAATGTTGACTTGTGATGACTTTGAATCTCAGTGTACGGGATTCTTCAAGCGAGAGGGGATGAGGTAAGATATGTTATATTGGTAAAAGCCAAATCCGCAGTGTGAGTTTCGCCAACCAAGTCGGCATCATGTGGAGATTGAAACTTTTAATCATGTCCTGATGATGCCAACTTGTTTGGCGATATGCATATCAAATATATAGGTATATGTGCTTATTATTTTGTTTTTAGGGTTCGCTGGCAAATGTGACGAGTTTTCTACATACGTTTATTGACTGCTACAGACGTGACGGTGGGAGCGTTGACACATTTGTGTTACTTCTAGAATTCCTGTCTGATTTCTGTGCAGACTTGTAAGTTTTTAATTGTGATTTTAGGTTTTTATTTATTAACTTTTTTTATTGTAAAATAAAGAATATTTTATATATCGCATTCTTTTTATTTTAATAAAATATTACAAAAATAAATGCCTATATAATACTGATTCATTACGTTATTGTTATTATCTATGAAACGCCATGTTTCGCTCGTTTTTATTTTCCTTATGTTTGGCACGCTTCTGGTTCATCGGTTTTGTCCGTGCAGTCGAATTTCTCGTCACATAAATGATCTCTCGGGATGCATTGACCGTTAAAACATGGTATTTCTCCCGCTAGGCAGTTGGAAGCTAGAATTTTAAAAATAGCATTGTTAAAGCCAAAATTGCATCATCTAACTCAATTTCATGATAATAATAATATGTTTTATTTATTTTATACGCATTATGCAAAAAATTACCCGTGAAAAAATGTAGAAAATGTCCTAAGATATGAAAATTTCCAAATAAAACGAACAAATCTGGATTGATCAATGTCAAATCTGCAATAATTTTAATATTTAAACAATAATCATATACTTTTACCACAATTTATTTCATCCGATTTGTCCCAGCAGTCAACTTTACGATCGCATTTTTTTGACTTCTCTAAACAGGAGGTCGAATTGCCACACTGGAAATGAGTTTCTAGATTGCAAGCTAAAAAAAAATTAGAGGTATATTAACACAGTTCGATTAATAAATATTGTCTTATACAATAAGTTTTTACGTTATTAAAAACTAATCCTGGTAGGAACTTCTATATATATAATGACATGTTTTGGGTTAGGTAAAAAAATGTAATTTCTTTGTACTCGTTATAGTACAGAGTAACTAATCGGAATTGAATTGAGGAATCCGCTGACAAATAATTAGTGAAACTTGAACATTGCAAATATATTGAACATATAAGGTGGTCCAATTTCAGTTTCCAAGGCACAAACTTCAGGAATGTGTATAGTATGTAAAATAAGTTTCTTCCCTTATAAAGAAGTCTGCTTGTTCCAGAAATAATTGAATAGAGAACATATGTCTTGTTTAGCAGAAATAAGTCATGAATTCATGGAATTTTGAAATTTTTTTCTAAAAATAATCCTAGGTACATTTTCAACACAACAATCTTAATTAGTAAAGCTGCAAATCGTTTCTGTGTATCATGATCGTAGAGTACAGATGTACTTACTGTCGCCGGCAGTCGCCTTGACCGCGAAACTCGTTCTCCAGTCCAGTCTATTATTAGCTTTCGAGTTGTGTACACGTTAAGTCACTTGGGCGTATTGCATATTGTTTTTGTGTTTTTATTTTATTTGTTGTACTGTATTGTTGATATTAATTTAATAATAAAGCATGGCAGACGTACGCAGGGGTAGAAAACGGCCATTTGCTGACAATGTGAATAAATTCATAGGTGAATTCCCGGATTTATTCTATGATGGTGCTAAAATAATTTGTAAAGTGTGCGAGAAAGATTTGATGTGCTGGGATAAGCGTGATTGTGGACTTCCGTAAATAGTGTACACCATAAAAATAAAAAAAAATGGCGTGCCTTTAACAACACAGTTTATGTTTGATTTACTATTAATGCTGATTGCCTGTGATGTTCAGCTGCACATACTCGATAAACGTGGAATAAATATAATGCCCAGGTGAAGTTACCAAGTCGCACAACGTTATGTAACTATCTACCAACTGTACAAATAGACATGGTAAATAAGATGAAATGTGAATTAAAAAATTCACGGCTGTGGTTATCTGTTGATGAGACAACAGATTGTAAAAAAAATTCTGTTTTAAATGTTATAGTACGAGTACTGGACCCTCTTAAACCGACAGCTCCACTGTTACTAGCTAGCAAAAGACTAAGTCAGTGTACTAGCGAAACAATTACCAGGGTGGTGCTGGCTACGTTAGAAAAATTTGCTGTCAAAAAATCAAGTGTTGATGTTTGTGACTGATGGCGCCGTGACAATGCGTTCGGTAGGCCGTTCTTTGCAAGAACAAGGTTGTACGTTTATACATGTTACGTGTAAAGTGCATGCTTTACATCTTGTGGCAGAAACTGTTCGAAAAGGTTTTCCAGAGGTGGATGCATTAATAGCAAGTACAAAAAGGTGTTTCTTAAATCTCCTAAACGTCTCCGTGCATTTTATAGCAAGTGTCCCGGTATTCCTGAACCACCACAGCCGATTCCTACACGTTGGGGAACATGGTTGGAGGCAGCTTTTTATTATGCTGAATATTTCCAACAAATAAATAAAAGCTGTGATACTATAATTCAATCCATATGAGGCTGCAGCTATTAAGGAAAGCCAGACAAAATTCGAAGATATTTCAGCTGAAACAGCTTTAAAAACAATTGCGAATAACTATAAACCATTACATGAAAGCATAAAAAAATTAGAAAACAGTGCGTTGTCGTTAGCGCAGTCACTGCAAATAGTGGACGAAGTAAATCTACTGCTACACGCTATAGGTGACGCAACAAATGAGCGCGTTAAAGAAAAATTCGCAAGTGTGTTAAATAAAGACACCGGTTTTACCAAATTAAGACAAATATGTGATGGTGTAGCTCCAGATCCGTTAAGTGCGTTCAAAAACTATTTTACGTATGCGTGTATTACATCAGTAGATGTCGAACGGTCGTTTTCAATATATAAGAATATATTTTCACCAAAGCGAACATCACTCATGGAGACACCCATAGAAACAAACCTGATGCTGCATAATGGCTACACATCTTCTCCAGTTTGTGATAAGCAAGCTAGTTCATTAAGCTAGTTAAGAGGGTAAGTTTTACATACATTGTTATAAATTGTAACAGTTTATTGTTTCTCGTATTAGTTAATTTCGCGTACGCCACTGTCCCACGGAACATATTTGACAGCCCTACTAATTACATTAGTATTTCCAAAGAAAATCGGTGAACTCGTGACTTATTTTTGAATAACAAGACATTCGACTGTTTTTTCCAAGGCTTCCTTTGAAGGTGTTTTAACCAATTTTATTCCTTATTAAAATAAATACGGTTTGATATTTTTTGCTGAAATTTGGTACAAAGACATTTTGAGGAGTCCTGATTAAGGCTATGGTATCAGATTTGGGATAAAAAAAATGGCTAATATCATTTCTTAAATTTTGGGGGTATAAAAATCGTAGTAGGCCATGTGTGTGTACTTAAAGGACGGCAATGGTAAAAAAAAGCAGATTTTGATACTCTTCACAACAACAAAAATTCAATGGATTGTTTGAAAAAATAAAGATTTCGTTCCAACACATTTCAGGATCATATTTAAAGTTGTTACAAAGAACCTGCATTTTTTCACCTGAACCTAGATATATAAGTAAGTATTTTGTTCACCGCAGTTTTCCTCGTCCGACCAATTGGAGCAGTGTATCACGCCGTCGCACCGTTTTACCTCGGAAATACATCTATTGCCGCAATTGAAAGTGTCATTTGGGCATTTTAAAGTGTTTATCAAAGGAGAACACTGATATATCCTTAGTTTTAAGTCTAAAATTTGGCAAAAGTGGGTATTAATTTGACACAGGCCCCCACATCCGGTTGGATCGTTTTTATCCAAGATGTTGACGCACTTTGGTTTCTCATCTTCTTGGATTTTTAAGCAAACTTCTTGACTAGGAGTACACTGACTGCAAATCGTGGTGTTTTGGGTATTTCTGGAAGATATCTGAAACAAGAAACTTATGTTTCCCTTTTTTTTTCAACAGTTTCAGTAACTACCTATTTGTTTAGTATCATATGTGCACATGTTAATTACAGTTTTCTTTTTTAACACGCTTTTATTAACACGCTTTTATTAGCTTCACTTGTATGTTTGCTTGTTTGTAACCGACTCTTTGGACTCGATTTTAACCCACTTTAAACGGACAGATTTAATTGAAACTGTGTACACTTATTAAGAACCGGTAACAATACAATAATTTGATAAGTTTATATCATTATCCGTTCAGGATCGCCAATCCTTTCCTCACGTATCCCTGCGTGAAAGCAAAGGCTTAATATGTCAGTAGATTGAGTAATTGTTAATTAGCTCGGTGGTCGAGTGGGTTAAGGCACTCGACGCGAAACGACAGACTCATCCGGCGTGAGTTCGAACCTCACGGCTGAAATAAAATTTTTTTTTTTTTCAGAAATACGTTGGATCGTAATATGTTATAATATCAGCATCAATAAGCAATATAAATATAGTTTAAAACAACTAAAAACACGCTTTCATAGACATCAAACTAAAAAAGTTAAAAATAAATATAGTTTAAAAAAACTAAAAACACGCTTTTAAGCACATCAAACTAAAAAGTGAAAAATAATTATTAATATAAACTGAAAATAATAATGAACGAAAAATACTAGTATTATGTAAAACTGGGGTGCTCGATATACGAAAAATATTGCACAAAGACCCCTTTTTCACAATAATACAGTATTTTTCTATTATTATTCGTTTATATAAAATTATTTTCCTTTTAGGGTGTTTAAAAGCTTTAGTTTTTTAAACATATTTATTAGTTTTAGATTTTAGAACATTAGGAGTTCGTACAAGGGTAAGTGTTACTCACTTTGTCTTGCTCAGTGGTGGTGGTATTTTTTTCATTTCCTCTGTTTTCGTCCTGCACTAGCATTTGGTCTTCGTGGGATTTGTAGAAATGTGTGTTCTTTGTGCCATTATTAAAAGAATTCAACTCGATTATTTTATGGTCTGTTGTTTTGAATAAATTTTTATCTAAAAAGGAAACAAACGCGTGGTAGTAATGTACAGGGTGTTCCAAAATCAAGGCTCAATACATGGCCTAGTGACAAATTTAAATAACATGCCCAGCCC
Source organism: Rhamnusium bicolor (assembly GCA_029963845.1). NCBI lineage: Eukaryota > Metazoa > Arthropoda > Insecta > Coleoptera > Cerambycidae > Rhamnusium > Rhamnusium bicolor. The sequence continues at coordinate 282,444 of JANEYF010003098.1, read as the reverse complement.
ACTACCTTTTCAGATAAACAAGATACCAACAACGAGTCTTGAATTTGGAACACAGTGTTTATTACCATGCAGCATTAAACACTCTAGTTTCGATTTATCAAGCGATAAAAAAACGACGCGTGACTTTTTTTTTGAGCTCTCGTTTTTAAAAAAACCCCAACAAAATATTAAATTTGTGGTGTAAAAAAGCATCAATGCGGAAAATGTGAAAGTGTTCGGTAGTACAACTAATTTATTTACCTCCATACATTAAAATTCTTTGATACGACAACAGAATAAACGACTGCAGCACAAACATTCAAAAGAATTAAATGAGTTGGTACAACCTACACATTTCAGAATAGCAAACGCCTACAAGGTCAAAAGATTTCTCATAAACGTTCAAATATTCATCAGAAGTGGGATTTGCTCTTACGATAATATTCATATTAGCAACGTCAGGAGCATTCCCAGTTTTCCCATTTCAGTTTCTAAAGACCCATGATTTGGGGCTGTAGAATGTGAATATAATGTCAGAATTTAGCAGAAGAGTTTCATTTTCGAGATAACGGGTTATTTATGGAAAACCGAACGCTATAAAAATATTCACAAATTGCATTCCAAACAACTTTTTTTGAGGGGATTTTTTCATATATTGAAAAACAGGGTAGTTTATTATTGACGATTTTTATAAATTGACTTATAAAATACCCCTGTATAACATCGATCAGCTTTTGATATATCATAGTTTTATACCAAGCAGAAATAATTTCCGTAGTGTCACTCTAAAATTTGAAAATTTTTTTGTCCATTATACTCTTGTTACATCTATATTGGGGACACAAGGTATATGCCGCTGCGTCTGATACAAGCAGTAAAACATTTTCACTTTTAACACCAATATTATAGCATTTTCCTATTCCTTCAACTGCTTGTGCATTGGTTTGCAACACCTATTTACTACATATTAACAGTGGAAGTGTACTCTAAATAGCACTTAAAATACGTATAATAACATAAACAATTATATGTTCCTTAAAGTTCATAGCTTCATCAACACAGATCCATACGTACTGATTTTTCGCGTCCTCCGTGATATTGTTGACAAAGTTGTTACTATTTATTTTTACCTACGCCGCAGCTATCTATGCACTGCGACGTTTGTAGACAAACTGAATCTTAATAGGGAATACGGTCTTGATCTCGCTGCGCATGCACGCCGGTCTCCAGGCCGATCGAGAAGCCGGTCGCGGGATTTACGGAGATTTACGGAAATTGTGCGAGGTCTAATTCAACTCATCTGTCAGCTGTCAAAAATTGTCCAATGAAAATTCAAAACATTTCATTTTTGTCCAGTCAAAAATAATCATTTTGACTATTTCCACTTGTGTTTGTGTTTCCATGTGTGATCCAAGTGAATATTTTACATACAAATAAAGAAATTTTTATTTTTTAACACGCTTTTATTAGCTTCACCTGTATGTTTGCTTGCTTGCTTGCTTGTTTGTTTGTAACCGACTCTTTGGACTCGATTTTGACCCACTTTAAACGGACAGATTTAATTGAAACTTACGAAGAACCGGTAACAATACAATAATTTGATAAGTTTATATCATTATCCTGACCAGGATCGCCAATCCTTTCCTCACGTATCCCTGCGTGAAAGCAAAGGCTTAATATGTAAGTAGATTCCGTAATTGTTGGTTAGCTCGGTGGTCGAGTGGGTTAAGGCAGTCGACGCGAAACGACAGACTACTCCGGCGTGAGTTCGAACCCCACGGCTGAAATAAAAATATTTTTTTTTTCAGAAATATCTGTTGGATCGTAATATGTTATAATATCAGCATCAATAAGCAATATAAATATAGTTTAAAACAACTAAAAAACACGCTTTCATAGCACATCAAACTAAAAAAGTTAAAAATAAATATAGTTTAAAAAAACTAAAAAACACGCTTTTAAAGCACATCAAACTAAAAAGTGAAAAATAATTATTAATATAAACTGAAAACAATAATGAACGAAAAATACTAGTATTATTGTGAAAAAAGCGTGGGGCGCTTTGTGCCATATTTTTCGTATATCGAGCAACCCACGCCTTTTTCACAATAATACTAGTATTTTTCGTTCATTATTGTTTTCAGTTTATATTAATAATTATTTTTTCACTTTTTAGTTTGATGTGCTTTAAAAGCGTGTTTTTTTAGTTTTTTTAAACTATATTTATTGTAGTATATTTCACTTTTCGATTTGTCACCAAACTTTTTTGAATAGCTTTTCATATCAGAAACGTATTTATTTCCCCATTATTGTTCAAAAAACATTGCAAATACTTAGAAACGACAAAATTTTCTGAATTAACAAAAGTTTGTTTATGTTGCTATGGATATTAAAGCATTTACCCCGTTACTATCGGTGAAATAAGACAAATAATATCGGAATTAAAAAATAATCAATCTTTTAGCCCTAATGGCTTGTCTACGAAGTTTGTCAAGTATGCAAGTGAATTCATTATAGAGCCATTGACTATGTTGATTAATGCATCCTTCCAGGCGGGTGTTTTTCCTTCTGTATTAAAAATAGCAACCATAATCCCCATATTAAAAAAAAATGATCCCTTGGGACCTGAAAACTATAGGCCCATATCACTATTAAGCGTTATTGCAAAAATAATGGAAAAAATAGCATTTAATCGAATAATGGCATTTTTAAATTCTTTCAATCTACTAACCGATCATCAGCACGGTTTCAGGAAAAATCGTTCTACGGACACAGCTATAATACAATTTTTGCAATTTATGTTAGATGAAATGGACAATGGAAAGCTCGTCATAGGCTTATTCTTTGACTTATCAAGAGCGTTTGACTCTCTCAATCTGGCTTTTGTTAAAGAAAAATTGTTTAAGTTGGGCATTTAAGGAATCTTTCTTGAATGGATCATGTCATATTTAATTGATAGATCGCTCCATGTTAAAATTCATGACATAATTTCAAATGATTATGAAAAATGTGTTTACTCATTAAATGAATTTTAATCTGTAGTTTTTTGTCCTATATTTTATTGCAATGTTTTATACTGTTTCTTATACGACTTTATACAATTTTAATTTTTATTCCTTTTATATGATATTTATTATTGTATCATCATGACGTTCACATCTGTTTTATAACAGTTTAAGTGATTAAATAAATAAATAAATAAATCTTCTGCTTAATTTTAGGTAATGAGAAACATCAAAATTTGACAAGTAATCACAATTAGTATTAAACAAAACTTTAATGAATAGTCCTGCAAATACTATTCATAATCAAAGTACTGGAGATTCTTTTTGGGGGGGCTATCACACATGTTTCTTGCGCTTGCGAAAACCACTCGTGCTGCCGCAAAATCAAGTGATAGCACCTCAAAAAGGTTAATAACGAAAATTTTTGTATAATTTTTTGGGCCCCTAAATTTTTTGAGTTCTAGAACCGCTCCTGTACAATAGAAAAATATATTTTAAATATTGCGCTACAGCTATACACAGCGTAGATTTATTTTTCATTCTCTTTGCACACAGGTACAGGGTAATTCCATACCGCTCTCGCCCAATTTTTTTTTTGTCTTTGGAAATAAATTAAAAATGTTTAACGTAACTTGTGGTATTTTTTTCCAGGGATTTCGAAAATTTCAACAAAAAAAAAAACAATTGAATGTCAAATAAAAGTGGGAAAAAAACAAAAGCATTGTTTTTTAAATGGAATATGTTTACAATTTAAAAAAAAAAGACTTAAATTCTAAAATTCTATTCCCAAAAATATAACATACATATACTGGGTGGCCACGAGTCAATTTACGCCCCCAATATTTTGGTTGTTTTTGAATTTAAAAATTTGGTATTTGGTACACATAAATTAGACAATAATGGGCTACTTTTAGACTAACAGAAATGAAAATATATCTTCCGGTTGAACCGGAAGTGACAACAACTTTTTTTTTAAATGGAATGACTATATTTTTTTGATGGTTTCTCATTAAGCATAAATTTCTAAGTGCAACAGTTTTTTCAGATTTTAAAAATTCCAAAAAATAAGTGAGATACGAACAATTTTTAAATTTTTTCAAAATGGCCGCGTCAGATGAATGCGATGTACGAAAATTACTAAGTAGGCTATGGAAATTATTAGTAAGGTTGTAGACTTGTCTGTAAAGAAGAAAATAGTTGTTTGAATTATTGATAGGTACCTACCAGTATTTTTGGGTTTTTTTTTTTTCAAAAAAACGGAATTTAATTTTCATTTCATTCGTACGGGTCCTATGGAAATTTTTTTAATGGAACATATATTTATGCTTTTTTAAAGTTTTTTGAATGGACTCGTAAGATATATTTAAATCTCGAGCACCATCATGAATCGAATGGGACGGATTTTCCTCAAAATAAAATGTATATTTAATTTTCTTCTGTTAACACAGTTTTATGTTTATTTCTATTGTCTTTATTGTACACTATTGTGCTCCCCTTTCCCCTAAATCGTCTATTTAATTTTTCAAAATAAGTGCGATACAGCACTTGCCTGTCAAGATATTGAGCGGTATAAATTCTATGAGCAACACAAAAGTTTTTATCACTTATTAAATAACATTCTACTATATCTTTTTTTTCTTCTGCTGAGTAAGGCATTGTTAACTTTTAATCAACGTAAAGAGTTACAACACAAACGATTTAAAAGACAGTTCAAAAAACAACAAAACTACCTAATGGGTTTAAATTATTTCAACTATTATTATCACTATTTTACTAAATATGAAGGTAAATATATATGTTGTTCTATTTTTGGAAAGAGAATTTAAATCTTTTTCAAAATTGTTAAAATATACAGGGCGTTCCATTTAAAAATACATTGCTTTGCTTTTTTTCACTTTTATTTGACTTTCAATTGTCCAAAGACAAACCCGGACAAACCAAAAAATTGGGGTGAGAACATTATAGGAATCACCCTGTACGTAACTACTCACCTATCGAAAAAAATATTCCGAAGCAGACAGCCACGATAATAGAACAAAACACCAAAACATAAACCACCACTTTCAACTTTGATTTTTTTCTTAACATCGCCCTCAGTCTCGTTAATTTTCAACACCCACCGATGCCCGAAGACGTTCTTTTTTTATGATAACATTCCTGTTAAAGTTGTTTTCGCACACTTCCCTGGATATAGTGGATATAGCCAAATTACTGCCCTTTTTGGTTTTATCATAATAGTGGATTTTCGTTAATTCTACGTTACAGGGTTGTAGGATCATTTTTTTTGTGAATGACTGGAATTTCTGATAAAACAGAGTCTTGTTACGATACAAACATTGTTGAAAAGTGTGTGCCGCCAAACGTGACTGCTGGGACATGTGGTCTCTGTGGATATATCGCGCCGGTAGCACAAGGTACAAGGTACAAAACTGAGGTGAGGTAGAAATGTTTGCGGCTGGAAATATGTAAATGCAATTTCTTTTGTGTACTCAGCAGTTTTTGACTGTAAATGATTAGTTTCTTATTTTTGCTTTTTATAATTGTTTCATACAGATTTTTAAAAAAATGTATTATTGCGCAAAAATCGAGTGAAAATTTTATCGAAATAATTTGCTAATATAGAACTATTTCATTCTGTGCAAATGAAATACCAAAAAGTTAATTAAATTCAGAAATTCAAGCATGCCCTACTTAAAGTGTATTCTCTAGAAGCGCGAATTTCAGCAAATAATCTTGCGGTCTATTACAAATGCAAATTATGTCCAAGCGGTACCGGCTATGACTCGTGTTTATTACAGTTCTATTGAATAACAAAATAACACGAAACCAAGTGTCGCTTAAACAGAAACATCATGAAATCCTGCTAAAAAACAACCGTATTAACTTACCGCGTGAATATCCAACTAACAATTATTGTCAAAATTACGTCAATTCGTCTTACTGATACGTTACAGTTCTGATTTGACCAATTTGGTAACAGGCAAATAAATTTACCTGAATTTTACTACAAATTTTCATGTGGAGAAAGAACTTAAAATAAATCCAAAGTTAAAAATAGGCAAATGAAACCCTTTTATCAAAAGGTTAAGGCATTAAATGTTACATGGCTTTATTAGTAAGTCAATTTATAGTAATTTTAAGGTAAGTTCCTTAAAGTTTCTACTGATGAACAACTAATTTAAACGTTTTAACTATTAAACATTTCATATATTTTATAATGACGAACATAAGATTCTTAAGTAAATATGGAGTCTTCTATATTTTGGTCTTGAAAGTCTAATATTCCTTAATTAAGAACCTATAAAACAAATTTACTTATATCAAAGGCGATATAACCAATATTTCAGATTTTGAGGACCATAGAGCTAAACTTCGCCCAAGGAGTAAATTAATTAATGTAAACTTATTAATTTAATAAAATATTATTATTATTATTATTTTTTTCGGTTTCCCGATGCCGGTCAGTCCTCCCGTGGCCTCCGACGCCTCACGGGAGTCGCGCCGGCGCATGTGATTAAAGCCTCAATCTAATAAAATACCTCGTAGCGTTTCTAAAGATTTATAATTATAATCCGGATAATCACGCAATTTATCACGAATCATTTCTAAAATTGGTACTTTATTTTCCTCATAGAAACTATAAACCGTTCGCAGAATAACGTCTTTCAAGGTATCGTCAATTCTACAAAATTTTCGTTTTTTTCTTTTCCGCTTTGTAGAGTGATCCCCTTCCTTAATAACGCGATAAATCATAGAAGTCGAAAGTTTAGTTAACTCATGAATTCTGTGTACAATGTCCCTATCTGTCGTTTCAATATTTTCTCTCTTTAAACATTCATAAATATTTAAAATAAGACGCTGACATTGAACATGTGAATCCTTGTTCTTATTAAACTCCGAACTAGTTTCAATTAACGGCGCCACCTGTTCAATATTTTCTTCAGGTAATTCATTTTCGTGCATTTCAAAAGGCCTCCAAAAAGCCATGTTAAATAATTAATGCAAATATTGAAATATTACTAAAACCACTTAATAGGATCACTAAAATGCTATAAATACCTCACAGAAAATAATTCTATTTATCCAACATTATTACATGAGCTGCACTGTACGGTCAATATAAACAACTAGTCCAGTAGTCTATTCAAATCACGACTTAATTCGTCAGAGTTCGGACACTACCGCCCGAGTTTCACATCTGGTCCGCTGCATTGCCACATTCTCATATCGAATGTAATGTAGAGGTATCGTTCAATAAATATAAGCCGATTTGCGCTCGGTTTCTTTGACGATGAGAGTGGAAATGCGCCCTCCTGGTATAAACACTTTAAACTGAAGTGTTTCAGTTCATATTAGATAAACTATACGCCTAAAACTATTTTTCTGCACTTGCCGCACGGTTTCAAATTCGGATCGAACCAAGCTTTGGGCTATAGTGAATGAGGGAATCTATTCGCGGGACCATCTTTCGACAGGTATGTTAAACCATGCGATGTGAGCACGTCAAATAATCTTACCTTACAATGAAAGTGAGGGTTCTTCAAAATTTCCTATTCTGTAGTTTAGTGTTTACATAAGCACTAAAGAACGTATGTTTTGGCGTCGGTGATCGATTATGGTAGCGGAAATAAGTCGACATTAAATAAATGGTAAAAAAAGTTCGTACTTTTATATCAAGAAAGCAACAGAGAACCCAATATTGTGAGTATATGTTAATTAATTACTGTGACTGAATAGCTAATAATAACTGAAATAGTTTTGATTTGTTTTAGTTTAGTATCTAGTAATCTAATTTTCTGCCTCACCTAAGCTATGAAACTTTTTATAGCGACCCTTCGAAGGTTAATTATTACTATTTTAGGTAGGGTTAGCACTATTATTGCAAGTTGTTCAGAAAGTGCACCTGTCGTCGCGTATGACCAATAACAGTGACTAAATATTTTTACTTTAGCAAAAAGTTGGAAGGAAACATTTTTTTTCATCTTTTGCTAAATATTGAGCGCTTTGTTGTATTATTGTGTGCAAATATTACACCATTTAGATTTGTAATGTGAAATATTAAATAATCATTCCCATACAAACTGACGTCAACGTGTCATACTGAGTACAACATTTTATATGTGAAGTATCAGATTTATCTATATCGCCAATATTATAAAAAAACAAAAGATTAACACCCTAGTACCGGCCTCAAAATTTATGGCTTTATCCAAAACTGTAAGTATACAGGCTGTCATATAAATTTAAAAGTTGCAATATTTCTCCGTGAAATGGAAAACCTAGAAACTCAAAAAAGGTGAAGTTGTGGAAAACCTAATTATACACTCACAAGAAAACTCTAAGGATATTTTTACAAATTGTGACGTACTTACCACCACAATGCTTATTTGTGTGTGTGTGTGTGTGTGTGTGTATGTGTGTGTGTGTGTGACGTGTCACTTTGGCACCCTTCGGTACAGTAACGGTACTTTGAACTTTTATTACGTACGGTAATGGTCTCGAACGCCAGTTCCTGTTTTAAAGTGTAGGAACACCACTTTATTCTATCAGCGGTGTGATAGAAGCTAGGGTAACTCAGTGAAGAAACGGAATGCCAGGCAGTCTATGTGTGTGGTTGTCGTTTACGTAGCAATGGACAACTTCACCTTACCTGCCGAAAATGATTCTCGGTGTACAAGCAGATTTACTTACTTATATCTTTGCTTTAAATAAAAGGCAGAAGTTCAACTTCACTTACTCTATTTATTTAAGACTGCTTCACAAATAAATAAAAAAATAAATATATACACAACAGTTATGTTATAAAGCAAGCGTAAATATTAACCTATGTTACAAGAAAGCAACCAAAGAAAACCGAGCAAGAAATTATGTAATGCAAAAGTGGGGATCAGTTATGTCAAGCTAAGTTACGGAAACTACTACTACGGTATTACAATCAAATGTTTACTACAAGCATCTACAAACGCAAGCAAGCGGTGATTCGAAATAAAGTACGGTTATGGCGACTACAGCAGGCGGTTAATGACTCTAGTCACTAATGCTTAAGGCGGTATTACGGCAAGCGGTCGGTGCTTCAGGTATTTTCAGTGGTAAGCGGGTGGAGTGCAAGCAAGAAACAAGTGCAAGAGGTCAGTCCAGGGACAGACGGTATAATCGCGAGCGTGCTATATCTTTAGACTCGCTCCTAATGTCCCTTGTTAGGACTTCTTGACTACGTGTGACGGACGGAACGGTTCATGCATTACCTCCCGAGGCACCTAGTGGGATTCTTTCCACAGATCGAGGATTAAAAACCTCACTTGTGCCACTTCGCGTGAACCTAATGAAATCCTTTCCACAGATCGAGGATTAAAGATTTCACCGGTACTTTATTGCAACTACGACTGAGATGGGACTCTTTCCACAGACCTAGGATTAAAAGTCTTATCTTTACGTCAATACCAAATAAAATGGCAACCGAATAATTCCGATGCTCGTCGTTGAATGGATAACTCAACTTTATTAATGAATCGCGAAATTTCCCAAATATCTCTGACTTATTCGGAAAACAGGCACTTCGGACAAAATACTACAACGGTAAAATCGGACACAAACGGTAAAACAACGGGAATACAGATAAAAACAGTAAAACGGTCAAAATATGCTTACCACTACCTGTTGCGGAGTGCACTAGAAGTCGGGAACTGAGTGCTTATTGCTGGAGCACTCACTGGAGAACAAGTGATTTTTTTCAAGCCGTGTGTTTCAATTTATACACAAACGCCGGTCAAGAATGGCGGGGATCTAAGCAACGCGCAAGCGGATCGACCGCTGTCCGTGGCAAACGTTATTTCCGCTTATCTCGGCGCATCATATTTAAATAAATTTTCTACGTTAATTCATCTAAACAAATGTTTATAAAATATTTCAAATCTGGGAATCGCTTTCTCATAATTTTTAAACTATATTTCCGAAAAGAAATAATTTAAAACGGCCAAGTACTAATATTTAAAAACAAATCAATTAATAACTTATTCGGTAAATTATTAAACGAATAGAAACATGTTTATTTGCTATAAATAAATGATTTCAACTTGCTTTTAAATCAAACTAAATTAAATTAAACTACTTTCCTCTTACTTGATTGAGTACAAACACAATAAATGATTTATCATTAGAATAATAAACAAACTAAGATTACCCTGAAGAGAAACCGGTTTGAAACAATTATATTAGAGAAATAATTGTTATTCCAAAAACCGGACTTGCAAAATAACTTTAGCTTTGGTTTAAACTGTTTTAAAAGAAATATTAACACAAGTTATCGTATACAGGGTGTACCAAAGTGAACGAAAAACCCATTTAGGTCTGACTACAATAGAAAACTAGTAACGGAAAAATCACTTCGTTACAAAATATATGTATTTCCGGTCTGAATTGATTTAGAAAGAAAACAAACAATAATTTCTTTCTCACCAGAAAAGTCTAAGGATACTTTTATAAATATATGATTTCTGTTTTGAATTGATTCAGAAAGAAAACAAACAATAATTTCTTTTATGTTCTCAGGAAAGTCTAGTTATATTTTTGTAAATATATATATATATATATATATATATATATATATATATATATATATATATATATATATATATATATATATATATATATTGCCGCGTTGCGATACTTGGACGTCGCTCCCATACCGGAGTCATCCAAGTGGAAGCCTCAAAGGTTGCAACTGGCTCCCTGTCAGTGGTTTTCCTTTTGTGTCTTTTCTGAGTTTTGTCCATCATTTTAACTCAGCTACACCGTGCTGATGAAGACCAATTAGTCAGAAACACTTGTCCACGGTTTGCATCTTTCTGCCATTTGCAATTTGCATTCTTTACACCTTGCTATTTTTTTCTTTATGCGGGCATACCCGATAATTATTCATTTTTTTATTTTTTTTTTTACTGTTCGTAATTAAACCCGCGACGAACTCCTTCTCTGTACTTGTGACTTACTAGGTTTTTCCATTTCACGAGAAATTTTAAATGTATATATATATATATATATATATATATATATATATATATATATATATATATATATATATATATATATATATATATATATATGTTAAATTCGTTTTCCGGGTATACTCCCGCGTAGGTGATAGGCCCCGAGAGGGACCGTGGTTGTCTGAACGACGTTTCGGCAGAATCTCATCTGCCATCTTCAGGTTCTAACCGATAACTGCTTACTGCGGCTTCTGGTTACTCGAACTGAAATTTTCAGTCCGGAAAACGAATTTAACATTCACCACCCGCAAAACCTGAAAACCAGATATATTTATAAAATATATATATATATATATATATATATATATATATATATATATATATATATATATATATATATATATATATATATATATATATATATATATATATATATATATATATATATATATATATATATATATATATATATATATATATATATATATATATATATATATATATATATATATATATATATATATATATATAATATCTTAATTTTTTATGTATTGCCTATTTATAACATCGTTTCCCAGAAATAAGAAGAAAACAAAAAAAATAGATTTAACCATATAATGTGTAAAAAGTATTTATTTTTTTTATTATTATTTAATTGTTCATTCATTGATATATCAACTTAACGTAAGCGGGACGGTGCCGCATCGTTCTATATACCTAAAACATGCGGCTTGATCAATTCATTCAGTATCAACTTCCGTTGTTTATTAAAAATATTTCCTGTTGGTTTTCGATGGCACAATCATCCCAGTTTAAGTTATGATACCACCACCTAGTTGATTTAAAATCAATAAAAAGTATATTATAAAAAATATGAAATATGACTACGAATACGATGGAATTATGGAAAAACCATCAAATCAAGATATCTATAGCTTAAATCAGTGTGTTCGATCCTATTTGTAATCTGAAAGCATATCGAAATCTTGGAGGGTTTGGAAACGCCTGTAAGGTCAGAAGCAAATTATTTTGCAACATTTTGTATTTGATTCCAAAGCTCTTCTTATATTTCCATGTGAAAGTAGTCATTACCAATAAGTCGTGCTGGTAACTCAAATGGACCTATCTCCCACAATACCAGGCCATACGTTTATATAAAATTGTTTCTGAAAATGTTATTGGCATTGCGTGAGAATTTTCGTCTGCCCAACGATCCATATTGTGTACATCTGTGATGTCACTTCGCGTAAAACAAGACATCCGTCATTAGCAAAAAATTTGAAAAGTCTGGACTGTCAACAAGGTATTAGTTTATCCATCTGCAAGAGGTGAAACGAGAAATCCTATCTTCTGTTCTTTTTCTACATGATATGGATATAATATTTGTTCCTTCAACGTTCGATGCACTAAAGATTTGGATACTCTTCTTACTCCTATGGTATTATCTTCTACAATGTTCGAAATATTCTGCTCAAGTTCCGGTGTATGAATTGAACGTTGACAATAATGATTAAAGACGTCCCGTTTTAAGAAATTGACTGGCGTCGGTGATGTGCATGGTGTAACTTACAAAGACTTACCTTTTATGTCGGGTCCATAACATTTGTTTATGATTGTCAGCGCACAATTGCAACATAAATAAACATTCTATAGTACGCTATGCTGTTTGTGCAACCAAGTGTATATACTTTGTTTTTTGACAATTTACAAGTTTAAAATAAAAAATCTTTAGATTCTCTAGATAAACGAAAAAAAATACACAATAGGCGAAATATTGTATTACTAATAATTGAATAATGATTATTAAACATTTTTTAGGTTACAAAATAAAATAGCTAGGTATAAAAAAACGAATGCTATATTGATGTTTCCAAATTATCAATTTTGTGTTTTGTTTGCCAGTTTTAAAATTTCCGTTAATAAGTTGAAGAGTGTAAAATATTCGTATATTTTTCTTAAAGGACTTTTTCTTGCCGATACAGCGCCTCTCACATGACGTGACGTGGAAGAGATTAAAATAAAGAAAAAATGACTAATTTTTTTTCATACAAAAACAAAATATCGATATCCTTGGTAATAATTAAATTTAGTACAAATTTCGTTTTGCATTCGCCTTAATATTCTTGCTAAAAACAACGTGTGCATTTTTTTGTAACATCAGAAACGCCTCGGAAAACCTTTAATTTAGTAATTAAGATTAAACGTTAAACAACATACGAAAAATAAATAAATTATATAAATACACACTAAATGCACAGTAAAACTAATAAAAGTATTTATAATTTGGAACGCAGTAAACGCACGAAACAAAAATAGAAAAGCTTGCACTTCCTGAAAATCATGCCTATTTCAGAATAGTAGCGCTCAGAGGCCACCGATTACTGTATCCAGCGACAAGTCGATATAACCAACTGTAAAACTGTTGAGAACTACGCCCTCTATGTTCGGTAGACTGTATTACAATGGGCCTATGTTATAAAATCATCTTGAATGTAGCGTACTTGATTTTCTTTATTTTTCTATTGACAGATGATGTCCTTGCCATATCCCCGTAGTACAAGAATATCTGGCTCCTTTCGCTGCCACTGACTATATTAATGGGGATTGAAAATATCTTGTTGATTTAGTGAAAGTCCATAATGTAAGCCTTAAAACTCAAAAACCGGATAATATTCAAATTGTTAGTGCTTGAACATTAGAAGTGGGATTTGTCCCTTAATATGATAACCATGAAAGGAAAGAATACACCAAAAGTATTGTGCAAATTTATTTTATTTATCACAATAGTATTTACAAGCACTTACACATAAACTATGTTCATTTTAATTTATTTATATATAAAATAATTCACCATTAACACTAACATACGCCTGTGCTAAACAAAACAATAATAATGTAATAATAAATAACTTAAACAATTAACATATTTAATAATTAGATAATAAAACTCTCATTTACACGAGAAATATTTGTATTTACAAAGGTACAACTTTTTCACTCTTAAGTAAAATTTTTTGGAAAAAATCTCATTTTCTTTTGATTAATCTGAAGTTTCCCACGCACTTTAATTATCCCGGTCTACGTTTAGCTAGATTCAAATGAAGACGATTAGAGAATGATTATTCAAGAAAACCCGAAACCAGTCCGCCACAATTGTTTAAACTAGTTAAAGTAGTTAATTCAAAGGATACCGGTAACTGCAGTTAAGAACTTGCCTGAAGAAAATTCACTACGAAAAATTTTCTTCATCTAAGTTAAACATGAATTTTATTTTAACATATTGAATTAATTTGCCTTTGTCTTATTATTGTTTATGTGTAGAAAATGAGATTTTTCCTCGAGTTTGATTGGTTATTATAGAAAATATGCAGTCTCAGCAACATATCAGAAAGCGAAAAAAGAGATGAGAAATTTTCAAATAAGTTACGTATTTGTATGCGTAGACACAGGTTTTCATAAACAATTTGAGCTCAATAAATTTTGATATGTTGACTTTTTTAAGTCAAGAGAAAATGTGCAAAGTGGCAATTTGTTGGGTGGTAATAAGAGAAGTAATTGTTTCCAAAAATCATGCTGAGAGAAATGTAGGTGGAATTTAAAAAAATACAGCTGAATGAAAGTTGGAGAAACAAAAATTTAGCTTTTCGTATTTAAAACAGAATGTAATTGATTCTATAACACAAAAGTTCAGTTTTCAATTTCCCTGTTCAGCCGTTACAGAATTGTATCCCATGCAGTAACTACCTGTTTTACAAAGATAAAACATATAGTTCTTACTGGGATAACGCCAAGCTAAAAAATTATAAAAATGCCAAAAATGACAAACTACAAACAATATTTGCCAAAGTTTTAGTATAAAATCTACGAAAACTCAGTAAAAAAAGAACTTCCACCGTTTCAAAACGTTTTCGATAAAAGTTTTCAACAATTGATACATCCTACCCCGAAATTTGATCCATCATATTTCAAAGAACGATAAATATTATCACATAGATCAGTTCTGAAAAATAATTCTGGTTAAAAATTACAATAAACCAAAAAAATGTCTTGAATTAAGCGTCAATTTGCACATTTTCCTGGATGAAATAATGTCTATATTTCTTATTAATATCTAAATATCTTGACAGTATATATGGCCGGCAATTTTCTAATATAATGTTTATTATTATTATAGTTAATTATAGTCGAAACCCTTATACAGATTTATTCAATATTATCATGCAGGATCACCGTCCAATTTCTTACTTGATCGACCATTTTCTGTATTAAAGATTATAATCTCTCTGTCTCCCGATCGACATTCCATCTTCCCTGTTAACTTAATTTTATTGCAAACATTAATTTAGATGCCAAATATTAAACACCTTGGGAGCCATCTTTAATTATTGTTGTAGATGTAGATTTGGAGTTCCACAGGGATCGCTACTGGGACCACAATAGTTGCTACTGTATATCATATATTACACTGTACTCTCAGTAACTTTATGCATAATAGAACAATTATTGTCGTCACAGCATTGAGTGTAGGTGAGTTTTAAATATTAAAACTTCAAGTTAAAATAATTGTTTGACATTTAAATGTCAAACTTGATTTCAGCGTAGGTGCATTTCGATCGGATTATGTTGCGTAAGATTTGGTGCATCATGTGTAAAAAAGGTGAGAATGTAAATTGTAGTTTTGAATCTTCAACGACAGTCTCTTTTTATTAGTTCCGTTTGATTATCAAACCAGATAAAAAATTGTCCGGTGAGTGAGCCCAGTTTTAAAATTAAAATTGTATGACCGCTGTGTTGATAAATATTAGATTATTTACAAAATGACTCCTACCTACTCTGTTCATGGGGTTCTGTTTGTTTTATTATTAATTGTGAATGATTTTTCAACGCGCCTGGTACTAATTAATGATCACTTTTTAACAATTTTTATATATCGTACATGTACACTGATGAACAATATTCAAAAATCACATAAGCTTTGTTTTTTTGGCCTATATACAAAAGCATAACAATATTTTTAATAGTAATATGGAGGAACACAATTCAAAATGTTTCGAATTCGAGTACGTTGCCATAATTTTTAATATTTATGTACCTAACAACTTACGTTTAATGTCTAACAGTTATATTATACCTGAAAATAGCTGTTTCGTACTTATTTTGGGAACTTTTTGAATCAGGGCAAAGTTAGAAGCTGTTTTGGACATCCCTGTTTCCTAACATGACATGGTAGCTACTTTTAGGAGGTAAAAGTATTATTTGTTTTATGAAAATAAATTACCAAGTTCTCTTATTTTTCTCTTTGGTAACAGTGTGAAAAAAACTAATAGAATGGAATTCGATTTAAAAAATCTATTTCTCCTGCGCTTGCGCAAGTTCTTTTTGGCCAATAATTTCAACTAATATATACATGACCCGAACTTGAGAAAAAGTCAGTGACGTAGGAACTTTAGGTATCCCTCCTATGCGTACGCCACTATGAATAATCAACCACAACCTCAAATAACATGGACCGGCCTTGAATAATATTTTTTCTCTGCTTTTTGGGGCTAATAACCAGCAAGCTTTGGCATAATAATTTATTTTGCTGCATAATTGAGCTCCAGAAGAAGCCATACCATTGTTTAAATATACTAGTTAACCATATCTTCTGGTAGAGATCACTAGATGGCTATGACGTATTTTACCCAAATGAAATCAAAAGATCTTTTCTTAAACAGAACCAAAAATGTTGTCTTTAGTGACATCCTATAATGTTTTTTCTCACCTTCTTTGGGTATTAAGTAGTGCTGGCAACTGAAACCGGTTTTTCGGATAACCAGTTAATCGGTTTTGGATTATTCGCAGTTTTTTACAAAATCGAAAATCGGTTATTCGGTTAACCGGTTATTCGGACAACCGGTTATTCGGATAACCGGTTATTCGGATAACCGAATATTTGAAAAACCGGTTAATCGAATAACCGGTTATTCGAATATCCGACTATTCGGATAATGAATTAACAATATATAATTAAAGATCGGGAGGTAGCGGAATACTCTGATTCCGTTCTCAAAAGAGAACCATTTCTTTTATTTCTTTTTTTAGCAATTTCAAACACGACAGTTTTCTGTATATACGTTTTCATAGAATAATCCTTTTGAAGTAGAGGTTTACTTAATATATTTTTTAAACAAATGATGGGGAACATTATAGAATGCCACAAATAAATAACTACAGACAATATACTTCTACTCCTGTGATCGCTAGTTAAATATACATGTGTATGTTGTAGTGATGGGACTCGAGTGTGAAAATACTCGAGTGACTCGAGTCAAAATCCGATTCGAGTGACTCGAGTCATATGGCTGTTCAATTCGAGTAAAGTTGTTACTCGAGTCGAGTTATTGCTACTCGAATCAGGTTTTAACTCGAGTCGAATTGCAATTCGAGTAACGTTGTTACTCGAGTCGATTTATTGATATCCGAATCAGTGAGTTACTATGATTCAAGTTTTAAATCGAGTCGAGTTGCAATTCGAGTAAAGTTGTTACTCGAGTCGAGATATTGCTACTCGAATCAGTGAGTTAATATGATTTAAGTTTTAAATCGAGTTGAGTTTGACTGGAGTCTAGAGTCAGGGCAGAGTCGAAATCAAACTCGAGGCGAACTATAGAGTAAGTAGTTGGAGATGATTCAGTGGTTTGCTAAACGGTAAGTTTTTCAAGTGTATTTAGGTTTTTTCTTTTTTGTAATCTTTCAGCATTTAAAACACTACCATGTAATTCCAACATAAGTTTGAAAAATCGAAAGGATAAACATAAATCATAATAATTGAAATACAAAATAATAAATGGACCCAGGTCAAATACTATTTTTCCGGCAAATCAACACATTTCAAATACAAAATTAAATATTTAATTAAAATTGTATATAAAATGACATTTAAAGAAAACCAACATAATTTTTTTTATATTAAATTAACATTAAATTAAACTCTTGTTTAGCACAAAATATTAAATAAATACAGTATTTAATATTTAATACACACCGATTATGGTTTTTTATTTATTTCGAACTAATTGAATCGAAAAACAAATCTTTATGAACATGAATGTGCCAGTTTGATTGCTGCAGTCGTGTGAGTCTTGATTTTAAAGAATTCTAAGTTCTAATTTCTAATTTTCTAATACGTCGTAATAACGTCGTATGTAACAATTATAGGTTTGTACGTAGAGGCGATTTGTGATAGTTTTCTGGCTATAGAGATGCGAGTATTACGAGAGTTCTTCAATAACAAACGTTCTGATTGAACAAGCGTATCTCTACAACAAAGTGCGCATGCTTCTGATAGTTTCAAACGGTTGGAAACTGCTCTACGAACAAACCTTTTAATTAATAATTATACAATCTGACCTACAAACATGAAACAACAAACCTGGAGGGGAATTCCCGATCCCGATGTCCCGATGATATAGTAATTGATTAGTGATTTCATTCATGGTTACATGTTTTCATCTTTATTACTTTTACAAGATTAGTGCCTTCAGTGCCTTCATGTAAATAATCTTTCATATTTATATTATATAAACAAATCACACTGGCACTAAAGAATATTTAAAAATATTAATAAAACCATAAACAATTATTAAAGAAACTTGACTCGAGTCAAAAAGCCACTCGATCTAAAGGCGACTCGAGTCAAAAAGCGACTCGAGTCAAAAAGCGACTCGAGTCAAAAGGCGACTCGATTCAAAAATCTACTCGAGTCAAAAAGCGACTCGAGTCAAAAGTCGAGTCGATTTTGTGAGTTTTACTCGATCTAACTTTTGACTCGAGTTTTATAACAATGAAACCGAGTTTCAACTCGACTCGAGTTTCAACTCGAGTGAATTCGGAAACCTACCGAGTTATTCGAGTGAAAAAAAGTCACTCGAGTCCCATCACTAGTATGTTGGTGTCACATTCACCAATACTTTCAGCACTCATTGTATTTATTTTGGATATTACCGACCTCGCCAAAATAACTAGTAAATAATAATTCTATAAAATTGTTGTATTCGACTTACTGACTTACTGAAATGAAAATATTAAATTTATTCGTCTTCTAAAATCTAAATTATAAACTCATTCTAATCTATTTTCTTATTAATCGCTTTTTTAGTATCTGACTAACCGGTTTTCGGATAACCGAGTAACCTGTTTTCGGATAACCAATTAACCGGTTTTCGGATAATCGGTTAGCCGGTTTTCAGATAACCGGTTAACACGTTTTCGGATAATCAACCGGTTTCCGTATAACTGAATAACCGGTTTTTTTTGATAATCCGAATAGTCGGTTATTTGGATAACCGATATCCGTATAACCGATTATTCGAATATCCATTTACTCGAATAACCGGTTTTCATCTATATTTGGATATCCGGTTTTATCCGAAATCGGTTTTTCAGGAAACCCATTAACCGGTTCACTTTTTCTGATTTTTGCCAGCACTAGTATTAAGCTACTGTCCTATACGTTTTTTTTAAAATAAACCTCTACCCCAAAATTATAATAATAATAGGACAGCGACTTAATAGCTAATGAAGGTGATAAGAAAGAAACTAAAATGTTTTACTAAGTTCGAATTTTTGATTTCAGTATGAAGAAATTTAGTTTTTACAACCTCATTTAAACATGCTATCTGTTTGTATTTACTATCGACCAACTACACTGACTCAGTATTCACAAAATATGTAGAACCATTTCTTTGGCATTCTTGCAGCTTTTTGTTCATTTTTTTTCTCAATTTTTTTTCTTTTATCATTTTAAAAACTTACGAATTTTATTATTTTTAATCGCTATGAGAAATCATTCTTTAATATTGGGTTTTTTTTGCATTCTGCCGATTGTTTTAAGTGCTCTGATAATTTTCGAAAATGCCCTTATCTTCAGAAAATTCCGTTAGAGCAGGCGAATACTGCATAAGGCAAAAAGGTTTAGAAAGAATTTTACACGTTTTGTTTACACTGAGAAAAATTGTAATTAAAAATGTACCAATTTTTCTCGTTGTCCCACTTCTAGTGCTGGTCAAAGTAGTATATATAAACATTGGTCAGACTTACAGAAGATTCTTTGGTACTAAATGCGGTATATCTTCACGACTTCATTAGAAAATTTATTAAAATTTTATCTCATTTGGACCACCGCACTCATATATATCGAGTTTATTTAGGGTTAAAAGCAGAAAAAAAATATTCTGCCCAGTCTATTAACTAACGAAAACTAACAAATATTTTGTGGGTGTCTTGGAAAAATATTACGCGATCGAAGTACCCGACATGGTGGTAATGCATTTCTTTTCGCAAGAGTCGGTGTTCTCGGAGTTTGACCTAACCGCTTTCGGTGTCCCCGGGGTGGTTTGTTCGCAAGTTTCCGTGTTGTTGTTAGTAGAAGCCCTCCTGGCCACGTCCCTAGTCGCCGTCCTCACGTCGAATACGCTACACTCGCTCTCCAGGTCGCTACCCTCTAACTGAAGTACATTCAACTGAAAAACAAATATATTTGTAAAAATCAGTTTTCAGAGTATGATATACGTAGTTTATTTGCTTGACTTACTTGTCTAGCGTTCAAATACAATTCACTAGAGTCTGAACCACAACTGGAACTCTCGCTCAGTTCTGTCGTGAATTTTCTCTGGGCTCTTGGACTAGGGGGAGGTCTTCTGGTACACACTTGTGCCTGGATGTGTTCGCATACTCTCCTAAATCGTCTAATATTACCTGCAATTAAAAATACTTAAAATGTTCTTGAAAACTTGGGGCCACTATTTGATTAATTTTATGGAATTCCTCAAAGTACCTTATTGGGGCCCTAATGTTTTAATAATTAAACAAATGACTAATTCAAAACATGTTTAATCTCAAGACAGTAGTTCTCTTACCCGATAATAACGTAAACGTAATTGCATACAGGTGCTCCTTAGTATTATCCCCTGATTGTTTTGTTATTGTTGAGATGTCAACTTGAAATCTGACGTGCCTTTGAAACATTGCCGGGCCGGTGGTGCCTCTTTTATATTCTACCCTAAATGACATCGGACTTGACACGGAATGGCTTAATTCTGCTATCTGAAAATTGGAAAATGGTCATGATCAGATCTAAAAACATTAAAATTGCGAACTAAATATAAACAGTGGAGGAATCTTTGTCCTTTACTTTATTTCATCAAAGAATTCATTGTACTTTCTTTATTACTTACAGATAAAAAGGCGTGTATAAGGTCCGCTTTAACGGTGGCTAGAGGTTTTCCCTTAACTAGAATTGTAAATGTTTCGTCCTTTTCCGTCGTCATCAGACTTCCGAACCATGACTTTTTCGTTAATTCAGGCGACGACTCTGGTGTAAGGTGGACCTCTTCAGAAGACGCTAAAGAAGAGGTTTACATATCAAATCAATATACTCCTTTAGGTTATAACTAAGTACCTTGCAATTTCCTCCTGTGGAAACGCGGAGAACCTAAAAAACTATTTTTTATTGTTGTTAGCCTTGATCGCCAGTGGTGGCTCGTTGTACTCGAATGAGGAGAACCTGGAGGGGTCATTGGTGTTAAAATCGTAGGGCCTAGAATCATATTACCTAAATTTTACTATTATTGGCAAGACTCGGAAGAGAATTATTTAAAAAAACCATTTCCACCGACCTGTAACTAAACTAGTAGTATCATTTTCTGGAGATGTAAGAGACATAACAGATGAGACTGACGTTCCTCCACTACTATTCGCCCTGTGATGAGTAGGTGTAGACGGAGGCGGTGTTACGGTCACGTGAGTATTGGAGGTTACATGAGTCGAACTCCTGTGGGCATGGTGGGACGGAGTTCTTTGTCCCACTGGCGAAGACATACCGGCTAGAAAAATATCTTTGTAAATATACATTGGGCAGATATTTAAAACAATTTTAACAGTCTTAAGGAAAATATTTTGTAGCTCATACTTAGGTAGGATAAATGTATTTTAAAACTTACAGTGAGTATTTGTGGGTGTCATATTACTATTGAACATAACTGGACTCGATGCTCCAGAAGATCTCGTTGGTGAGTGGATACTAAGGCTACTGTGGGTACTCCCTGTAGAAGGGCTTCTTCTAGCGTGGTGTCTTCTGAAAGTAGAGTTAATTAAAATGTGACAATAATATAGTCAAACTGAAAGCTCCCAAAACTGCGCTACATTTCGTAAAAATGGCGTTAGATGAAATACTTACTTATAATGTGACCTTCTGGGCGTCATGGGAGATCCTTCACTAATTTGACCAAACTGTATTGCACTTTGACCATTTACTCTACAAGTGTCTATCCTCTTTTTCGGTGGATCTTGACTTTCGGTGTTCCTAATTCGTAACACTGATTCTGATTCGTCCTCGCACGCTGGCCGTCTTCTTTTTCGTTCAAGTAGTAAAAAATAAATAACTTTTTCCGTATTGTGACTGAAATAGCAAGAAATAGAATTATAATTAAGGTATCGCAATTTATAAATAAATATAGGTATAGAGGTCTAAGAACAGGTGCTTGAGGAACACCAGAAGTTTTTTCAATACAAATAATTTGCGGTGTTTAAAAGGTGTTGTACCTTGGACTAAGTAAATGTTGAATTAGTTTTTCCTTCTCTTTAAAACAGCCTAAACTACATATTGCTTGCAGAACATCAGGATCCACTGCTTCAATGGACGGTAAAACATGGGTCTGGACCACTTCCATCATGGGTAATTCTAATTCTAACTCCCCTTTTCCACCAGCGGTAACCCATTGGTGCTTATTTATATCTGTTAACTATTAAGAGCCAATTAGATAATCGAAGTTTAACCTAGGCATAATAGTTATTTTACTTACTGTCAATCTCTTGTCTGGGTTCACTTCTATCATACCCCTTAGGAGGGTTTGGCAGTCTGGTGGTACAAAATGGGGGATGTGGAACACCCCTCTTTTAACTTTTTCTAATAATTGCCTTAAATTGTCGTCGTCGAAGGGCAAGGCTCCAACTAAAAAGGGCGTACAGAATGACCCCGCACGACCAGACATCCGCTCTTCGCCCATCGTATTTTTCCCCCTAAAAAGATTGACGAATATTTCAAACAAAATAAAAATGAGAAACAAACATTTCTCTACCACCACAAAAGCGCAATGACGCTATGGATTTTGTCTAATACGTTTCGTCAACCAAGTTAGCATCATCTGGCTACGATTAAATTTTTTTAAATTATCTCCTGATGATGCAAACTTGGTTGCCGAAACGCGCGTCGAGTAATATCGAGCGTTTCGGTAGTTATGGAAACTAATTTTACTTACTCTGATAACTTCGGGACAGGCGTAATGAGGCGATCCACAACTGGTTTCCAACATGGATCCCATTGGTTGCAACGAAGCCATTCCAAAATCTGCTATTTTTATGTTATTTTTTTCATCTAATAGAAGGTTTTCGGGCTTCAGGTCCCTGTGGCTGGAATTTAATAAAACAATTTTATAACGCTTCTTGATATTTTATAAAAGTTATATCTGTTTTAATTAATTTCGAATATATTTTCCATTTATTTTTTATTACAAACTTCTGCATATAGTTTATACCTCAAAAAGCAATATTTATTACATATACACCAACAGGCAATACTGACGATATCCAACAAGCTTGAAACAGGTCCATCGATGGATTTTTATTACAGTAATTAAAACTGTTACCTAGGTATCTTATTTGAAAACTGAAAACAATGTATTTTCAATAAACAACACACTTATTTAAAAAATTGTGTTTTTTGTGTGTTAGTATTTATAAAGCATTACTTCCTTCCAAACTGGCAATTCGGTTTTTATTAATCTTTAGGTAGTCTCGCTTGTGATTTATATACGCCAATATATCTTACGATGCATTAATGTCCCACTTCTGATCTGTCATAAAAGCATTGACTATTTGGCATCCTGCTCGTATCCATTAATCAAATAAGAAAATTGACACTTACCATATTGAATGACTATGGCAAAAATCCAGTGCTGATATAATTTGTCTAAAAAATCGTCTGGCTTCCTTCGGCGTTAGTCGGCCTTTTTTCACTAAGTAGTCGAATAATTCGCCCCCCGATACGTGCTCTAACACTAAGTAACTGAAAAAATAAACAACATAAAAGTCACATACGAAAAAACCATTTAAAAAGAACCAAGTACAAACAGCCAATATATCTTACGGCGTATCCTAATCCTGTCTTTTAGTTTTAATCAATACCCCCCGAGACCCATACAGAAAAAAAGACGTTAAACCTGATACTTACAGATATTTTTTGTTTTCGTAAACATCAGTCAGACCGAGCACATGTGGGTGGTCTATTAGTTTCATTATGGCTATTTCCCTTTCGACCTGCAAAAAGAAAAATCGAGTCAGTCCAGATGATCCCTACAAAGACGTGCGATAGGGTTGAAAATGAGTTCCTATTAAATTTAACAAATTGAATATGCATATTGTATCATTTATTCACATAATTTCAAAACACATATGACGTGCAAATACGGATATCCCGCCGTGTCGGGTAATATGCCTTAATAATCTAAACCTAAAACATGTATGTGATAATTTCTGAGCAAAAGGGGGTCAAAAGTACATTATAAGCATGAATAATACCATTTTGAAAGAAAACAAATGAAGCTAGAAAAATTCGATAGCATTTCTGAGAAAAGGCAGTCAAAAGTATCATTATGAACATGAATAATATTTGAAAGAAAACCAATGAAGGTAGAAAAAATGTATTTATTTTTAAAGATTACGATAAACTACAAACTACACATATCAGTATTTTAAATTCATACTTTTCAACAGACCTAGCCTAACAATATTACGGTATAAGAAGAACATTCTATTAAAAAAGACATAAAACCATTTTAATAAAATAACAACAATAAAAATTATGGTAACGTATGTTTGAGTTTCAGATCAGCCATAATAGAAACATTGTAAATAAGCAAACATTGTAAATAAAACAAAATTGTAAATATGTACATAAGGACAGAACACTTAGAAATGGTAACATGCAGCGTTACAAAATTATATTAAAAAATTGTCAAAATTGGACGACAAGTATTCCTCAAAAGTATAGAAGGCATTGGCTAATAAAAATGTTCTAAGACTATTTCTAAATGAAGTATAATCAAGTTATCCGATACTTGCAGGTAAGTAATTAAAAAATTGTATAGCATAATAGTTTGTTCCATTACGCGTTTTGGACAGACGAAAAAAATCAGGGTAAAGGTTGCTTCTATTTCTTGTCGAGTAACTGTGAATTTCATTATGAGGAGTATATTTTATTAGATTTTCTTTAATATACAACAGGCATTGCAATATATAAACAGACGATAAAGTTAATATATTTAATTTTTTGAAAACATGTCTGCAGTCTTCTCTGTATTTTAGGCCGTATACAATTCGTATGGCTTTTCTTTGTAAGGCAAAGACATTAGCACTATGGCTGGAATGTCTCCAAACCAAAATCGCATAAGATAATGATGAGTGGATGAGACCATGATAAGCTGTAATGAGAACCCTCTGGAATACATTATTTACTAGATTTCTGATTAGATATATATTTTTTTGAAATTTTATTGCAGAGAAAGTTTATATGTTGTTCCCATGATAATTTACTGTTAAGATATACCCCAAGAAATTTGAAACTATCCTTGTTGTTATTATCAGCGATATTTTTTTAGACTAAAGATCATAGTTTCAGTTTTTGAATTATTTAGGCTAGTTTATTTGCTACAAACAAATCCTGGGCCTGTGACTGTGACTCGTTCATATTAAAATGTAGTGTGTCAAGATATTTGTGTGACTGGATAATAGTGGTATCATCTGCAAACAAGTCGAATTTTGAAGAAGTAATGTCAGTTAAGTCGTTGATATAGATGAGAAATAGGATCGGCCCCAATACCGAACCCTGTGGTACTCCATATTCCACGTTTAGCAATTTTGAATTCGGTTTTGGAATGTGACAAACTAATGTCTATTTGTAAGATACGACTGTAAGTTACTGCTGCTTTTGTCAAAATTATAAAAGCCTAGTTTGCCTATTAAAATATCATGCGATACACAGTCAAAAGCCTTGGAAAGGTCAAGAAACTGAGCAAATACGTATTCTGCGTCCTCAAAACCTTGATTTATTATTTCAATTAATTTATTTACTATCAAAGTTGTTGACATTTTTGCCCTAAAGCCAAACTGACTTGAACTAAGAAGATTATTAGATTCAAAGTAATTTGTTAACTGGATTTTCATTAAGGTTTCCAATATTTTTGAAAATAAAGGTAAAATAGAAATAGGCCTAAAGTTTCCAACATCGTTTATAAAGTCTTTTTTGTGAAGTGGTATGACTTTCGAAAGTTTAAGTATATGGGGAAACGTACTTGTACGAATGTAAATATTAATTAAATTAGTCAGTGGGATTAATATTTTAAATCTAATAGCATAAAGAATGCATAAAGTATGCATCTTTAGATTTAGTCTTTTTTTAAATTTGTGATAACCTCATTTACCTCAATATTAGTAACTTCTCTGAAGCTGAAGTGACTATGATCATTTATTTTCCCTCTGGCTAAAAAATTGTTATAATTTTTATCGGTTGCTGGCAGATTATTTAGTATATTTTTAGCAACATTAGCAAAATGTGTATTAAATTGATCTGCGGAAATACTACAGTCTGATTTGGTTTCTGAATTATTTTTGCTGGTATTAATGATTCGCCACATTGCTTTTGGAGAATTACTTCCTTCTGCAATAAATTTGTCGTGAGCATCTCGTTTGGCTTTCGACAATTCGTATTTATATTGTTGCTTATGGGATTTTATTAATAATTTTACTTATTCTGTGGGGTTTTGTTTATATATTTCCTCTAAGAAATGAAGGGTGTCTCTCATATGCCGTAAGTTGTCATTAAACCAGTTAATTTTATGTGTATTAGTGTCCTTAACTAATTTAGATTTTTCAGGGAATGCCTTTTCCACGGCAGTTGTTATATAATATATAAAAAGCTCAAATTTGCTTCCAATATTTATAGAGTGGAATGAAAAATAAT
This sequence comes from Rhamnusium bicolor, assembly GCA_029963845.1. Taxonomy (NCBI): domain Eukaryota; kingdom Metazoa; phylum Arthropoda; class Insecta; order Coleoptera; family Cerambycidae; genus Rhamnusium; species Rhamnusium bicolor. The sequence continues at coordinate 255,418 of JANEYF010003098.1, read as the reverse complement.
ATTAACTGAAAATTTTTTTTGCTAATTATTATTTACTAACTTTTACAAATCTTATCACAGATAAGTATAACATATATCTTTTTGAACAATTATTTTCCCGGCTATTTGCCTAAAACGCTGAAACTTGGATTACAAAAGAGATAATATGCACATTATGTTCAGTACAACTGACTCAATAATGTTATTTTTAATTTCAACTATTCTGTCTAGTAAAACCAAAAATAAATAAAACACAAAGTACTCACCAGTTGACACTCACTTTAAAAAACTTTAAAATATCTACCGACACGTGTTTCTGCTTGCATTGCATCATCAGGGTAGCCAGCACATTTAAAGAATCCAAAGTAAAGAAACTTGTAAACCTTAATGTAATAAACATTAATGGCTTCAGAGAACAGAATAATTGAAATTATATAGTGGAAATACCCCTTAGGGTCGAATAAAATAATTTAAAAACAAATTGAGTTCCTCTTCTTGGTAAAAGTTAAAATATAGAATGGAATGAAAAATAATATTAACTGAAAATTTTTTTGCTAATTATTATTTACTAGCTTTTACAAATCTTATCACAGATAAGTATAACATATATCTTTTTAAACAATTATTTTCCCGGCTATTTGCCTAAAACGCTGAAACTTGGATTACAAAAAAGATAATATGCACATTATTTTCAGTACAACTGACTAAATAATGTTAATTTTAATTTCAACTATTCTGTCTAGTAAAACCAAAAATAAATAAAACACAAGGTACTCACCAGTTGACACTCACTTTAAAAAACTTTAAAATATCTACCGACACGTGTTTCTGCTTGCCATAGCGTCATCAGAGTAGCCAGCACATTTAAAGAATCCAAAGTAAGGAAACTTGTAAACCTTAATGTAATAAACATTAATGGCTTCAGAGAACAAGTTTTCAGCGTTTTGGCAAATAGCCGGGAAAATAATTGTTTAAGAGAACAACAACAGAGAACAACATTAATGGCTTCAGAGAACAAGTTTCAGCGTTTTGGCAAGTAGCCGGGAAAATAATTGTTTAAAAAGATATATGTTATACTCATCTGTGATAAGATTTGTAAAAGTTAGTAAATAATAATTAACAAAAAATTTTCAGTTAATATTATTTTTCATTCCACTAGATATAAAATAATTATGCTAAACAAATAGGTAACAAAATTAAGTGCGGCTCTGAACTATCAGAGAATGTAAGTGAAACTCCGCCTCGGTCGCGTGCCAATAAAAACAACAATCATATTTCTCGCTTTAATGTAAGCTGTGTAAAAGTCGGAAGATGTCATGTCCCGCCCTAATGTAGCGGCTTACTCCGCACGTCTCTCACTATACCGATTTCTCGTGCCATATCACTTGGGTCCCATGCTCCAATACCAAGATATGACATACGTAGCCTATATTTCACCAGCCGCCATTGCTATATAGCTCCATAAAATTTCAAAGGGACATCTTTTTTTATGTAGAAGCAGCAGCCTGGGTAGTAATCTCATTGACACCTAGTATTAACTTTATGTGTAGGAACAGTTTATTTCAAACTTATTTGCAACATAAAAACGTCGACTTCTTTGATCATTTTACCACCGTCAAAGAATCCGATGTTTTGTATGTTTATGTTATGTTTTGAAATAAACTATACTTGTCATTTGAAAAATAAAATGACCAACACAATTTGCCGCCCACTGTTACCTTTTATCCATTGCATTAAATATTTATTGGGAGAATGTCTTGAATAATGTATTTTAATTGTAGAAGGAAACCTTAATTTGCTCCAACAATACACGTTTCATTTGACATGAAAATTTTCTACAGCGATTTTTTGCTCTTAACTTATTTTACGATGAGCCATTGCGATTAGCAATTGCGAAACAATTTATTTTCGAGACTCTGACTTGATCCTATTCCTTAAATTTGCTTGGTGTTAAGGATGTATCGTTGTGAAATAAACGGCTTAGACTATTCATCGATCCAAACGGCATGATTATTGACGATTGTACTGTGGTGGATAATGAGGGAGGTGATTAATTAAAATTGTTGAGAATATATCGCGTAATACGTCAAAAGTCTTTATTTTATTTTTAAATATAAAGTGTAAATTCGAGTACGGATGACCGGAAATGGATAAAATGTGTTATTTCAAACGGAGCCATACTATTTTTGTTCCCGAATCCAGTAGAGCTACAAATTCACCACATGATACGTTTCAGACCATTAAAATCGGTTATGGAAATGGCGGAACTACATTCAATTGTTTGTTGGCATGAAAAATACCATGGGACAACTAAATCGAAAAAAATGCAAGCAGGCCGTGAAACTATTTGAAAACATGGTGACATGTTTCTTTGAACACAAAAACTCAGGTGTGTCAGCTAATATTCTATCACCCTGTATACCGGGTGGCCACGAGTCAATGTACGCCCCCAATATTTTGGTTGTTTTCGAATTTAAAAATTTGATTTTTGGTACACATAAATTAGACAGTAATGGGCTACTTTTAGACTAACAGGAATGAAAATATCACTTCCGGTTGAACCGGAAGTGACATAAACTTTTTTTTCTTAAATGGAATGACTATATTTTTTTGATGGTTTCCCATTAAGCATAAATTTCTAAGTGCAACAGTTTTTTTCAGATTTTAAAAATTCCAAAAAATAAGTGAGACACGAATAATTTTTTAATTTTTTCAAAATGGCCGCGTCAGATGAATGCGATATAAGAAAATTACTAAGTAGGCTATGGAAATTATTAGTAAGGTTGCAGACTTGTCTGTAAAGAAGAAAATAGTTGTTTGAATTACTGATAGGTACCAGTATTTTTAGGTTTTTTTTCAAAAAACGGAATTTAATTTTCATTTTCATTTCCGTAGGGGTCTTATGGAAATTTTTTTAATGGAACTGTGCTATTTTTTTTATTAATCAGAAATAATGATTCATAAACTATAATTTTTTCGCCATTAATCATTTCTTAACGATATACTACATAACAATAAAAGTATTTTTAAAAGGTAAGCGCCAACAAATCATTTTAATAAGGTACCTATCTACATTTAAATCCAAAATTGCAGATAGCCATGAAAATGACAGACATTCGCAACAATTGAATTGTTCTTGACTTACTCACTAATTTTCTTAAGCAAGTGTATTAAATTTGTTATAAACAAGAAAATTGATATAAAATGGCTGAAAAATATTCAAGAGATGAAAAAGTTGACATGTTGATTATTTATGGAGAGACTCAACGTAATGCAACTAGAGCACAAACTCTATATGGAGAGAGATATCCAGAAAGAAGACAACCTCGGAGAAACTATTTCCCCCGGTTGGAGCATCAATTTAGAACTGAACCTGATATAGAAATTGAAGAAAGATTTATTGTGGATGAAGAAATGGAAATTAATGTATTAGCTTTAGTGCATGTTGACCCAACCATTTCGGTAAGACAAATTGAACATGAATTACCAATTTCCAAAGAATCAGCCAGGAAAATTTTAAAGAAACACAGCTATCGTTCTTATAAATTTCAATTGCATCAATTTTTGTATGAGAATGATTATCAACGAAGAATAACCTTTTGTAATTGGTTACAGTTACGCCAATTGAGAAATGAGAATTTTATCAAAAACATTTTGTTCACTGATGAATCGAGATTTACAAACCTTGGGTTATTTAATCGAAACAACACTCGATATTGGGCAATTGAAAATTCTCACATTATGAGACAGGGGCGGTTTCAGGAGCGGTTTTGCTTCAATGTTTGGTTAGGCGTATTGCGCGACCATATCATAGGTCCAATAATTTTTGACGAAACTCTAACTGGACCAAGATATCTAGAATTTCTCCAAAATATAATAGTTCCACATATCAAATCAAATTTCCAATACCAATATTGACGAGGTTTACTTCCAACAAGACGGGGCTGGATCACACAATGCTATTATCGTTATATATTACTTAAATCAATTGTTTCCAGATCGTTAGATTGGGACCCTTGGTCCAGTTAGATGGCCTGCAAGGTCGCCTGACTTAACCTCACTCGATTTTTTTATTTGGGCGCATTTGAAAGATAGAATCTACATGACTGCTTCAACCACAAGGCAAGATCTGGAAGAAAGAGTTTGACACGAAATTGCACAAATAACACCTCAACAATTACAGAATGTTAGACGTGCAACAATAAGTCGCGCTACTCTGTGTATTAATTAAAACGGTGAACAGTTTGAACAATTTTTATAATGGCTTATTATAATTTAGGTTTTAAATAGTTTTGTTATTCTATTTATTCATGGTTGTAACGTTTTATTAAAATTATTTCTTGTTTAATTTGTGCTTACCTTTTAAAAATATTATTACGAAGGATACCGTTAAGAAATGATTAATGGCGAAAAAATTATAGTTTATGAATCATTATTTCTGATTAATAAAAAAAAATAGCACAGTTCCATTAAAAAAATTTCCATAGGACCTACGGAAATGAAAATGAAAATTAAATTCAGTTTTTTGAAAAAAAACCTAAAAATACTGGTACCTATCAGTAATTCAAACAACTATTTTCTTCTTTACAGACAAGTCTACAACCGTACTAATAAGTTCCATAGCCTACTTAGTAATTTTCTTACATCGCATTCATCTGACGCAGCCATTTTGAAAAAATTAGAAAATTGTTCGTATCTCACTTATTTTTTGGAATATTTAAAATCTGAAAAAACTGCTGTACTTAGAAATTTATGCTTAATGAGAAACCAACAAAAAAATATAGTCATTCCATTTAAGAAAAAAAGTTGATGTCACTTTCGGTTCAACCGTAAGTGATATTTTCATTCCTGTAGTCTAAAAGTAGCCCATTACTGTCTAATTTATGTGTACCAAAAACCAAATTTTTAAATTCAAAAACAACCAAAATATTGGGGCATACATTGACTCGTGGCCACTCGGTATACATCGTAGAAAAGAGCATGGCATAAACATTGAACTCTATCTAGATAGAGTTCAATGGGCATAAATGCGATATCTTCTTTAAAAATACACGTATACACATACCGGGTGTCAACGAGATCATGTAACAGTCCACCATTTTTAGAAAAATTGGAATAACATTTTCAAATTTAAAACTCACGTAAGAGAAGTAAATGGGCTTATGTTTTACGAACATATACAGTGCGTCCATAATGTAACGCATAAATTCATTATTAGGTAAATAAGCAACTTGTGATACATTTTTGGAATTAGCTCATCAAGGGACATCCGGAAATTGGGAAAAAGTGGGGTGTTCCATTTAAAAAAACCGGTGATGACGTCATTACTCGAAGGTAGGTCACTCTGTATATTAAATTATTATTTGAAAAAACAGTAAATTAAAACCAAAAATCGTCATGTTTCGGGAATTTTCAATAATGTTGTTTATTTACCTAATAATGAATTTATGCGTTACTTTACGGACGCACTGTATCATCAATACCACTTCCGGTTGCACCGGAAATGTCATTAATTTTGAATTTTTATATTCTGATTATGCATGAAATTTGATTTTGCTCTAAAGTCCATAGCCACAGCAACGAGACTAAAGGCGTTAAAACAAAATGGCAGGGCACCAAAATATGTAAAAAAATTAACAAAAAAAGTTTGATTTGAAACATTTATCTATTAACCAAATATTTAGAATTTTCCATGCAAATGTCGGACCTTGTATATTTTATACAGTTAACTAAACGAAAAGAAAAAGGTACTTACTTTCATAAGAACACTTTCACTTAATTTTTCTCGATTTATTATCTTTATAGCTACTTTCTTGCCAGTGACGCAGTGGACTCCTAATTTGACAAGACCTGTAAATAGACGAGAAAAACGTTAAATTGAAAACATTTACACATTTCTTCTTATGACAATAACAAAAACAGCCTTTTGCCACTTGTGTGAGGCGGCTTTTATACAAAATAAAACTAATAATTAATTGCTGTTCGCATTAATCCTCACACGTGTGTATGACTCCATTGAGGGATCAGTTCATCCATAAACATTTTATCAACGATAACTATTATAAACTAAGCTAAGTATTTAAAATTATTATACATCTTACGGGCCCAAGTATCACAGTTAAAATGAAATTTCTTAGATTGTAACGTTATATCTTTAAAGAAATATTGATAACTGGAAAAGAAGTATATTTTGTTTGGGTAAAAGTCCACATAGGTTTAAAAAATAATGAAATTGTTGACGCCTTAGCAAAAGAAAGCGTTAACACAGGGTTTTCATATAAATCAAAATTATGTCTCACTGATGCTTTCTCAGTTACAAGAACGAATTTAACCCTATATGATCGTTGCCAATTGTCATCATAACATAATTATATAATTAATAATTAAAAACATATAATTTTTGCACTAGTTCATGGTAAGCAACTGGCACACATTAGAAAACCTAACTTCTACATCGCAACTACACTAGGAGGACCTTGAATTAAACTAGTCTCTGGCTAGGAGTGTGGATGCGAATTTATATTGATTTATTGGCCATCAAGTAAGTGTTATTTTCAATATTATTTTACACATATTACAAATTTTACTGATGTTACATATTCAAAGACCTAAAATATAATTTTGAAATTCCGAAAATTAGGTGTTTAATCGGCATCAATCAGAAAAGACACGCATGCCAATTGGCTTCCAATTTGCTTTCGTTTTTTTAAGATTCAAGATTCCATTAAGAGCCATCATTCATTTTAAATAAAAAAAGCCGTTAAATGGTCTCCTTGCCAGATACCTTAGAGCAGGATGAGATTCGGATCTGAGATGGTAGATGTGAGTCGAGATTTAGGACAAGACTTTCTTGCAGCGTGAGGAAAGTGAGGAAAGCGAAAGAAAAGCGACCGGACGAAAATGCTGGAAGAGGAAGTACAGATCGAGACAATGTTTGCCATTATGGAAGAGAAGAAACGGATAACAAAAAAAAGAAAACTTTACTCTGAAATGGATTGGCATCTTTCTAAACTACTGACAGGTAAATTTAGGACAACATGCCAGAAGAAAATTTAAGTTACGTACCCATACCAGTTTTAAATATTTTTTCGAAATTTGACCATTGTGGTTTATTTTTTTTTGATAAAGACCATTGGCACAACCCTTTTGCTTAAGATTTACTTCATCTTTACTCATTTGGACAAGTAAATATTTTTTTTCAAATACATTAAAAAATAGGGTTAAAAAACAAATGAGAACACTTATGGCATGATTTCTGTTCCTCTAGTCAAACAAGATATACTCTTATACATCCTGATCTTCCGACTAAGTTCTGGCACGATGGTTATGATTTTGCACGAAAATATGTTACATCAGTAAATCGTATGAAATTTGGTCATGCTCGATACCCAGCACACCTATACAAAATAAAAGTAGTGCCCTCTGATATTTGTGAAACATGTAACACGAAAGGAGACCTTGATCATATTTTCTTTGAATGCACGAAAAACAAAGCAACTAGCAACACTTTGTATAACAATCTTATGAATTGCAATATTCAGTCTCCGTTTAATATACTTTCTCTACTCGGTCTTAATAGTAAAACAGTGTTTGACTGCGTTATCAGTTTTTTAGTTGAAACAGAAATGTTACTTTGAAAATTATTCAGCATAGGTTAGTTTTGTATCCTTTGTTGTTTCCCTGTCACTGTCGGTTCTTCTATAGGGTCATTTGGTCAATGACCTCCCACATACAAATAAAAAAATAGAGCTATTCATTTTCTGAAGTTTAAAAATATGTAATATATATATATATATATATATATATATATATATATATATATATATATATATATATATATATATATATATATATATATATATATATATATAAAAAAAAAATATTTTTAATATTCTTAAAAAATATTTTAAAGTTTCTAGTTCATTCTATGCGCAATACTATTCAAATATCTAGATCATTACATTATTCATTTATAGAATTTAAAAATCTTGGGTCAATCCACAACGTGTCCTCAAAGCTAGCTACGAACCGAATTTACAACGAATTAAAGTGAAATAGACTTATGCGCGAATCGTCTGAAAGCAAAAGAGACAGAAAACACTGGCAGGGACAATGTCCCTGACGACCCTGACACGGTAACGCACGAAATTTAGTAGGGCAGTCGCCAGTCAGCAATCTTAATGCTGACTAGGTACGCGTTGGTCGTATTTGTGAACATTTTATTAGTAAATCTCTACTTGTCTAGAAATTAAGTAAAACAGTGTTTTTGGTGTTTACTATTAAGTATGAGTGTTGTACAAAATATATCAAAACTGAAAGATGGACATAAGTTGGGTTATGAAGACCGAGTGAAATTCAAAGGTGGTGGCCGTCCAAAACCTAATATGACGATAAAGCAAACATCTCTTGATAAGAAAAAAGAAGTTAATAGGTATTTTTAATTAAAAAAAGTTATCCTTCAGCAAATTTTGTTCATTGTTACGCTCATCAACTAAATTTAATTTTACAAAAAACATCAAGTCAGGATAGAAGCATAAACATTTTTTAATTAATTTACATAGCTTTTCTTCATTCTTTATAAAATCGCCAAAAAAAAAAACAGCCGTGTTAGATAATGTTGTTAAGGTGAGATTACCTAAAGCGGCTCCAACACGATGGAATTTTAATACAAAGTGCATAGAGACTGTTTATACCTATCGAACAGAATTATTAGATTGTTTAGAAAAAATCATTGATAATGAATCAGAGAACAACACTCTAAACCAAGCTATTGGTTTAAAAAACTACTTACAAAATGAACATTTTCTTTACTGGTTAAATTTTTTTCATTTAGTTATGCCTCATTGTGATATATTGTTCAATCAATTACAAAAATGTAATATCGATGTCATAACAGTAAATAAGTGGATTGGCGTTTTTAATAGTAAAATTGAAGACATCAGAAATAAAATTTTGAATAACTATTTAGAGGAGACATCCATGCAGTCTGCCCAGAGATGTAAACCGGAAGAATCAAAAAGGAGAATTTCGTTAGAAGTTTGTGATATAATTACATCTGAGATCAAAACCAGGTTTGGCTTCAGTAATCATCTAGCACTATCTCAGTTATTTCACGCAGATCAATTTAAAGATAAAAAAAGCTTTCCTCAAATATGTTTAAATTAGTTAAAACGGAATATCCAGTCATAAATCATTTGAAACTTAAAACTGAATTAGAAGTATTATATAGCCGAGAAGATTTTTCCAATAGTGAAGGTGCAGTTGCTTTGTTACAGCTTTTTATTAACAATAATTTGTGCAATACTTTTTCTGAAACTGTCAAACTGTTAAAAATCTTGTGTACTCTCCCTATGACTACCGTCGAAAGTGAACGTTGTTTTTCCACCTTAAAAAGAATAAAGACATTTTTAAAAAATACCATGGGTCAGGAAAGGTTATCTTCTTTAGCTATGCTTACCACAGAAAGGGCATTAATAAAGAAGATAAAAGACTTTAATGAAAAAGTAATTGACCACTTTGCAACTCAAAGAGACCGGAGGATCGACTTGGAATTTAAATCACTTTAAAAGGTAGGTAATACAGTAAACTTTTCTAATTGACCTTCCTATCTCTTGACCCACGAACCGCCACTGGTATGTAGGATACTTCTGAAAAATCGAATTCCCCGTCTAAGACACGTATAATAAGATTAATTAAATAATGTTCGCTGTTATTTTGTAAGGGTGGTAAAGTATTTACTAGATCGAGAGGAAGAGTTCCGATATAATTATTATAATCTTCTGGTAAAACGAGTTCTGACTGTTGAGAAAATGGTTTGTTTTTATTAATTATAATTCCACATCGCCTTTGAAGAATTATTATTTTTGGAAATATAATAATTCAGATCTACAAGTTCTTTTTTATTTGCTATTAATATTTTCAAATCATTCGAAGGAGAAGTTCTGTACACATCTTGCGAAAAGTGAAGTGAATCTCTCTCATCAGCCTTAAATTACCTGAAAACCAAGTTAATACTGTAAAAGAATTTGCGTGAGAGCAAAGTTCAAGAGGATGAAAAAAGAAGCAAGTTGTATCCCGAATACTATGTATAGAAACAGTAGAAACAGCTCTTTATTAATAATGAAATAGCAGTTGCTTAGAAAAATAATCCAAAGCCACCCTTTATTTTGTTACATAATTACAGACTGTAATTATTATATTGAACATCTACCCCTCGACAACCAATCCTAAATGTTGATTGGATTACTATATGATTTTGAAAAATTATGAAAAAAAAAAAGATCATAATTATCTCTATTTTGATTAAGTGCAAAAATATAATACAGTAGAAGAAAGAACTAATTCTCATATACAATTTTCTCTGTTTTATCATCATATCTGGTATAGAAAACTGTAGGTATAAAATATCTGTCTATTCAAGTTCACCCCTTGTTTATTTATAATAATGCAATGGTCCCCCTAATTGCGCCCCGAGCACCAAATAGGGAGAGCAGCGTACTAGGCATATCTATTCCAATATTCGCCCCGACCCTGCTATTAAATATTCTTTTCATCTTTCAAATTATACTTAGAAAATAACAAAAAAAGCATTTCGTTATGCAGCAAGTGCTGCATGGGTATGCAGGAAGGACTAAAAATTTAAATATAGAGCTATATCGAAGGAAAGTGTAAAACTGTAAGTAATAATGTAGAGTTAGAGGGCGGAAATTATGCTATAAAAATATATTAGGCATTTAGGTTAAACCGGAAACGAGATTGTAATTACGGAAACTCAGAAACAATTGTCTTTATAAAAAAATTTTTACTTTAAATCATTCCAGTTGTTTTTAAATCAGAGTAGGCGTCGAATTTTTTTTATATTGGATGTTCTAGCACATCTACACGTCATCGTCACGCTGTTGTAAATAAATTAATGGACATTTTCAGTTGTGATCTACCTAATCTTAATTTGTAAGTCGGAAAATCCGTTATATGCAGTATTATAATGAAGAAAGCTAGGAACGACAATGTCTAAAAGGGAAAACATTGAAAAATGGCATCTGACGAACTCTTAAGACAGCAAGGACACGAAGTCCGTCATTTATCACTGTACCATTGTTAGTTTAACCCAATGAGGGCTAACGTTTTCGGGCTCACTAGTTGGCGCCACTGATCGAATAAGGTCGTGTCAAAAGTTATTGTTAGGCGCGGGAAAAGTTTATAGTGTTTTATTATAATTATTTCGTACACCAGCAAATAGAAAACCTTGTTAATTGTGCCTCAGTGTTGTGCAGTTCCATTTTGTTCGGAAACAAAAGGCGGACATATGCTTCCGAGAGACAAAACTCGCCTAAAACAGTGGTTGATAGAGATAACTTTACTCCTTCGAAACATTCGTGTGTTTGTAACAAACGTTTTAATCCTGACAATAGGGAACTTGCACATTTTTTTTACTTCATAAAAATGTTCTACAATACTAAAAAATAAGATATGCAAAATATGACGCCTTAATTCCCAATAATAAATTTGTTATAAATTATTAAAGTTTCGCGCGCGAGCGAACCGTTTCAAACAGGTTCAAAAGCGCGGGAGTAGTCGTGACATCACACCATACAATTTACAAGCGACGACGGAGATCCCAGCACTCGACCGTTTGATTTCAGTCGTAAAAAATACCAGCTTCGTCATAAGTTTTAAGTGTATACTTAAAATGGAAACAAAAACTCCTTATTTTAAATATTGCATTGTACCGTTGTGCCAGATAAAATATTTATAATATTGCCAGAAGATAAGATTCGTCGATCAAAATGGCTAAAAGCGTGTAGAAGAAATGAAAAAGACATTTCACAGAGCAGTAGGTCTCTACATGTGTGTGAAGATCATTTTAATTGTACATTATTAAATACTATATGTCTATCTACTAGTTTTTCGCAGGCGGGCAATAAAATATTCCGAATTCCGAATTATTGAATTTTAGTTAGGGTAGGATTAAAGAAAGAATGTGTATACAATGTTATAAAATAAGATTAGTAGATAGAATGTAATTTAGTGATACTAAGTAAAGGTAATTTCCTGATGCGAAAGTAAACAGCTATTTATTATTATACTCTTCGCAAATACGATTACGAAGTGTATATTGCATTTGATCGGGACATTTCTAAAATCGTTAATATCGTTCGCAGAGAAAAAATCATTTCGTTCGTCATCGAATTCTGAACAACTTTCAAAATGTCCGTCTGTTCATCTGTCCGTCCGTCACGTTTCTTTTAAGCACGATAACTAAAGAAAGAAAAGTCTGATCGAATTGAAATTTGGGCTATAAGTTAGTGTTAGCTAGAGGAATAAATCCATTGTTTTTGAAAAAATCAAATAGTAAATAAAAAAAGTTAGGACATTTTATTTAAAAATATGAATCTACAGAGGGTTGCATTTTCAACGTGCTACTAAAATTGAAGTAATTTTCTATAGACACCAAAATGCTGTAAAATATACTACCACAAATTTCGCCTACGCAGTCGGCATCATCGGGAGATGAAAAAAAATTGAAAATTAAATATGTGATCAATATATTAGGTATTGTAAGAATGAATCTTAGTTTATACTATAAAATATACTGCCACGCGTTTCGCCAATACAGTCGGCACCATCGGGAGAGAAAATTAAATATGTAGTCAATACATTAGGTATTGTAAGAATGAAGTTTATAAGACAAACACAAGATTCTTTTAAAAAAACTGCGAAGAGTATCCTACAGAATGTGCAACAATTATATAAAAGTTCAATAACACTACTGTCTGCGAAGAGTAAAATGTTTACCTCTAATATATATAGTATATTGCAAATACCTTTCCCTTGCCCATTAATTTATTCTATTCAAATCTTACATTTATCTATTATGTGAATGATAACACGACACAATCACTTATTTCCCTTGCCCCAAAACATAGTACGAAAATACCTACGATAGGTAATTATACATTTGCGCAACATTTCCTTTGCAGCAAATGTCTTCTATAGAGAGAGACACTTTTACGCGTGTGTACAAAAAAACCACGAAAAATATAAAAGTGGCTGTTGTAAAGAATTACCTTAAATTCTTCCAAACATAAGACTAAGTCTGCTAAAAATGCTTAGTTGCGACTAAGCATTTTGTAGTTATTTCTTTTTATTCCGTGATCAAGTCATAACTATTTTATGTTTATAAATTATTACTAAAAGCTAAAAAAATACATACTTCTCTGCCTTGACCCCGCGGACCTCTCCAAGAGAAAACTTTCACTACTTTGTATAAAAGATGCCACCATAAACATATCCACTTTAGGCAAATTATCAGATTGGCCCTTTGAAAAACCTTGATCAGTCATTTTAAAATATCTGTACAACTACAATAAGCGGTACTATAAAACACAATTATATATTTATATCAGAACAGTCACTAACAAATCAACCACAGTCTTATAACACCGGTAAACATCTGATTGTATTGCTTCCCGGCTCGACGACTACCGAATATGGTATGGTGTGACGTCACAGTCAATAGTAGCTCGTTTCGGGCCACTTCAATTTTATCGCTGTTTAGATCCTTTATACTGATCGCTTGGAATTAGAAATCTTATTTTTTTGTGACGTACACGTTTTATTACAACGTTACGCTATGTTTTTTAGTATTATTTTTATTTTTAAAATTATAGGCAAGTTCCCTATTATGCGTTACCAAAGGAGTCTACTACAGAAAATCGTGAGTAATAATCATGTAAATTCGTTGTTTTCATCATTTTCATTCTTGATATAACCTAACTTTATTGACATAAGACACTTCTGATAAGTACAATAATTTCCCTACTGAGCAAGTAAATTACTACTTCCCCAGTCTTCTTCTCTGTAGAAGACTTAAGCTTTATTGCTTGAGTCCTTACGTCCGTGTATTGTTCAGACATGGAAAAATTGTTGTGCGCATTGTGTAAACCTGGTGAGGGAGGAATGGGTACGGGAAATGGGGCAAACAACTTTTGAAGTTCAGATTCAAACGATGAAGAAGAATGAGACTCTGAGAGCAAAATTATGGAGGAGATTTAAGTCAGATCTAATTTAAAAGAATGACATTTGTTTATTTTGAGAAAATTATTTTTTTATCGCTGTTTAAACATCGTCGAAATGATCGAAAGTAAACATTTACCTACTTGTATCTTGTATGTACTTATTGTTATAGAATGTATCCGTAAAGAATGGAATAAATTCATTATTTTTAAACCAAAAATATTTAGAAATATCCTCAGACACGTCGATTTTTAATTTCAATTGCGCACCTTATTACCTTATCCTTTATTTTTTGCTTATGACGTCATCACTGTTTCCGTTATGACGTCATCGATATATTTTTTAAAGGAACACGCTGTATATTACTCCATTTTTGGATTCTGCTTCAACAGGTGATTCCAAATGTCAATCATAATTAGGGTCTAAAATATATAAGTTGAAAGATACAGCCATTAAAAAAAAACAAATAAAGAAAGTAAAATAAACATGTTTTTTCATGAAGACACTAATTGAGTACTGTGTACTGTACTTTCCAGCCTTATTTTAGTTCCTGTTCCTGATCTATCCCATCGTAGATCCAATTCCTTAGCTATGCTACGCTGATGAGGGGCAATAACTCCGAAATACGTGTCCGTAGCTGCATAATTGTTTCTTTTTGGGAATATGGTACTAAACCTTCTTTGTTTTTTTATTAATTTTTGAAGTAGGCTAGTTTTTTGTTTTATCATTATCGTCCTTGACAATGAATCACTTAATAATACCCCAGTAGTGATTTCTCAATAATTGTTGTCGATTTATTTTAATTTATAACATGAGTATATCTGTAAAGCAGAGAATTGAAATTCTTACGATAATTGGGTATGGCGATAGGATGCGACTCAACAAGTAGTATGTAATTTATTTAATACTGTTACGCCACTGGACAATACTAAATATCCAGAATGACCCATAACTCAATCAACAGTGTGTAAAATTGAAAAAATAAATTAGGGAGCCTAGTACGGTGGAAGATTTACCCAAAACAGGTCGCCCGGGTGTTGACGAGGATACAAAATTAAATATTTTACTGGCTGTTGAAGAAAATCCACATACAAGCGTTCGCCAAGTTAGACGCGATTATGATGTTACTATAACGTCAGTACATACAATATTAAAATTAGAAAAATGGCATCCCTTTAAGATCCAGCTTGTGCAAGAACTAAGTGATGATGATCCAGATCGATGGATACAATTTTGTGAAACCATGATGAATATGAGCAATGGTGATCTTCTTCTGATAAAAATATTATTTTCTCCGATGAATGCACTTTCAAATTAAATGGTGAAGTGAATCGTCAGAATTGTAGATATTGGGCAAGGGAAAACCCTCGATAGATATGGGAGCAGTGCACACAGTATCCACAAAAAGTAAATGTGTGGACGGGAATTGTAAGAAATAGAATCATTGGACCCTATTTCTTCGATGGAACTGTAAACGGACCGGCATAGCTCCAATTTTTAATGGGCTATCTCATCCCAACGTTATTAAATTTATTCCCCAATAGAATTAATCCTGGAAATGTCGACGAAAGCCTGTGGTATCAACAGGATGGTGCGCCTCCCCATTATGCAGCAGACGGTCGAAGGTATCCTGACCAAATATTTCTGACCAGGTGGATTGGTAGACGTGGACCAATCGAATGGCCACCAAGGTCACCGGACCTCAATCCATTAGATTATTTTCTGTGGGGCCGTCTAAAAACTTAGTTTATAAAACCAAACCAGAAAACATTGTTGAATTAAAAGAGAATTAGAACAGAAATAAACAATATTTCTCAGGAAACTTTAAACAAGGTTCAGCAACATTTTATTCATTGTTTAGGGTCTGTCAACTACAACAAGGAGTACAGTACGAACTTACTATAATTTATTTTTATTATTAACTAACCGTTAATTCCAGTGACTAATTATTTGTTCAAACGAAACAAGAAACTCTTATAATCAAAAGGGCCGTATCCTTTCAACTTACTTTTATTTTTGGAATCAGCTGTTGAATCAGAATCCAAAAATGGAGAAATATACAGGGTGTTCCCTTTAAAAAAATATCGATGGCGTTATAACGGAAACAGTGATGACGTCATAACAAAAAAAATGTATAAGGTACGCAATTGAAATTAAAAATCGACTTGTCCGAGGATTTTTTTTTATATATTTTTGGTTTAAGAAGTAATGAATTTACAGACTGTAAATAAAAAACTACAAAACCTAAGCCACCCTTTATTTTGTTACATAATTACAGACTGTAATTATTATATTGAACATCTACCCCTCGACAACCAGTCCTAGATGTTGATTGGATTACTATACGGTCAAATCATTTTTAAACCAAACGAACTGAAAACAAAAATTTTGTTACAGCATTTCTTGTCTTGCCGAAATGACTAATAACTTCGACATCCGAAACTTGCCAGCTATTGTTTTGAAAGAAGTTGACGTATTATTTTATTTATGCCATACCGGCTTATCGCTGACGTGCTGATATAAAAAGCCGAAAAGTTTACGAACCTAGGACACCAAGGGAATAATTATTCTGAATATTGAAACGTTTATGTTCATTGTGTAGCATAACAATGCCCTAAGTGACTACAACTCCAACCATCGATTTGGGAAATTAAATGGACATTACGTCACGCTGCTGCTATGTTCAGACAGAGACTACATATAGTCTCTGGTTCAGATATTAATACATCAGGAATAAACGATTCTGTTGCAGTAGATACGTGATATGACGGGAAATGCCGATGAAATATGTAAATGGCGTAAGGTAACTTGTAGCAGGGCTCAGTTTACAACTAGGTACGTAAAAAATACAGTAAATGTGAGCTAAAGTTACCGTTCGAATGATATCAAAACATTTATATTGGTTGAGTTACAAGATTTACGCTGGCTGGTTCGTTTTTAATTTTAATTGTGGAATAACATAAGTAGAAAACAGTCCATCCGGATATAAGCTATATATTTGACTCAGCTTTAGAAAAACGCTTCAATAGATCGATTTTAATTCCAAGGAGAACAGACGATTTCCCGATTTAACTACGATGGAACAGTGATACGATGTCCCTGTTTGCAAGTCAAGTTTGATTGGTTAGAATTCAAGTAATTGTAAGACATATTGAAAGTAAAAGTCATAAGAAAAATCTCCAACTACAATTTCCATACTGAGTGTTATTGTATGACCCTGACTATACCGGGTGTAAACGGAATCATTAGACAAGCCATAGTTTCCAGAGTTTTCAAGATGTAACTCTTAAACTTGGCAGGGGGCAATATATACGAAATACGGCCAATTTTTCATTATTTGATACTTTTCCCATCACCTCCGGTTTCCCCCAAAATGATCTAAACTTTGAAATTTTAAGTGGAACGCCCTGTATATTCTTACATTTTTGGATTCCGGAGGCAACATTAAGTACGACTGCATAGTTTTAAAAAAATTTTGAGGCTACTTGATTTTTTAGGGCTATTTTTATTTTTGCATCTAGAGTACAGTAAATGCACTCAATTCAGTCAAATGGGCCAAAACCATAAGAGAAAAAATGTAAACGTGAAATTGTTCGATTTAGTTTAGTAGCTACGATCAACCAAAATTTCCGAAGTGACTAATTTGTACAATTATGTCAACTTATCAAGTAAGTATGCCGCACAGTGCAGCGATCTTATGGGACAAATGGACAAAAATCAGACCTCCAAAAAAATCAGTAGTATCATATGATTTATTTACCATAAAATTGTCCGACATTAATCTACATTTACATCCACAAATATTTATTTTACAATGTAAGGTTAGTAAAAAAATAGTGCATGTAAACGTGCATGTATATAATACCATAAAATATTATAAATTATACTTTATATTAGAAATGTTGACAGAGAAAGAGATGTAAAAGTATACTTAGGATCCAGAAATATTTACATAATATAAACAAAAAAATGTCCCATGTCTATTCTGCCCCTGAATCACTTTCACTGTCATCGCTAACTTCAAGAGGCGTTGTGATATTATATGCTGTCAAAGGCTCTACTTCGTCAGTTAACACGAAATACTCTTTAATGCTACTGTCATCAGCCATATTTTTTCCTTTTTTGGAGATTATTTTTCTGTGGAAAGCTAGTAAAGGATCTGATGTTATGATCAAACGATTCATCAAATCAATGTTTGATTCCGTTCGCGACTTTTTTCGAGTGTGTGCCAATCTTTCTTTTCTAATTTCTTTATGTCGAGCCTCTAAGCACACTTCTGATATTTCACCAATTGGTATATTGAATTGAGAGATGACCTCATAACCATGAACCAGTATTTTATGGATAGTCATAGGCATATTATACCACGAGTACTCTTGCAGATACGATTCCCTAGTGTTTATGGCAAGATTGTTAAATTTATTTATATTAATTTTTTCCTTACAGTTCAAAATTCTCAAAATTAAGTAAAATTTATAAAGTAGTGTCTTGTTAAGGCCGGTAATTTTGGCACTTATTTTATATTGCTCGAAAAATTTTCTAGCTGTATTTCCGTCATTGGAACTACCATAACCTTGTTTTGATTTGTCTATATTGAGCTCTAATTGTTTTTTAAACTCACATTGAATTCGTTTTTTGGTTTGTTCTTTCAGATCCTAAATTTCCTTGAAGCTCACGACTTTTTTAAAAGGAAGGCGATATGCTATTTTTAAACAACATTCCAAGAAACGAATCCAACAATGCAAGGTTGACAATACATATTTATATTTTTCAGAATCCGCTACAAACTGAGTCAAGTCTGTTTTATTCATCTGAGTCAGTTTTGCTCCGCATAGATAACAAGTAGCAGTAGACTTTGTTTCGGTCACAATATTGCATACACTTCCGTCAATCATTGTAAAGTGAAATTCAAAATCTACGTTAAATTCTCTTTCGCCAATTCTCATGCTAATGTTTTTAATATCTTTAAAACAATTTTCAATTTTATTGTATTCTTGTTTAATTATTTCCTCGTTTTCCTTAACATAAATTTAAGTGGTCGACAATATAGCGACGATGATGAACGGGGATTTTTCCAAACCACCGTTTTAGAGGATTTGTCCATGAGCATAATAGGGACTAAACCTATAAAAAACATAAATTCGTCAGTTTCAGATTCTTTTGAAAATTTTTGTTTGTATATACTGTGACTGAAAGTTCCATCCATGCCCCATTTACAGACAAGAGTTAAATTTAATGAATTAATGCTATGTATATCTACAACATTAATAAGATTGCAAATACTGTTAAGAGTTTTATATAACATATTTTGAATATTAACTTCAACAGCTGTCTCAGAAGTGGATGATATCTCAATATATGAGTGTTGTTGGTACAGATTAAGTCTATATAAACTAGGAAAAGTATCTCTATGTACGATATTTACCACAGTCCTTAATAAATTGTACTTGCGTTCAGATAAGATTAGATCTAAGTAAAGAGCAAGTGCTTGCTGCAAACTCAATTCTTTCTTTACCTAAAAGTCCTGTTGAGGTTGATGGACCAGCGATACTAGAAGCGAACTGTAATTCCGCACTACCGAAGCTTTTTACCAATGTTTCCACTTTACGTTTTTTTGATTTGACGGAACACTCTTCGAACTGCTTTTGTGGACGGCCTCGGCCACTAATTGAGGTAGTCGAACTGATATTGGTAGATTTTATTAAACTTTCAGGGATTGAAATTTTCGAGGCGAAAAAACCACTTTCAACCAACCAACAGAAATGAACGATTTGGAACGTGTTAAACAGAGACCTGAGAATGAAGAGCATTATAGATTTGGACTCTCATCTTTACATGCATGGATTCGATTTATGGAGTTAGTACTTCATGTTTCATATAATTTATCATTTAAAAAATGGTCAGTAACCTCAGAGGACATGAAAAGCAAAAGCAGTCTAAAAAAGCTTATGTACAGGAGCAGTTTCGGAAAGAATTAGGATTACTAATTGATAAACCTCTACAAATCAGCGGAACTAGTAATGACGGATATACCGCTCGAAGGTTCTTTGCCCATTTTGCTTGCACTGCACAAATTACTGGAGTTGATGAAGAATTAATTATGAGATTTCGCATACTACTTCAGACAATGTTAAGTGGTATGGCAATCAATGCCAAAAAGTTTGGTGAATATGCTTTTAGAACAGCCGAATTATATGTGAGCAAATATCCATGGTAATATATGCCCTCCTCTGTACATAAAGTACTCATTCATGGAGAAAACATAATTCGATATAATGCACTTTTACTACTTGGCCAATTGTTCGAAGATGCACAGGAATTGAGAAATAAGAATTAAACGTTTCAGGTTACATCATTCTCGCAAATATTCCCGAAAAGCTACTAACGAAGATGTCTTTCATACTTTATTATATACATCAGACCCTTATATAACGAGCTTAAGATAATCTGTGTCACGCAAGATTGTGGAACTTGAAGAAGAAGCCTTGCAACTATTACAATAAATATTTATTTACATATAATTATGTACATAAATTACACGCTGTATGTTATCATTATACAATTATAAAACAGACATTATTCCTTAAATATGCCGAACTCTGTATATTAATATGATGATCTTTTTTTAAATATTTATACAAATTATTCAACGTTGTCTGTGTTATAAATTAAGTAATGTACGTAAGAATATTCACAACAAATTTGCTTATGAAAAATATTTCTCGTGCTGGTTTTAAATTTTTGCGAGGCCATAACGGTCATTTTTCATCGGTGAGTCGATAATCCATTCTGGATCATGTTAAAGTCGAACACATATGAGGTGTGAACTAAATTATTATTTAAAAGTTCCTGGACTTATCCAGGCTCACCATGTCAAGTTCTTTAGATAATCCAGGTTCTGGATTTTTAGATTTGTCCAGATTGGTAAAACGTATTGCGATAGGGTGAACTCCTCACGTTAAAATAACCACAATATTTTGGCTCTCTCTTTGCTATCCAAGAATAATACGTCTCTTATTATTCTTTGTTTGTTACCTCTTCTTTTTGATTTTAAAAAAAAAGGTCCAAAATTCTGTATGCCTTCTTAAGTGATAAAGTTATTTTAACAACCTTTTAAAATAGTCCACGATATTACTTTGCCACATATAGATATCTAAAAGGTCAATTCTCTTGAGTATTAAAATATTCATTTGACTTCCGGTCCATACCTTTTTTCCTAGCATTTTCTAACAGCGATGTAATCTTAAACGGGATCCTAGATTTTAGTTTTATAATTTTCTATCGCCTTATTGATTTAAATGGGGATATTGTTCAGAAAAAATACATTATGTGAGGAATTTATTACTGAAAACATT
The DNA here is from genome assembly GCA_029963845.1 of Rhamnusium bicolor. Lineage (NCBI taxonomy): Eukaryota > Metazoa > Arthropoda > Insecta > Coleoptera > Cerambycidae > Rhamnusium > Rhamnusium bicolor. The sequence goes on along the minus strand of JANEYF010003098.1, from coordinate 234,068 downwards.
ATATACTTATCACATAAATGATTAAATAGAATAATTTAAAAACAAATTAAGTTCCTCTTCTTAGTAAAGGTTTAAATATAGTGGAATGAAAAATAATATTAACTGAAAATTTTTTTGCTAATTATTATTTACTAACTTTTACAAATCTTATCACCTGATGACACAATGCAAGCAGAAACACGTGTCGGTAGATATTTTAAAGTTTTTTAAAGTGAGTGTCAACTAGTGAGTACCTTGTGTTTTATTTATTTTTGGTTTTACTAGACAGAATAGTTGAAATTAAAAATAACATTATTGAGTCAGTTGTACTGAACATAATGTGCATATTATCTTTTTTGTAATCCAAGTTGCAGCGTTTTGACAAATAGCCGGGAAAATAATTATTTAAAAAGATATATATTATACTTATCTGTGATAAGATTTGTAAAAGTTAGTAAATAATAATTAGCAAAAAAAATGTTCAGTTAATATTATTTTTCATTCCACTCGATTAAATAGAATGTAAAACATTCCGTTTTTATTCACAGATGCAAGATAATTCAAAAGCAGTTGCCGTAGCAACTATAAAAGAAGTGTATGTCGTAACTATCGACTGATATGGTTACACTGCATAAATAAAAGCATAATTTCATTTGATGTAGCCTCCGTAACCGTAAAACTACTTAGATTAAATGAGATCTCAGTTAGAAAGAACGCACCTATTATATCGACGATGATTTCGAGAAAATTGGAATAAGGTAATGAATATTATTAATATACGATTCAAATGCAGAAGAAAAATTAAAAAAAGTGATGTCCTCATTATGTGTATACTGTCTACCACTGACTGAAATTTGATGCGCTTATGTTGAACAGTTTTGAAAATTTTCTAAGCTGTGTTAAAAAATATCTCAAAATCGTGAACATCACTGGTGTACCCACTACCCAGTTCATTAGCATACACTGTGATTTTGGCCTAGAAGAAATCTTAAAATCTCGTGTTAGCCTGGGACTTCTATCTTTATATGTACGTTCTGTATTCTTAAAAATCGTGCTCAATTCGGTTTAAACTAGCATTTTTTCCTATACTTTTTAAGCAAACAAAAGACTGTAATTTATTTATTTACATAAAATGAAAAATGTTTCACATTCTCTTAGATATCTGTCTTGGCTCATTACGTGATCTAACCAGATCGATTCACGATTGTATTTTTTGTTAAAGTATGTCAATGCCCTTGTCGCTAATGGAGCGTAGGCTGTACGTCCTACTAATCATTTATTGAATGGATTATGAGAAAGAGAAATGCCAGTCAGTATATTATAAAGTAGTTGATAAGAAATTTATGCCCGTTTTTCATTGGAGGTGGGAAAAGTTTATGTATAGAAGTGATGCAGAATATTTAGCATAAAATTACGCATGCATAGACTTCCCTGAAGACAAGACCTGAATGCCACATTTATCAGTGTTAAATCTGAATTTAATTGTAATTTAAATTACGAAGACGCGGAAAACTGACACGAGATGTTTTGTTGCACCACGACAACGAACAAGTCAAGACTTGTAAAAGCTGCTGTTGTTGATTGTGATGGCTTCGAAGAAATTGAACATCCGCCTTATAGTCCAGATTTAACACCCAGTGACTACTTTTTGTTTCCGATTCTCAAAAAACCACTGGACACAAAATTCAGCGACAATGACGAACTTATAGAAGCTGTTGAGGGTCACTTTGTGGAGAAGCCAATTGATTATTTTTACAACGGATTAAAGATGTTATTGAAACGGTGCAATACCCTCTAGTCTTTTGTTTTCATGCCCACTCCCAAAATATAAAAAGGACCCTTCGTAGATTCGCGTTTTACTTTGCTTTTCTTGGTTTTTTTTTTTTTAATTTAGCGCCAGTAATAAAATCGGGTACGAAAAAGTAATCACGTATAGAATGTTTAATATAGTAAGTTACTGTTTCAGGAATGTCGTACGTCAAAAAAAAATTTAGTATAGTTTGGTTTATTGGCTAGAATTAAAATTAGTGGCACATCTATTTCTTAAATGAAAATAGTTACGCATATTGGTTTAAATAAAAATAGTTTCACATGCTTATACAGGGTGTCTCACCAGGAACTGCATCGATCGAAATAGGGAAAAGTACGCATCAGAAAATTTTGAAAATTTAGAGAATTACTAATGGTTGTCAATCCAACTAAAATAATTACAAGCATCTGGCACTTCCGGTTATACCAACTTGCTTATTTTAAATGGAATATCCTATATATTAGAAGGTTTTCGAAAAGGGTATAAAATTCTGAGTCAAAAACATATCCTATGCCTAAACCCAGTCGTTTCAAAGATATTTGACATTTTAAAAAAATTTGACAGGTGTAATGGTTTATAATAACCTTTATAACTTTCTTCGTGTAAAAGATACTCATTTGTTTTTTGGCATGCAGAAAGACCATAAGGTGAGCTACGCTCTACACTTTACACAAATTCAATAATAGTATACTAAGTGTTCCATTTTTGATGTTACATTTTGTAAACTTCAAACCGCGAAAACTTGCTCAAGTCAAATGGAACACCCTGTATTTTTTTACATCAAGTTATGTATAATTCCTCTTTTTTCTGATATAAGCATTGTGGGGTTTGAGTTACACTTTTTTGAAATATTTGCGATGTTCTTAGAAATTCAAAAATTATTAGTAACAATTTTATCAAATTAGCCATGATTAGAATGAATCAGTAATGTTAATCATTCTCTTATGTCAAAAAGTGCCACCGCGTTTAAGTTACACCCACGAAGACTTTTTTGTATTTGTGTATTATTTATGGACAATGTGATAAAGTAATATCAGAAACTTGTAGTACATTTGCTACTCGATATCCACAAAAACGCAAAACGTCACCAAACACTGGAAAACGCATACTGGATAATTTCAAAAACTATGGCTCTGTTAAGGCAAAAATTCAAAAGCGGAAGCATATTGTTGATGACGAAAACGTAGAAATAGCAATTCTGGGATATTTTCATGCATTTCCAATGAGTAAGACAAGCTGTCAATCGTGTGAATCTTAATTAAACATAAATTTCACCCATTTTGGTTTCAAATGGTTCAACGATTAAAAGAAACAGATTTCCTAAGAGAACATTTTTGTGAATTTATTCTAATAAGGTCTATAGGCGACGCGAGATTGTTATTTGGGAAATATTATATGGCCAGATGAAGCTAAATTTACCAAAAATGGACTTTTTAATCGACACAATTTGCATTATTGGAGTGACTCGAATCCTCATGTGTTCAGGGAGCGAAATTTTCAAGAAAGTTGGCAGTTTAATGTTTACTGTGCCATAAGAAACGATGGAGTGATAGCATTAGAATCTTATCAGGAAAATTTAAACATTTTTTGACATAAGAGAATGACTGGACATTACTGATTGTTTCTAATCATGTCTAATTTGATAAAATTTTTACTAAAAAATTCTTTAATTTCTAATAAAATCGCAAATATTTCAAAAAGTTGTAACTTAAACCCGCACAATGCTTATATCAGAAAAAAAGGAATTTAATTATACATAACTTGATGTAAAAAAATACAGGGTGTTCCAGTTGACTTAAGCAAGTTTTCACGATTTGAAGTTTACAAAATGTAACGTCAAAAATGGAACACTTGGTATACTATTATTGAATTTCTTTAAACTGTAGAGCATAGCTCATCTTATGGTCTTTCTGCATGCCAAAAAGCAAATGAGTATGTTTTACACGAAGAAAGTTATAAGGGTCATTATAAATCATTACACCTGTCAAAATTTTTTTAAATTGTCAAATATCTCTGAAGCGGCTGGGTTTAGGCATAGGGTATCCTACATGTTTTTAACTCAGAATATTGTGCTCTTTTCGAAAACCCTAAAATATATAGGGTGTTCCATTTAAAATAAGCAAGTTGGTATCGACTTACGGTGTAACCGGAAGTGTCAGATGCTTGTAATTATTTTAGTTAGATTGGCCACACTGCCATTAGTAATTCCCTAAATTTTAAAAATTGTCTGGTGCGTACTTTTCCCTATATCGATCGATGCAATTCCTGGTGAGACATCCTGTACAGTTAGCAGTTAAATCAATTCTGGTTTGTCATTTATTAAAGTTTTCTCTTTTGCAAATATCGCCTCATTGAAGAAGAATCTGCGTTAATCAACAAGTCATCCACAACAGAATAAAAAATTCTACGCCAACGATGAAAATAGCGTTTTCCATAGCTTTGCCTAGAGCTGTTATCCGTTACCTTCGATATGCGGGTGTCAACGGAAACATTAGATAAACCGTAGTTTCCAAAGTTTTCAAGACTAACAATAAGTCTTAAACTTGGCAAGGGTAATATATACCAAAAACAGCCAATTTTTCATTATTTGACACTTTTCCATTACTTCTGGTTTCACTGGAAATGACCCCAACTTTGAAATTTTAAATGGAACACATATTCTCACATTTTTGGATTCCGGAGACGATTTTAAGTACGATTGCATAGTTTTAAAAACATTTTTTAGACTACTTGATTTTTAGGACTATTTTTATTTTTGCATCTGGAGTACAGTGAATGTACTCAAATCAAGAAAAATGTTAACGTGAGATTTTTCGAATTGATTTAGTAGGTACGATTAAGAAACTTTTAGAGTTAAACAGGGTAACTTGAAAACTCTAACAGGCCAATATACCGGGCACTGCCGACTAAACTATCATCTTCATAAACTCGGCCTAGCGGAAAACGCCGAGTGCCGTCTATGCTTGAAGGATGATGAGAAGGCAGACCACGTGTTATGCACCTGTCCCGCTGTGGAGAGGATCCGATTTTCAATATTTGGCAAAGGGCAACTTCTGCCAGAGAATCTGGACACATTCTCACCCAATAAAGTTATCAGTTCATTAAGAGACTGAACTTACTGGGTTAAATATAATTAGGAGTGAGCCACAATAGGCCTGCTAATGGCCGCAATGGATGGTCCACAAGGACCTACTCACAATAACCTAACCTAACCTAATAGGTACGACCAACCAAAATTTCCGAAATGACTATTTTGAATTTTTGTCAACTTTTTCATATGCTGACAACACATAATTTGTAATTAATATAATAATAAAACACCACATGAAATTACATCCTTTATCCTGAGTTAGAGGCACCTTTTAAGACATGGACCACCATTATTACTACGATTTCCTCTACGCCAGTCTCGACAAATCCATTTCGAGGCAAGTACGTTCTCTAGACCACGGAGCCAATTATCAGGACAAATCCATTGCACGTTGAAATCGAAAATCGGTTTAATATTAACCCAAATACACAAGTTCTTTGGTGGATAATAATTAAAATATCGAGATAATACGCTTACCAATAGCATGCCGTGGAAATTGAATAAAACTAGAATCAAAACATTCATTTTGCCAACAAAACAAAGCTGCAAATAAAGAAAGTGTGCTGTCCGAAACGATTTATTTTAACAAAAAAAAAACATATTAAAAGATTAATTAAAAGGTAGTAAATGTTCAAAGTGCATCATCTTGATAATTTCTGGTTCGTTCAATGGTGTTTCGCATAACATTTCGCAACATAGCAGGAATTATACTTGCAAAATCTTTGCGGATACGATTTTGTAAAATATCAAGTGTTTGAGGGGGTGTATAAAAAACTCGTTCTTTCACATAACCCCACAGAAAAAAATCTAAAATGCTTAGATCTGGTGAGCAGCAGGCCAAGTTGCAATTACTCGCCCATTATACCGGTTCACTAAATGGGCCATAACTCGAGCGGCATTATGGAGACGAAGCCCTTCTTGTTGAAAATACATTTGTTCTGAAACTGCAAGTGGTAAATCCATCAACATTTTTTTAATATCATTTTGTAGGAATTCCAAATATCTCTCCTCTATCAAAGGTCCTTGAAAGAAAATAGGTCCAATAATTCTTGTACCAATCACCCCATCCCACACATTTACTCCAAATCTTTCCTGAAAATTACCTTGCCTCATTAAATATTGATTTTCCTGCGTCCAATACTTGTTTATTGAACATTCCATTGTTGGTGAATCTCGACTCATCAGAAAACAATATCAAAGAAACAAAATCAGGTTAGCGGTATTGTTCTGAAGTAACCAGTCACAATAAGCTAATCCTCGGTTGCCATCATCTTCGTACAAATGCTGGTGCACTTGATATTTAAACGAGCGGTAACAATATTTTTTGAGAATCTTTCTTGCTGATTCATGACTAATTTGCACCTCGTGGCCAATTCTCTAGTAGTAGTTGGATTCACTTCTACAACAGCCAGCACGTTAATTTCTGTTGCTTCATCAACGATAAAAGCTGCAGGATTGTTATCAATTCCTTTCCTGATTTGTTTCTCCACAATTGGAAAATATTGAAAACATGGATGATGTCTGTTCGGATACCTTTTGGCATACAATTCTGCAGCGTTTCTAAAATTTTTGTGGCATTTTCCAAAAATTAAAAACATGTCCACTTTTTCATCCCTTGTATACATGTTAAACAGTAACAACAATAATTAAAAAACCACAAACAACAACAAATTTAACGAATTAGAGCAAACTCATTAAGTTAACAATACACACGTATTATTATCTGTCAAACTTCTTTTTGTTTCCACAGCACACTTGGCATACTTGATAAGCGTATTTTCTCGATATTTTAATTATTATCCACCAAAAAAAGTTGTGTATTTGGGTTAATATCAAACTGATTTTTGATTTGAAGGTATCAATGGATTTGTCGTGAAAATTAGTATTGAACTACTGTGTGCCTAAAAGATGTTACCATTTAAAAAAGTTTACATAATTATAAATTAGTGATTTCAGAAATTTTGGTTGGTCGTACTTACTAAACCAATTCGAAAAAGTCTCACGTTTACATGTTTCTCTTATCGTTTTGGGTCCATTTGATTGATTTGAGTGCATTCAGTGTACTCTAGATGCAAACATTAATATAATCCTAAAAAATCAAGTAGTCCTAAAAATTTTTAATGCAATCCTACTTAAAATCGTCTCCGGAATCCAAAAATGTAAGAATATACAGGTTGTTCTACTTAAAATTTCAAAGTTAGGGTCATTTCCGGGAAAAACGGAAGTGATAGAAAAGTGACAAATAATAAAAATTTTGCCGTTTATGGTATATATCACCCCTGTCAAATTTAAGACTTACATCTTGAAAACTTTGGAAACTATGGCTTGTCTAATGATTCCCTTGACACACGGTATTTCAGTTCGTTGGAAACATTGTGGAGTGTCAAAAGAAGTAGGCCACATATTATGATACTGTATTTTCATGGGACACAGAACCTATAACAGCATTTTTGTTAATATCGTATTTAGTGCGTTCATAAAATCTGTAGAGTAAAGCAACAAATTTTTCGGGTATTTATTAAAGTGAAAGAGCATTTATTTAAATACAGGAGGGGGTATTCTTAATCAATTATTCCATCTTTATTATATTAATATATATTATTTTATACGAATGCAGGCCATTGAATCAGCATTCCTTTACTCTACAGAATTTAGGAAAACACTATAGTCGATTGATTTCGTAAGGCCTACATGATCGGTATTTGTTCAGTATTCAAACAACAGTAATATGCATCGCCTTGCAGGACATTTTATTTATTTTAAAACTAATAAGTATAATCATTTCCGAGTTATTTAAAAAAATCTGAAGCCATCAAAGTAAGTTGTACATTGAATCATTAGTGCTCAAAAATGTCCTTTATTTATTAAGCCTAACAGTCGACACGCGAAATTTTCCAAATCCTTACCTGTCTGTCCCTTTCCTAAAGTTTTTTCAAGCCTATAAGGCCCAACATATTGGTGGACCTCTGGGGAGGGGTTGGAATTTTCCTTCTGCATTTTCTCTGGCAGTTTTTTAGATTTTCAATTTTTCATGTCACAATTTTACAATTTTTTTACGAAGTTCGCCGATGCTCAGGAGAACTGGGTACACATTTTCGTTTGCCATTTTATTTATTTATTTATTTTTCGGAAAAATGTAAAATAATTAGATACGATTAATTTTTCAACGAAAACTCACTATTTTTAGAGCCTTATTAGCACGATTTTCTCGATACTTGTTCGCGAAAAATTCTTTATTATTATTGTATTTCCTATAATAGCCGCATTGGTAATTATTTTACTTTATTATGGTGTTTTTTTACTTCTACATTACTCGACGAAACACAATTTTATGCAAGCACTGTTTTTATTTTTGCGTATACCGCGACAGCACCATCTCCGACGATTTTTCCAACATTTTCTCCCGTTTTTCCCGTATTATAAACTGAAAATGTACAGAACGATACTAAGGGGTGGCTAAAATAATCAATAGATATACTAGGAACATTTGCAGGGTGAAATTTCCCTAGGCGCGAGGAATTTTTCAAAATCAACGTCAACTTGCGTGGTGAATTCCGCATAAGTATTATGATTTATGTACAGGTGACTCTTTATTGTATCTTTACACTTGCGATTTGAAATAAGGGTTCGATTATTATGCATTTGTTACAGAGAATCGGCTGATTCGCGTCTAAGGGTTCGTGTTGCAGTAGGGGAGAAGTTGTCTGATCCACTGGGGTATTCCTGCTTAGTTCTAATGAGGCTAGTTTGCGATTTTAGTGATGTAATGGCTTTGTTCAATGGGATTGGTTTTACGTAATTTTACGGAGTCAGTCTGTCAATAATTTTTTTTTTCAAACATAATAGGGAACTTGCCTATAATTTTAAAAATAAAAATAATACTAAAAAACATAGCGTAACGTTGTAATAAAACGTGTACTTCACAAAAATTCCACGCGATCAGTATGAAGGATCTAAACAGCGACTTTTCTTTCTTTAGTTATCGTGCTTACAAGAAACGTGACGGACGGGCAGACGGACGGACAGATGAACAGACGGACATTTTGAAAGTTGTTCAGAATTCGATGACGAACGAAATGATTTTTTCTTTGCGAGCGATATTAACGATTTTAGAAATGTCCCGATCAAATACAATATACTCTTCGTAATCGTATTTGCGAAGAGTATAATAATAAATAGCTGTTAACTTTCGCACCAGGAAATTACCTTTACTTAGTATCACTAAATTATATTCTATCTACTAATCTTATTTTCTAACATTGTATACACATTCTTTCTTTAATCCTACCCTAATTAAAATTCAATAATTCGGAATTCGGAATATTTTTTTGCCCGCCTGCGAAAAACTAGTAGATAGACATATAGTATTTAATAATGTACTTACATTAAAATGATCACATACATGTAGAGACCTACTGCTCTGTGAAATGTCTTTTTTCATTTCTTCTACACGCTTTTAGCCATTTTGATCGACGAATCTTATCTTCTGGCAATATTATAAATATTTTATCTGGCACTTTCACTGTAGTATTCTTACACAACGGTACAATGCAATATTTAAAATAAGGAATTTTTTGTTTCCATTTTAAGTATACACTTAAAATTTATCTGAAATCATGCGGTCGAGTGCTGGGGGGGAATGCTGGGATCTCCGTCGTCGCTTGTAAATTGTATGGTGTGATGTCACGACAACTCCCGCGCTTTTGAACCTGTTTGAAACGGTTCGCTCGCGCGCGAAACTTTAATAATTTATAACAAATTTATTATTGGGAATTAAGGCGTCATATTTTGCATATCTTATTTTTTAGTATTGTAGGACATTTTTATGAAGTAAAAAAAAATTGCAAGTTCCCTATTAAACTGAGATTTTAGATCTGTCATGTTAGAATCACCATTACGATTACAGCACAACAATTCAGAACAGTCATTAATTTTCACTAGTTTTATGTTTTGTCCGCCATATAGAATCGCAATAGTCTTTTCCGAAATTCGTAAACTTTTTTTTTATTCCTTATCTAGTGAGGGGCTCGTGCATTGAAAATAGGTGAAGTGTATTGCAAATTTATTTTCAAAAGAATGTGAGCTGAGCTATCCGAACGTTGCAACGCATATAATAATTAGTATATTATTAGATATTTTAATTAATATTTAATTTATTGTTAATAATAAAATAAGAAAATTTTCATATAACAAAGTTTTGAATTTTAGTCTTATTACGTCAATCGACTAAGTCTGACGCTAAACACAAACAGCCAGTGAAAGCGAAGACGATACCGCAGTGTTGCCAATTTTACGTATTGTTTGAATGCGTGATTGGTGATTACTTATTAAATTATGAATTCACATAGATTTTTTTACCTTGGCACGAAGAGAAAATGTTATTTGTACCTATTTTAAAACTTCGATACATAAATACTTAAAAAAAAGTTAACAGAAATCGAATAAGTTATTTTATGTTATCGATTTATTCTCCGTTGCTGTTACGGAATTGACGATTGAAAACAAATATTAATTATTTATTAATCATTCATAACTTTCACCTGATTATGACGATTTTATTTGAATAGTTTTGAAGCGTGCATTTTATTAAAAAATCGTAATTTTTTTTACCGTTTTAAAAAGAATTTAAATTATAAATAATGAATAGCAATAGTAAATCATTAGCAGAGTCATTTTCGTCGCTATTTATTAAGTGGGATATAAATCTTAATAAAAATGACAAAAAAATGCACAATTATTGAAAATACCTATAATATACATTATAAAATATACATTAAGTTCAAAAATACGTAAATACTTACCTTTTATTTTTTATCGAAATTAAAATAGTCTTAAAAATGCTTGATATAACACAAAAATTAACGTACAAATTCACGAAATCGTTCAAAACATAAATATTTTCAAATAGTTTTCAGCTACCAAAACAATAATTAAATAAAGAAAATATGGCAACACGGGTTCGGCCATTATTTCATTATTTCATTGGTTGATTAATTGGCGGCAATTTTAAATTAATCCGAAATTTTATAATTTTTTTTATAGTTAATTTTTCTTTTTAAATCCAACCACTTATGAATACTGATTACACAAATGGTGTAGATTCATATACAATAAAAAGATATCCAACTTTTAATATAGTGGGACATCCCCATTGTTTTCAATTTTGTTGTAAAAAATACTCATTTCAATCTGAAAAAAATATATTTTGTCTTCAGTTTAAGACCCACATTATTAAAATTACTCTAGAAATTAATGGACTTCATTAGTTGTGATATCATATGCCTACAATACTTAAAGTCATAAAATCATTACTATTTGTCATGGTCCTTATATATTGCCAAATATTGTTAATAAGGGCACTGAAATTGTAACATCTTTGCTTGAGTTCCTATTACTAACAGTTCTAAGTACCGGTTTTTTCACCTCCCATTATATCTGTTTGACCAATAAGTTTCACTATTATAAACAATTATTGATACTAGTTATTTAGTAAACATAGTTAACACAACAAAAAAATAATCGTTTTCAAAATCATAAATAGCGAGAGAGAATAAGGTTAAGAATCATTTTTGACGTTGACTGACTATTGAAACATCAAACATAATTAATTAATATAATAAACAAATGCATCAAAAACATTAGCAAATATTTTATAATAATATCTGATAGTTTTTTCTTTAGGAATTTTGGTCAGGAATGACTGATTATATTATTTTTTTCTAACGTTTCGGTTTATTACACCATTATCAGAGAACTAGAATTAATATAATATTTTAAAAACATATAGTTATGGTTATTTTACATTACAATTTACTTACACTATTAAATATTAGGTATTTGTTTTAAAAATTTTTTTACATATTATTAGATTGTCTGTTTTAACGCAACTGAGATATTTTAACATGGTGTGTAGCCTCTTAAAGTTTTGTTTATGTTACAGAGATAACGTTGGAAATGTATACATATGATTTACTGTACGTGTTTTGCTTAAATAGTGAGTATATAAAATATTTTATTTCAAGAATTATTATTTTGTATCGGTAAGATGTAAAAATTGAATTCATGTTATAATGTACCCCAATCATTTAATTAAGTTAAAATAGGTTTCGCTTAAATTTTTTATATCAGTGCGATTATTTATGGCGTTGGTATGTCTTTTTTATTTGAAGCATTTCATATACGTTTCTTCGGTTATAGTTAGGTTCTTTTTGTTTGTTGTTAAAATTAAATCGGTGGTTTTGTTCTATGGCGTGTTTGGCTAGTGCTGTCGTGTTTTGATTTTGAGTTTTTATGCTATATTTGTGCGTGTATACTCCTTTATGTAGATATTGTTTTGATTGACCTATATAGATACCTTTACAGTCGTTGCAGTCTATCTTGTATATACTGTTAGTTTCGTCTTCGATTGGTAGTCTAGGTTTAAGTTTTGTGAATTTTTTTTTTGTGGTATTGTATGGTTTATCGGCCATTTTTATATTATGTTGTTTAAATACGTTTACTATTTTTTCGGGTACTGTTGGTGTATATGGCATGGACACATATTTATTATTACTATTATTTGGTGTGTGGGTTATTTTATTATAGGTTTTGTGTATTCTTTTTTATTATTATTGGTTCATAAAAATGTTTAGGGTAGGAATTTGCTTCTAGAACTTTTTTGATTTTTTCCAGATTATTTGGTCTGTATTTTGGATGTGAAAGTTGGATGGCACGATCTGTTAGGCTGTTGATGACGCTTTTTTTGTAGTTGTTTGGTGTGTGGGATTTAAAGTTTAGGTATCTTTGTGACCACACTTCTTTTGTGTACCAGTTGGTTTCGATAATATCGTACTTATTGTATTTAACTGTTAAATCTAAGAAGTTTATGCTATTGTTTTGTTCTATTTCCTTAGTGAATTGTAACCTTGAGTGATAATTATTGAACATATTAATCGTATATTCTATTTTGTCTTTTGGTAAGCAAATAATGCAGTCATCTATATATCTTTCGTAGAATTTTGGTTTATAGTTTAGTGATTTTAATACTTTATTTTCTAATTCTTCCATTACTAAATTTGTTATAGTGGCCGATATAGGTGACCCCATGGCGGTTCCGTACATGAAATTTATAGAGTTTAGACGTAAGGTTATTGCTTTGATAAATTCGTCTTGGGTAATAGGTGAATATTTACTAATTTCGGACCATTTATTTTTTAAACATTCTATTGCTAAATCTGTTGGAATATTACTATATAGTGAGGTAACATCAAATGAAATAATGATATGATCTCTGGGAACTGTCAGATTTTTTATAAATTGCCATGAGTCTTTAACAAAGGATTCAGTTTTTCCTAAAACGTTACTTAGCAGCTTAGATAAAAACTGTGAAAGATTATATGTGGGACTATTTATATTGCTTACTATTGGTATTATATTAATTGTAGTTCTCTGATGATCGTGTAATAAACCGAAACGTTAGAAAAAAATAATAAAATCAGATTTTATTTGATGTTAACGGTCAAGAAAAGAAAAATATATATGCAAATATTTTATGTATTTTATTTAATCTTTGTATCCTTTGTCTCCGAAACAGCTCTTAAAATACCTTAATTTTTCTTAACTTTTGAGCAAATAGTTAAAAAATGATGGTAGTTTACAATTTGTTAAATTTCATCGTAATAAGGCAATTTTGTTTCTTGCAAAGTTTAGTCGAAGTATTACCTATTGTACCACCTGGTTTCTCGGTGATTAATTCCAATGATTTCATTAATAAAGTAAGTATTTAGTTGCAAAGAGAAACTTTGATCTCCTTTCGCGTTTGTTTATTGTTTCCAAGTGTTCCAATGCCACAGATCTTGGACTATCTTAAGGATCTACTCGATTCAAACAATCTCAGTCAAGATGTAGTAAAAGAATATCTCACTAAACTTTGCGTGAAACAAAATTGCTTTTGATATTCAACGATAATTTCATCAAACAACATGAAGGAACAGCAATGGGTAACTTTTTGTCATCATATTGCCAGTCTCATCATGAACAGAATCGAGACAGTATTCGAGTATTTTCCAGGGATTGGCTTAGGTATGCGTGGATAATATTTTTGCATTGTTTGATACAAAAGTCGCTGATATTAACAAACTTTGTTTCAAAATAAAAACAGTCGTTTCGCGTCAGTTAAATTCACATATGAAATGGAAAACTTTGAACAACTACCATATTTAGATGTATTAATAATTAAAAATTGGCTAAAACACTTTGTATGTAAAGCCAAAATGCAAAAAAAAAAAAATTAAAAATGGTGAAAATAAGTTAGAATTTGACATATAGAAAAGATGCCAGTACTCTAAGATATATATCTATGTATAAGGATTTTCGCCATCGTGCTCAACACAAAATGACGAGTTTTAATTTTATAGTTGATCGCCTATTAAGCTTCCCCCTCAGTAAGGAGAGGTTTGAAAAAGAAAAGGCATTATTTAAGGATATAGCTGCGAGTAATTGATATTCTGTAAGTTTGATTGATAAAATTATTAGAAAACAAAAATTTGTCGCTCCAAAATTCCTCAACCTTTCAAAATGAAAAAGAAAATCCGAAATTTGTATCGATTATATTCGATCCTTGATTCACCCGTGGTATTGGTATGATTTTTAAAGATGTAGGTATGACAGTGATTCATTCACCGGGAAACAAACTACAACACCTTTTAAGTAATCCAAAGGACAAAATTGAAACAAAAGAAAAGTCGGGGATTTACGAAATTAGCTGTAAGGACTGTAATCAACAGTATGTTGGATAAACTAGACGATCAATTCAAACCAGATTCAAAGAGCATATGTCCTATCTGAAATATGAGAACAGATAAGTCCCATTTCCCATTTTACAAATTTATTCAACATTTCACAATATACAGTTTGAAACCTTAAAGTAGCGTATCTTTATTTATTTCACTTATCGCATTTTATATGTGATAAATAAATCCAGTGTTGCCCAACATGCTTTTGAGAACAATCATAAAATAGATGTTAGCAATTTAAGATTAATTAGGAATGTAACAAATGGATGCATTTGAAAGCTTAGAAATCACAAAGTGCAAAAATAGAATGGATAATGACAGAGGGCCAGTCCCAAATCGCTTTATCGGTTAGCGAATATTCGTTCACCAAACCGTGACAATAGTTTAGGCATAAATAGGATACATTGTTAGCATAAGGTTAGTTTTAATCATCTCCAGATGATGCCAACTTGGTTAGCGAAACGCGTGTCTAGTGCATATAGTGTTCTTGGTTTTTCATAGAAAACAACATCAGTGCTAAAAATTGTTTTGTCTTTGTTATTTCAGTCTTATTAGCAGCAATTATTTCGTTGTTAATTATCTTTTTTAAATGAAAAGACGTTTGATAATTAATAAGACAGTTTTAATAATCTGATAGTTAAATTAAAGTTTATATTTGTTTTTTTTTTATGTTAAACCAGATTTTTTTTAAAAAAGTCGTTTTTTCATTGCGGTTGCCATTTTGTATTTTTTTATGTTGCTTATTATAAATAAATGTGTAATATTCTATAATCAGGTGATAATAAACAAACAAGTTGTGGAGAGAGTATTTTTACGCTCTCCCTGTATTTTATAATTGACATGCGCTCCCCCTACACGCGCTCCCGGCAGATTAGTTATTCTGTTTTTCATATCCATCAGAATAATTATTTTACACAGAAAGTTGTAGGTAAAATATAATCACAGAATTAGTATTTGTGATATAATATAAAATAAATTATTAAATGCTAATTCTTAAAGAAACTTTCAAAAATAACAATATGGAGTCGCCAGTCGCCATCTGTAGTCATTTTGAAATAATATTCCATCGTGGTTTCGAGAAATCTATATTATAAATTCTCCGGGGCAACGTGGTGTGAGCGATACTGCATACACACGCGAGGTGGAGCAGCTTTGCTTTTTAATAAGCGATTTGTTTACACTACATACAAAACAATATTTGAAATTACTAATATCATAAGTTATATAAGCCAATCCGCTAAAGTGTCCCGTCTTGTCGCAGAGGTACTAGAAACTTGTGTTTTGATTTGTTAGTTTTTAATTTTTGGGAACATGTAATAACAAAAACTTTCTGCTTGTGTTTTTACATGCTCCTCCAAAAATAAAATAACAGCAAAATACGGATTCCCTGAATTTCAATTTTCAACACCTTCTATACCCCCCCGTGCAACGCTCCTTTTGCACGTACATACAAAGTTTTTACCAAGAATTTTGGGTTTGTTAATTATGAAATAAAAAATATGGGCTCCATATGTTTTATAAATTTTAAATCAAGCTTCTCCGAGAGATGGTTCTAGTTATATTTCTCATTTTATTTATGACCCAAAATACTAGAAGTAGTATTAATTTTAATTTGTAAAGGCAATTCGGCGCTGTGTATATTATGGCATAACCGATTTCTTTTTGAATTTGTCTTGTAAGGGGCCCTCACGCTTTGCGAGAGACGACGCCCCACATTATATAAATTAAAAATAAAAATAGTAGTGATGTGTCGACCAAGCTATTTTTGAATAGCAGTTGCTTCTGCTACTGCTACATTTAAAAAGCAGTTAAAAATAGCTGCTATTTTAATAGCAGCTAAATATATTTTTTACAGTTGTTTTGGTTAGATGGCGCATATCTTAGCATTTAGCAGACAGCGAAGACAGAACATAATATGCAATTCGGTTGCCTTCGCCTTTCCTTCCTCATAATGGCGGTCGACACTCGTCCGTCATCGTTGGTTCGTTCAATCTTCGATCGTGTTTATGATCGAAGCGTTCAATCTATGGCATGCTAGTTTGCAAAAGCAGTTAACTATTTGGCGTATTGGCGTATTGGCGTATTAGCATCCACCCTAGGACAGCCATGCATTTATGCCAACCTGCTAAATAAATAGCAGCTAATTTTTGAGCACGTAGCAGTTGCTACTGCTACCAACCAAATATCAGTTAAAAAATAGCAGGCTGCTAAATAGCAACCCATCACTAAAAAATAGATGTTGGCGTTAGGTGTGGTGTAACCACAGCATAAGAATTCGCAGTTTGCTTTGCTTTGCACTATAAAACATTTATACTTGATTTTTGTTCGCTAGTGGCAGAGACAACCACGAGACATTCAATCAAGTACATATAAAAACGTGCGGTTTAGGTATAGCATGTCTCTGGGTATAGTTCACATGAATACTGCAGCAGTCATCCTGATCTAAAAAAATCATTCTATTTAATTCTTCACTTACCTCAATTAAATTTTAATAGTGTACCTTGAAATGATGTTTCATTAAAATTTTTAAATAATTAATTATCTGCGTCATTCGATACTGTCAATAACAATTCATGTCATACCTATATTTTAATAATTTTTTGTAACTAAATCAGACCTTTCAAAAGTCAAACTGTTAAATATATCCTAACCCCATTTTATGAGGCCACGTGTAAAATATTTTAGTTTACATCAGCGTTATTTAAGTACTTGGAAAATATATTTATTTAAGTACTTGGAAAATATTATTAGTACTTGGAAAATATATTTTATTCGCTTGATAGGTATTCTTTTTCTGTTCTGTGCTTGATATAGTAGACATGATTTATAATCTTTCATCAAGAATATATTTTTTTGTAAAGTCAAATACAAAAAAGTTTGGGTCCCGTGGACCTCCTTTTAGCTGGCCAATTTTGCTCATCATCGAATTTATCATTGTCTTTGGCCTTTAGAATGTGTACCAAATTTGAAAGCTCCATTTCAAAAACTGTGGCAGCCATCGCGGTACTATACAGACATGCGGACAGATTTTTTTTCATAAAGTTATGTTTTTTCATTCGAGATTCGTCCAGAAATGCAATAAAAAAATTTAATTTTCTTTCCCGAAAATGTACATACCTTTTTTCTTTCATTCATTGTATCTCTTCTGGTGGTACCACATTCAGCAAATTTAATGTGTCACCTAAAATACTGACAATCTTAACTGCCAGATTTGTGAAGTCTCCCATTAATATTTTTTAAGTTATCGCGGATACACACATACACACACACGCACTGACAGACATCATTCGGAAAATAGTCAGAATGGATTCAGGAGGGCTCAAAACGTATAAATCAATCAACATCTCGAGGTCGAAAAAAATCACGTAGGTATTAGGTACTATACTTCCTTATATTAGGTACAAGAAAGTAAATACCGAATTTCACTGGATAAAAAAATCACGTGACTTAGTGTTGCCAGCAACACTACGTCTTTCTCTGAGCCCAGGAACAGAGACAACCACTCTGCTAGGAAGCCCGGCATCACAAATTGATTCTGTGCATGCTACATAACAAAATTAGATTTTTTCGTCTGCATAAGGTTGGTTTTGACCGGGATATCCAACTTAAATTTATAAATCGCTGTTAATATTTTTCTGTTATTAATATCGAAAAACGATAACAGCTTCATTCTAAATACCAGATAGATTTAGTGTATACAATTACAGGTAATACTGATGCGTATTTGTTTCTTAAACCTAGAAAATACGATTTTTAATTTCGTAAAATGACACTAAATAAAATATTCGTATTTGCTTGATTTAAAAACAAATATGCATCAGTATTACCTGTAATTTTATATATTAAATCTATATGGTATTTAGAATGAACCTAATGTTTTCGTTTTTCATTATTACTAATAGAAAAATGTTAACAGACATTTAAAGCTATCCTACAGAGACATTGTCTCTGTATCCTAGCAACGAGGGAGTGCAAACGCCACCATGTTAGGGACTTATTTAATTATATTTTAATTCTCAACAATTATACTTATTAGACTTATAAACTGTTGGAAACACATGAAGGTAAAATAGTAAAGTTGTAGAAGAGGCGTAGGTATCTAACAATCCCAATTCCATAACCTATAATGAACAGTTGGCAATTAGTTGGCAGAAGTTTTAGTAAAGGTTTTTTCATAGAACATTATAATAATGTGTTTTAAGATACCACAAATTTATACTAGTTTTAGTTTATGCAAATAGTTACGTTTATTGTTTATACTCCAAACTGAATGGGTCACGTGCTGATGCAAATTCTCTATTCTGTGACAAAAGTCTAGCAGCCTGGAGTATATTCCGAACGCGGCTCAACTCAAAAAATTCATATGTGACATCCACCATTTCGCATTAGAACTACTTTTTTCTGTTTTGAAATAAGACGAACGTCAAATGGTCAAGGTATAAATTAACAAAATAAATTTAAGTGGTGATCTATTTGTAATACTCGTTCACTGATTGATAATTATTAATACGGTACAGGCAACTATATATAAACGTTTGATTTCAACTATTATAACTTGTTTGAAAGATGTCTCTAGTTATATATCGCATCTCAATTATTACTAGGACTAATAGGATATGACTAAAAGCGACGTTTGCAAGACGAAGAATCGAAGATTACTCGAACAGCAATCGTCATGTTTTACGACATGCAATAACGTTTTTTTTTTAAATTTGTCTTGTAGGGGCGTTTGCTTAGCAATCGCCCCATATTAAATTATTAAAAACTGAAAACATCGCATTTGGCAATTCTGGAATCATTGAATACAGATTAACAGTTAGTGTTGAAAGATGAAAGATCATTCAATTCATCCAATCCCCGATAACCGTCCTGTCGTTTATTTCTGTGATCAGTGTGATATTGCTTCTAGTGACCGATTTACTTACTGTTTTTTTTTTTTTTTGCTTATTTTTAATAGTGGCAGAGACAACCACATAGTGGTAGGAGTTAGATACTGCAGACGCGTGATGGTCGGCCTTTTCCTTTATTCCTTTCCTTCGTTATGTCGGAGACACAGACAGATTCTTTGTGGTCAGGGACAACTCTGGTTATGTCTTGTCTTATATATACTGTGCCTTCGTCACATGAATAGGGGTTATGTAACTCTATTCTTGTGCCTTCCTGCTTCCTGCCATAAGCGTTTTTTTCTTGTAATCCGCTCGTGCTCCAGTTATCCCATTTTTTAAATTCGTGTTTATACTGTTATTGGTGATGATAAGTGCCGTGTGACTGACATGCAATAATAATAACTACTTTATTTTTGTTATTTTGGAAGTAGAAGCTAAGAATAAAATTTAATTTATAATTAATTAATGAAATAAATATTATTTGCCGTTATAATTTGAATTAATTAAAATATTTCGACTTAAAAAGATAATTTACAGATTCAGAGGGTGAGGATACAGCGGACATATTATCACCGAGCAGTTCGGTGCAGCGCACAGGGGCCCCGAGCCTCTGGAGGCCGCCGGCCCCGGCCAGCCCCCGGACACGAAGTTTAAAAATACCCAATCATAGTTTTGAAATTTGAAATTACCGCTGTTTTAATGAAACGTAGTAACGTCATCTATTAAAGAATAGGGAAACTGCTCCTTAACAATAAATATTTCATAGTGGCAGCACTGGCAACAGCAGTTTTGGCCAAACTGATTTTCTGCTATGCTCGCCGTGAAACAAACTTTTGAATTTTTAGAACCGCCATATTTAATTGTAAACTCAACAGAAGAAATATTACACAGATGTGAGGAATTATGCGAAAAATATCCGAAAGTTTCATCTCATCGTTTTGTACATCAGTTTCATATGATTTTTGATTTAATGAAACATGACCTTAAAGAAGATATGTCAATAAAACAACTTTTTGAATTTATTATTAAGAATTATGCGTTTATGGAAGCAGACTTTTGCGAAGTTTATACGGTTTTTCTTTTATTTTTTACCTTTCCTGTAACGGTTGCCTCTTTGGAACGATGTTTTAATAAACTTAAAATGATAAAAGACTGTATGCGATCTACAGTAAGTCAGCATTGCGTGACATCAACATTGTCTATAGAAAATAAAATGGCGTCAAACTTAGACATTTCTAATTTAATAGATCGCTTTGCAAATGCCAAAGTTAAAAAAAGGGCGCTATAACATGTGAATGTTCCACATCTATTATTCTGTGTATCTGTGAATGATACTTTACGTTCTGTATGTTTTTATGTTGTTCCGTGAAAATATATGAGCTAGTAAGAAAAACAAGTGGAGTTTTCATTATTTTACCAGATTATGGTGCTTTTAATACAAAGTAATATATAAAATACTAACAGGTTATGGGCCCAGACAACGTTCAAAAAAAAAAGAGGTAAAAAAAAAAAGGCGTGAAAAATAATTTGGAGGTTAAAAGTAAAAGTAAGAAGGGTGAAGAAAAATGAGTTCAGTACTTGTAAATTTACCTCAGTTGACGTCTGGAAATTTTAATAACTGGAAATTCAGAGTAAGAACTATGTTAGAAGAGAAACAAATAAAAAATTGCATTGGAAAAGGAAGAAACAGATTTTGAACATGAAAAAGAAAGGTCAGAATTCAAGGTAAAAGACGCAAAGGCAAAGTCTACCATAGTTCAATGTCTTACAGATAAACACTTAGATCTGGTTAAAGATGCACAAACTGCAAAACAAATGATGCAAGCATTAGAAGACATATTTGAAAGGAAAAGTGTATTTACGAAGTTAACTCTTAAGAAAAAGCTGTTGATGTTGAAACTTAAAAGAAATGAAAAACTGGAAGATCATTTCCTAAACTTTGACACGATTATAAGGGAATTAGAAAATGCAGGATCTAAAATGGAGGAAGAAGATAAAGTTTGTCATTTACTGTTAACTTTAAATGAAGAATATGATGCTGTGATTACTGCAATAGAAACCCTGAATCAGAAAATTACTATGGACTTTGTAAAATCAAGATTATTGGACAAAGAACTAAAAATAAAAACTGAAAGTGATAAAAATTCTCAAGGAAAGACAAGTGAAGAATCTGCTTTTCAAGTCTTCCACATTGTATGCTACAAGTGCGGAAAACAAGGACATAAAATGTCAGAATGTGACAAAAATACAGATAGAGGTAGAGGATGGAATCGAGGTAGAGGAAGAGGACGGAGATTTATGTCAAGAAGAAGAGGAAGAAATATGGAAAATGCTAATCAAGCTGAGGAACAAATATCCTTCATAGCATTTAACTGTAAAAGTAAAATAAGAGACATTAATGTGTTAATTTTAGATTCAGGAGCCACTCAAAATTTATTAACACAAGACTTGGAACAATATATGACAGATATAACTTTATTGGATAGAGAAGCTGAAATATGTGTAGCAAACGGTGATGTTCTAGTAGCTAGAAAGAGAGGAAAACTCCGAGGTACATGTCAAGGTAAAATGTTAACCATAGATGCTTTAATTGTAGAAGGTATGAAACATAATTTAATATCAGTATCAGAACTAATGAAAAAAGGCCATAAAGTGATTTTTGAAAAAGAAAGAGCAAAGATAACAGGAAGAAATTTTGAATTAGAATGCAAAATGCAGAGTAATTTATTTACTTTAGAAATTGACGTCGAAAACCGTAAAGAAGAATCTTGTAATAACACAGAAAGAAGAGACAAAGATCAGTGGCACCGAAGGTTAGGTCACTTAAATCGAAAAGGATTAAAATTACTGGGATTACCCTACACCGACGAGATATGTAGTCATTGCAAAGAAGGTAAAGCTACCAGACAACCATTTCAACGTGTAACAAAAACTTCAAGACAAATAGGTGATTTAATACATTCTGATATAGCTGGACCAGTAAATCCATTAACGCAAGAAGGTTATAAGTACTATCAAGTTATAATAGATGATTTTTCTCATTTTGTTGTAGTAAAATTATTGAAAGAAAAATCCGAAGCAGCTCAAAATGTAATAGACTATATAAAAATGGTGAAGACACAATTGGGATTTAAAACTAAAAGAATACGTTGTGATAATGGAGGTGAATATTCTGCCGAATATTTTAGAAGATATTGCAGGTCAAAGGGAATTAAAATTGAATATACTGTACCGTATAGCCCACAACAAAATGGCATTTCAGAGAGAATGAACAGAACATTAATGGATAAGGTAAGGACCAAATTTGTAGAGACGCAGTTGCCAAAGAAATTATGGGGCGAAGCAATTTTATGTTCAGCTTATGAATTAAACAGATGTCCAACAAGTGCAAATAATGGAATACCACCAGCAAAAATATGGTATGGATTCAACGACATATCAAAACTGAGAATATTTGGAAGTCATGCTTGGGCAGTATCTCTACCGAAGAAAACAAAACTAGAGCCACGAGCAGAGAGATACATTATGGTAGGATACTCAGGTGGAGGATACAGATTGTGGAACGAAAAGAAAAATGCAATAATTATTTCACGGGATATAATATTCGATGAAAATAATGTCAAATATGTGGAAAGTGGAAACCTTGAAATACAAAAAATTAAGTGAGAATGCTGAAGATAATACCAATGCAAATCGTACCGAAAAACCCGAAGAAATGAGAAATAATTTAGAGAATGACATTGAATGTTCAGAAGAAGAAGATGAAGAAAGAAAAGAAAGTCAAATTCAAACAAAAGTAGGCAGAAATGTACAACCTCCAAAATATTTAAACGACTATGAAATGTATACGGCATATTGCCTATTAACAAGTGTTCATGACCCTAAAACATATCAGGAGGCAGTACAATCAAAAGAATGGTGTAAAGCAATAAAAAAGGAATTGGACGTACATAAAACCGAAGAAACATGGATCGAAACAGAAATGACAAAAGATAAAAAGCCAATAGAAACAAAATGGGTGTTCAAAACTAAAGAAGACGGGACCAAGAAAGCTAGACTTGTGGCAAAAGGATTTCAACTTCAGGAGGAGAATCCAATTTACCCACTGTATGCACCTGTTGCGAGAATATCCACTATAAGAATAATGCTATCGCATGCTTTACAAAAAGGTTGGGTCATAAGACAACTAGATATTCCATCAGCCTTTTTAAATGGTATTCTAGAGAATGATATATATGTATATCCACCAGAAGGTCTGAAAACGAAAGCTAAAATATTAAAATTAAAGAGAGCGCTTTATGGATTAAAAGAATCTCCTAAAGTATGGAATGACAGACTAAGTGATTTTGCGACTAAGAATAATCTAAATAGATCTCAATATGATTGCTGTCTTTACTTCAATAATACAGTATGGATGGTAATATGGGTTGATGATATTTTATTAACCGGTGTCGATTCAAATGTTGAGGAAATTATAAAACTACTACAAAGAGAATTTAAGGCTAAAAATCTGGGTGAAATTAAAACATTTCTAGGAATGAATATAAAAAGGACGGAAGATACGATTTTGATAACACAGAGAAACATGATTGAGAAGATGATAAAACTGTTTCAAATGGAAAACTGTAAGGGTGCAAGTAGTCCTATGGAAAAAGGTTTTCAGTTAGATATTAATGAGGAAATAATAAATGTCCCATTTAGACAAGTAATAGGATGTTTGTTATACATATCAACAATCTCACGACCAGATATCACATATAGTGTGTCATATCTCAGTAGGCGACTAGAGAAACCAACAAATCAAACATGGAAAGCAGCGAAAAGAATTATAAGATACTTGCAAGAAACGAAAACAAGGGGATTGCTGTATAAGAAGAAAAAAAGTGCAGGGAGTTCTCTAGTAGGGTATTCAGATGCCAGTTGGGCGACAGATGTGATAGACAGAAAAAGTGTAAGTGGCGGCATAGTATTTTACAACGAAAATCCAGTGACTTGGTTTTCGAAAAAGCAAAATTGTGTTGCTCTTTCTACTGCCGAAAGTGAATATGTGTCAGCTGCTGCTCTTGCACAAGAATTAGTAAACATTCATGGTGTTGTAAGCTGTTTCGATGTAAACTGTAAACCTATATTGTTGTGTGATAATCAAAGTGCTATATCAATGTCAAAGACTTTTGAAAACTCTAAACGTACAAAGCATATCGATATTAAAAATCATTATCTTAGAGATTTAGTTAGTAATAATATTATTGACATAGCATATGTTCCATCAACAGAAAATGTCGCAGATTTATTGACAAAGCCATTGTGTAGTCAGACACTATGTAAATTTAGAGATAGAATAGGAATATTGTAATAATACAATTTAACCTTTGTAAAAATTGTTAAATTGAGGAGGAGTGTGAATGTTCCACATCTATTATTCTGTGTATCTGTGAATGATACTTTACGTTCTGTATGTTTTTATGTTGTTCCGTGAAAATATATGAGCTAGTAAGAAAAACAAGTGGAGTTTTCATTATTTTACCAGATTATGGTGCTTTTAATACAAAGTAATATATAAAATACTAACATAACATTCACGGATTCACGTTTCGCGTAATTAATCTGTGATACTATAATACTATACTTTCTAGTCTTTACTAGGTTTATAGCTAGTATATAGATTAAAGAAGGCTAGTATGGACTTGGACCGTTAGACCTAGACCTAGAAGGTCAGTATAGATTAAATTATTATTAAATTAATCTATACTAGTCTTCTAGTTCTAGGTCTTGATAGTTTAAATTAAGAAAAATATTTTTATTTTGTTTTATTTAAAATGTAGCTGTTTGTCTATTTTTTCGAATGTACCTACAAATATGCAAACTACCTATTTTTTATTTTATATCTGTTATTAATAGTTTACGAATAAATTAACTAACCCAAACCATTTGTGTAGTCATATTTTAAATATTGGTGTTGAAGCCAGAGGGACCCACAAGCACTTCTCGCACCGAGGCCCACTCTTGCTTAGATCCGCTACTGAATACGGTGATTGGAAAAATTTTATTGTTCCACAATTATTTACAAAAAGGGTACTTTCAAAATATATAGGTACTTATGTTTTAAATTTAGACATTCTTTTAACAATTTGTCACTAGAATGTAGATTATTTTTAAAATATATATTTAAGTGAATTTAGTGCATTTTCATATGCACTACTGTGCCATAGGTATAAATTATGCCAAATAATATGTTTATGTGCCCTATATAATGTTCGTTTGGTCTAGGTTTTACTTTTACTTGTTCAATTTTTAGTTTTAAATAATAAAATTTCACACATTAAAAATATAACTTTATTTACGTCCTCGTACATTTACAAAACCGTTTATTCTATACTATCTAGGAGGAAACTGCAAAACATTAAGAAAACAAATACAGAAAACATATTCACTAGCTATTGAATTTATATAATTGCCTGAATAACCCATAGGGGGCACACCTGAACATCTGAACATTTTCTTTTAATTTTAACATATACTTCCTATGAAAATAAAAAAAAAACTTCACTTGCCTGTATCAGTTAAACACTGCCTGTATGTATAAATTTTTCTTTTCTTGACCGTTAATATCAAATTGTATCTGATAGTTTTTTTTTGTGGGGATTTCGGTCAGGTATAACTAATTTTATTATTTTTTTCTAACGTTTCGGTTTATTACACCACCATCAAAGAAACCATTAAATATTACGTATTTGTTTTAAAATGTATATTGCATGTATAAGCATTTTTTCGAAACTCGACAGTTTCGGGGGGATTTAGGTTCGTGTTGACTGTATTATTGTCATGAATTATGATTATTATGAACTAGTTTTTATTTTGAGAATATTCCGTAGAGTAAAAACTTGTTAGTTTTCAAATTTTATCCGTTTTCCATACATATTATATTATGTTTCTGCCTATTTAAATAATCGTTTGCATAGATTATAGAGTTTGTTGGAAATATTATTATTTGTCACCAATAACCAATTCAATATATTAATTTCAGATTGAACATTTTTTCAAACCAGGTGTCATTTGATTTTTTTTTATAATTGTCTTGCAACGAAAATTCCTGTATACTGAAATTATAATATACGAATTTTCTCAAAACTGGTTCCTCCTATAAAAAACTCATAAGAAACCTTTTGTCTTTAGAATGCCTCCAAAAAAATTTTGAAAAAATTTAAAATTCAGTGGACAAAGAAAGTTTGCTTTTAAATGTTCAAAATTGTATTTTCACTCTACACGTGTTTCGGCTTTTAGGCCCTTTTCAAGAGTACAGATGAGAGGTACTCTTGAAAAGGGCCTAAAAAGCCGAAACACGTGTAGAGTGAACATACAATTTTAAAACATTTAAAAGCAAACTTTCTTTGTTTATTTAAAATATTTATTAATGTTTCACAAGAAGCCAACCGCAGAATCAGTACAATATATAATATTCAGTGGTCTTGAAAAGGGACAAAAGGTGCACAGTTACTCCTCAGACGTCTCTGTTTGAACTATTTCAACAGATTTTTATAAAATCAACAGCCCAACGTACCACTTGTCAGTTGTATTTAGCAGAGGGCGCCAAAAGTCTATATTGCATTTCACAATGTGAAACCTACTATCCTTTGACTTATACCAATAATTTACTCTCAATAGTTATCGCTTCTCGGCCTCTGGCTAAGATCAAAGTGTAGTATCTGTTCTTATCAGCTTAATATCTGATACGCCCCGCATGCGGGGCCAGTATATTAAACTGATTTTTGGAAACTGATGGAGGTTAGGGGCTTGCTCCACCTCCGTCGCGGGTTGGCCCGGTATTGCAGTACCGCCGGGATCGGCCCACATTTATTTAATCAAAACTTAATGGTTTATTCATATTGCACTCATACACTCAGTTTTTTACGTTTATTACAAACACAGAAATGTCATGTATCACTTTTGCTTAGTTAGTTATGGCATTCCAACGTTGCCAAATTACAAAATGACCCAACGGGAAATTTAAAACTAATTATTACAGCAATGAACCAAGCAAGGGATATTGCTTGATTTATCAAATACCCGTTTCTTATTAAAAAGTAGAAATTTCGCAAAATTAACTTAATTGTATATAAAGAAAAAAGTATGTAAAAATAATTTGAACAATAATTAATATGCCTAAATTATTAAATAAACATGGTTATCATTCAAAGTACAAGTTATAATAAATAATTTTTACTTATTAAATAAAAAATTTATACTATTATACGTGAACGTGAGAATTAACATTAATAATGAGCATGCTACACACCATACAAAGAAAGACCAGGAAAAGGGTGTCTTTAATGATTTTATTTTATCGGAATTGAGTTTTTTATTTTTGTTTTTCTTTTTTGTAGAAAACATTTTTTGTTTCCTATTTTTTATTAGACGGAGAACGATTCTGTTTCTTGTTCTTTTGGCCATTCTGGCCATTAATTAATATATTTTTAAAAACTTTAAAGTTTTTAGTATCAGTCTTTATATTTATGATTGTCTATGATTATTATTAACTGTCACTCACAATGAAAGCAGTAAACATACTTTGCTTAGGACATCATTATGAAGAAAGAAACAGATCAAAATTGCAAATGTTAAATGTCGTACCTAAAATATATGATATCACGGACAATTTCGCAACGTTGGAATTTGATGTTAGGTGTCGCTCCCTTCGACCATAAAACTTCTTTTGGTCGAAGGTCGCTCCTCACTCAAATAGCTTGAGAATTTAAATTCCATCAATTAAGTCGAGCCATTTAATTTTTGGTAGGAAAATACGCCAAATTTGGTAGGATAAAGTAGTAAGAAAAAATAGTAAAAAGTTTTTCTGAGTTGCCTTGACACCATTCTTCTGATTGGTACTTAACATAAAAGTAAATTGTATGGCAAAATTCATTTTAAATAAAATAATTATTATTACATTTCGTCGCTTCGTCCCAGACATTTATTTATTTTATAAATACTACACAAAATATATTAAGCAAATCCTGTATTAAATTGGCAGCACTTAAATTGCCTTCAACCACCAGATGGCGATACTGAGTTATTTAATTTTTGTCGAACATATACGTTGTTCAATGGCCTTCTTCGTCGGTTAGTTTACGTAGCATGAAAAACCCTACGAATAAAGAGACTCGAAAACCCCTTAATTTAATTTTTACTAATACCCCACTATAAACTAATTAACTACAAAATAGCGCTGCTAAAAGTTCCTTAAGGTGGCCAATATGTATATTATAAAATAAATCGTCCGAGATCACTGTGTCTAATAACTATATAGTATTACTTCTTGGTGCCAGATGGCGCCTCTATTTTAAATATGCTTTATGAAAAGTAAACAAATTGTTTTCTACTTTTGTTATTATATGTATCAATAATTAAGCTTATACATATAGACTATGGTTCATCAACTCTCAATAATTTTACGTTTCGCGCCATTTCCTGCCAAACTTTTTACAGTATCCGAAGACAAAAAGGAAATGCGCGGCAAATCGAACTGTCCCAACTATAATGGTTCTTGATTTCGTGGAAATCATCTGTATTGGCTACGATTAAAATAGAAACCTATAATCCATATCAGCTAAAATATGTAATTTAAAGGCTGCGCGACCGAGAGTTTGTTCTGTGTAATTTATCGACGGCAGTCATTGTTGAATTTTCAAACAAATAATATTTTTTATTGCAGACATTTGAAATTAACGACCATCCCACCACTACAAAAATGTTTCTTTCATTTTGGGTCAGAAATTGTAAGGGAAGACATCAGATTTGCAGGAGAGAATAAAAGAAAATATGAAAAAAGAAATATATTTAATTTGATTTCACAACAAAACTGCCTTGGTATAAAAAAAAATAAAACAGCTTAAGTCAAGACGACGACAAAAAAAAATCTGCTGGCTTAATAAAAGATAATATTTAATTTGTTTTTAAAACACTGGAAAAAATACAAAAAATAGATAAAACATGTCAACACGATTTTTCAATACCCTTAGCAGCCAAACACAGCCGAGACAGTAAACCAGACATTTGCAAGAGGGAACATAAACCGTCTACAATTCTTTGGTGAGTTAATCCGATCTCCTAAAAAAGAAATGCATTTTTAAATACATTAAAAAAAAAACCGATCATTATACCCATATTTTTTTTATCAGTTACATCACTTTTAAATTTAGATTTTTTTCAACTAAATAGTAACTACATTTGACTTTTAAGAACCCAATTTCATGGCAATGAACCAAAAAATTTAACTAAAAGGATGTAAAATATTGAATACCTTAATAAACGCTAGCTTCAACGGTTCATCCATGTCCATGTTTTTGCACACTTTAAAAATATTTTTTATTATATCCTCCGCTGCATAGCCAAGATTCCATAGGTGTTCCACGAACTGCAAATTAAGCCAAAAATGTTACGCACAATATTGATATTGAATGGTTTGTAAAATTAATTTCATTAGTTTGAGACAACCAATAATTAGTCCACAATATTTCCTGTACAGACGAAAAAACCAGGGCCGATTTATAGGATGTCTCAAAATTAACGCCTATCCTCACAAGGATCGATTTAACAAGTAAAAAATTGTCCAAACTTAATTTATATTTATTTATATAAAATATGTTTACTTTATATGCTTTCCTGATATCCCCAGCTATACAATTCCTCAGCATATCTTTGATCAGCATCGGATGTGGTTCATCACAGACTTTGAACACGTTTTTAGAATTCACTTCTCCGAAGCCATTGTGAGTGGACTGGAGATTGTTTAAAGCTTGTCTCATATCGCCTTGAGCAGTAAACACTATGGCTTCTAATCCATCCTCAGTGTACACAACCTAAAATAATAGTTTCAACATATTTGATAAGAAAAAAAGACAAGACCCACATTTTCCTTTTGACATATCTGTATGACTCTTGCTAGAACCTGGGCATCCGTTAATCGGGAGTAGCGTAAAATGGCACATCTAGACTGTATGGCTTCTATCACTTTTTCACTATAGTTACAAGCCAGAGCAAATCTTGTCGTGTTGCTGTAAATTTCCATTGTTCGCCTTAATGCTTGCTGTGCTCCCTCCGTCATACTATACACAATAATAAGCATATGAATAAAAATATGCTTCCTGCTTAATTAATATCCTACCTGTCGACTTCATCCAGGATTATAATCTTATGGCGACCAGGAGGCAACGTAACTTTTTGTTGGGCAAACATTTTCACTTTATTACGGATTATATCAATGCCTCTATCGTTGGAGGCATTCAGTTCTAAAACGGCATCTTTAAAAGCAGGACCTAGTAATATTTTGGCAAGGCATAGGATTGTTGTTGTTTTGCCAACTCCAGGAGGACCCTAAAAATTGGTATACATATTCAGAATAATCTCTAAAAATTGAAATATTACTTACGGCGATGATGACGTTGGGTACGTTTCCCTGTTTGGCAAAAATAGACAGCCTGGTAATTGTGTCCTCATTTCCTACAATTTCCTGGAAAGTGTGAGGTCTATATTTTTCAATCCTTAAAAAAACATTAAGTATTTAGGGTTTTCCTGGGGCGGCATTTTTTTGCAAATATTTTTACAATTCGCTAATATCAACCAGTCATTTGGGACTAGCTTTGTACAGTTCCTATGCATTTAACATCTAAACATGGGTATTTCACTTTAAATCCAGTAGAACTTTTGGAGTCGTGTGGGTCAAATTCTACCTTACCGGGACTCAAAGTGTTAATTGTACTTACCAGGGTAAATTACAGTGCTTTTTAGGTATTTGCTCATCCACTTTTTTCGACGGTCCTGGCTGGGAAACCGCATCATCTACTTCCATCGTTTCCATTTCTAAACAAAAAAACGTTTAAATTATTCCAGGGAATGTTAATTATTCCCTCCAAATTATTTTGAAAGTAGGGTTATAATCTTCTGTCAAATACTAGGCAACTTCATGGTTTCTAATCTAGCATAGCTACATCTGTTTACAATAATTGAACTTCTGTATACGAATTACCAAAGATAATTAATCTTTGGAATTACTAGATTGATCAAATGAATATTCAGATTTTAAAAATATTGAATTTAATTCTTATCTAATTCCTAAAAATGATTTCAAATAAAGAAACTAAGAAATTCGTGTTTAATATACTCAACCTCACAAAGTAGAAATCTGTACAGCCATGGTTTTCATTCAGCGGCATCTTATAGAGAATAGTTTAACTCTATGACAAGCGGGAATAAAGAATGGCATTTATTTTATAATAATTATAAAAAAATAATTATTATTAAAAATATAAAAAAAATTTCAAAGAACAGGTATCCACTTTATCCACATTTGACTACGTTTACTCGTTCGTAACTTCATTCTGGACATAAATTCCTCTTATTAGACTAATTTATGAAAAAAGTTTGTGTATTATATCAGAGACAACTGATTTATAGTATTTTATTTATTTGTCTACAGTTGATGAGTTTTTAACAGATTTATTTACTGTTCTAACTTCCTATAATTGTTTAATAGCAATTCAGAACTAGTAAGATCAACATATCTAGCATAAACGTGGTTAAATCCTCTTGTTTAAAAATTATCCAATCAAAATCAAAACAAAGTTCAAACCAAACTCCAAACTATTTTACTGTTTTTGTAACTGTCATTTAGGTTATGGCGTCCTTTTGTATTTATTAACTTTGTTTTGTAAATCAGTTTTGTGTTGTGAGAATGGCCCATATTAATTTTGTTATTCCTGGCAATAAGGCAGAACTTTTAAGCGAATGCGACAATTATTACGTAAGAAATGTTGTCGTATCCAAAGACATAGTAGCTCAACTGAAAAGTGCGTGCGTTGTTTCTGTTGTATTCCATGTAATTACCGTATAAAATTAATTTTTTTTGCAGATGCCAGAGTGTGCCTACGGGATGAAGGGGCCGAATTTATCATTGACGCTTTTGACGTGTACTACTCCGTACTGCACCATGGGGATACCCTTAATATGGATGTCATTTATAGGGCATATGAAGATTTGCATAAAGGTGAGTTTTAGCAATTCGTTGAGGCCATTGCGCTTATAAAATAAATTTTTAGCTACCATGGAGCTGAACAAAGCATTAGGGTTCATCTTGGAAGACAAAGATAGTTTAAATGATGAGCTAAAAATGAAATTTGTGACGATACTCAAAATGCAACTGTACATATACACACAGATTGTTGTCATGGTGGAGCACAAAAACGAAACCAAGAACCAAGGTTTGGTGAAAGTACGAAAGAAAGTTAGTAATGACGATGAGCAGTTCGTTATTGACAAAAAAAATGTCTTGCTGGTCCTCAACAACATTATCCAAAGAGAAATAAGTCTATTCTGGGACCCTCCGGTGGTCGAAGAAAACTTCGTTAATATCGTCTCAGAGGTTTGCTATAGATTTCTACAAAACCCGATGATCAAGAGCGAGAAAGAAGTACGTGTTGAAATATTTAGTCTTATAGGATCGCTAATAAAGGGTTATAATCATGGCACCACTTTCGTGATACGCATGGTGCAACTTATTAAGATGCATGAACATTTAGTGCACTGTTTGCCAGAGGGAGTGCAGCAGTTGGTGCAAAATTTTAACTGTAAAGGACTTGTGCATGACTTGATTCGAGAGGTAACAGAATGGCAGACCGATGAGAAATATCAAGATAGTCAGGTGAGATTGTGTTTTTAAAATGTTTTTGTTTTAGAAATATCCGTAGGGTTTAACTCTGGACTGTGAGAAGTGATTTATGTAATTTTTTTAGGGTGCCAGGTATTGTGCCACGGTTTTGTCATCGATGGCTGTACTGATGCCCGATTTGATGATTCCGGAAGTCATGTATCTAAACAAATATCTTGCCCATGAAGTAAGTTACATGGCGAAAAATAAATTCTGTTTTAAGTGTGATTTGTCGTATATTTTTAGTCGGTAACTCTTCGTAACTCAGTGTTGACTGTGATAACGGAGGTGGTAATAAACGTTTTGTCCAACCACGATTTGTCAGAGGAGCAAAGAGAATCCCGAGATGAATTCCTGGTGATTTTAACGGAGCACATGGATGACGTGGCTGCCCTTGTCCGAGCAAAAGTCATACAACATTGGGCCAGGCTGCAAAAAGAATCTGCTATTCCGTTGAAATACCAACATCAAATTTTGGAAAAGGTCATCGAACACTTATATGACAAAGGAGCGTTGGTTAGGAAGAGTGCGGCAAATTGTGTTACAACTTTTTTGGCGCATAACACTTTCAGTGCCAATGTAAGTTGAATATTGAGAAGGGAGAAACTCATTGAACTTGTTTTTTGTTTGTAGTTATCTCAGTCCATTATGCAGAAGGAGTTGGTAGATAAGCAAAAAATGTTGGGCAGTGTGAGCGCTCAATTTGAGGATATAAAAGTAAAAAGGCTTGAAGAGATAGAAATTCAGTGGAACTCAAAGAAAAACGATCTGAAAATGGTCATCGAAGAGGAACTGGGAAAAGAAAAAGGTACATGATGGAATTATAAATTTTGATTTTTTTTTAGTAAGTAATTTTATTGAAATAGGAATTTTTCCTATTTCTACTACTTATTTCTTGATGAGTGTTTCATGCCTTAAAAACTTGTACACATTTCTTTTCTCTGAAATTATTGGCCAAAATTTCGCAGGATTTATGGAATATCCTAGAATTTGTTGCAGTTTCTGATATTTCAAAGAAAGATCTTCTTTAATTTTATTAATATACAGGTTGTGTACTGAATCATTAGACATAGTACATTCAAGGAAGACTGAAAATTGGCATCGTATCGTGGGCATTGTGAAATTTTTGACCGCACGACAGCTAGATCGAAAATGAATTCTCTACTATCCTAATGCCTACGTTGATGAGCGATAGCTTACCTGCCGTTACATTGGAACTTTACCATTTAAGTTGTTGGGAAAATAAAAAACGTTTTCAAATATTTTTGTGTTCAAAACATTTCCGAAAATTTCCAATAGTTTTCATTGCCTATAATTTCCGAACATTTCCCAAAATTATTGTACAATTTGTACGCCCATTTCCGAGCATGAGATTCCCTTCGTTATTTCTACCCCATCCTATGACAACGTTTTCTAATTTGCTTTTTTAAACAGTTGCTGTTTTTTCCCTTTTTTGTATAGAAATTTCTCTGTATTAGATAAAAATGAGCAAGACAATGCCGAAGAAGATGAAATTAACCAAATTCCAAAAGATCAGGTGGCAGAAATCATAAGGTTGTATTTAAATGAGGGTAAATACAAGGACGCATTCAAGCTTTGTCAAATCGCTGGTGAGCAGATCGATGTGTTTCAACAGTTTAGGTAAGAACTTGTTGCATTTTCTTCGTCTTTAGGTACTTTTATTTAATCTATTACCTTGGCCACCAGATGGGATTGTCTGGAGATATTTCTAATCATTGTTTTAATATTGGGATGCAGCACTGGTCCTTGCGGTACAGCTAAACATTTTTTTTCAGGGAAAACAATGAACAAGATGAGACTGAGCTGTATCTACTGATTCTTCGTTCAGTGTTCATTAATGTTAATAAATTGATTGAAGAATTAAAAACTGGTAACATGCAGGGCACTTACAAAATGACTGAGGATGATTTCAAGAAAATGGAAGTACTGGAGACTGCCGTGGATTTCTTGCAAGATTGTGTGGCTTTCTTAAAACTGATCGATAGTGCCATCGTTCCTATGACCGAGTTGTTAGAAACCACAGCCATCGGTGATATGCATGAGGCCATCGAGTTTTTCATCTCTGCCTACCAGTTTAATATCGATAATGCCTCGGTGGGAATTTTGGGTAAGTCGGAAGATGATGAGTATTATAAAAAAAAATTGTTGTAATTTCACTTTGCAGCAATGTTAAAAATAATGCAACGCAACGAACAGGAGCGAAAAGAGCACATTGTAAAAGCCTTTAAAACGATATACTTGAACACAGACACGACCAACATGGAGTAAGTTACAAAAAAAATCCTGTAGCTGTCAATTTAACTAATCAGATTTTTAGGCAACATTGTTCTACAATTGTCAAGCGTTTAGTGACTCTCGTCAAAACTGTTCCCATAAACAACGTTGACGATCTGCAGCTGATAATAGCTGATTGGACCGCAAAAGGCGTACTAGACAACAGCATAATCGACATGCTGTGGCAATATTTCACCAAGAAAATGGTGGTTACGGACGAGGATGCCCGAGCAGCTGTCGAGCTTTTGAGGATGTGCGCCTTGGGTCGTAAGACGATAATTACGAGAAATATAAAGCTCGTTGCGACTATAGCCTTTGGGGAACGAGGGGATAAAGATATGTTGCTGCTAGGAAGTGCCTGTGAGTTGTTGTCAGTGGCTGGCAAAGAACGAATTGACATTACCAGTAAAAATCCGCCGTTCAAAATTAAAGCTCACGACGAGATATTTAAGAATCTGTTGGAGATTTTGCAGAAACGGTTTTTCGAACCAGTGGAGTATTATAACAAAGCGTTGCATGGAAGCGTGGATTTTATTTACAAGGTAAGTGTGCAGATAAAATTTCCATGTAAAGTAATTCGAATGAAGTTGATTTTATGGCCATATTTTGACGATATATTCCTTTTAGTTGTGTTCCAAACCTGAAAAACTGTGCGAGGATCTAATAGACAATGTGGTAAATAAATTGGCAAAAAATTTAGAAGAAGCAGAAGACAAGAATCTGGATAAGTTCATAATAGTAAGATTATGCCAGCTGTTGGGATATGTAGCCATCAAACACTTGGAGTATCTCGATGAAACTGTATATAAAGAGTTGAAGAGGAGGAACAATATAAGGGAGGAACGGAAAGAGGCCAAAAAATCAACTACTGGAAGTCGGAAATCCAAAAAGCATAAGCAGAAGCCTTCGATTTCGGCAACGGCTAATGAATCCTCGTTGAACACGTCAGTTGTAAGTAAATTAGTCATTTTTCAGACATTCATGGGTAAGTTGTAAATTACTTTCAGGCTGACGAAAGCACTCTGGAAGGCGCCCAAGCCGAGGATACAGATGCAGAATTTATTTTAAATGTGTTAGAAAATGACACAGTGACAGGCTCAGGTGGCCTGGGAAAGTTGGCTTACATTGTCAAGGGCATTTGTGAACGACCTAATATCTACGACGATGTGATGATACAGGGCGCTGCCGTAATCGCCTTAATAAGGTAGGAACACCTGCATAATTAAATTGCGTTCGATATATACGTACATATTGTTTTTAGGTACATGCTAGTGTCCAGTAAGTTTTGCAGCCAGAACATCCAGCTGTTGTTCACAATTTTTGAAAAAACACTGCACCCCGAGGTGAAATGTTCCATCCTGGTGCACTTGTCTGATTTGTTGACGAGATTCCCTAATATTATCGAACCCTGGACTCCCAGAATATACCAAAGGTATTAAACGGTTTGTTGATCAAAACGACCAACTAGTTCACCTGATTAATTTTTTCCAGGCTAAAAGATCCATTGGATTCAATACGTAAGGCAACGTTCTTTACACTTTCAAACTTGATTCTACGGGACATGATCAGGGCACACAGTCACATCTCGGAAATGGTGTGCTGTTTGGTGGACGAGGATAAGGAGTTAAACGGGATGTGCAAGACATTCTTTGTTAACCTCTCGCATAAGGAGAACAACCTGTATAATGTTCTACCTGATATCTTCTCGCACCTTATGGACGTGGACACGATGTCTGAGGAGGATATTCGGGGAATAATGAAGTAAGTAACCAAAATATTTTCGTTCGCGGTTTTTGAGTGAATCACGTCTCGTTGCAGATTCTTGTTTGAATTGATGGACAAAACCAAACATATGGAGAACCTAGTAGACAGGTTTTGCTGCAAGTTCAGACTATCCGAGGACGTACGTCACCACCGAAATATAACATACTGTCTCTCTCTTATACACTACAATGAGAAAGCTCTGAGGAAACTTTTAGAAAACTTTCCGACATACAAACACTTGGTACACGATCCTGAGATCTATGCCAGCTTCAGGAATATCATGCAGAACTGTAATAAAGCTCAGGTCGGGAAGGCTGACCTCAAGGTAAAATTTTCCCTTCCAATATGCGTTCTGAGAAATATTCCTCAACGCCGGGTGCAAATTAAAATGCTTATCTTAACTTTAAGCGCTAAACATCATTTATTACAATGACATGACGACAAATTAGCAAAGAAACGGCGACCGAACAAAATTCTTGCAAAACCTGTGGTACATGTTTAAATTTTGAGAGGCAATGTGCGGTAAGGAAGAGCATGTGTGTGGATTTAGAAACATTTCTGGTAATAATGGTGATCTCAGAGATGAATAGAAGCGATAAACATTGATGCATAATGGCTTTCCACCAGAGGTCGTTATTAAATATGTATTTACTTCCTATACCATATTACATGTCACTACATGTCAAAGTGCAACATATATGAAACAGTTTAAAAGTTATTAGCCAGTTGTGCCATTAATTTTTTGTGGGGCAATATGTAAATAATTGCGACGTAAAGTACAAGGGAACCTCAAGATTATAATTTTTTCTTGGAAACAAAAAAAATGCACCACTCTAATTTGTTCACATTGTACTGAAAAGAAGGTGTTGATTTCAGGCGTGTTATCAGTTTTTGCCAAAACCCGTATGAAACACGCTACGCAAGTATGTGTAGAAATAAACAAATGAAAAGTTTCGTCAGTTTTAGAGACGCTGAAATTCGGTACATTTTTACATTATCTATTTCACAAACGACATAAAATTGTGACACATTAAATGGTACAGGTACTGTTATATAAAGAAATGGTCTAATTTGGTCGCCTAGTTTATAGCAGTCAACCTCCGTCGTCTTTAATTTCGCACGGTTTACGTATCTATGAGTTATTCACATTGACATTTCATAAATACTACGTATTTAGAGTGTCTTACAATGACCTTAGTGTATTCATTTTCAACATGGGGCAGCTGGCGCAAACACGATCCGCCTATATCTATGAATTGCTATTGCACAATCGATAATAATGAGCCCTGTCGGTCAGTAAGTAATTGTTTTTATAGCAGCACGCCATCCACTTACCTGATAGAGACTATTTCGTATTGTTTGGGAATATTTCATTAAGAATATATAATATATCTATGTAAAAGTCGTCTCTGGAATTTATGGCTACCTCCCATCTGTAATTATTAAGAAGACCCCTTTTTTTCAGTCTGTCGTGGCAGACCTGGAGAAGAGCATCAACTCTGTGTTCGAGCTAAATGAGGATGGCAATTTGATGAAACCTCCGCCAGTGCCTCCTAAATCAACGCGTAAACCAAGGAGCAGGCTTCCCTCAAAAAAGAGGGCACGAGCAAGGCATGATAGTGATAGTGAAGAAGAGTTTGAGGACTCCGAGAAGGAAAATGCCAACAAAGAACCACCAGCGAGGAGATCGAACAGGAGCCAACGTAGTAATAAGCGAGTGATAGAGGATTCAGATTCAGATTAGTGCAAATTATTTATAAATTAGTATTTTATAGACTTCGTTGATAATATTTTGTATATTTTTGTACTTGGTTTTTGTAACATTCATCGTAATATCATGTTCGGATGTCAAACTGAGACCTAGCATCACTTTTATCGACTACTTAGTACAGATTTTTTATGAGGGACGGGCGGGACGAATGTTTATGGAAGTTGTAGAGAAGTGAGGTTAGGTTCTCGTGTTGAGACCAAAAAGGATGTAATTTGTATTTTTTCTCTATTTTATCCAGAAAAGGAGCAAAACATCTTTCTCTTTATGCAGTGACACAATATTTTTGGTTGCAAGTATGGGTTAGAAACGTGTTTAACCAAAAAGTTACGTGTTTTTGCATAAAAGGAGTCCTTTTTTCGTATAGATCAACATGGTATACCAAAGTGGTATGTGCTAGCTTTTGTAATTTACCTGCGAGTGGTTTGAATGAATTGAATCAGCTGTGTCTGTGAAGATGTACTTGATTTCCTGATAGTTTTATCCGAAAGCCAGGATCTTACATTGACATCGGCTGTGTGTGTGTGTACCGAAAAATATTAATATATTTTATTTTACTAATATAATTTATATCCTTTGTGAAAGTAATAAACTGTATGGATTAATTTTTTTTTAAGTTAATTGCCTTTTTAATTTAAAAAAAATGTAACGGCTAATAAAATATTTTTATGAATTTTGTGTTTGTTTTTTAAGTACCTTAATCCGAAATTTAGAAGTGATTTACGCTGCAGTCTTATTTGAAAGGTTAATGCGTGAGGTTGTACCTATAAATTATACATAATGTCAAACGCGCCAAAGGGTAAAAAACGACCATACGCGGACGCAGTGAATAAATTTATCGGTGAATTTCCGGATTTATTCTATGACGGATGTAAAATAATTTGTAAAGTTTGTAATCAAGACTTAATGTGCTGGCACAAAACAGATTGTCGTCGTCATCAACACCGTGCAACATCAAAATAAAAAAAATGGCATGCCTTTGACAACTCAGTTTATGGTTGATTTGTTGTTAATGTTAATAGCCTGTAATATTCCGCTACACATACTGGATAAACAACCATTTCGGAAGTTTTGGAATAAATACAATCCCCAGGTGAACTTACCAAGTCGTACATCGATACGTAGATATATTCCAGCTGTTCGTGAAGACATTGTAAATAGGATTAAATGTGGATTAAAAAATACACGGCTCTGGTTATGTATTGACGAGACGACAGATTGTAAAAAAAATTCTATTTTAAATATTATAGTACGTGTACTGGGCCCTCTTAAACTAACATTTCCACTTTTACTAGCTAGTAAAAGACTAACTGCGTGTACTGGCGAAATAATTACGGGACATTCGAAAAATTTGAACTTTCAACAAGTCAAGTATTGATGTTTGTGACTGATGGTGCTGCGACAATGCGCATGGTAGGCCGTTCTTTTCAAAGAGACAATTGTAGGTTTTTACATGTTACGTGTAAAGTGCATGCGTTACATCTTGTGGCAGAAACGATTCGAAAATGTTTTCCAAAGGTAGATGCATTAATAGCAAATACAAAAAAAGTTTTTCTCAAATCTCCTAAACGGCTTCGAGCATTTCACAGACAGTCCTGGTATCCCTGAACCACCAGAGCCGATTCTTACACGTTGGAGAACGTGGTTGAAAGCGGCTTTTTATTATGCTGAATATTTTCAACAAATAAAAGCTGTGATACTACAGTTCAACCCTAACGAGGCTGCAGCTATTGGGGAAAACCAGACAAGCTTTCAAGACGTTTCCCTTGAAACAGATTTAAAAACTATTAATAACAATTATAGAGGACTACACGACGCAATAGAAAAATTGCAAAATAGTTCGTTGTCGTTAGTAGAATCGCTGCAAATAGTGGACGACGTAAATACACAGCTACAGGCTATAAATGAAGCAAAAAATAATTGCGTTAGTGAAAAATTCGAGAGTGTATTACAGAAAGATCCTGATTTTAGCAAATTAAGGCAAATTTGTGATGGTGCATCTACAACTTCGTTAAGTGAGTTCAGATTGTTTTACTTATGCCTGTATTACATCCGTAGATGTCGAATGGTCATTTTCAAAATGCAAAACATATTTTTTTCACCAAAGCGAACATCGCTGACGGAGACAGCTGTAGAAACATACCTGATGCTATTATACTATAGATCTTCCCCACTTTGTGATGACGACAACCAAACTACTTCATAAATCTGCTTAAAAGGGTGAGTTTTATACAATTTTTTATAAAATGTAACATTATTGTTAAAATTTATTTCCATTTACTGTACTTATTCAAGTATTATGATATGATGTAAGCATATGAGTCATATGACGGCTCTGTCGGCCAGGTGACCTCGGACAGCTCTACTTATAAATAAAAAGAAGTACAAAAAAAACAGTAAGAAGTATTTCAGTAAAGTATAAGGCGCCCAAAATAATTGATATTTAGGCAACCAGCATTACAAAAGTGATAATTCAGTAATGAATGTCAGGAGTGCCAGGATAACAAAGGCGTGAAGAAGTATTTAACCGAAGTATTAGGAACACAGATTAATTCATATCAAGGCAACTAGCAATACACGAAATATTTGTTAAAAAAATTGCTAAATTGAGACCTGAAAATGTAAAAAATACCAGGGGGACAGAAACTCGAGGAGGTTTTTACTAAAATATCAGATGCGCTAAATAGTGGACAATTAGGCAACTAACATTACACGAAATAATTATTTAGTGTATTTTGGTTGCATACTTATCAAACATCCTAATATGTTAAATACCATCTCGTGTTTCTGCTATCCTGGTACTCCTGACGCATTTTTAAAACTACTAATTTGACATTTGCAGATCTGTCAGACGTGTCAGGAATCAGGAATATTAAATAGTTGATAATTAGGCAACCAACATGACACGAAATAATTATTTTGTGTATTGTTGGTTGCATACGTGTGAAATATGTTGTGCTTCTAATACGTTAAATACCTCCTCGTGTTTCTGGTACCAGTGATGGATTTTTCCAAACTGCCCATTTATAAGACATTTGCAAATCTATTAGGATAACAGAAACGCGATGAGGTATTTCTTAAAGTATGAGGAGCACATAATAGTGAATAATTAGGCAACCAACATAACTCGAAATTATTATTTTGTGTATTGTTAGTTGCATACATATCAAATATATTACTTTTCTGATGCATTAAATACCTCCTCGTGTTTATGTTATCCTGGTACTCCTGGTAGATTTTAAAACTACAAATTTGACATTCGCAAATCTACCAGAATAACAGAAACACGATGAGATAATTTCTAAAGTATCGGGAACGCTAAATAGTGGATAAGCAACCAACATTACAGGAAATAATTATTTTGTGTATTGTTGGTTGAATACATGTGAAGTATGTTGCTCCTCTAATACGTTAAATATCTCCTGGTGTTTCTGTCGTCCTGGTACTCCTGATAAATTATTAAAATTATGGATTAAGACATTTGTAAATCTATCAAGCGTATCAGGATAACTAAAACGCGAGGATATTTTCTAAAGTACCAGGATCGAAAAATAGTGGATAAGTAGGCAACCAAGATTACACGAAATAATTATTTTGTGTATTATTGGTTGCATACATGTGAAATATGTTGTTATCTTAATCCGTTAAATACCGCCTCGTGTTTCTGTTGCCCTGGTACTCACGATAGATTTTTCAAACTGCCAATTTAAGGCATTTGCAAATCTATCAGGATAACAGAAACGCGAGGAGGTATTTATAAAAGTATCAGGAGCACATAATAGTGGATAATAAGGCAACCATCATTACTCGAACTTATTATTTTGTGTATTGTTAGTTGCATACATATCAAATATATTGATCTTTTGATGCGTTAAATACCTCCTCGTGTTTCTGTTATCCTGGTAGATTTTTAAAACTACAAATTAGACATTCGCAAATCTACCAGAATAACAGAAACACAAGGAGATCATTTCTACAGTATCAGGAACGCTAAATAGCAACCAACATTATACGCAATAATTATTTTATGTATTGCTGGTTACATACATATTAAATATGTTGCTCTCCTAATACGTTAAATACCTCCTCGTGTTTCTGTTATCCTGGTACTCCTGATAAATTTTTAAAACTACCGATTAAGACATTTGTAAATCTATCAAGCGTATCAGGATAACTAAAACGCGAGGATAGTTTCTAAAGTATCAGGAACGCAAAATAGTGGATAATTAGGCAACCAACATTACATGAAATAATTATTTTGTGTATTGTTGGTTACATACATGTGAAATATGTTGTGATCCTAATGCGTTAAATACCTCCTCGTGTTTCTGTTATCCTGGTAGATTTTTAAAACTACAAATTAGACATTCGCAAATCTACCAGAATAACAGAAACACGAGGAGATAATTTCTACAGTATCAGGAACGCAAAATAGTGGATAATTAGGCAACCAACATTACATGAAATAATTATTTTGTGTATTGTTGATTGCATACATATTAAATGTTATGTTCCTAATACTTCAAATACCTCTTCGTGTTTCTGTTATCCTGGTACTGATAAGATTTTTAAAACCGATTTAAGACATTTCCAAATCTATGAGGCGTACCAGGATAACAGAAATGTGAGGGGGTATTTTTTAAAGTATCAGAAACGAAAAATAGTGGATATTTAGGCAACCAACATTACACGACATAATTATTTTCTGTATTGTTAGTTGCATACATATTAAATATGTTGTGATCCTAATACTTTAAATACCTCTTAGTGTTTCTGTTTTCTTGGTACTCTCCTGATAGATGTTTAAAACTACCGATTTAAGACATTTCCAAATCAATCAGGCGTACCAGGATAACAGAAATGCGAGGGGGTATTTTTTAAAGTA
Source organism: Rhamnusium bicolor (assembly GCA_029963845.1). NCBI lineage: Eukaryota > Metazoa > Arthropoda > Insecta > Coleoptera > Cerambycidae > Rhamnusium > Rhamnusium bicolor. The sequence continues at coordinate 190,121 of JANEYF010003098.1, read as the reverse complement.
TCAGGAACACAGATTAGTGGATATTCAGGCAACCAACATTACACGACATAATTATTTTCTGTATTGTTAGTTGCATACGTATCAAATATGTTGTCCTCAGATATTTAAAACTGCAAATTTGGCATTTGTAAATTTATCAGCGGTACCAGGATAACAGAAACGCAAGGAGATATTTTTGAAGTATCAGGAGCGCAAATTAACTGATATAGGCAATTTCTTTACAGAACTGCAAATTTGAGATTTGTAAATTTGTAAAAAGTGAGATACCAAAAACGCTAGGAAGAATTTTAATTTTCCTGATACCAAAAGTAATAATAAGATTTTTGTTTTTTCTTTGTAGTCGTAGAAGGTCCAAAATTTGAAAGTTTATGGTCGATGCACTTTTCGCCAATCAAGTTATCATCATCTGGTGATAATTAAGTTTTGTTCAACTTTTTTTTTAGTTCATTAAAAGCAGAGGGGTAGAAACTAGTGTAGATGAAAAAAAAAACACAGTTTACTTTGTTTATAAATTTTTATTCATTAAAAATATATATTTGCAAAAAAAATATAACATAGGTCCATACATCATAAAAAGCAAACAATAGGTATTGGATATTATTTTCTAGAAACCACATATGCACTTTACAAAAAAATAAATTAAAATATTTGAGAGCACAATCGAGACCAATTTTTTTTGTACACGTTTTCATTTTTGGTGTACAAATCCATAATTAGCTACAACTAATGTGTTATAAAAATACATAGGTGCCTGAAACACGTTCCCAGCCAAAAAATTTTTAAAAACAACGAAAAAAAACGACTAACTACCCTTAACTAAAATGCATAGTTTAATCAACCGTGACACCCACACCACCCAAATTAGTAATGACCACTTGAAATCCCCTCGAACTAAAAATCTGAACCACGTTTTCTATTACGACAGCTTCAACAAAAGGCGGAATCAAGCAAGTTGCATACCCTCCACCCCCAGCACCAGTGAGTTTTCCCTGTAGACCGTTCTCTGATAAAATCTGAATTGCCTCATCCAATTTCAAATGAGAGACGCCAAGCGAATTTAGCAGATTATGGTTAATCGAAGCCAATCTGCCAAGCTCTTCATAATGCTCCCTAACCAGGTCGGTAACTTGACTCTCTTCTTTGCCAACTAAAGCACACAGCGACGAAATATGATGGAGAGCTATAAACGCAACGTCTTCCATTGCGTTAAGGATGTTGTTGGTCAAGTCGGGGTACTTTTCGTGAAGGCGAGCAACTTTAGACACCAGTTTCTTGGTCTCGCGTGGAATGTTCGTGTTTATCAGCATGATCCTAAACTGACATGTGATTTCCAACAGTTTAGGTGCCAGACCTTTGCGAAATTCCACCATGGAGCCGTACGTGCAGATGGTATTATCTATGCCTGAAAGAGAAAATTTTTAATAAACAATGTTTTGTTTTTAAATTAATTATCGCTGGCCAGTCACTGAAGGTCATTTGGTCTTTTTAATTTTTTTTATCACTAGAGATATGCGAAGTGTCAAAAGTAATGCACTGATCTCTGATCTGATCTTTAATGTCTCCAGAAAAATAAGTCAAGTGGATTGAGTTCTGGTGAGCGAGGAGGACATGTACGTGGCCCACATTGCTCAAAATGGTGATTCTCCAACATGACAAAACGTTTTCGAGGTGCCTCACTTTCTGTGCGAGTAACTGATTCTGCATGGCTTCATAAAAACTAGGATAAATCAAATTTTATCCAATCAAAACCGCTCTGCTTACCTGAGGGTGTGCCATGAACGATCTTCTCTGCGCAAAACGCCCACTTACAGATCATATCCAACTCCCTCATATTGAAAGTCCTCGTGTCGACATCCCAGCTGCATGGTTTGTAGCCTTCCTTTGAAAAATTTCCAGAGTTTCTCTTCTTAAGTTTGACGTATTGCATCAAAAGTGCGGCGAAACTGACCAAGAACGAAGCAGAACTTCCTGTGCCGGCTCCAATTTTCAAATCCGTTTGGGAAATAAACGCAAATGAGCTCACGTCTATGTTGACAGAGCCTAGGATACCTGCTAACAGATAAAACATGGCAATCAGTGACATCTGCTGGCTCAAGTTGAGTGAAATGGAGCCAGTGGTGTAATTTAAGAAATTCTCGGCTCTGTCCAGGAGAGACTCGTGATGAACGAAGCCGGGGAGCTCCAAGTTGAATTCCGACGAGTCTGTGGTTAGTGAAAGGGGTTGGTCCAGTAAATAATCTTTAAGTTTCTGTAAAAGGTACACAAAACATTTTTATGTGAATTGAAATAAGGCCTACTTAAAAATCGCACAAATGTGTATACTTTATTCACTTATATTTATGATACAAACCTGTAAATCATAGCTATAAGAAAAATCTAAAAGGGGCAGTTCCACAACTACGAGATTAGGTGCGTTGATTTCGATCAATTTTAATTTAGTTCGCAGGCCCAAACTGGCAGCTAGAGCTAGCTTCCCATAGACGACGGAATGTTCTCCATGTAAAATTACTTTGCCAGGAGCGGAAACGTTAACTTCCAAACCTAAATTGAAAAAAAGAAAGATTTCAAAAAATATAATAAATTCATGGTAGCCGAGTGTGTAAAACACTTATAGCTATTTACTCGGTACCAAATATCAATAGTTCGAATCCATCTCGGAGCAAGTTAGAAATTTTAATAGCAATTTGTTTCGGATTAAGATGGGAGAGAACTGTCGATGCCCTAGATGCGGTGGCGGCTGCTCCATAGAGGCTCAGGAACCCGAGCATCCCAAGTTAGTATTCGGAAAATGTGACAGTAATTAAATGCATGACATTTTTTTCAGTTTTTTTATATTTAATATCTTTTTTTAACATAGTTATTACCCATTTGCGACGGATATGTGTACAATAAAGTCACATAATGTACTAACTGTCAACTTATAACTCTAACCAGAGAGTAGGCTCAGCTCATATGAGCCAATCCTTGCATAAGGAAATATATGAAGAAACGAACCGAGCGTGGAGAACGGTTTTTACAACGCGACAGAAAATGTTTTCTTAACGGAGACGAGGCCCTACAGCTTATTGTGGAGTCCGAACCACATCTAGGGCATCGACAGTTCAGGTATGAGGTGCATGACCGGTATACGAGAAATATAACTAAATTAGATATTCCACGATATACAACGTTTCAATCAAGTTTCTCTTACATTGCGCCTAAAATAGCTAATACTATACCTGAAGACCGTTTTAATATGGAAATAGCACAATTTAGAAAGTAAGCTAAACATGAAAAAGTGTACCTATTAGTGTAAACACTTAGTATCTACTTTTTGGAATATTTTTATGATGTTATAATTAGTAACACAATCTGACATTTTCTCTTTATTTTCGTTTTACTGAGTGGTTCAGGGTAAAGTTGAAAATGTCTATTGGACAATTACTCCCACTTTTTATGTGCTCCATTACGAGTATCATTGATAGAACATATTTATATGTAATTTTATACCTAATTTCTTGTACTTATATCAAAAATTGTAGTTTTTGTATTTTGGTAAGCACATAATAAACTACTTTATTATAATATACAAAACTAGTAAAATATCTTTTTCTTTACTTATATAAAACATTATTTTTAAACAACTACTTTCCAGGCTACCTGCCACGATGAAAACTAGATTCAAAAAATTCAAAACGACAATTGAATAATGAAAGTTTGCATAAATAAATAGAGCGTTCTTTACCTGTAGGTTTAATATTACCAGGAAGGCACCCCTCATTAAACACATCGTTAGGCATTTTACTTTTGCTGCTCCCACTGCTCGGCAGTAAACGTTTTCTGTGAAAAGGCGTGGATTGTCTTCAGTTCTTCTTGCAGCACACTGTTAACCAGCCTTTAGATAAAGTGAAAAAACAACTTTTATTAAACAAGGAATAACAAATACATGCTGCATTTTGCCCAAGTAAAAAACGGCACAAATCAAACAAAAAAAACATTTTTTCTACGATCATGCAAAAAGTAGGCCAATATTTACTAATTTTCAGTAAAAAAAGTCACTTTATTGCACTAGTGAAATAAATATCTTGGACTCTACTATGTCATCTTGACAGATGGAACTTAATATAAGACACTTGTCTTGTCATTATCTCCATTTTATTATTGATTAATTCTGAGGAAGGCTGGTTTTACTACTGAAACCGGTCAATCTAAATGAAGAACACTAGTTTTATTTGTCCTTCTACCCACGAATAATTTCATAAAATAAATAAATTACATGACACAAATTACACCGGCACACAAAAAAAAAAGTTGTTTGTACATTTGACGCCACCTACCTCCCGACATGTATTTCGACCCGCTGAATCCGAATTTGAAGTCAGTTTGGACCGTACACCCTCAAATATCGAGTAAATTGAAAAACCGTAAAAAATAACGAAAATTGGGTGTTTCGGTAATAAAAAAAATTTTGTGGATCTAAACCGAGCCTAATTTTTATGTATTTCGATCCGCTGAATACGAATCTAAAGTATATTTAGACCATAAGCCGTTTTAAATCTAAGTAAATTGTAAAAAACCCTCGAAAATTGCTAAAAATGGCAAAAAATTGTGATTATGTTGATGAAAAAAATTTTGTAGACCCGGATCGAAGAGGATTTTTATGTAATTTGATCTGCTGAATCCGAATCTGAAACATATTTGGCCCATTAATCCCTTAAAATCTCAAAAAATCGCAAAAAAACCGATAAAATAGCAAAAAATTGCAGTTGAAAAAATTGAAAAAAAATCTATGAAACACGATTAAATACGTTTCTTGTATTTTTTTATGCATAAAATACAAGTTTAGAATCTGAAAATGTGAAAAATTGTAAAATCTATAACAAATGACGTATGAACAGAATGAAAATTTTTTTTCATCAACATAATCACAATTTTTTGCCATTTTTAGCAATTTTCGAGGGTTTTTTACAATTTACTTAGATTTAAAACGGCTTATGGTCTAAATATACTTTAGATTCGTATTCAGCGGATCGAAATACATAAAAATTAGGCTTGGTTTAGATCCACAAAATTTTTTTTATTACCGAAAACCCAATTTTCGCTATTTTTTACGGTTTTTCAATTTACTCGATATTTGAGGGTGTACGGTCCAAACTGACTTCAAATTCGGATTCAGCGGGTCGAAATACATGTCGGGAGGTAGGTGGCGTCAAATGTACAAACAACTTTTTTTTGTGTGCCGGTGTTATTATTAAAAAATTGTTATTAATGTTTTATTTAACCTGTCAATAATTCACAGCATAATTTTTTTGCTTTTTACATGATCATAAGGGTAGTAATTAAGTGATTACCATGGCAACTGCTAGTCTGAGTTTACTTTGAACATTGTACACAAAATCTGTTAGGTGATTTTTTTTTCTCTTACATCTACTTGAATTGTGATCAATATTTGATACACCTACGCGTTATCTAATTTTATCTCAGAATAATCGGTTACTGATAAAGCTAATCACTATTTTCTTCTAAAATCTCTATTTGTTCCTACCTATGCCGTTGCAGCAAGGGCTTCCCTTTGAATTTCTCCGATACAATCACACAAGAAAACTTGCCACCGCAACCATCTGACTCATCCACTACTTCCTACATGGAAAAAATAACAAAAACAAATTAAATGTTTACATAAGTACTAAACTAAACTAATAATCCAGTCACTTCAGCCAAAAAAAGAGGGTCAACCTCGGAATGAGAGATAATAAGTTGTAAACTTGTATAAACCTTTATTTTGGCGTTCTAAAAGTTGTCTCAAAAGTCTCATAAAATCTCGTGTCCGCGTCTTAAGATATTCAAGGTCAAAGGTCACAAAAATCGGGTTTTGCAAATATCTCGCTTCCTATGGTTTTAATGCCATTTGCGTTTATTATAAAAATTGTAGAGAATAAAATTCTCTACAACTTTTGTTCCAAACATTTTTTTATATACTCAACCGTTTTTGAGATAGAGGGCGGAGAGCGGCGCTTACCTATTCACAGCATAATGCAAGGTCGACCGTAGGTCCCGGTAAATAATACGCCGTATAAAGACTATAAATCATTAAAAAATATATAATTATGAATAATTTGCATTGTTTATTAATTAATACATTATATTTAATGATATTTTTCATTTATTAAATACATATTTGTTTAATATTACTTACCTTTCCGTGTAATCAACTGCAAGAATGGTTGTGGTTGACGCTGCGGATGCAGGAAATCGGGGTTGCAATATTCTTTAGCTTGTGGCCAGTGTAATGAGCAAGCGTGCCTCAATTCTTCACCGTATATAAGCGATGTCGATGAAGATAGTACATTTGACCCCGAAATTCTCGAAGATCTAGAAACAAATATCCTTGACAACGAAAATGATGATACTGAATTGGAAATTTTCGAGCGACCGGAAGACGATGATGAAGAAGAAGAAAATTAAGACTCAAGTCCTAATTATAAAAGTTTTTGAAAAACTTCCCCACATTTGAACTTCAACTGTAATAAATATACGAAAAAAGTATTTCTAAATAAAGATATAATTAAAATGTATTTACTCTTTTCTTTTTCTTCTTAAAATATAATTAACATATATATTAGAATATAATTAAAATATACATACTTATTCCACTCAACAATTTTTTAATTACACGGAAAGGTAAGTAATATGAAACAAATATATATTCAATAAATGAAAAATATAATTAAATATAATGTATTAATTAATAAACAATGCAAATTATTCATAATTATATATTTTTTAATGATTTATAGACTTTATAAGGCGTATTATTTACCGGGACTTACGGTTGACCTTGCATTATGCTATGATTAGGTAAGCGCGGCACGCTCTCCGCCCTCTATCTCGAAAACGGTAGAGTATATAAAAAAAAATGTTTGGAACAAAAGTTGTAGAGAATTTTATTCTCTACAATTTTTATAATAAATGCAAATGGCATTAAAACCATAGGAAGCGAGATATTTGCAAAAAACCGATTTTTGTGACCTTTGACCTTGAATATCTTAAGACGCGGACACGAGATTCGATGAGACTTTTGAGACAACTTTTAGAACGCCAAAATAAAGGTTTATACAAGTTTACAGCTTATTATCTCTCACTGCGAGGTGAAACCTCTAATGTCACTGGACTATAAAGCTAAAATAGACGATAAAATATCATTTAAAGTATGCAAACATTATAAACAAAAAATATGCATAACAAAACCTCTGCTATAAATAGTTAGATTACATAGTGCATGTATACATTACTTTGAATTACAATATTTGTTTTCGTAGATTATCTTGTTATTCTTTACTGATAAAAAAATTTACTTGTGTTGTATATGTATTATATTATCACTTATCAGTATCAGTAATTGTCAGATAAACTGCTGGTCACCAGATCAATCTTTCAAGACTGATTGATTTAAACTAAACTACTAGCCAAATGACACTAATACTGTAATGTTGAAGAAAATCTTCAAAATGATAAATGAGGTATCGAGATGTTGGTTCTGAGGATTTTCTTGCAAATTTCATCAAAAATAAACTAGCTTAACGATGACATGAAACTATGACAGAAGACCTTGGATACAGGGTGCACAATGAAATTTTTGCAATTTCTCAAAATTTTATTGGTGCTGAAAATGTAAGAAAACAGTTGTAGGTTTTTATTTGTAATATCAGGATGATCTATGGGACAAATGGGAAGAAACGGTTGTTTTTTTTTCTGAAAACGAGTCACACTTTTACACACCGATATGTCACTCTTCAGTGAGTAGTTGAAACAAAGGTTATTCACTCGAATTCGATTCAGCAAGACATGTCATAGATCATCCTAACATTACAAATAAAAACCTACAACTGGTTTAGTTTAATTTTCGGAACCAATGATATTTTGAAAAAGTTGTAATCCCACAATAAAAAAACCGAGTGGGGTTAGGTCTGGTGACCTTGCATGTCACTCTATAGACCCTTTTCTACGAACCAATTCAATCGGGCAAGTTTGGCCCAAGTATTGGTTAGCAGCAGTGAGGAGCACTATCTTGCCGATACCAAAGATTGTTAAGAGACATTTAAATCTTCTCTGGGGTACGAATCATTTTATTAACTTTGATCTTGATTATTTCAAAACTTTTCTTATGTAACCACTTAAGTTGAGTTTGCTTAAGAATATTTATCTAGTTATGTTTACTATCTTTTCTTTTTAAATGCGGTATGAAAAATCACAAAAAATTATCAACAACTTTATTTCGATAAACAACAAATTAATAAGAAAATGGACAAATACAATCATATTGCTTAATTTATTACATGACAATCAATTCTATCATAAAAATTCTATACAAATGGAATGTTAATAATACAAAAAATAAATAACTATGAGCTCTTAACTTTAACATTCTTAATATCTTCAAACTGTTGCGGTATCCGTAGCTGTTTGACGTTAAAATAAACGAAAAACCCAACAAAGTGCACACATGCATACACAGAAATTAAAAGTGGGTATAAATCTGGATACCTAGTGGGAGGACTGAAAATCAACACGATTAAAAACAGAACCAGGCACCCAAGCAACGATAAAAACATAGCAAAGTGAAAAATAAGTGTCTTTAAGGCATCAGAGTTTTTGATAACTTGCTGATATGTCATCTTCAATATATCCAATTGAGTTGCTTTCTTGTACTCTATATCTAGCAGAGTAGCCAGCAAGCTTCGGTAATACTCCGCTAAGCCATCTTGGGTATTTAGAGAACTACGGTACGCATGCTCTATTGAAATTCTAAACGAAACCACGTAAAAAACTGACAAGGAGATCAAAGCCACAGCTAGTCCGTCCTTTAAAAAGCAACGGAACCATGCTAAAAACAGACATACATAAAAACCAGAAACACACGAATGGAGCATAGGGAAAATACATCAGAACAGGTATTGCCACGAGCAGTATCGTCTTCTCGTGCACTTGGAAACTAAACAGAAAAAACGCTAGGGAAGAGTTGATCAAAGACAAGACAAATTTTCTTAAATTAGGTCTTAAAAATAAGTCAACGGAGGAAGGAAATAATGCTGATAATGTTGTGAAAAGGCATATTCTCATCATCTGATAATTGTCCAACGTGGTTTTAAACTTGAAAACAACATTTAAGGCACACCAGATATTAGCCACTTTGTCTTCGAAAACACCTCTGGCTATAGGAAACTGTCTCAGTAAAACCAGCTCAAAGTCGTCCAAATCAAACGTAAAGGGATACCAAATGATCATAAACATTACAATGACAGTCGTGCCAATTTTCATTAGCCTTAAAATCCCCCAAAAAAGAACTTTGCCCAGGCTTAGGTACACACGTACTAAGCAAGTATAAAAAAGAAAGGCAACGCGTGATACAGCTCCATTTGCTTGTAATTTAAAGCTAGACAAAAGAATATTGATGCAAGGACATTCTTTTCGTGCAGCAAACAAGTCGTTGCAAATATCGCAAAGGCCAGTGATATACAGTTATACTGGAAGTGGCCATGGTCGATTAGAATAATTCCCGGGTACAACAAGGCTAAAACAATCGACAAAGAAGCATTCATCGGTTTGATCTCATTCAGCGTCTTTGACGACTTTTGTTTCTTTTTCTTAATTTCATTGTCTTGGGTCTTTCCTATCTTAACAGTCGTTTGGTAATATAGAATAATGGCAGGAATAAACAGGAAAACGTCACCAATAAGCACCGTGTACCGCATGAAGACCTTGTGTGTGTCACTCTCGTAGCCTCTTGAATCGTGCAGCTTTGTAAAATTCTCATTTATAAGGTTGGCAGCTCTCCCACACAAATACATGTGATATGCAGTCATAGGAGGGTAGTCCAGACCCCAATAGTTCAAGTCGTTGTCTGAGGTGTTGACGTACCACTGATTTGTTGGTAAATTGGTGGTTACTTCCATCCAATGTCGCTGGGCCTCATAATCGCCATACATAGGGGGTGTTGCTTCACCAGAATAAGGGTGTAAACTGGTACAACATCTCAGCAATATAGCCAGTAATGTCCCAAAAATAACCAGCCATGTTTCACAGCTTATTTTACAATTCATATTTAATTTTATTCAACTGCAGCAGCGATACAACTATTGGTTATTTGTTTTATGACCGAATAGCACTATTTTTAAAAACTTCATATTGTCCACCTCTTTTTACAGGACGAAATTTCCCAATATTACATAATTTTTAAATAGTACTTGATTTTTCTATTACTACAATTTTAATTTTCAATATGGTTACATTTGATGATTAACTTAGCTCTTCTGAACTTTACCCGAAAAATTAAAGTTTTTTTAGGCTGATGTGGCAGCAAAATGCCGATCAGAATTTGTGAAATCGATTTTAACAGGTTAGTATTTTGACAGCATTTATCAAGCCGACAAGAATTTTATTCACTTACCACATGCGAAGCCTCCAATTCCTTAGTTAATTTGGACTTTATGTGTTCTTCCGTATATGTCATATTTTAACGGTATTTTGGAGTTAATTTAATTAAATTACACATTCACGAATTGTTGCATAGAAAAGTAATTGCCCTTATTTTTACTTTTTAACTCCATTTCAAACTGACATCTATCGAACAATAGATGAACTTGGTTGTCTCTGGATGAACTAATTTGTTGCCGATCTTCAAATCACGTTTACTACGTTTATACCATGATTTTCTATAGAATTCAAATATCAATTTTCGTATATAAAGTAAAATCGTAATTTTGAAAAACTGTTATACAAAATGATAAAGATACTTTCAATTTCTATTTTACAATTTTTCTAAAATTTAGCAAATCAAAAAATTTCTTGTGCCAATGGTCGGGCTCGATCACGATGCGAGTTGTAAACATGTAAAGTTACGATTGAATTTTTTTTTCAATTTAGGCAATTTTTTAAAGAAATAATAAGAAATGTACCTTACATAAATAAATCGTGAAAGCGGAGAAAGTGGTTTAACGTACAAGAAGGAATTTGGTGTGTCTTTTTAGCTTATAGTACAGTGATAATTAGAGGTTATGTCAGTTACCCAAAACATGTCTGATAATAAGCAAGAAAAAAGGCATTTTACGCCTGAGGAATGGTCGTATTTAACAAAATACTTTGTAGGAAATAATTATAGATATCGAGAAAATATAATAATTCCAAAAAATTTGGGCCCAGTACAAATTAAAACGAATGAAGAAAAAATGGTCGAATCCTTCTTTGAAAGTTGTTTCTTTAAGTCAGTTATGAGCTGCGTTGTAGGTAGGTACATATCTAGATAATTCCTGTAATTTAGTGCTTATAATCGATTTCCTTTTTAGGTTATGGTTTAGGTGCAGCAATAGGTCTCTTCTCGTCCAGTATGGGGCCTGCATCAGTAACAGATACAGAGACGCAAACAGCACGACAAGTTTTTAGAGAAATGAAAACCACCACCTTAGGATACGCTAAGAATTTTGCACTTATTGGTGCTTTATTTTCAGGCGTAGAATGCGCTATAGAATCGGTAATTAGGTTGTTGTACGTTCATATATTTGTGTAAGTATACCATTATCGTTTTTAGGCAAGAGGTAAGTCAGATTGGAAAAATGGTACTTATGCTGGTGCAGTTACGGGAGGACTTATTGGCCTGAGAGGTAAAGATACAATAAAATGCAACACCGCACTTATAAGTCTTGAGGTATGATCACCTCATTTGCAAACTTGGCGGTGTCGACTAATGTGAGATATTTAAAAAATTTTACACTACTTAAAAAAAAATGCTCTATCAAATGATGCAATCAAAAATGTTGGTTGCAACTTAAAAAAAATATCGGTGACTGATAGATATGGCTTTAAAACAAGATGTCTCGAAAAAATGACTCACCGTTTGATGTGTTCCAAGTGTTTTTTAAAATAATTTCCTTTATGCATTACTTAAAGGGCATACTGCATACTGTCCAGCCAGGGAACACATCATCGCATTGAATAATATACAATGAAACAAATCTATATTAGTTTTTTTTTTAATACAGATATTTATACTGTAATGAAATGAAATGGTATGCAAATCATTTTAAATAGTTGTAACAGGCTGAAAGACCTCGGTCGATGGCTTTTTGGTGAAACCAATAAAATACTTTTATTATTATTTGAAAGTCCTGTCTGTAATAATTATAATTAATGGTAATACAAAATTAATGATGGGCAGTATCGATATAAATATCGAACTTGAATAAAGTATCGAATAAGTATTCGATAAAAAGTATTCATTATTTTTTGTATTATTATAGTCTAGAATATCGATTAATCGACTGATACCAATACTTTTTATAACTACTTTCTAGCGTTGTATGAAGTTATGATTATGAATACTGAATAAGAATATCTATTTAAAATAATTGTTTGGTCTAAGTGAGTGAGATTAATTTATTTTAAATTAATTCAATTTCAGTGAGAACTTTTAGGTACATTCTGTAACGGCCCAACCCCCCCTCGTATCATTTATTGTTTAATTTTCTCTTTTATTTCTAAGTCCCACCTGTCGTGAAGCGACAGGTAATACTTAATTATTTAATTGGCCTTTTTCGTGATCGTCTAGTTTTAGTGGTAGGACCCCAAATTTGTTGTGTTATTGTAACCTCACAGGTACGTTTATAAAGTTTGGTATTACTTTGTTTCATTTATAAGATTTAGTTTGCTTTAATTTTAATTGGTATACCTGTAGTAATTATTATGACCCCTAACCTGCACTGCACTGATATCTGTTTTAAAAGAGTACTTAATATAAAATTTGACTTTATGTTTATTATTATTAATGTGCTTAGAATTCACTTTTGTACCTGAAAGTATAAATAAGTCAAGAAAACTCAAATACCGTTTTCACACCTTTTATTTCTATACAGAGACAACTGTCTACAAGAAATAGATTATAAAACTTACATGAACAAAACCTTGTTACATGTACGGTGGACAACCGTCCACGAAAAATACCTAGCTATTTAGCTAGTTGAACCTGCAATGTAACCAAACCTGGTTACAGGCGCGGAAACTTCCGCTTCGGAGTTTAAATGACATATGTAGAACTCTACATATGGGTGCAAGAAAAACCTCCCTTGTATGTGGAACAGAGTGTCCCCTGTCACATGAACCGGCCAGAGGCCGACAACCATGCCTTGTTTTGAATTCGCGGGCTGGTGCTACCATAAACAGTATCACAAACACAATTGACGCTTGGCCAACGAAGATTCGATGCATATGCGGAACCCCGACATATGACGAGCACTGCCCGTATTGTTTTAAGCTTTCGATGCATATGCGGAACCCCGACATATGACGAGCACTGCCCGTATTATTTTAAGCTTTGTTAATTTGGCCGTCGCCGCTTGTGTTGTGGCAGGCTTATGGGAGCTGTAGCCATAAATCATTAATCCGTGTATACTGGCTGGCTGGGCCCGGACCCCTGCTGAGAGACAAGGTACGTGCCCAGACAACCGCATGTTTTTGTTACCGGCGCCTCACCGTCTCACCCGACAGCGGCACCCTGATCCACATATGGGTAATGCACTCTGATGAAAATTACAAATATTGCAGATTCAACTGGACATTAAATTTTTTGGGTATATTATCTTATTTAGACCTGACTTGAAAAATAAAGGAAAAGTTCCAATGATTATCGAACTTAATATTGACTGTTCTAATTATTAGTAAACATGTAATGAGCAGTGCATTATAACAAAAAGGCCCTATCTAGAAATCAGGTGGTACCACCGGTCAGATATTGTTAAAAACCGCGAAACCCAAGCATATAGAGTCGTACTTTGGTTAGCGTTGCCATTTTACTCGAAACAAAGGAATTGCATTAATTTCATGATCTTTTTACTGGACTCGAGTACGTAGCAAATGGCAACGCAGTATAATAATTATTTAGGTGACATCCTTACCAATTCTGGTATACACGGAGAGTCCCGCGGGGCCCACTCCCCCGGATTCCTGAGTAACGCCTGAGTTACTCGCCTCCATGTCGACGGCGGTGTCGGCGGCTAGCGCACGCTAATGCAGCGCGGCGTCCAATGCTAGTTATAAAGGCAAGACAGGGCCACTCTCTTATTTCTCGACTCCTCAGGACAAAAGCATAGGCTTGTGGCTGTCAGAGTCGACCTAGTGCACAGCTAGATTACAGAGAGTCGTACAAACTCTTCGTACCCGGTTCTTTCGAACCAAAGCTAAAAGCTTGGGGGTAGTCAGATGTGGGGCACGAGTCTGCCACGTAGAACTGGACAATCTCTTTGTAGCCGGTTCGTTAGAACCAAAGCGTATAGCTTGGGGCTGTCAGAGATGTGACCCCGATCGTAAGCCGGCGCGCGTATTTATATGATTTCCCGCGAGTGAATTCGTGGTCCGAGCCTGCAAGTTAGACGGAGATAGGCAAACGCTCCGATTTTGGCTTTACCCACGATGTTTACTTTATGATGCATTTAAGTGAGAAATAATATACTGACTCTATGTTTATAGCATTGGAATTTCTTAGTAAAACTCTTACAACCCCACGTGTTTACGTTGGTTTGTTTATGTTATTTCCTCTTGACTAAAGAATGCTTTGAAATTTTGTACAGTTTTGTCAATGTTTTAAAATATTAAATGAATACTGTGTGTTCTTTTACTTAGCTGAATAATTTAGACTCTATAGTTTGAATGCATACGTTTTCTGCCAAATTTATAAGAAAATGATTTAAACCTTTTTATGTAATAGTTAATTTGGAATTTAATGATATAAATGCTTGGGAATAATTTAGTTTTATGTAAAAATTATAGGAAATTTATTCGCGATGAAGCAGCCCAGGTCTGGGATGCTTCAATTCATATATTTAAAATATGTATTTTTTTTATTCGTCATAAGCCTACGTGTATTTATTTATTTGGTTTCTGCATTATACAACTAACAATTCAACACAGAATGCAGTAAGCTACGTTGCTATTGCAAAAGTGTGTGTAAACTACGTAGATTTATAAATCAAATAATACACATACCGTATGGGGACCGTAAGCAAGGTAAATGGGAAAAACCAAATATGTAGAACAAGGACATATTGCTCTCATATAATACGTATGTTAGAAAAGGACAGAGATTTTGGGTGTATCTTATTCTTTATTCTTGCCGGCTGGTCGCTGGCCGGTCTCCCCACTTTACATAATACTCGCCGATACTTGCATGAACAAACAAACAAACAGTGATAAGAATACCGCCAGCTTCTCTTTATGGGTTCCTGTTACCACTGATTCAAATTTCGTTATTTACTATCAGTTTTTCTGTCTTTTTCTAACATACGTATGATATGAGAGCAATCTGTCCTTGTTCCTCACATTTGGTTTTTCCCATTTACCTTGCTTATAGTCCCCAAACTGTATATCTATACACTAACAAATCGAAGTATAAATAACAATTTAATATCGACAGCCAATTTTGAATAACTGCGATATCAATCATTCCATACCTTCAAACCCAACAAAACAAAAATATGAAAATGGGAATAAGCAAGCACACAAGCAAAGCCTGGTTTGACCCTGGTCTGCATTAAGCCGATGTGCGCGACGGATTGGTAACGTAACAATTGCATTCATATCACATTTCATTCATTTCGCTTTTATTTGATTCAAATAAAATTTCGATAACCAAATAATTTGTTATGATCCTCAGATTTAGCTGACACATTATTTCGATACTTTTTTCTATTCGATAAGAAAAAGTATTCGATAATTTTATCCGATACATTTTAGTATCGAATAAACCGATATATTTATTCGATACCGCCCAACACTATACAAAATGCTTTCATGGCCCCTGGCTATTGTAAGTTTATGGGATTTACCAAATTTTGATTTCATAATGTATTTTATTTCAGCTGGTGTTAAAGCTGGTATCGTTGGTGCCATGGGTTTTGCAGCATTTTCAACAGCAATAGACTACTATATGCGTTCTAGATTTTAAGAAATATCTCTGTAATATAGTTTGTAATATAATTTTTAATCACTCAGGGTGATTTTTTTGTTAAATAATATAATAATAATAAACACCTTTTAAATTAAAATTTGCTGTGTACTGACACTGGGACACATCTGACATTAACTACAATAATGTTCGGCTGTGATGTTAGTGCTGAGCTAGTTTAATCTTCTTGCAGAACTATGGACTGTATGAGCGCCACTAGAAAATTTTCCAAGGGCAATAAATAATATGCTCATGCTGTAGGCTCAATACATTTAAATCATATAATCTAAACAGCCTGAGCTTGAGAAAAAATTATTAAAATGCAAAAAATTAAAATTAACAATTTAATTTTCATTTGAAAGTGTGCCAACACTGCCAACGACCCTCTACAGGCTGGCAAATGATGCATGGTATACCCTAGGCACAGAATAGTAAAACGCTATAGACTTCATACAAATAAAATTATTTTATCTGATAAATTTTAGCATTATACAAATTTTGATAAAGTTTGGAGAAGCAAAAAATTAAAATAACTGTTATTTTCAATATTGCAAGTGTTGCAACGCCAACACATTCGATCCTTTCGGGCTGACAAGCTTTTAGGAGAGAAGTTTTTTCTAGTAAATTTTTGATCAAATTATAATTAATAAATAAGATTAATAAGAAGTATAAAAATTAAATAAAATATCTGATGTGGCCAGCACATAACTTTCTTATACCAGTATATATCATCCTGATCTAAAAAAAGAATTCTATTTATCCACTTACCTACCTAGGTACTTCAATTAAATTTTAATAGCAAACCTACCTTGAAATGTTTCATTAACATTTGCAAATAATTAATTATCAGCGTTATTCGATACTCTCAATAATTCATGTCATATATTTAACAATTTCTTGTTGTTGACATTGACATTTTTGTAATTAAATTAGATCTTTCAAACGTCAAACTGTTAAATTTATCCTCAACTTATTTGATGAGGCCAAATGTGTAAAATATTTCAGTTTACATCAATTTAAGTACTTGGAAAATATATTATTCGCTTGATATAGTAGACATGATTTATAATCATTTCATCAAGAATATATTTTTTTTGTAGTAAAATACAAAAAAAGTTTGGGTCCCATGTGTTAATAATTATGTTTTAGTAGGTGGTTAACTTTGTATATTTTAATGGATGTTTCAAGGTCTGTCAATAGAGGGCAGCACAACATTTTTTATGTTTTTGATGTATACTGTCAAAATAAATATGATGCAGTTAAAGTTTTATAAAAAAGGTGGTATTTAATGGTAAAAGTAAGAACAAAAAGTAAAAACAATTAAACCGAACCCCCTTTCAGCTGACCAATTTTACTCATCACCGAATTTTTCATTGTCTTTGGCCTTTAGAACAAGTGTACCAAATTTGAAAGCTTTATCTCAAAAACTGTGGCTGCTATCGCGATACTACAGACATGCGGACAGATTTTTTTCATAGTTATGTTTTTTCATTATAATTCGTCGAGATTCGTCGTCCACAAATGCAATAAAAATTTTTTTTTCCGAAATTGTACCTTTTTTCTTTCATTCATTGTCTCTTCTGGTGGTACCACATTCACTAGATTTAATGTGTCACCTGAAATGTTGTTGACGTAACTGCCAAATTTGGAAAGTCTCCCATCAGTTTTTTTTGAGTTATCGCGGATACACACATACATACACATACACACACACGCACCGACAGAAATCATTCGGAAAATAGTCGGAATTGATTCAGAAAGGTTCAAAACGTATATATCAATCAAAATCTCGAGATCGAAAAAAAAATCACGATTATTATAGGTACTTCCTCATATTAGGAAGAAAGTTGAAAACCTCATGGTAACCATATTTTATTATAAGTATTTGTATTTGTGGTATTCTTATCTTATGCCTCTATCTACAGTCTATTTCTGCCTAAACGCCCTAGCACAAGATAGGGTTTAATTCTTGAGGCCCTAGTTTAAAAAGAATATTAGGAGAGTGCGATTTGCCGCACATGTCTGTTTTGTTTGTCTTCGTACGAAAAAGCACAGTATACTGTGGTAAAAAGTTTGGTAGGAAAAGGGGCGAAATGTAAAATTATTAAGAGTGATAAACAGATTGTTGTCTTTGCCTATTATATATGCTTTGGGTACATATATAACAAAAATAAAAAACAACTTCATAATGCCTACTTTTCGTAAAGTACGTGTTTCTGGTATAATAATTTATTAAAATTGTTTTTAATCCAGAAAATAAATATACTACTTTCTAATCGGACGAAGCGACGAAGTATATAAATAATAATTTACTTTAATATTGTCAGAGACAGGGTTGTCTCTGATATTGTTTACCAATACAGTGGCTGTCGAATGTCGAGCAACTTCGAAAAACTTTTTACTTTTATTTTCTCTTTCTACTAAACTAGAATCGAGGTCAAACATTTTGAGGATAACGTTTCTCATTCATGAAAACGAGTCCAAACCTTTTTTATCCTTACCAGCCCGACACTTTTTTTTACATTACATCACGAGGGGAAAATGTTATACTTCCCCCTTTCTAGAGAAATCTTAGAAGAAAACGTATAAATACGATTATGGCATTAATGCACTTAATGCGTAACTAGCAATGAAGTACTAAATACATGCGAATACTTATCGATAAGAACTAAAAAGTGAAATATAACCAGAGACATCCTTTAGATAAATTTTAATTAAAAATTGAATACGTTTATATAATACAAGATTTATTTGCCTCTACCTGTAGCAGTTTCTAACAACAGGAGAAAGATGTCACTAATGTATATATTAAATAGAGATGGAGAAAACTCTATACCGCTATGAAGTAGGCAGCCTGAGGTACACTAGCCATTTATTATAAATAAATGCACTAGCGCCCGGGACAATAAAATTCAATATGCTACCTTATGACCCCTAATTAGTAACATCAATTATGCCCAAATTTCCTAAAAAATGTCCAAAAATTTCCATCTGTTGTGAAAAAATACAAACTATGTAAATTTATATTTACTTATATAATTATATTTATATAATTAGTAATATCTTTCATATTCTTCTACACCGTTTTATATGGTACATTTAATTGAATAAATATTATTATTATTTAATATTATTATTACTAAATAGTATTAAAGCTTATTTTGAAACATTTAAAAATACAGGTAACAAACAAACGTTTTAAAATCAAAAACCAAACCATTAAAACAAAATTTTCCTGCGTTTAAGATAGTTTTTCCATTTTTTTTAAACAGAAGCCCCCTAATTTTATTATATTATCGATGAAGCTCACAATAATTCCCATTAATTTAATCGTTCTCAGAAAATTGGTCGCATAACAACAGAGTGTTTGACACTATGAAAAATAAGTTATTAAATTATCTGAATTCGATAATTTATCGAATAAGAAATCAGAAATTATCGGCATGTTTTCAGAAAAACACGAGTTTGTGATATTACTACAATTTTAAAATTGCTATTTTTTTATTCTGTGAACAATATGTCGCAAAACGTTACCCACCAAGATGGTCTTAAATGTGACATCACTCTTGTAGTAAGCAAGACCTACTGTTATCTTATCGTGACTGCTTTGTGAATATTTGGACTGATTCCGTGTTGTTTTTTCAAGTTTATAATAATTAATCATGGTGGGCGGTTTTTTAAAAGCGGACAGTAGGTACGAATTTACTTACTAAGAATTGACAATAATATGGCTAAATTCTTTGCGATTTCTCTTCTGCCGAATTTGGGAACATTAAAACATCTGTGTAAGTATATAATATTCGTTTACTTCTAATTTTAAAGCTAACTAGGTACTTATGTTTATAAAAGTGTGAATAATGTAGGTTAGAATATTATTTATTACTTTGATCATGATCGAAGATTTATTAGACAATCTTCAGCATAACCTCAAAATTACAAACATGACATATGTGAAAGACTTCACTTGTTTACATTAGTTGTAAAGCTACTGAGAGTATAAGACCAAATAGTAGTACTTACATATCAAATTGATCCTTAAAAAAATACAGTATACTTTTACTCGATAATAATTTTAGGTCTCTCCTGGCAAGTCGTATCCGAGTCTTTCTCATTTTAATATTATCTGGCAGTTTTATAAACAACTTTTGTGGTGTCTTTACACTTGTACTCTTGGAGTTCTGCACCAAACAGCACGTATAACGATGGGAACACATTATTTTGTGATAAATAAAAAAACCGTTAAGTCCGTTTTAGACTGCTCTAAATATTGCACAAGAAATTAAGCAATAAATTGAACAATAATTAGAGTCAATATCTATTGGATTTGCACTGTAATGCTGTTTTATACTCCGCAAATTTTGACACAATAAATTGAGCAAGATTCTGTACAATAGGTACGTTTAATTTGGAATAATTTCAAATTGTATTTTGCTAGTTGACAGCTGTCAAGTGCACGTGAGCGGTTATATTTTCCATTTATGTTGTATATAATATGGAAAAGCAGTGGTTAACTGTGGCAAGTTTGATTCTGTTAGTGTATATAATAAAAAATATATTAAATAGAATAAGGAATAAACACAGACGAACTCGAAAGACATGGCATGACATGTACACTTGATTTAAAAAAAAACTGGTACAACTCTTGTAATCGAAAATCTTAATAGTTTAGTTTTGTGGATATGTCTGTAAATAGGGCTGGCCAGGCATGTCGAGAGGGGGGTGGAGAAGAGGTGATTTACCCCGGACCTGGGTTTTTTGGAGGAGATCGGTTTTCTTTGTGTTTTTAAACTTATTAAACCTTTCTCTTTTATTTTATTCAAATGGAATTTTAAAAAATAATTAGAAAATAATTTTTTCAAAACATTTTCAAGCCTGCCATATTATTGTTTAAAAAAATAATATTTGTTACGGATAATTCTACTAATGGTTGTAATTAAAATACTAATTGAATAACGATAATTCTATTTTTAAAATAAAAACACAAAAAGACCACTTGAGATTAAAAAAAATGTAAACAATGCAAACTGAACATAAAAATACAATAAAAAAAATAAAATAAATGAACTTCAATTACGTAATACAGAATTAACTAATATTTTGTCATTGCTCCATTAGCGTCTAAAACTGCCTGAAGTCTTGCAGGCATGGACAAAATCAGATTTCTTGCAAGGTCAACTTCTTGCGACAAGTTCTCCCAAGCGTCTTCAATTATCCCTTCCAATTCTTGGGCATTATTTGGATGGTTATTTAATTTTCTTTTGTTTCACCATTAGTCCCCATACATTTTCAATTGGATTTAAATTCGGACTTTTAGATGGCCGCGGTAACAACTCTATGTTTTTATTAAGAAACCATTGCCTGACACGATGGGCCGTATGTATGGAGCAGTTGTCTTGTTGGAAAATAAAATTATTTTCCGGAAACACCTCTATTACTGACGGCAACATAATATTGTTTAATATTTCAATATATTTAATGGAATTGAGATGACCTTCACTGTTCCAACACACACCTAAACCATTTAGGCTCATCCAAGCCCAGACATTGACTGAAACCTTCCTGATATTTGTGGATCGAAAGTATATTTTTCGTCGTATCTAGTGGAAGGAGGCGAACATGTCCATCGTTACAGGATTTAAAAACATTTTCGTCAGAAAAGACAACTTGTCCCCAGAAGTTTTCATCATTGATTATATAGTTGAGTGCAAAAATAATTCTACCCTGCTTCTTTTCTTCTGAAAGTTTGTATTTTTTAGCCGCTGAACAACTCTTCACGTCGCTTTGTAGTTTTATTCTTCTGCAAGCAGTAGATACCGAAGCAGGGAAATTTGTATCTGAAATTGCATGTACTGCAGTCTGAAAAGGGTTTTCTATGAGGTAATTTATAAGATTTTCATCTTCTTGATTATTGCTCTTTTTGGGC
Organism: Rhamnusium bicolor; assembly: GCA_029963845.1. Lineage (NCBI taxonomy): Eukaryota > Metazoa > Arthropoda > Insecta > Coleoptera > Cerambycidae > Rhamnusium > Rhamnusium bicolor. Next base: position 168,231 of record JANEYF010003098.1, on the reverse strand, counting down.
CTACCGGAACCAACTTTACGGGATACCGTTTGGTTGGTTTCCCATTGTTTTTTAACACTCATTATCTTGGTTTTACTCACATTGTATTCAGCAGCAAGTCTTCTTATGGACCAACCATCTTCAATTTTAGAAACAATTCGAAATTTTTGAATATCTGTTAGATGTCGAACCATTTTTAATAATGACGCCACTGATTAACGTCAAAGTGACATTTGTAAGATTATTAATATCAATCAAAGAACGAATGATTTACATAGCTAAAAGAAAGTGTACCAGTTTTTATTGAAATCAAGTGTATATACCCTGTTATTTGCGTAATAATTTATCGTTTATTACCCACAAAAACTATTTCACTTATCAATCAAGCACTGAGGTTAAGCGACATTCTTCATATCACAGAACAACTACTGTTTATTTGAAACTTATTTGCAACATAAAAAAGGCGGCTTCTTTGATAAATTTACCGCCGTCAAAGATGCCGACGTTTTTAATGTTACAAATAAGTTTGAAACTATAAATTATAAAACAAAAAAGTGCGCATGCCCAGACACAAATTGTTTGGAAAATAGAACTTGTCCTATTTTACAAACAATTTGGTAAGCAATTCAAGTTTCTGAACAATTTACTGTATTACACTGCACAATATTTATTGTTTACAAAATCGTTTGAAATATTGCGCAAGATTTATCGTAGTCTAAAACCGTCTTTACTTGCGCTTGTTTGTTTACTACTTGAATGACGTCACAGTAGATAGTGTTTTCGCGCCAATTTATATATTTGAAATTTTGAATGCTATAAAGCGATTTCATTTAGGCGAAATAAAAGTCCCTGTGTACTAATACTACGATATGAACATTTTAAGACAATTTAAGAATAATGGTCTTATAACCTATTCATTATTTAAAATTGTTTATGGAACTAAATTCCGTTTTGACTTAGTAGGCTATGAGAAACATGTGAAAATTGGCTACAAACAAAAAATTTAAATGTCATTTTTAGTAGCGTTAGTTTGATTTCCCAAATGATATCTTCTTTCACTGGGATTTTTGTGATTTTTTATTGTGAGATGGGGATGAAAAGGTTGCAATGCTCCTTGTATACGGTGGGTATAAAAGAAATTCAAGAGTGTCGCAAGAAATGTATGCCAACCGGTATTCTGATAAGCGGCATCCGTATCATTCAGATTTTTTGAAACTAGAAGCTCAGCACAAGAAAACACTCAACAACAACGAGCGTGATGGCCATATTGTTATACGTGAGGAAGCTGAAATTAATTTAATGGCTTATGTAGAGTTCGATAAGACTGCATCCCTAAGGGAGAAATTGCTCAACAATTTGACATCAGCCATGAATCAGTACGAAAATTTTTTAAAACGCATAGTTACAAAAGTTTCAAATATCAATTGCACCACCATATTTATGCACACGATTAGGAAAGGATTTTACAAACCTAGGATTATTCAATGGGCAAAATAGCCATTATTGGGCCCAAGACAATCAATGGCTTTTCAAAGAGACTGCATATCCAGCCAATCGGGTTTAACGTATGGATGGAACGAGATTAATGGGACCTGTTATTTTTAACGGAACAGTGACAGACGAACGGTACTTAGTCTTTTTAATGATTGAAATTGAGGATTTTCTGGATACTTTACCTTTGGCCCAAGAAGAGAAAATTATTTTCCAACAAAATGATGCCTTGCTGCATAACTCAAGAATAATTGTGGATTACTGGAATCATAAGTTTGGAGAAAGGTGACTTGGGACACGAGCCCCTGTCTGCCAGTGGCCTGCGAGGTGTCATAATTTGGCCCCACCCGATTCTTTCTTGTGGGGACACTTGAAAAATAAAGTATATTTGGTTGCTCCTACTACATGGGAAAATTTGGAGATACGTGTAGGACAAAAGCTTAATGATATAACCAAGGACATGTCTACATGTACAGTTGGTAGATAGTTACACAACGTTGTGCAACTTGGTAACTTCACCTGGGAATTGTATTTATTCCAGGACTCTGGAAATGGTTGTTTATCGAGTATGTGCAGCGGAACATCACAGGCAATCAGCATTAATAGTAAATTAAATATAAACTGTGTTGTCGTAGGCACGCCATTTTTTTATTTTTATGGTGTACATTATTTACGTGAAATCCACAATCACGCTTATCCTAGCACATCAAATCTTTCACGTACACTTTACAAATTATTTTAGCACCATCATAGATTAAATCCGGGAATTCACCTATGAATTTATTCACTTTGTCAGCAAATGGCCGTTTTCTACCCCTGCGTACGTCTGCCATACTTTATTATTAAATTAATATCAACAATACAGTATAACAAATAAAATAAAAACACAAAAACAATATGCAATACGCCCAAGTGACTTAACGTGTACACAACTCGAAAGCTAATAATAGACTGGACTGGAGAAAGAGTTTCGCGGTCAAGGTGAATGCCGGCGACAGTAAGTACATCTGTACTCTACGACCATGACACAGAAACGATTTGCAGCTTTAATAATCACACATCGATAGCAAACGATATGCATTTGCATAGCTTTACCATTTATTTCTGTTAAAATTTCGACACCTCAGAATTCTGAGTTAGAAGTCAAAATCCTGAGTTATGTCAGTTAAAAGTTAGAATTCTGATAAAAGTTGAAAGTAGTATAGCAAAGGGGGTACGAGAACAAGCTGGCCACTTTTCCTGCGCGGATGGCATGTGTCCATCAGGAGAGACCATTCTTCGGGGATCGTCGTCAATGACCAGAGGGTCTTCGGACCAGAGGCTGTCGAAGAGTTCTTCGTGGGGCTGGCCCGTTGGGATTTCTTTGTTCTGGGGCTGGCCCGTTGGGATTTCTTCGGTGATCGTCAATGACCAGAGGCTGTCGAAGAGTTCTTCGGGGATCGTCGTCAATGACCAGAGGGTTAGTTCAAATTTCTGCCGCTCGGATTTGATAGGTGGCGCTGTCGAAGCTTCTGGGGCCCGTTGGCTTCGGTGATCGTCCCAGAGGCTGTCGAAGTGGAGCTGGCCCGTTGCGATTTCTTCGGCGTTGACGTCAATGACCAGAGGGTTAGTTCAAATTTCTGCCGCTCGGATTTTATAGGTGGCGCTGAAGAGAGGCTCTGAAGAAGTCGGTTAGTTCAAAGCCGCTCGGGACGTGACTTTAGTGTAAACAAATTCAAGCCGCTAGACTAAACAAACTGTGGATTCTAAGAAATGACTCGTGGGAACGCAGGTGTCTTCAAGGTCTAAAGACAAAAAAATAGGATTCTAAGAATCTGCCTGCGTCATAGAAATTCAAATAAATTTGCTGGAATTATGGGTAGAGTGGAGCGGGAAATTTGAAATCTGAGGATGTTCATACAGTGGAGCGGTTGAAATTTGAATTATGGGTAGAGTGGAGCGGGAAATTTGAAATCTGTTGATGTTCATACAGTGGAGCGGGAAATTTGAAATTTGAAGGAACTTGGCATGCAGTGGAGCGGTTGAAATTTGAATTATGGATTGGTAACAGTGGAGCGGATGCTGGAGGTTGGTAACAGTGTGGGCGGTAAATTTGAATTATGGGTAGAGTGGAGCGGTTGAAGGATCTTGGCATGCAGTGGAGCGGGAAATTTGAAATTTGAGGAACTTAGATGTTCATGCAGTGGAGCGGGAAATTTGAAATTTGAAGGATCTTGAAATGTTCATGGTATAGGAGAAAGAGAGAGAGAGAGAGAGAGAAAGAAATAATAAGGTGATAGAAATAAAACACAAGAATAACTTTTTATATTAAAATTTATTAAATAAAAATATATATCAGTGTACAAAAAAGTTTACATTTTTTTTTTTTTCTAAAGGGAATTTATTTAACATATATAATCATGATGAAATTCATATACACAAATTTTTTGAAATATCTAAAATAGCCATTCCTATATACAGGAGTTTTATCGAATATAATTGATAATAATAAAAAATATATATTAAATAATTGAATAATAATTAAAAAATAATGACAATGAACGATTTCAGCGAAGAATAAAAAAAATTTAGCATTGATAATTGAATCTGTACTTGCAAAGAAAATTTCAAAAAACAATTGAATAATAAAAAAAATGTAGGTATATTAAATAATTGAATAATTGAACAATAATTGAAAAATAATAATAATAATAAAAATAATTGATTAATTGAATAATAAAAATATATATTAAATAATTGGATAATTGAATAATAATAATAAAAAATAATTGATTAATTGAATAATTGAATAATAAAAATATATATTAAATAATTGGATAATTGACTAACAATAATAAAAATATACATATAAAAAAAAAATCATTGCCGACCTGCCCAGCATATTACAGTTGGCCGCTCCTCCACCTCCGGCTCATCATCGGACACCAAGTCAATTATGGCTTCGGCATCGTCATCCAGGTCCATAATATTTGCAATATCTTCCTCGTCATAGATGACGATGACCGTATCCTCATCCTCGGAGTCCGTGCTATAAAAAATAATTATAATTGAAAAAAAATGAATTGAAATAAAAATTTTTTAACTTACTAATAAGCCGGAGGTGTAGTAGGTCTAGCAGGAGGAAGTCTCAAGAGGGGCGGGGGCAGGTCGTCGATGTCGTTCTCATTACTGTAAAAATAATTATAATTGAAAAAAAATGAATTGAAATAAAAAATTTTTTTAACTTACTAATAAGCCGGAGGCGTAGGTGAATAACTAGGGCTAGCAGGAGGAAGTCTTAAGAGGGGCGGGGGCAGATCGTTGTCGTCATTCTCATTACTGTAAAAATAATTATAATTGAAAAAAATGAATTGAAATAAAAAAAAATTTTTCTTAACTTACTAATAAGCCGGAGGCGTAGGTGAATAACTAGGGCTAGCAGGAGGAAGTCTTAAGAGGGGCTGGGGCAGATCGTTGTCGTCATTCTCATTACTGTAAAAATAATTATAATTGAAGCACTGAATTAAAAAAGAAAAAAAAATTAACTTACTTTTCTCTTAAGTAGGCCTCAGCAAGATCGGGTGGTTGTAAATCCCACACTTCCTCTTCATTAAATTCACTAAAAAATAATTATAATGTAAATTAAGTTAAATAATAATAAAAAAATTAACTTACTTTTCTCTTAAGTAGGCCTCAGGATCCATGGGAGGCGTATATCTATTTGTAGCTTGTGCCATACGCAGCCACCAATTGTCTAATTCACTAAAAAAATAAGTATAATGTAAATTAAGTTAAATAATAAAAAAAAATAATAAACTTACTTCTCGAAACGCACTTCGAAACTATTTACTAACTGTCGAGACATCTTTCTTTTGTAAAATTTGAAGTTGAAATAAAAATGATTTTATATGTGTTGGTTTGGATGCAGATTATTTTTTTTAATATAAACATATTTTACAATCGTCCAGGGAGAGAGTAAAATGAAATAAGTAGTTAGTCACGTATTAAAATTTGGTAATGTAAATATATTCAATACAAAAAACCGTTGTGGTGACAAAATTCGGCGTCTATTGAAATATGTTTTCTTTAACATGATTCTAAGAAATGAACTAATAAAAAATTAATTTATTTAACTTCTTGAAAATATCAGCGTTAGAGTTCGTGCACTTAGTCACGTAGGCTTGCCCTTGATAAAAAATGCAAAATCAGCATGTTTCATGAGCAAATCTTGACTGAACGTTGGTGACGTGTGCAAACTGACGTCACAGATGACGTATGAAGCATTTACGTCACAGATAATATAAAAGCTAGAGGTCAGGGTTTTTTTACCATATGTTAATAGTTATTGCTCAGTTACGTATTAGCAAATAATTGAACTTTGTGTGTTAATTGTTTTTGAGGTCTTATAACTACAATAAAAATAAAACGTAAGTAAATTTTTTTGTTTTTATAAATTTCAATTTAATTTAAAAGAAATTCTTTTTTTTAGATGGATTTAAAAAAACTTAATAAAGTTGCACTTTTAGTAAACAAAGAAGTAGTGAGACTGGCAGCATTACCAGAAAATATTCCCCAGGTCATATATGGGGCCCAAATAATAAATACCAAATACGGAGAAACTGTTTTATTGGAATTGGAAAAAAATAAGGTATTTTTACCCAAAAGAATATTGCCCGCAATCAAAGAAAATTTGACACAATTTACTGATGGAAAGTACAGTATAATTTATGAGGGCTTAAAAGATGTAAATAAGCCTTCTATGGGCGTATTATTCAAGTTTATTGAAAGTAAGTAATCCGCATACATAATTTTTTTAAAAAAATATTAAGTTTGTAATTTCTTTTTTTAGCTGAGAAGAAAGAGTGATAAGTCACAACAATTCATATAAATATAATAGACAGAGACATACATTTTCATTTACTTCTGAACGTGTTGAGAGAGCGATCATGGCTTCTGAAGAAATAAAGAATATTAGTGATCAAGTTGTAGCAAAATTTAAAGAAGTGGAAGTAATTTTAGATCAAAAATGTACCCCAAGAGAGAGAGACATTTGGCTTAAACAGGTAAAACACCACATTAGACTTTTCAATAAGGCCATTAGAAAATCTGATCTATCTATGGGTGCCTTGAAAAAATTACAAACAAATTTGGGACATCTTAAAAGATTTAAAAAAATAGTTATTGAAAATTTAAATTATATCGGGGCGGGATTGGAGGTAAAACAAAAACGTAGTAATAGAGTAAAATGGGAGGACTTAGTATCTGCTTTTAAAAGTAGAGTTCGTACTGGGGTAATTATTAATTTAAAACATAAAGATTTGGTTGAATTTTTCAATGATGCTTTTCACCTTTTCAAAATTAGAATAATAAATGCTATGAAAAAAGTACCCATGCTTAAAGTTAACACTTGTTTCTGTGCCGAGTTTATAAGAAAGTCGGGGGACATAGAAATTACTGAAAAAAAATATTTTAATACAAAAAATAAGGTAATTGATGCAGGGACGGATTTAAATCTATGGTTTGGGGCCAATGTAAAAGATGATATATTTAACACTTTATCAGAATTTTCAGAATCGGGTAGTGGGTGGGCTTTAAGTGAAATTATTAGCTTAGAAGTGAATATAAATAAATATGAAATTGGGAACGGAGTCTCATCCTACATTAAACTACCGGAAAAAATTTTAAAAAAGCAGGCGTGCATCAACGTTAAAAATGATGATGTAGCCTGCTTTGCCTGGAGTATCGTTAGTTCACTTTTTCCTGTACAAAATAATCCTCATAGAATATCATCATATCCGCATTACACAACAGTACTAAACATAACGGGAATTGAATTTCCTATGACTTTACCACAAATTTCCAAATTTGAAAAAAAATAATAATATCTCAGTTAATGTATTTGGTTTGGAAATGGATTCAAAATCAAATTTCTCCGTTATTCCCGTCCGTGTAACTAAACAAAAATTAGAAAAACATGTAAATTTATTAATTATTCAAGATAAATATTTTCCAAAAATAAATGAATTTGAATCGATACCCGATGACAATGAAGAGGAAGTAGAAATTAAGTACCATTATTGTTACATTAAAGATTTATCTAGACTTTTATATTATCAACTCTCTAAAAGTAAAAATAAAAAATTTTTCTGTGATAGATGTCTAAATTATTTTAATTCTCAAGACAAACTAAACGATCATGTCGTGGATTGTGAAAAATTTAACGATTGCAAAATTGAATTTTCTAGGGAACGGTACATTAAATTTAAAAATTTTGTTTACAAGGAAACGGTTCCGTTTATTATTTATGCAGATTTCGAATCTTTGCTTGAGCCATTTAATGATGATGATAGTCATTGTAAAACAAGTAGATATCAGAAACACATAGCATACAGTGCCGGGTATTATTTTAAATGTAGTTATAACAACGACTGGTCATACTATAAAAGTACTCGAGGTTTAGATTGTATGTCTTGGTTCGAACAGGAATTAAGTGATGTAGCAAAATTTGTCTCTTCAAAATTAAAGCAAGTGGAGCCCATGAACTCTGAAGTTAGTTTACGGGATGCTAGTAAAAACTGTCATATTTGCGAGGAGGAGTTTAAGGAAACAGATAAAATTGTTAGAGATCATTGTCACCTCACCGGAAACTTTAGAGGTTTTGCTCATAATAAATGTAATTTGAATTATAAAAATTCCTTTGTTATTCCGGTCGTGTTTCACAATCTTGGCGGATACGACGCACACTTTGCAATAAAATTCTTAGCAGAACGAAATCATATTACACTATTACCTGAAAATAAGGAAAAATACATTAGTTTCACAGTTCACGATAAAGAAACTAGCATTAAATTTAGATTTATAGACTCCTTCAGATTCATGGGTTGTTCACTAGAAGAACTAGCTTCTACATTGAAAGATGAAAACTTTGAAAATCTTAAACGTGAATTTCCAGACATCGACGATGAAAAATTTCAATTATTAACACGAAAAGGTGTATTCTTTTATGACTATTTAGACACCATTGAAAAACTAGATGAAATAGAATTACCTGATATAAAATACTTTTATAATAAACTTAAAGATGAAAACATTGAAGAGGCAGATTATGCACATGCACAAATCGTTTGGGAGAAATTTGGTATGAAAACACTAGGCGACTACAGTGATTTATACATGAAAACAGATATCATGTTATTAACGTGTATTTTCGAAACCCTTCGCAAAACATGTCACCAGACATACGGTCTAGATCCTAGTCACTATTACACGATACCCGGATATACTTGGGACTGTATGCTAAAATATACAGGATGTAAAATAGAAACCGTTCAGGACGTAGATATTTTAATGTTTATAGAGGGGGCAATCAGAGGAGGTTTGAGCCAATGTTGCAATCGGTTCTCAGAGGCCAACAACAAGTATTTAGATACTTATGATCCCAGCAAACCATCCACGTTTATTCTTTATTTAGATGTAAATAATTTATATGGATGGGCTATGGGACAGCCTCTCCCGTACGAGGGATTCCAGTGGACCGATTGTAACATTGATGTCACGAGTATTCCCGATGATGCTGAGATTGGCTATATTCTAGAAGTTGATCTCGAATATCCTGAATCATTACATGATTTACATAGAGATCTGCCATTCTGCCCGGAGCATCAAACCCCGCCAAATTCAAAATTTTCCAAGTTAATGACCACCTGTTACAATAAGCAAAAATACATTATTCACTATAGAAATCTTAAACAGGCTATACAACATGGAATAAAATTAACACATATCCATCGAGTTCTACAGTTCAAACAGTCTTCGTGGCTGAAACCTTACATTGACTTAAACACATCATTAAGGGCACAAGCAAAGTCGAACTTTGAGAAAAATAACTATAAATTAATGAATAACGCCGTGTACGGGAAAACAATGCAAAATGTTCGAAAACATAGAATCGTTAGACTAGTAAATAAATGGGAGGGGAGGTACGGTGCTAAGAATTTGATTGCCAGTCCTAATTTCCAAAGCAGATCCATTTTCAGTGATAATCTTATGGCAATTGAAATGAAAAAATCTCGCATTATATTCGATAAACCCCTGTATATAGGAATGGCCATTTTAGATATTTCAAAAATTTGTGTATATGAATTTCATCATGATTATATGTTAAATAAATTCCCTTTAGAAAAATGTAAACTTTTGTACACTGATACAGATAGTCTCATGTACGAAATTCAGTGTAATGATGTATATGAAGATGTCATCAAACAGGACATTCATAGATTTGATACCAGTGATTACCCACAAGATAATCGTTGGAATATTCCTTTAGTAAATAAAAAAGTCCCTGGTTTAATGAAGGATGAGAACAATGGGAAAATAATGACACATTTCATAGGTTTACGTTCTAAACAGTACACCTATAAAGTTGAATCAGACAAGGTAGTTAAAAAAGCAAAAGGTGTAAAGTCTAATGTGGTGAAAAACAAAATTACATTTCAAGATTACCACAACTGTATAGAAAAATTTGCTTCAAAAAGTTCACAGGAAGAGTGTTTATTAAATAAAACTCAGCGCTGTATACAATCAAGATTACATGAGGTATACAGCGTTGAGCAAACAAAAATTGCTCTTAATCCCTTTGACGATAAGAGGTACATTCTTCCTGAAGTTCATGATACTCTCCCTTGGGGTCACTACTCCATAATGAACACTTAACATCACTAATATTCTTTTTTTTCTTTGTTTAATCAACAATCTCTGTCTATTATATTCAATATCTATGGATTCTTGTATTATATGTATATTATTTAATCTTTTATATTCAATATTTATGTATTATATTTTTATTTAATCTTTATGTATTATATTTTATTTAATCTTTTATTATATTTAATATTTATGTATTAATCTTTTATATTTAATTTTTATGTATTATACTTTATTTACTCTTTGTCTGTATAATAAATGTGTGTATTTATAAAAAATATGATTTTTATTTCAAACCTAACCTAGAAATGAAGGAAAACACGATTATATAAAATATTTATTTAAGCACTTGTTAATAAAAACATTTTTCTATCTAAATCATTTAGTACATTATCTCTATAATAAATTAAACATTCACGCATACAGTATGTTTGAATGTTATCTCGATACAAGTCACATAAATTTAACATAACAATATATGGAGGTAATTCATAATTAGATTCACTTAAAATATTATTAGTAACATTCAGAAAATTATTATAAAAATGATTAAAATTTAAACTATGTAATAAGTCCAAACGAGACGATATTAAGTTTTTATTAATATTTATTATTTCGCGAACAGTTTCTTCAGAGAAATAAAATGTAGAAAGACCATTGGTCACTTTCAACGTCTTATTGCCAAGAAAAGGTGCCTTTAGTATGGAATATTCACAGAACTGAATTTCCTTTCTTCTTCTTCTTCTTCTTCAGAATCTACTTTGTTATCAAAGTAATCGGTAGTGAATTGTTGAAGGTAAGTTATGAAATCATTCCAATCTTCTTTATTGAAAGAAATGTTGTCAGGTTTCGTAAACACTTGTAATGTATTAAATACTATCCTTATTGCTGGAACATAACCTCTTGCACTACTAAATCCCGTAACTATCTTGTATGTAGAATTTTTAATGTTTATAACATTCTCATAAATATATCGTTCCTCGTGCTGTGCAGCTACTCGATATTGTTCACTAATTCTATCAACTTCTTCCCAATAACCGGAATCCTCTGATGAAAAGGTAGGACTTGGTGAACGGGATGTCATTGCAGCTCTCAAACACACAAAGATTAATAACTAACTGATTATCATCTATCATGTTGTTCCTTTTATATCTCGCGAATCGAACCAAAGAAAGCAGCAGGTACTATAAAAAAAAAAGGCCCCTAATCTGATGGAATTTGTGTCTATTTTCCATAAGAAATAATGTAATTTTGTGGTATTGGAGTGGAGGTGAATCACATTCCCATTTGAAATACATGTAAATCGATACAGATTAAAGAATGTTATCCGAATCGATCCAGCTGTTGTTCGATGAGTCCAGGCCCAACCATTTCACGTAAACCTTCTTACCACGTCTACGTAACACTTTCTCTACGAGGTATACGTCAGCATTTTTTGTCTTTTGCAATTCTTCCTCGTAGAAACCTCCACTAATCGGTGTGCCTTGCATATCTTCCAGTAAATATGTGGTAGGGTTAGTAATTCGTACTTTTACTATTTTAAATAACTCGGTTGTCCAGTTAGGAGTGTATCCTTTTTTAAAAACATGCTTGTTCTTACTGATACGTACAATGTCGCCAACCTTGTAGCGTCGCGGTGTTGCCAACTTAATGTGCTTGTATACAGAATTTAAAATTTTCTTTTCATTACTTTTAGTTATGTCGCAGGGCTTCATTCTAATTGTTCTGTGCCAACGATTATTATAGTCTTTAACAATATCTGAAAGTATGTCTATCCATCTGTATGAACCGTTTAAACTAAAATACTTATATAATCTTTCCTTTAATGTTCTTATGACTCTTTCAACTATAGCAGCTTTTTTTGTACTATATGTACTATAATGGTTAACTTTATACTTTTTCATCAAGTTTTTAAAATGAACATTATAAAATTCAGTACCCTGATCTGAATTTAAATTTTTACATGTTCTCTTACTCTCCTTAAAAATTTCCTCCATTGCCTGCGTAACGACGGGACCATCCTTGCTTTTTATAGGTTTCGCCCATACGAACTTTGAAAAACAATCGATAACAATCAATATATATCTATTTTTACTGTTTTCTCTAGCATAATTACCCATTTCAGCTAAATCAATCTGCCACAAGTCGTCAATACCTTTTATTATTGTACGCCTGCGATTGAAATTTTTACGTGCAGGCTTATGTAGTTCGTTAACCACTTGAATTTTTTCATTTGAATGGTTCATCGCGCGTGCAGCTAAATCGATGTTATTAAAGCAAATTAACCTCGGACGTATTAGCATGTACTTTTATAGCATTTCGAGATGCAACGCTCGTATCTATGGCAGTCACAACAGTTTTTAATTTTTCAAGAGATTTTTCGATGGTTGTCAGTGATGCTTTTTGTTCAGCTAAATCTGACGTGAATTGTGTCAGTTGACCGGTACACTTTAATTCAACGGAGGTTATTTTATCATCTACATATTTTTTGTTAGTAGCATCATCGTCCTCCGTAGGAGACTGAACATTACACAGCTTTAGTTTTTCAATATCAATATTTCCATCTGCGGTGAAAACTAAACCACGGCGATATTGTGATAATAGATGTGAGCTAGCTATATCACTGCTACGAGCAGCTGACCTTCCGAACTTATCGAGACTCATCATGGAAATGATGTAAATTACACATACACACTATTTAATAAATAACTCCAGCCTCACGTAATTCATTAATAATCGCTAAAATTTCATTATCATGAGAATCGGTGTTTCCCGCAGCCTTTGAGGCATTCAAAAGTCTTAACCTATCAACTAGTTCGTTGACGTCATCCCAGTAAACATATTCAATAGGTTTTTCATTGTAAACCATACTTATACCTTCTCCGCTATATGATTGACGTGGTGATGATTTACTTTTAAATAACGGCTTTATCACTTCAGTATACTTAAAAGATCGAGTTCCATTAAATTGATTTAAGGGATCATAATTTCTTCTATGTGCGCTACTGACTTCTAAAATATCTTTATAAACATGTAAATCCTGTTCGTCGTAACCTTTAGGTTTCTTCATAAATAGCAATTCGTATAAACCCTGTTTTCCAGGATACATTTTATTACCAATATTTATTTCAGCATTTGGACCGATATGTAATTCTGTAGAACCGATATAAAATTTATTCGTTTCAAAATTGACTCTGACACCATATGTTTTATCGAAATCTTCGCTCTTGTTATAAAGTCCTATTATATAATGCTTAGTTAAAGAAGGATACTGCTCAAAATATTCCTTATTATTAGCCTCTTCATATGTATCTTCAACGATAGAGTATTCCTCTTCTTCATCTTCTTTATGTTTTACTGGTGTTTTTTGTGATGATCTAATATTTTTACCTTTAGTCATTTTCACCGACATATCCATAGATTTCTTCAGTTCTTTTAATGGATCGATAACGGGTTTCAATAATCGATTAAGGCCTTCATCTTCCTCAGCTTTACCCAATTTTAATGCCAAATACTTCTTTCTAATAGCTTTGGATGCTTTATTAATTTTTTTCTTTAAGTTTCTTATCTTTTTCCAATACATATGGTTTTACCTTCTTGGCTCTCTTATACGTCTCGAAAGTTATTTTATTAGTCTCCATTGTTGAACAAAACAACAGGACTTAAACAGGTCTGTATAGTTTTTTAAACAGGTCTGTTTAGATTTTAAACAGGTCTGTTTAGATTTTAAACAGGTCTGTACAGGTTTTAAACAGGTCTGTACAGGTTTTAAACAGGTCTGTACAGGTTTTAAACAGGTCTGTACAGCTTTTAAACAGGTCTGTACAGGTTTTAAACAGGTCTGTACAGGTTTTAAACAGGTCTGTACAGGTTTTAAACAGGTCTGTTTAGATTTTAAACAGGTCTGTATAGTTTTCAAACAGGTCTGTTTAGATTTTAAACAGGTCTGTTCAGATTTTAAACAGGTCTGTTTATATTTTAAACAGGTCTGTTCAGATTTTAAACAGGTCTGTACAGATTTTAAACAGGTCTGTTTTATTTGAATACTTGTTTACTAATAACTGACTTATTCAAATCATATGCTTATATACTGATCAAAACCCTTTCGATAACGACCATTATGTAAATCAAAATCTTTCACGATAACCATTACACCATACTGATCGTTCCAACATTGTCTACACATATCCTCAAATTGATCGATTGACATATCAGGTGTCACGTGATCATCATACACATGTCGCAAATTCATTCTATCTTGTTTGAATAATATTATACAGTTACAGTTATCCCGAATAAGGTGCTTAGGTATACGAGTATAAGTCTGACAGAGATAGAAGCAGTCCACAAGTTTATGTCTACCCATACTAAAATATGCTCTTATTTTATCCTGTTTATCGCAAGCCACATCATCGAAAATGAATACTGAATTAGTTTTAGCCTCAGATGGATCGATTATACTTTCACTACTTGCATATGGAAAATAACTAACACCTTTTACATTCTTCAACACTTCCTCTAACAATTTGTATTTGGGTTGATATAATGACTTGGAGTACACGTATATATTCTCAAACCACAGTCCATTAGGATCGAATAATAGACTCAATAACAAATTAGTTTTACCGGCTCCACTAGGTCCACATATAATCGTTCTTAGCGTGCTGGGAAATAACTCGCCATGTTTCTTCTCTCCACCAGATTTATCTGTTAAGAGATCCAGATTCTCCACAGGTAGTGACACCTGTTGTCTTTGAACGTGCATTATGAACTCATATCTTTTTTGATTATGCAACGCTTTATATAGAAGTTTCCATACACTTTGCATCATTAACAATCTAGATGACGCCGAGGAAGCACGGTGGAGGAGTCGTTAATAGTCTAATTAGCAAACTACCTTTCGAGTTACATATACCGGGATATCAATACTGTGGACCCGGTACAAAGTTGAAAAAACGCCTAAGTCGCGGGGACCCTGGTATTAATCTTCTAGATAGAAGTTGTCGTGAACACGATATTGCCTACAGTAAAAGTTCCAATTTAGAAGATAGACACAAGGCTGATTACGAACTTGAACAGCGTGCTTGGGAACGTGTTAAATCAAAAGACGCCAGTTTTGGGGAAAAGGCAGCCGCTTGGGCAATTACTAATACAATGAAAGCTAAACGGAAGTTAGGTATGGGTATGATGTGTAATGCAAAGAAACGAAAATTAGGTATCAGGAAAAAAGTTGGATTTCGAAAGACTGTCCTGTCAGATGTGACTAAATTACTGAAAAAACATGCAAGTCATAATATAAAAAAAAGATAGTGCAATGACGGTGAAAGCAGCACGAATTGCTGTCAAGAATGCTGGAGGTCGGAAAAGAATCAATACGCCTCGTGTTTTACCTTTGCCAAAGACCGGCGGTGTTTTACCACTGATACCAATCTTTGCTGGTTTAAGTGCACTAGGAGCTTTGGCAGGAGGTGCAGCCGGAGTCGCCAAGGCCGTTATAGTTGCTAAAAATACTAAGAAAAAATTGGACGAAGATGGAAGGCATAATAAAGCCATGGAGGCCATAGCATTGGGGAAAAAAGGATCCGGACTCTACATGAAACCATATAAGAATGGATATGGACTATATCTGAAAAAACAAAAAAACTACCATTGAAGCTACCCAATAGAGCACTTTCCGATACGGACCTGTTGAACTATGTTAAAAAGTTAAAAATTCCACATTTCAGAGGCGTCTTTATGCGTGATTCGTTACCATCATCTCCACCTAGAAAATATGAAAGTGCCATTATTAACTTAGACAGCGTAGAGGGTCCGGGTACGCATTGGGTAGCATACAAGAAAACTAATGATTCTGTTATATATTTCGATAGCTTCGGATCATTGAAACCACCAATAGAATTAGTTCGATACTTTGACACGAAATGTAAAATTAAATATAATCCTGATGCTCTTCAAACATACAATACAACAAACTGTGGTCATTTATGTTTAGAATTTCTCTATAAAAACAATAAACATGTATGATTTACATTCATTATGTCTCAAATATTCACATTAAGAGGTCGAAGATCTACGCTGTCTGTAGACTTTTTTAATCCCATAGAACTCGATCCCCAGTACGATTATTCGCTGGCACTGATTGGTCTTCACACCTACAACAGTATACCTAACATCGAGCAAGGTGTAAATAATAAGTTTTATTACTGGGAACTTGGTGATAAATCTAAGGAGAAAGTCATAGAAATACCTACCGGATCATACGAGATAAGCGACATCGAATCTTATCTGCAGAATAAATTAATACCTAGTGGTGTAACGCAAAGTGATTATTTTTCATTGAAACCTAATAATAATACGCTCAAGTGTGAAATTAAAAGTAAACACGAAATTAATTTTACACCTAAAGATAGTTTGGCCACTTTATTAGGTTACAGTGCTCAAGTGTTAAAACCTGATAAATTATATCAATCTGATTTACCCGTTAAAATAGTTAAAGTTATAACCATCCACGTGGACTGTAATATTACAGCAGGAGCGTTTTACAATAATAAGCCATCACATACGATTTTTGAATTTGGTTTGAAAGTCGACCCCGGATACGCTATAGATATAGAACCCAATAATTTGATTTTTCTACCGGTGAATAACAAACGAGAAATACGTAATATCACCTTGAAGATACTCGATCAGAATTCCGAGCCTGTCAATTTTCGAGGAGAAGAAGTTATTGTAAGGTTAGAACTAAGAAAATTACTATGAGGAGGTTGATATTTAAATCTAAAAACTATATAAACGACAATTCTTTTAACCGACATCATTCAGTACTTAATCGGTGTTCAGAGAGGACAACGACACATTCCATTTTAACTCCAGCTAATATTTTATATTTAAAATCTTTGGGTTATAATGTTGGAAGAACTACAATTATTTCAAGACCCAAGTTACGATGAGTCCATCGTCAGGGAGGAGATCCGATCGTACTATCCTTTTGTAAAATCATTTGGAAATAACGATGAAATAGAAATTGCTATTTATCAACAGGATGCATTGTTGTTGATGAGCGAAGCCGCCATATCTATCGAGGGCACTTTAAAGAAAAACGCTACTGGTACGGGTACCATTGAATTTACCAATAACGCGGGAGCGTATTTATTCGATTCTATAAGTTATGAATTAAATGGGAAGGAATTAGATAAGGTACGTGATCCTGGAACGGTGAGCTTGATAAAAAGCTACTTGTGCTATGACAGAGATGATTATTCTCTTAGTATTGGAGGCTGGAATTATCCCGAAGGTCAGTTAGTAACATACGATCCCACAAAAACGACATTCTTCTTAAGGATACCTTTGTGGCATTTATTTGGTTTCTTTCATGATTATAAGAGAGTGGTGTTTGGTAAACAAGTTTTGAGATTAATTAGAGCTCGTAGCGATAACGATTGTTTCAAAGTATCGAAAGATGATACTACTGGTGAATTGACCATAACCAATATTGAATTAAAGGTTAAACATGTATTTTTAAATGACGTTCCAAAGTTGAATTTGCTAGCTGAAATAAACAATGATAAACCGATCTTAATGCCATTTAGACAGTGGGAACTTCATGAGCTTCCTGCACTAACGAATGGTACTACAAAACAAATTTGGTCCGTTAAAACATGTGCTAGTGTGGAATGCCCCCGATACATTATAGTAGCATTTCAAACTAATAAAAAAAGGCCGAAAGATGGAAGATGTCACCCAATTCGATAATATTGATGTATCTAATATAAAATTGACGCTAAATTCTGAATATTATCCCTATGAAGATATGCAATTGGATTTCAGCTCTAGAAAATATTCTGAAGCATATTATATGTATACCCAGTTCTCAAAATTATTCGCTTCCAACAATAAACCAATGCTGGACTTCATGGCTTTCAGTAATCGAGCCTTATTCGTTATAGATTGTTCCAAGAGAAATGATTCAATAAAATCCTCTACTGTAGACATCAAAATAGAGATTGAAAGCAGAAAATCATTCCCAAAGAATACTAAGACTTATTGCATAATTATTCACGACCGAGTGATGGAATATTTACCTCTAAGTGGAGTCGTAAGAAATGTTATGTAATAAGAGGCAGAGAGATTACCATATTATGTCAGTAATGTAAGAACAATACGTTGATAAACATGCAATTAGTTGTTGTTGACATTCAGGGATTTAGTCTCCCAGAATTTTACCCCAAAGAAATATCGTTCGTTAATGGTCAACAAAATTCTCACTATTTGATTAAATCTCCAGTGCCATACAGTACGTTAAGTTCTGATTTAAAAAGACAGGTGAAATATTTAGAATGTAATCATCATGGTTTGAAGTATAGCAGCGGTTACGTAAATGACGAGGATCTGAATGAAATATTGCGCAATCACCTTTGTGCTGTTAATATTGTATACGTAAAAGGACATCAGAAACAGGAATTTCTTGAAAAAAGACTTCATGACTTGGAGGTCACAACTCCATCTGTGGTCAATGTGGAACACCTTAATGTTACCATGGAACAACCTCCAAATTTCTGTAAAGATTTACCTCTGTGTTTATATCATTTCAATAATTATAAAAAGTATATGTGCAGTTTAAGAAATAGTTTTAAGCTTTATAATTGGTTGTATTCGAATTTGCCTAAATAAAAAAACATACATATCTCTTATTGGTTGTTTTTTTTTTTTCCCCTCCCCTCCACTATTCACCTCTGGTCTCTGTTAATTATTATTATTCAGTTATTTACTAGATGTCATAGCAGTAACATGTCTGTTTCTTTGAACGATTTTAATTTATTACTAGAAGAACATTGTCAAAAATTAGAACAGTTGAAAAGTATTATAAACTTTTACGAAGAAAAACAGTGTGTGTTTTCAAGTTTTCAATCATTAAATATCAACAACAACAACAACAAAAGTGTATTTAGTGACAGAAGGCGTTGTGGAAAAATTTTACGTTCAACAGCAGCACGAAGAATTACTCCGCAAAATGTCAAAACGCTCTGAAAATCCAGTATTTTTACCATGCGGCCATATAGCCAGTTCTATAAACAGTTGTTGTAAATTGTGCGAGTGGCGTAAAAGAGAAGAGCAGAAATGTAAAATTTGCCAAATAAATGATCAAGAAGTGAAATTTCTACCATGCGGACATATTGTAAGCTGTATAAACTGTAGTTTTCGCATTAAAATCTGTGTAGCCTGTGGAAAAAGTTGGGAGGTAGCTGTATGCAAATAAATTGGGTTACGTACCTGTAATTAAACAGTATATTGAGAGATAGGACAATGTTAAGTTCACGATTGATTATTCTGTGTGCTGTGCTCCAGAACACTCTGTACATTTACAATCCATTCAATCCTAGAGAAATCAATGTCCGTTTCGATGACAACAACAGTGAATGGATAAAGATGTTGCCGTATACTGTAATTAACAACAACAGTGTACCTACATTTACAACATCTATACCTAGCAACACAACAAAATATCAGATACAAATACAATTTCAAAATGGTAGCATTGATGAATTCGACTGGATTACGTTTGTGGAGAGCCCCGTTACAAAACCAAGTTATTCAATCAGTACTGCTGAGTCGTCAGTTATAGGTCTGCTCTGCTACCTAGTACTTTGTACTTCAATTTTATTGTTAAAGTGCCTAATTAAAATTACAAAAGGAAAAAAATGTATGTTGTTGGTACGGAATTAAAAAACTTTGAAATAGAACAACGACAGGGAAAGAGGGTCCAGTTCAGTGATGAGGTTAGAGTTCGATATATTCTTCATTGGTCCTTTGCTCACCAGATGTCGAGACGAGGAGACTGCTGGATACAGAACACTGTAGATCACGAACGATTTCAGCGAAGAATAAAAAATTTAGCATTGATAATTGAACCTGTACTTGTAAAGAAAATATCAAAAACATAATCTCTCTCTCTCTCTCTCAAATACAATTATACACTTATTTTTGTATGATGAAAAATAAAAAAAAATATATGTTCCAACTCCTTGTTTTATTATATTCTCAAATAAAATATGCATTCCACTAAATAATACTATTCTAAAAAATTACATAATTCGAATTCCTCAAATTTCAAATTTCCCGCTCCACTGCATGCCAAGATCCTTCAACCGCTCCACTCAATCCATAATTCAAATTTACCGCCCACACTGTTACCAACCTCCAGCATCCGCTCCACTGTTACCAATCCATAATTCAAATTTCAACCGCTCCACTGCATGCCAAGTTCCTTCAAATTTCAAATTTCCCGCTCCACTGTATGAACATCAACAGATTTCAAATTTCCCGCTCCACTCTACCCATAATTCAAATTTCAACCGCTCCACTGTATGAACATCCTCAGATTTCAAATTTCCCGCTCCACTCTACCCATAATTCCAGCAAATTTATTTGAATTTCTATGACGCAGGCAGATTCTTAGAATCCTATTTTTTTGTCTTTAGACCTTGAAGACACCTGCGTTCCCACGAGTCATTTCTTAGAATCCACAGTTTGTTTAGTCTAGCGGCTTGAATTTGTTTACACTAAAGTCACGTCCCGAGCGGCTTTGAACTAACCGACTTCTTCAGAGCCTCTCTTCAGCGCCACCTATAAAATCCGAGCGGCAGAAATTTGAACTAACCCTCTGGTCATTGACGTCAACGCCGAAGAAATCGCAACGGGCCAGCTCCACTTCGACAGCCTCTGGGACGATCACCGAAGCCAACGGGCCCCAGAAGCTTCGACAGCGCCACCTATCAAATCCGAGCGGCAGAAATTTGAACTAACCCTCTGGTCATTGACGACGATCCCCGAAGAACTCTTCGACAGCCTCTGGTCATTGACGATCACCGAAGAAATCCCAACGGGCCAGCCCCAGAACAAAGAAATCCCAACGGGCCAGCCCCACGAAGAACTCTTCGACAGCCTCTGGTCCGAAGACCCTCTGGTCATTGACGACGATCCCCGAAGAATGGTCTCTCCTGATGGACACATGCCATCCGCGCAGGAAAAGTGGCCAGCTTGTTCTCGTACCCCCTTTGCTATACTACTGTTGAAATTTTTAATTTTTAATTTTTTTTATTGTTGTGGCCTTTCTACGCATTCGTAAGTACATAGACATCCTTTCAAACCTAAAATTTTCATGTTTTAGATTGCCAAAGTTCACCCATTATATCTTATGATGCCAGCAACATTGTGTTGCTCTTATGGATACTGCCTACCAGTATCCACTCCGCCTAATACTATTGCGTCTGAGCCGTGCAATATGCCTACAAGTCAAATGATCCTAGTAGGCACTGGATTAGCTATCATATCAATGAGTGTGCTTTTTTTAATTTACCCCTTTTACGGACCCGTTGTCTATAGTGATCTTAACACTTTGCCTGATTGGGTGGTTTTACAAAAATAAATAGGAAATTTTTTTATAAAATGATAAGTAATTGAAGGGGGCCAATTTTTTGCTATTCTTGTTTTTCATTTGGTACAAGTTTTGAAGTTTTCTTAATACTTATTTTATAATTGATCACTAAACATTGGAAGATTTGGTATTCCCCCCAGCTCCAGCCTCTACATTCTTATTATTTCTCCGTGGAGATTAAGTAAACAAAACGATTTATTAATTATAAATATAATTTAAACATCTATACGAGTTGTTACATGAGCGGTTAGTGTGACAAGCCGAGGTACATCGGTCCAGTTCCCATATCGCACCGACTAAGTCTGCAAGTCAACTTGACAGTTCCAATGTGGTAGTTAGTGGCGACGCACGAGTTAAACCTTCAAATTTGTACCCTAAATAATAATGGCTTCAGATACGCGCTATATGGGAAAAGAATTTTTAACGAGCCGAGTAAAAACTGTTATAAGGTGATGAGTTTTGTACCACTAACGAGCGAACCTTAACTGACAGATCCAATCGGGAGGTCAAATCTTCGAACCGTATAAGTAAGGACGGATTTGGTATGTGCCGAGCCTGATTCGCCGATAAAATCCGTGCGGATCAAGTCGGTCCAATTTATCCGCTGGTGTGTGGGGGACTATTGAGGCAATTTAATAATATGTGTATAAAAGTAAAAGATCGTATAAACAATTTTATAAAAAATAGATACGTTAGGTTGATAGGTGATTAATTATTAAATAATAAGAACCTTACAGAATTAAAACCTTTGATTTTATCTGTGCCTTTGTATTTGTTAAATTTAGGATCAATAAAAAAATGAACATATTTGTCTCTTATTTATAATTCCAAATGTTTTATATCAGAGTAGGTCTCAAGAGTCAAACAGTACGAAAAATGGGCGTCACCTCCAATATTTCAAGGGGGAGCAAAATTTTACATTTCTACGACTGTATGAGAACATCTTCCATCACGTAAAGTACCTATATAGCTAATTAAATTTTTAAGAATACATTTATTTTAGTTTTGTCAGTTGTATGTCCGTAACACTTTTTAATTATAACAATAAATAGTGTAGCGATTTTGATTATTTCATTAAAGAAATGTCACTTATCAAACATAATAGTTGTCATTTTCATAGCTCACTTTAATAATGTTAACTTTTCCACATTTACAGTAACTAGTTTAACTAAGATATTCGACGTTTAATAACTCAAAAACGGTATATGGTAGGGGTAACATATGGTATATTTTTGAAATCAGGAACAAATGATCATTCCAAAAATTTAATAATATACAGGGTATCCCATTTAAAAAAACATATTATTTTTTGTATCCCCTGAAATCTGCACGCTACTGTACTCTTGATAGCATTATAACAAAATTCAGTCATAACCACACAACTTTTATTTAAAACTTTTTTTTCTATAGGCAATAATAACGATGATAGGGGTGGGTAATTTATAATGAATAACTCTGTACATACAAAGTAGTCCATCGAACTTTTTTAAATATGTGACTTTTGGTACCTACGGATTTATCTACAACATTTTAATTAATTTTAGACTCTTTAGGGCATCATCGGCAATTTTTTCCCATCAATTATGCTTTCTCTTTTTTTTTTTTGTGAAATCGGTCGGTTACGCCCATGGACATACATTTCTACCACCAACTTGCATTGTACGATGACTTGCTAATTGCCATGCGGTTGCAGCGAGTTTAAAACGGTCTGCAGACTTTAAGAAATCAGTAAACCAGTCCCCAGCTCATTCACATCATTGCAAAACGACTAGAACTAAAACCAAAGGCCATAAAATCGTTTTAATAGTAATGTAACCTGAAAAACCCCAATGAGAAAATCCGTAAAATATAAATCATTTTAGCTTTTTATAGTATTCACCGAGATATCAGTCGTTAAAACATCGGAGGCCAAGTAACTACTATAGTCGGACGATTTATCTTGCTAGGTTTGAAGTGAAAAAAAACAAACAAATATTAAGAAAATACACATTATAAATCATTAAAAAAACTATATAATCAAGCGCGTGGCTAGGAGTATCACATTTTAATATGGAGTAATGGGGAAAAACGCGGTGGAAAAGTTAATATTAATTCACTAATAATAATTGTAATAGTGCAAAGTGCCGTTTAAAATTCTCTTTAGCATTGATAACAGGACAGTCAAGTCAGTGTGTATTTACTGCCGCTCTCGCCGGACATTGTAAATTGTTCCTGTAAAATATTATTTAAAATTTGTTATTGTGTTGGTGTGACCCGAGTGACCCCAGATTGACAAATGAGCAAGGTAATTTTTGAAATTTACATTGTCCTTTTTTTATTTTATCCGAAGATCGATGACCGGAAATAAATTTTAAGAAATGAAATTTTTTCGATGATGCTGTGAATAATTTTAAATGTTGAAATTTGGTTTAAAATTAAACGGTGCTGGTCATTTAGGTGCAAACATTTTCTAATCAATATGAAAATAAAATTTGTTTGGGCATAAATAAAAATTATACAACTTTACAAATAGGGAAACTCACAGAAGGTAATCCTTGGAGGTGGGTACATACAATTGAGTACTAAACTGCTTCGTTCGTAGAATATTAGGGAAAAAAATACTTATTGCTAGATGTAATTAGCGATTATAACAAATGGTGTATTCTATGACAAAATTTAAATTTAAATTTGAAAAGGAAGAACAATACATAATGTGATATTTCTAAAATACATTTATTATCAATTCATTTAAACATAAGTACTTAATATTTAGTTTTTGTAACAATAATAATTTTTAAAGTCTACATATTGATGTATTTGTTATCTTGGTATGTGACTGATCCATTTTTTTTATTTTACTTTTGAACAGATTATCAGAGTTTAGCTGTTTATTTTCAGTTGAAACTAAATTACATAATTTAGGACCGAGATACAGATAACTTCTTTGTAAGATGTTTTTTTCCTGTTTTGGAACAACTTTATGTCTAGTGTTACAATTATGTTCAATCTGAAGCAGTTCATGTTTGTTTTTGTGTTGTCTTATTACCGTTTGAATAAAAAATAATTGTCGGATATCAAATAATTTTCTATCTGCATATAAGTCATTACTAGGATAAGTATAGGGTTTTCCATAAATAACTTTTAGGATCAATTTTTGAATTAATTCTAGATTACTTATATGGTTATTCATTGCTGCTCCCCATGCGACTGTTCCGAATGTAAGATGACTTTCTACTAGTGCATAATACGCATTTGTTCAATTTTAAATATTTGTGAAAAATGTTTAAACCCATAGAGAATAGAACGCATTTTTTTTACAACATAATCAATATGTGTATCCCATCTTAGGTGATAATATAAATATATACCCAAATATTTAAGGCTGTGGGCGGAGGCTATACTAATATTTTCTGTACCATTACAAATGGTTAGGGCATTGAAGGAAGATAGATTTCTTGAATAGGATGTGAAAGAAATATAGTAAGTTTTTTTAAAATTGATGGTTAAACGTCTGTTGTTAAACCACTCAATTATGTTTTTAAAATCATTTTCATTAGTTTCTTTTAATGTATCCCAGTCAGAAGCTTTATAAATAACAGCAGTGTCGTCAGCAAAGCTTACTATGTCTCCTTTCACCGAGACGTTGTATAGATCATTTAGGTAGATATCAAACAAAATCGATCCCAACACTGTTCCTTGAGGAACTCCATATTCTAATATCTCGATATCACTGAGGTTATCACTAATTTTAAAACATTGTTTTCTAGCACCTTTAAAGCCAATGTTTTCTAGTATATGAAGAAGCTGGCTGTGATTAACTATACCAAATGCCTTAGCCAGGTCGACAAAGATGCATAGTGTCGGGGCTTTTTCATCAATGAATTCTGTTAGTTAGGTAAAATATAGCATCTTGTGTCGATGTGTTCTCCCTGAATCCAAACTGCCTTTCAGATAATACTTTATGTTTATTTAAAAAACTCATAATGCGTATTTTCAACAATGTCTCAAATATTTTGGCTAGGTTTGAAATCAGGAAGATAGGCCGGTAATTAGTCACATCCAACTTGTCTCCATTTTTATGGACAGGTTTTAATGATGCAATTTTAAATGCTGCATGGCACTGGCCCGAGTTAAATGCCCAGTTGATTAGAAATGTTAATGGTTTAAAAATGTAAGTTGATAAAAGTTTCAGAGTTTCAGATTTCAGATTGTCTATATCAGTTGCTTTATTATTTTTTAATTTATTGATAGTCTCTATTACCTCTTTTTCATCTATTTCTGAATGAAAAATTGATTGTGGTATATTAGTGCAAATGTTGGGCAATGTATTTTGGTTTTCTTTAATTTTATCTGCTAATTGTTTTCCAATTTCTGTGAAGTGCTTGACAAAACCATTGGCAATTTCTCTCTTATCCATTATTATTTTATTGTCTGTATTCTTTATATCACAAATTTTTTGTTTCTATTTTCAATAATTTCATTTATATGGTGCCATAGACTTGATGTACTATTTTTATTTCCATTAATTTTGTTTTGGTCATAAGTTATTTTAGCAGCTTTTATTAAATCGTTTAATTTGTTTCTACATTTTTTGTATTTGCTTTTATTTTCATTTCTAGGATATTTTTTTTATAATTTTAAAGAGATCATTGTTTATATTTGTTGATTTTACTAATTCATTAGTTATCCACGATTTTTTTTTTTTAGATCTTTATTTCTTATTTTTATTATTTTTTGAATGCTATGTATATTAGTACATTTTTTGAGGCCTCTTTCTAGGCTCTATTCATTCCTATATTATTATTGGCTATCTCCCAACCACTTTGATGTAATGAATTTTTTTGTTGAAATAATGCCATCTGCAGATGGATATTAAAAAAATCACCACAGTCACAATTATGGGTTTTAAGAAACACTTATGTGAATACCAGTTACGAGACATCTAATTAATGTTTTTGAATCATTTTCATTTCCTAAAAATGTACAGGGTGGCCAAAAATTAGTATTCAATTAAGAACTTTTTAAATTGAATTTTCTCAATTTTTTCAAATGGAACACCCTGTATATTTTTCAATGATGTGATGTAAAAATGAAAAACGAACATTTTTTGTAAGTACTTCCTTATGGCTAATTGCAACCATTTTCGTTTTATAAATAAATAAGTGTTTATTTTTCAATTAAGAACTTCTTAAATTGACTTTTCTCAACTTTTTCAAATGAAACACCCTGTATATTTTTCGACGATGTGATGTAGAAATGAAAAACGAACATTTTTTGTAAGTACTTCCCTATGGCTAATTGCAACCATTTTCGTTTTATAAATAAATAAGTGTCAAATTCAAGAATAAAAAGAGGTTCCCTCAAATAATTCATTAGAAACATTTATAATAGGTGTTCGACGTGTTGCCCATTTTGATTGACACACGTCTTTATGCAATTTTGAAGATAGTGCTCCACTACATTATTTAAATGCAGTTAGAGACCACTTAAATAATACCTACCCTCATCAATGGATTGGAAGAAATGGACCCACTAAATGGCCTGCTAGATCCCCAGATCTTACAAAAATGGATATCTTTTTATGGGGATACGTGAAGGAAATTGTTTATAGAGACACACCAACAACAGTACAAAATATGAAGGAAAGAATAATAACTGCCTTTAGATCTATCACATCGGCAGTTTTAGGAACAGTGGGAACCTCATTTCAAAAGCGCATAGAGATGTGTGTCAATCAAAATGGCCAACATGTGGAATATTTATTATAATTTTTTCTACTGAGTTATTTGAAGAAACCTCTTTTTTAAGTTTATTCTTGAATTTGACACTTATTTATTTATAAAACGAAAATGGTTGCAATTAGCCATAGGAAAGTACTTACAAAATGTTCGTTTTTCATTTTTACATCACATCGTCGAAAATATACAGTGTTCCATTTGAAAAAATTGAGAAAATTCAATTTAAAAAAGTTCTTAATTGAATACTAATTTTTGGCCACCCTTTACATTTTTAGGAAATGAAAATGATTCAAAAATATTAATTAGATCTCTCGTAACTGGTATTCATATAAGTTTTTCTTAAAACCCATAATTGTGACTGTGGTGATTTTTTTAATATCCATCTGCAGATGACATTATTTCAACAAAAAAATTCATTACATCAAAGTGGTTGGGAGATAGCCAATAATAATATAGGAATGAATAGAGCCTAGAAAGAGGCTTCAAAAAATGTACTGACATACACAGCATTCCATTTAAAAAAAAGGCACTTGGTCCTGTAATTTAGACTTGGCTCGCCCTGTATGTTCGAAAATAATTTTCAGTTATAGACTTTTTTTATCTAGTTTACTTGCAATTTTTTAAAAAATTTCTGGGCATCGTAGAGCTCGAGATATCGAGGTCCGACTCACTATTGCCCCACCCTGTATAATTTGAGAGCTATAAATTTATATGAACTCTTTCTGACCAATAGTTTTTAACATTAGAGGATTGATAAATTTTTGTTTTTGTCTTGTATTATATTTGTGTCTAGGTAATACTACATAATATGGTATTGAACTGTAAACATTCTAAATATTTTGTGCGTGTCAAAGAAGAATAAACCTAAAATTCTGGAATGGCAGCCGAACAGTCTTTTTGCAAATGTTGATTGTCCAAAAAAATTGCTGTTAAATTCTGTTTTAACCAATATTGTTTGACATGTTTTTTCACTAGGAGCGAATGCAGCGAAATTATTTAGTTACATTTTTCCCACACTATATAAAAAACGTGATTAAATAATATAATAGTTCTGAGTAATATATTTTTTATTGCAATTTCTTAAGGATGTACAAAACTATGACAGAGGTGTTAACATAAATTAGAGAAATTACTGGTTTCCTTTTTAACAGTCAAAATTAGGATATATGATGTCTATTGTTTTGGTTTGGGCATACTTAATTAAACGACTTTTAAAGTAGAAATTTGGTATTAATTCCAGTGGCGTACCGTAGTGGTATGAAATAACTTACTTAGCTAAAGATAACAAACAGACATGTCTTGTTTCGCCAAAGTAAATAATAATATACTAATAATAATTATATATTCATTTCCATAGACTAGTACAACAAGTATCGGAATTGTCAAACACAACGCGTAAAATTTACTATATTAAATACATACATACATGTATACACATACAAATACACCTACATACACATATACACACATATATACACACAATAAAGGTTATAAACAGTAAAATATAGAATATATAACATACAAAAATGTAGAAAAATAATTAAAAACACACAATATAATAAAATAGATAAACAAACATCTAATTTAGTTATACAGGGTGCATCCGACTTTGATATGTCGAGTTCTATGATAGCTAGACACTTGATTTAAAAACATAAATAAACTAGACAAAAAAAGTCTATAACCGGAAATTATTTTCGAATATACAGGGTGAGTCAGGACGATTCTACAGGGTCAACTAATTTTTTTTTAATGGAATGCCATGTATATCAGGACATTTTTTTGAAACCTCTTTGTGGTCTCCTTCCACTCCTGTATTATTATTGACTCTCTCCCAACCACTTGGATGTAATGATTTTTTTTGTTGAAATTATGACATTTACACGTGTTTATTAAAAAAATCACTACACTCACAATTATGGATGTTAAGAAAAAATATGTTAATACCAGTTATGAGACATCTGTGCCATTTTTCACTTCCTAAAAGTATACAGGGTGGCCAAGAATAATTTTTAAATTTACAACTATTTAAACTGAATTTTCTTAATTTTTTCAAATGGAACACTATGTATATTTTTGGATGATATGATGTAGAATTGAAAACGAACATTTTTTGTACGTACATCCCTATGGCCGTTTGTAACCGTTTTCGATTTATTGAAAAATAACTGCAAAATTCAGCAATAAAAATTTAAAATGTATATATATTTTTTTGTAAAGAGAAGATATCATAAAAAGTGCTCCACATGTTGCCCAGACGTTTCTATACGTCTTTGTAATGAGATTTCTACAGTTCATAAAATTGCCGGAGTGATACTTCTAAAAGCATTTATTATCCTTTCCTTCGGTGGCGGTTCGTGGGTCAAGAGATAGGGAGGTCAATTAGAAAAGTTTACTGTATTACCTACCTTTTAAAGTGATTTAAATTCCAAGTCGATCCTCCGGTCTTTCTGATGCAAAGTGATCAATTACTTTTTCATTAAAGTCTTTTATCTTCTTTATTAATGCCCTTTCTATGGTAAGCATAGCTAAAGAAGATAACCTTTCCTGACCCATGGTATTTCTTAAAAATGTCTTTATTCTTTTTAAGGTGGAAAAACAACGTTCACTTTCGACGGTAGTCATAGGGAGAGTACACAAGATTTTTAACAGTTTGACACTTTCAGAAAAAGTATTGCACAAATTATTGTTAATAAAAAGCTGTAACAAAGCAACTGCACCTTCACTAATGGAAAAATCTTATCGACTATATAATACTTCTAATTCAGTTTTAAGAGTCAAATGATTTATGAGTGGATACTCCGTTTTAACTAATTTAAACATATCTTGAGGAAAGCTTTTTTTCTAATCTTTAAATCGATCTGTGTGAAATAACTGAGACACTGCTAAATGATTACTGAAGCCAAACCTGTTTTTGATCTCTGATGTAATTATATCACAAACTTCTAATGAAATTCTCCTTTTTGATTCTTCCGTTTTACATCTCTGGGCAGACTGCATGGATGTCTCCTTCAAATAGTTATTAAAAATTTTATTTCTGATGTCTTCAATTTTACTATTAAAAACGCCAATACACGTATTTACTGTTATGACATCGATATTACATTTTTGTAATTGATTGAACAATATATCACAATGAGGCATAACTAAATGAAAAAAATTTAACCAGTAAAGAAAATATTCATTTTGTAATTAGTTTTTTAAACCAATAGCTTGGTTTAGAGTGTTGTTTTCTGATTCATTATCAATGATTTTTTTCTAAACAATCTAATAATTCTGTTCGACAGGTATAAACAGTCTCTATGCACTTTGTATTAAAATTTTATCGTGTTGGAGCCGCTTTAGGTAATCTCACCTTAACAACATTATCTAACACGGCTGTTCTTTTTTGGCGATTTTCCAAAGAATGAAGAAAAGCTATGTAAATTAGCAAAAAAAATTTTTTTATGTTTTTATCCTGACTTGATGCTTTTTGTAAAATTCAATTTAGTTGATGAGCGTAACAATGAATAAAATTTGATGAAGGACAACTTTTTTTAATTTTGGCTTGTACACCTCCAAAAGCACCACTCATTACTGATGCTGCATCGTACCTTTGTGCTATCAATTTTTCAGGACTTTCATTAATTTTCAGACATTCTAACTCTTTTAAAATTACATCTGTCAAATGCTGCGATGTCGTTCTTTGAGGCTGAATAAATTTCCAAAATCTCTCACATACAACACCGTCTAAAACGTATCTAAACACAAAAACTACTTGTACTTTATTCATAACCCAACTTATGTCCATCTTTCAGTTTTAATATATTTTGTACTACACTCATATTAACTAGTAAACACCAAAAACATTGTTTTACTTAATTTCACGACAAGTAGAGATTTACTAATAAAATGTTCACAAATAAAAACATTAAAAACAACGCGACAGAATTTACCGACCAACACGTACCTAGTCAGCATTAAGACTGCTCACTGCTCTACTGAATTTAGTGAACTTCGTGCGTTACCGTTTCCGTAAAATGTGTCAGGGACATTGTCCCCGCCAGTGTTTTCTGTCTCTTTTGCTTTCTGACGATTCGCGCATAAGTCTATTTCACTTTAATTCGTTGTAAATTCGGTCCGTAGCTAGCTTTGAGGACAAGTTGTGGATTGACCCAAGATTTTTAAATTATATAAATGAATAATGTAATGAATATGAATGTAGAGGCTCGGTGCTCGGGAGGGATACGAAATCCTGCGATCTAGATATTTGAATAGTATTGTGCATAGAATGAACTAGAAACTTTAATATATTTTTTAAGAATATTAAAAATATATATATTATATATTTTTAAACTTCAGAAAATGAATAGCTCTATTTTTTTATCTGTATGTGGGAGGTCATTGACCGCTAGTGCTTTCCTTCAAATTTTGGATTGCTGTTGGTGTGATGTTTTAATGGAAGTTGGGTGAAAGTCAATAATAATACAGGAGTGAACGGAGGCCATAAAGAGGTTTCAAAAATGTTCTGATATACATGGCATTTCATTTTAAAAAATGCTACTTGACCCTGTAGAATCGTCTTGGTTCACGCTGTATATTCGAAAACATTTTCCGGTTATAGACTTCTTGTCTAGATTACTTAAGTTTTTAAATCAAGTTTCTAGCTATCATAGAACTCGAGATATCGAAGTCGGACGCTCTAATGCCCCACCCTGTATATAAAGGAGAAAAAAATTACACATATAAATTCTTGCTAACGGTTAATTGTTATTAAGATTGCAATTAAAACATTCAGAGAGTGAGTAAAAACAGTTATCTAATAAAAATGTTTTTACATGAATTGTAAAATGATTGAAGGTGTGAGCTGTCTTAAGATGGCTGGGAAGATAATTATAAACTTTAATAGATGTTATCAAAGGCCCCTTACTCACCTGAGTGAGATTATGTGAAGGTACATACATTTTATGAGCCGAACGAGTTTGGTAAAAATTAATATCTTCACAACGCTGTAAGTTATTTAGATTTTTTTCTTACATACAAGGCACATTGAAACATATATTGTAAATAAATTAGATTAACAGGGTCAGATATTTGGTTTCTAAAAACTTGCAAACGTCGTTCAGTATTTCCAAATTTTGTTCAAGTTAAAATTCCAAGTTATTCACACATTTCAAACAAAGTGACAGTGTTTGCAAAGCAGAAATGGCTGGATTTAGAAATTAAGTATCTGTACAGTAAACGAAGTACCTACGTTTGAATTACAAGCATATGGACTTTACAAAGAGCTTGCCTATAAGTTAAATAATATATAATAAGAACAATGGTGTGACTTTCAGAGGAACATGTTTATATCAATTAACGCGAAATTTATTAAGAAACTGTCCTCACAAAATAAAAAACTCAAAAGATTAATCGGTAGTACGTCAAAAGAAAGTGTTCCTCAAAAAGTTCTCAGCATTGTAGAAAATCATTCCACACAATCGTTTGATAAAGAAGAAATTAATCTCCTTAACAAGGGATTAAATTTTGCATTACCTGCCTCTAATGGCATTTTAGATGAGATTGTTGCAAGTGTTGAATGTGCAATTCAATACCTTCCTGATTCCTCTAAAGGATTTGTCAGACAAGCTTGCAGAAATCAAATCTCGGCAAATATTGTCACCATAGTAAATAAAAAGTCAAAATCTACAAAAGACAGGAAAATTATTAAACGGTTGCGTGAAAAAGATTGTTTTTATTTAAAAGCTGATAAGGGCAATAAAGTTGTTATTTTAAATAAAGAGAACTATTATGAAAGGGCAGATAATCTGATTAGTAATGGTCCTTATAAAACACTTTCTAGAAATCCATTACCAAAAATGGTTACTGAAGTAAGAAATGTACTTAAATCCTGCAACAACCTTATTACTCCAGCTTTAAATAGGAAGTTACATGTATCTAACCCATGTGTACCTAGATCGTACTGCTTGCCTAAGATACATACACCAGGAAAGTCGGTACGTCCTATTATTTCAACAATCGGATCACTGACTTACCTCCTATCAAAATGGTTAGCAGAAGAGTTCGAAAATTTACCTATTGCACCACCTAGTTTCTCTGTGATTAATTCCAACGATTTCAAAATAAGGTGAAACATATTCAGTTGCAAGAAGGTGAAATTTAGATCTCCTTTGACGTTTGTTCATTGTTTCCAAGTGTTTCGATACCACAGACCTTGGACTACCTTAAAGATTTACTCGAATTAAACAATCTCAGTCAAGATGTAGTAAAAGAATATCTTAAACTCACTAAACTTTGCATGAACCAAAATTGTTTTCGATTCAACGATAACTTCTTCAAACAACATGAAGGAACAGCAATGCGTAACTCTTTGTCACCATTCATTGCTAGTCTCTTCATGAACAGATTTGAGATGGAAGCAAAAGAAGAATTCGAGTATTTCCCCAGGGTTTGGCTTAGGTATGTGGATGATATTTTTGCAGTGTTCGATACAAAGGTCGCTGATATTGATAACTTTGTATCTAAATTAAACAGTCGTTTCGCGTCAGTTAAATTCACATATGAAACTGAAATCTCTTGACAACTACCATTTTTAGATTTATTAATAATTAGAAATAGTGAAAATAATTTA
Source organism: Rhamnusium bicolor (assembly GCA_029963845.1). Classification (NCBI taxonomy): domain Eukaryota; kingdom Metazoa; phylum Arthropoda; class Insecta; order Coleoptera; family Cerambycidae; genus Rhamnusium; species Rhamnusium bicolor. The sequence goes on along the minus strand of JANEYF010003098.1, from coordinate 134,315 downwards.
GAATTTGACATATACAGAAAAGATACCAGTACTCTAAGATATATCCCTAAGGACTCTCGCCATTGTGCTCAACACCAACTGGCGAGTTTTAATTTTCTAGTCTATCGTCTATTAAGCTTCCCCCCTCAATAAGGAGAGGTTTGAAAAAGAAAAGGCATTGATTAAGGATATAGCTGCGAGTAATGGATATTCTGTAAGTTTAATTGATAAAATATTTAGGAAACGAAAGTTTAAAGAGTCGCTTCGAAATTCCTCCACCTTTCAAAATGAAAGAGAAAATCCGAAACTTGTATCGATTACATTCAATCTTCGATTCACCAGTGGTATTGGTAAGATTTTTAAAAATGTAGGTATGACAGTGGTTCATTCATCGGGAAACAAACTACAACAACTTTTAGGCAATTCAAAAGACAAAATTGAAACAAACGAAAAGTCGGGGATTTACGAAATTAGCTGTAAGGACTGTAATCAAAAATATGTTGGACAGACTAGACGATCATTTTAAACTAGATTCAAAGAGCATATGGCCCATATCAAATATGGTAGAAGAGATAAGTCTAGTGTAGCCCAACATGCGTTTGAGAACAATCATAAAATAGATATTAGCAATTTAAGATTAATTAGGAAGGTAACAAATACTAGACAGTTAGATGCATTTGAAAGATTGGAAATCACAAAGTGTAAAAATAGTATGAATAGTGACAGAGGGCCTATCCCAAATAGCCCGCTTTATTGGTTAGTGAACCGTGACGATTCGGTGAACCGTGACAATAGTTTAGGTATAAATAGAGTAGATTGTTAGCAAAAGTTTAATTTTAATCATCTCCAGATGATGTCAACTTGGTTGGCGAAACTGCAATATATAGTGTTTTGGTGTTTCGTGGAAAACTACGTCAGTGTTATATTGTAATTGGTCATAATTCCGTTTTCTTTGAAGCATTGCCGACATGACGCATTAAATGACAATCTGAACATACTGCGCAATGTTCTCTTTTGCAGAATAAATATTTTACAAATTCCTGTACTATTTCCTCAACATAATAGCTCATATGATAAAACTGAAGAGACAGATCTGCAATAATAAGTAATCAAAGTATCGGTTTCTACTGTATCTTATAACTGAATCATGAAGAAATTTTTAGTAGCTAATGTTTTGGATATGCGATTAAAAATGGTTCACGATATTTAGATAAAAATTTGACAAAATATGTAAAATTATGAAATAAATAAACCGTCCAAATTTAATTCTTGCAACTTAAGACGTCTCGAATTTATTCGCGACTGTGTTGTACTTACCCCCTTTGAGGGGCTGTAGCTCCCTTATGAATTATTTTAAGGCAAATGTTTGTATACAAATTGTACTTAATAATGGGAAACCTTGTATATATTTATTGACTCGTTCATGCACTATTTTCTGGCCAAATCTAAATATAAAAATATTTGTGACGAAATTGCACAGATTGTGCTTACGAATTAGTTACTCACCAGAGACTAGAGAGCCAACTTGATAAGAAGATAAATTGTTTGTAAGAATGTACTCACATTTTTGGTAAGTCTTATGTGGCTATACAGGCTAGTGTGGAACAAATTTATTGTAATTGAAACTTTTTTTTTTGGAAATAAACCCGTTTTAAAATAAACACACAATTTTGAAATAAACCTGAAAGTGAATATAAATGTGACAACATTTTTTGTAGAACTTCTAAACAAAATCGGAAAAGAAATTAGAATATATTTTTAATTAATCTGTTGATGTTTTAAAAACACAAATTATTGATACGTTCAAAGTCTAATCTCTTCTATATTGTTATAATTAAAATATTAATTGTGTTTGAATAAACGTTAACAGATAATTTTGCCTTTAATTACTAGTTAACACAGTTGATGCATCATGTGGTCATCTTAGAAGCAATTATTATTAGTTGCAACTTGAAAACAGCATAATTAAATTGACCTATTCACATTAACGACCATGCATGTATAGATAGATAGATATAAACCCATAATTAAAATTTTTATTTATTTATTTATTTTTTCTCGGAAAAACCAATACCGACGTCTCACGGGAGTCGCGCGGCGAATTAAATATAGCCACTCCCCACATCTCGCCGGGTCAGAGACTGTAGATTCCTGAATCATGTGCCCTAAGCAGACAGAGAGAACCTAGAATGACCATCTTCTGCATTTGGCCTGCCAGCCACTCGGCTGACGAGTAGCCTGGGTACAGCACTTGGAGCTCGTATCAGAGATCGCGATATTTGGTCCGTTTCTCCTCCTCTTTCAAGGAGATATTTTTCTCCGCAGGTGCCGAGAACTCGATGACATACATCACCTTGAGTTGATGGTCGAGGAGAACTATGTCAGGCTTGTTGGCTTGGATTAGCCTGACCGTCGGGAACGAGTAGTTCCAGTAAATCCGGCATTTCTCGTTCTCGACAACGGACTCAATATCTCCGGGGACGTAAGGCAGCACTGGTGTCTGGTCACCCCGTACGAGTGCCTTGGATGGTAGTATAGCACTCGTAACGCCGCGTTATATCGGTGGATGTAGGCCGAAATCGCGTATATGAGGCATGCAGATAGTATGTGCATGAGCGAATCCGGCGCCTGACGGCAGGTCCTGCAATAGATGTCAGGAACCTCTACACGCCACACGCGGCTACGGCAAACCAAGGTGTTGATAACACCATCTTGGCAGGCCATAATGAATCCCTCGGTCTCCGACTATGGAGTGTAGAGAAGGAGAAACGTCTCCGTGTTAAAAAATGTGATCGGATTTTCGATGGAAGAATAGGTGGCGCTGATTTAGAGGAGGTATTCTACGTGATTTTGTTTTTACTATTTTTATTATTTTTTTTACGCTGTATAATTCTTTTCAACACCTACATAATATTATGTTTTCGTTAGTTTATAGAATCTGAAGCTAGTTTCAGAGATATAGTAAGTGTTTAACTTCAGACTCAATCCCATAATACGATCAGCGCCACATCTCATACCTTACAGAATTCAGACCACATTTTGAACGTACCGTCCATAAGAGACGTTCCTCCTTCTCTACACTCCATATCTCCGACTTAAGCCCGGCTGACCTTAGAAAAGCGAATGCCAGCCTGGTCGATAAACCCAGTGTTTCTATGTTCTTATAGAAGACACCATGTTGGGGTTTATCGGCGTGCTGCCGGAACAGATTGTCCTGTTCACCAGCTCTGATTCGGGCTTTCAGACGATTTGGCTGGAATTCAGTGACTGACTCTACATCAGCACCTCGCCGGCCTCCTCGCCTGATTTCAAATGCGAGACCGAGTTCATCTGCGGCTCTTTTTGCTGCCATGAACAATCCTGCTCCCACTCCTACAGTTTCGTGATGTTTTACAAACCGCAAAAGAGGATCTGAGCTCCTAAGGATGTTACATGCCCTACTCAGTACTACTCTGCCATGCGTACACTCCAGGCTCAAAGTCCTCGCCCCCCCCCCCGTTGACGTGGAACGTACACACGAGGAACGGACGATCTAGGATGAATACTTCTGTGAATATTCATCATCTTGCGGGTATCTCTGTCTAATTGGCGCAGCTCATCTACCGTCCACTTTATTACTCCGAAGGAGTAGAGCAGAACCGGAACGGCAAGCATATTAGTTGCAGACACCTTGTTCTTCCCCGAAAGTTCAAAAAGACCAAATCTTTCGCAGGCGGTATCTGTACTTGCTGCGGAGATAATCCTTTATTTGTGTTACATCCTGGATGTGTCTTTGTTGCACACCGAGATATGTATAGGTCTCTCCTTATTATCTCTTATTATTATTATTATTTTTTTTTTTTTTCGGATTATCCGATGCCGGACAGTCCTCCCGTGGCCTCCGACGCCTCACGGGAGTCATGCCGTAGCGTTAGTAACTGTAGATACCAGTATCATGTGCAGTAAGCAGACGGAGAGAACCCAGAATGACCGCCGTCTGCATTTGGCCTGCCAGCCACTCGACTGAATTTTAGCAGGCCGGTATGATCTTCAGTTCCGAGAGCAGCGTAGGCTTTATCCCTCCGAGTACATCGATTATTAGGACGACCATTTTTACCGAGTAGCCTGGGTACTTTATTATTATTATTATTATTAAAAGATACTTCGTGAATGGTATGGTTACACAAATCAAAGATGCGGGCTTCGGACGGGTAGAGAATACATAATAATTTACTGTGACCACGTAGTTGGTAACCAACTCCATAACGTTGCTGATCGTGAAAGAAAATATGTTGAATCAAGTGATATCCGAGAACAATGGAGCCCTGTCGCGTAGCAAAACACTAGGGTACTCATTAAGGCATTAAAGATGCATATTATATTCAGCGATATAGTAAAAATACCGAAAGAATCCTGATATCACGACAAAGGTAAATGATTTATACGCTCGATCATTTGTTACATCCCACTAATTCTAAAATTTTTAATGATACCAATATATAAAAAAAAAACCTAATAAATTTTAACAAAGATCATGGCGTGGTGTTGGTTCTTGCTGGCTTATTGATCGGATATGAATGCAATATCGAACCCAGGTATCTGTGGGTGGATTTTGTTTTATACATATAGCAAGAACGTTATTTTATTGTGAGGTTATGTCACAGAAGTTGTCATAACGAAGTTAAAATATTTAATAATCTCAGGTTCGAGTTTAACCAACCAAATCGCTAGTTTTCGCGGTTATGGTCTAAGTAATTATGATTTAAAATTAAATTAAAGACCAAATAATGAATATAACAAAAACGAAATTACGATTTTGTACAAAATGTGCTTAATGAAACGAAACTGTGGTAAATTTAAAAAAAAGAATTGTAATAACCTTCGGTATTTGCTGTTCTTCCGACTTTCATTCAACCTTCATGCTCTATGCAATTTTTCAATTTTATTCAGAAAGTACAAAACTGTATGTATTCTGCCAAATTACCTGATTGGAATTATTTAGCAAAGACCCATATATTCTTTATTACATCTTTAAGAGGATATATATTATCTTTCTCCAATTAGCGGGTATATTATACACAATTTAGTGTATACACGAACGACTCAATTGACGGTGGGATTTCGAAGGATAAACCCGCGTTATCGCAAAAACGTTAGACATGTTATTATTAAGTACTCACTTTTCTTAGAATTAATATATTTTTGCGGCGGCCTACCTTTCAAATTACCATCATCAATACGTTCTTTACTTAAGACCGTATAAAATTTGTTTGGTATATTCTTAAGTAAAACGAAATCAAAGACCATTTTAAGTTGTTGCTGAATATGACGACGGACTGTGTATCCGGTGAAAATCAGTTTCTTATAGTAAAAAAACTTATACTTCTTGTACCTTTGGGTAACCACTTATGGGCATATCCCTAAAAAGCACTTCACTGTGTTTCAATTTGCTTACTGCTGAACGCGTTATTAGTGTTCAAGTACCATTTCTAAATCGCTGATAAATGTTACGAGCAAAACAGGCACCGAATTGGAACCTTGTGGTACTCCAAAATTGGCGTGAATAAACTGAAATGATATTTAACAGGATCCATGATAAACAATATTAAAAAGATCTCTGTACGTCAAGTTTACTCTAGCTTTAGTTACAAAATGAGTAAAAAAATCTGATATTAGTTTTTTTTTTAATTACAATAAAAAAAATCTTATACATTCTCTTTCGGCCATGACTTCATTATTACTACCTGTACTATTTACATATAATATCGACAACCGAACAATTAGCATTCCAATGAGGATATATCTCATGACGTCCCGTTTTGCACTAATAAATTTTTCAAGAAATACCTGTCCCAGGTCTGAATTATGTGAAGTAGGTAGCCTTGGTATAAGTATTCGACCCCTTCTTATTGTTAATTACGACCCGTGGTACAGGGTGATTCCTATAACGTTCTTACCCCAATTTTTTGGTTTGTCATTGGAAATAAATTAAAAATGTTTAACATAACTTATGGTCTTTTTTTCAAGGATTTCGAAAATTTCAAGAAAAAAACAATTGAAAGTCGATAAAAGTAGTAAAAAACAAGGCAATGTTTTTTACTTTCTAATATAAGGAAGTATAGTAGTCATGATTTATTTCTACCTCGAGATTTTGATTGATATATACCCTCCTGAATCCATTTTGACTATTTTCCGAATGATGTCTGTCGGTGCGTCTGAGTCAAAAACATGTAGAATACCCTATGCCCAAACCCAACCGTTTCAGAGATATTTGACATTTAAAAAAAATTTTGACAGGTGTAATGGTTTAGAATAACCTTTATAACTTTCTTCGTGTAAAAGATACTCATTTGCTTTTTGGCACGCAGAAAGACCATAAGATGAGCTACGCTCTACAGTTTAAAACAATTTAATAACAAGTGTTCTATTTTTGACGTTACATTTTGTAAACTTCAAACCGCGAAAACTTGCTTAAGTCAAATGGAACACCCTGTATTTTTTTTACATCAAGTTATGTATAATTAAATTCCTTTTTTTTATATAAGCATTGTGGGGGTTTAAGTTACAACTTTTTGAAATATATGCGATTTTGTTAGAAATTCAAGAATTTTTAGTAAAAATTTTATCAAATTAGTCATGATTATAAACAATCAGTAATGTAAGTCATTCTCTTATGTCAAAAAATGCCACCGCGTTTAAATTACACCCACGAAGACTTTGAATTTGTTTATTATTTATGGAGAATGTGATAAAGTAATATCAAGAACTTGTAGTACATTTGTTACTAGATATCCACAAAAACGGAAAATAACACTAAACACTGTAACATGCCTATTAATTGGATTAAAGACACTTTGCATAAACTGAAATAGCTAAGATAAAATCAACTAAAAACATGATTCCATTTTAATTTAACAATTTTTCAAAATTCCGCCCTCAAACCTCCACACATTTTTCTCACCTTCGGATTAATTATTCATGGGTAACTCTTCTAATTGAATCCTGTGATAAGTATTGAAATGCATTTCTTACTCTCTGCATATAATCTTCAATAGTTGTTATTGGGCTCTCATAAACTTTATTTTTAATAGTTCCCCAAATAAAATAATTTAAAATTGATTAATCGGGCGAGCGAGGAAGCCATAGGAAAAGTCCATTATTGGCGATACATTGATCGTAAAAAGTTTCTAAAAAATTGTTTATCAAATACGCGTTATGTGGAGGAGCACCGTCGTGCTGATAAATGTTTCTATGTTCGGTGAGAGGTAAATTTTCTAAATAGTTATTATTCAAATTTTGTAAAATATTTAGATATCTTTTACCTAAAAAAAAAAACAAAAACAAAAAAATTAACTATACATATTAACAGAAGAAGAAATCTTTATAACTTATTGTTTAAATTTTCCTGATAAAATTCTAATGCCACCACTCTATCGTTTCTTATGGCACAGTAAACATTAAACTGCTAACTTTCTTGAAAATTTCTCTCCTTGAACACATGAGGATTCGAGTCACTCCAATAATGTGAATTGTCGATTAAAAAGTCCATTTTTTGTAAGCTTCATCTGATCATATAATATTTCCCGAATAAGAATCGTCGCATACAGACTTTATTAGAATAAATTCACTGTTCCTAAGAAATCTGTTTCACGAAAACGGGTGATATTTATATTTAATTAAGATCTGTGAATTGAATCCTAGCATAGCCCCGATTCCAGAGCAGCTTGTCTTAATGACAGCATTGGAAATGCATGAAAATATCCCAGAATTGCTATTTCTACGTTTTCGTTATCAACAATAGGCTTCCGCTTTTGAATTCTTCATATCAGACCATAGTGCTCACTATTGGTCTGATATGAATCCTCACCATACTGTTGACGTGCGATCTCAGGGACGCTTTGGTTTTAGTGTTTGGTGTGCTCTACGTGGCAATCGTGTTTTAACATATCACACATATCAGGAACATCTTAATGGCCAACGGTACTACGAAATCTTAAACCAGAAAATTATTGAGGAATTTATGGACAATCTACTAAGGATAGATTGTTAATAAATTCCTGAGACAAGAAATCCATTCTTCCAACATGATTGTGCACCACCGCATAATATCAGGACCGTTTCAGAAGTAAGAAATACCAATATTGGAAATAACTGGATGAGAAGTAATGGACGATCACCTGACTTAACGACATTGGATTTTTTCTTTTGGGGCCACATTAAAGACAAATTATATAAGAGAACTAGTATCGACATAAATGAACTCAAACAAAATTTTATAGACTGTGTGATTTCCAATTCAAATCTTCAAATTTATAATGCAGTTCAGAATGTTATGAAGAAGTGTAATTTATGTATCGAACAGAACGGACATCAGTTTGAACATTTACTTTAATTTGAATTTTTATTTAGTAATTGTAATGCATGGGGTTATCATAAAGTAAGGGGTCTATTTTAAATTCTTATATAGTTTTAAGAAATTATGCTAGTAGCAGAAAGTAAACAGAATCTAGTTGCCTCAATAATTGGATTTTAGTGTATCTATGAAAAACAAAAGAATTGTGACAACTATTGATACAAGTGTCAAACGAAATAATAGTAATTTAGATAATTGTTTTCAAAATAAAACTCGCGTAACGTAAATTGTAACAATTTCAGTATGGATCTGCAAACAAGAATTGGTTTAGTGCAATGTTATTATGAAGGCGGTAAAAATTACACTACTGGATTACGAAGATTTCGTACGAAAATGGGTTTGAGAGTAGGGCCGTGCAAAATGAAGGCGTATCGTAATTTGATTAGCAAATTTTAAAGAACAGGGTCTGTAAAGGACCTTCCGAGGTCACGAAGACCTAGGATTAGTGATGTCCAAGTTGCGGAAGTTCTTCAGGAAAATCAAAACGTAGCCAATACTAATCCGCCAGCAATCAGTAGTGTGAATGCGATATCAAAACGATTACAAATGCCATACACCACGGTTTAGAAAATTTGACGGAAAATCCTAAAATGTATCCCTATAAACTGCAACTGCTGTTTGAATTAAAGGACGCAGATTTTGCTTTCAGGTACGATTTTTCATTACACGTATTGGCTCAGATGGAAATTGAACCCGATTGGTTATCCCGTATTTTATGGACAGATGAGGCCCATTCCTCTCTTAATGGTGGAATTAATACTCAAAACTGTCGAATATGGTCTACAGAAAATCCACATGAAATCGTTCAGCAAGGCCTTCGTGACAAAAAAGTCACCGTTTGGTGCAGTTTCACAGCTAATTTCATCATTGGTCCATACCTTTTCGAGGATATACAGAATGGGGAGGCCGTATCTGTAACTGTTACTGGTGAACGATACCTGCAAATGTTAAGGGATTATGCAATTCCACAGTTGCAAAACGAGCACGAAGGAATTGAAAACATGATTTTTATGCAGGATGGAGCACCTCCGCACATTTACCGACCAGTTAAAGAATTGTTAACTGCGGTTTTTCAAGATCGTGTTATAAGCAGACATTTTGCAAATTCATGGCCACCAAGATCACCTAATACTAACCCAGCGGATTACTGGCTGTGGGGTTATTTAAAAAAATTTGGTGTTTAGAAGACGGCCAACAACGCTGGAGGAATTAAAATACAGTATTAGAGAGCAAATTCGTGCAATTCAACCAGAAATGTTGAATAGTGCTGTATACAATTTGGAGGAACGGTTGGTAATTTTACAACAACAAAATGGAGGTCATATCGAGCATTTGCGGTAACTAGTGTTTGACATCAGAAATCCCATTATGTAAGCAACTAGATTCCATTTACTTTTTGTTATTAATTTGATTTGTTAAGAATATATAATAAGTCGAAATATATCCCTTACTTTATAATTATTATAAAATTAGATATAAATATCTAATTTTTTGGTCTTGGCATGTTGAAGGACCTACAATTAATGAGACTTTCTTTTAACCTCTGAAAAATAACTTTATGAGGTTGTCTTCTTTCTGGATAGCGATTGAAATATATTTCGGATGCAATATCACAATTGTTATTCCTTTCAATAAAGCATTCTAGCATATCATATTTCTCGTAATTTTTGAGACATCTTCACTTTTATGATTAAATGGGTGTATTATGACGGAAATAAAATTGTTAATATGCAATTTACTGACAAACGGATAAACACTGTCATAGATGACACACGCCTACTTGGAATAAATATAAAAAAAAACGCAAAAAGTAAACTACTAAAAGATTATTTTCGCTATTAAATATTTACACATCAAAGCGACCCCACTATGATATATAGTTTGAAAGAGAAAAAAATTTCCTTTTTAACTAAACTATTGCCAACTATGATTCCCATTTAACAAAAATACAACTTTATATGATAACTCGAAATTGCATATTTTTTTAAAAAATTTCTCAACGCCACTGTATTATACAGAAAGAAGTGCCTGAAGAATGTAAAAGTTGTTTTTTCATAACATTATAAACAACCAAAATATTGACATGTGTCTAAAAGTCGAAAAATCGAACTTTGTTTATAACTCGAAAACAGAAGACGATAGCAAATTTTTGTTTTCGCTAGAGAATTTGTCTCAAAAAAAAAACAAATTGAGAATGTGTCTTCCATTTTCTTGTATCTCTTACAGCTACCGAGGGTATAGGGTAATACAAACATGGAAATTGGCCCACCCTGTACTGTTATTGTTAAGGTGTACGAGAATAACCCCGAATAAAACATGTATCCACTTTAAATTTCATTATGCGGAGTACTCCATTTTGTTGATTCACTCTGTGCATTACTACGGTGTACGTATGACTTCTATAACGTTATTAATTATTCATAATATAACTTTTTGTTGCAGCTCCACATGTAGTCCAATCATTGACTTGTGCGTGCAGTAAGTACAGCGTGAATATCTGAAGAATCTGAAAACGGGAGATGTAGGATTTTTATACACGTTCATATGCATTGGGAATTTCAGACAAAGGTAAGATTTATTTATAAATGTCTGTTAAAGGTCTGTGTTCATTTACAATGTGTACCTAACATAAATAATAATTTCTAATGAAAAAGCAGGTGAATTTTTTTATTATTTATTGTATGTATAATTTAATTTATCAGAAAGTAAACAATTAATGTGGAATGTGTAACGCTTTTCCTATATTATTATGTAATGTTCACATAATATGTTTATTTAAGACTCTTTTAATAAATTAAAGTCCGACTGTTATTTTTTTGTGATATATTTTAATTAGTTAGAACTCGGGGCGCTGATCACGTTCTGTAGAATACCCGAAACGCGTGCATTTTTATCGCGATAACCAATTAATTCTTAACTTTGTAGTCATACAGATATTAGAACATCATGCTCCTTTCATGATTTTGCGGAGAAACGGGACTGAATCCGCCATATTGGATTATGTGTTGTCATTCGTTTAATCTCCGTAACCGATTTTTTTGTTCGACTCTATATTCTACTGAGGGTTATACAGTAAACTCTTTTATCAAACATCCGCAAGAATTATGTAATTAATTTTGCATCATATGACATGTGATCGCATTAAGCATTTTTTAAGACCAGATTTCTTGATTTATTGACCATTTTTCGCAAGATTCTTCGTTGCATTGATCAAAATCAATGCACAATGCACTGTTACAGCATGCAATTTTTTTTATTGACGGGCAACAAACAACTGGGCCATACAGACTATGCTTATAGTCAAAATTGTTGATGTCATACAGTGGCGGTTCGTGGGTCAAGAGATAGGGAGGTCAATTAGAAAAGTTTACTGTATTACCTACCTTTTAAAGTGATTTAAATTCCAAGTCGACCCTCCGGTCTTCTTGAGATGCAAAGTGGTCAATTAATTTTTCATTAAAGTCTTTTATCTTCTTTATTAATGCCCTTTCTATGGTAAGCATAACTAAAGAAGACCTTTCCTGACCCATGGTATTTCTTATAAATGTCTTTATTCTTTTTAAGGTGGAAAAACAAAGTTCACTTTCGACGGTAGTCATAGGGGAGAGTACACAAGATTTTTAACAGTTTGACACTTTCAGAAAAAGTATTGCACAAATTATTGTTAATAAAAAGCTGTAACAAAGCAACTGCACCTTCACTATTGGAAAAATCTTCTCGGCTATATTATACTTCTAATTCAGTTTTAAGTTTCAAATGATTTATGACTGGATACTCCGTTTTAACTAATTTGAACATATCTTGAGGAAAGCTTTTTTTTATAATCTTTAAATCGATCTGCGTGAAATAACTGAGACAGTGTTAAATGATTACTGAAGCCAAACCTGTTCTTCCGTTCTACATCTCTGAGCAAACTGCATGGATGTCTCCTCCAAATAGTTATTCAAAATTTTATTTCTGATGTCTTCAATTTTACTATTAAAAACGCCAATACACTTATTTACTGTTATGACATCGATATTACATTTTTGTATTTGATTGAACAATATATCACAATGAGGCATAACTAAATGAAAAAAATTTAACCAGTAAAGAAAATGTTCATTTTGTAAGTAGTTTTTTAAACCAATAGCTTGGTTTAGAGTGTTGTTTTCTGATTCATTATCAATGATTTTTTCTAAACAATCTAATAATTCTGTTCGATAGGTATAAACAGTCTCTATGCACTTTGTATTAAAATTCCATCGTGTTGGAGCCGCTTTAGGTAATCTCACCTTAACAACATTATCTAACACGGCTGTTCTTTTTGGCGATTTCCCAAAGAATGACGAAAAGCTGTGTAAATTAGCAAAAAAAATTTTTATGCTTTTATCCTGACTTGATGCTTTTTGTAAAATTAAATTTAGTTGATGAGCGTAACAATGAATAAAATTTGCTGAAGGATAACTTTTTTTAATTTTGGCTTGTACACCTCCAAAAGCATCACTCATTACTGATGCTTCATCGTAACTTTGTGCTATCAATTTTTCAGGACTTTCATTAATTTTCAGACATTCTAACTCTTTTAAAATTACATCTGTCAAATGCTGCGATTTCGTTCCTTGAGGCTGAATAAATTTCCAAAATCTCTCACATACAACACCGTCTAAAACGTATCTAAACACAAAAACTACTTGTACTTTATTCATAACCCAACTTATGTCCATCTTTCAGTTTTAATATATTTTGTACAACACTCATATTTAATAGTAAACACCAAAAACACTGTTTTACTTAATTTCACGACAAGTAGAGATTTACTAATAAAATGTTCACAAATAAAAACATTAAAAACAACGCGACAGAATTTACCGACCAACGCTTACCTAGTCAGCATTAAGACTGCTCACTGCTCTACTGAACGTAGTGAACTTCGTGCGTTACCGTTTCCGTAAAATGTTACATTACGAAAGACGTTGGCAACACTGGAAAGTTTCCGAACAAATCAAAACTATATGACTCTGTTACAGTTACAGACATATGTCAGGATCAGATTTTGTTAATAGTTCTTAATTTTACGTATGCTAAGCACAGCACATGTGTCACATTTAGTGAATAACAATATTACACTTAGGTATGCAGAAAACTATTTTATTAAATGGTCAAAATGCGCTCCATTGTGTTTGATAAACAACAATAATGCCCATTTTCAAATTCTCGCTGGACTTTTCTCGGGAAATCTGTATATTCTCGAATTATCCTAACTCGAGACCACGAACATGGAATATTAGAAACTTGAGTTTTTAATTAACCCAGGAGAAAAATCAATTTGGAGATCTTGCCAGCCATTCTTGAATACCTCTCCTTCCAACGCATTTCCTAAAAAAATTTCCATCCAACCATTATCTCACAGGAACAGCCTTCTTCATAGAATTGAGATTATCAACAGAGCACCACCGCATGGAGAAAGAGAAGCAACTGAATGGTTAAACAGAAATTTTAACACTCACTGGTTCAATTATGATGACGTCCAGGCCGCCTAGATCTCCCTACTAAAACCTTGAGAACTATCTGTGGGAGACTTTAAACGGAACAGTTTACCTGTTGGGAAAATTCAGTTTATAGTGCGTGTGGGGCATTATTATTTTTATCACTTCCCATTTTCCTATTGTTCCTTGTACATTATTAATATTTTCATTTATTGCAATTTTATTTGCAATTTTTCGGGCTATAAATAGTAATTGATGTATAAATCAAACTAATTAATAACTGTCTGATAAATAAAATTGAAATGATAAACAAATTTGAAAAAGTAAAAAAAAAAAATTATGTACACGCCACTTGTCGTAAATTTATGACCTCTGAAGTTAATGTCTTGCGTTATTAATTTCAAACACACGGTTCTTTGATATTTATATGTAAGGTCAAGTGCACATAAATAAAAGTTATCTTTCAAAAGTAATAAATAAATAAACAGATGATATTATTATGTAAAAGTTTATGCAATTTTTGAAAATGATGGCTACACAATCTGTTACAATTTGTTTCCTATTGTTTGGGCCACGTTGTTCGTCACAAAGGACTAAATTGAACAATGACCTATGACCCGTACTATTCATAAATCATAAGTTATTCATATAAAAATTTTCGGACCTTAACTTAAAATCTAACTATAAATTAAAATTAGCAAGTAATTCTCTTGTTGCTCAGTTTCGCCAATAATATTTTAACATCAAATTATTATTGTTGCCTACCTTTTCGTTCATATTACCCCTGCTGAATTAATTTATAAATAGTTCGTTCTGGAACTTCTGTTAAGTAGACTGTTTTTTTCTGCGGCCCCTGTTTCTCTTTCACTTTTTTTCATATTTCTGTAAACATTTAAAACTATTTTTTGTGACTGCTGACTTGCATGCTGTTTTGAAACTTTGGAATTTGTGAAACATTACCATCTTCCATATCTTCCTAACATTCTTTGCTGGTAGTGGGTTGGGGATCTTCCCAAGGCCTGGACATTTCTCCAACTTTATTTTCCCACAACCACTTGTGAAAGGAAACACCCGAATAGTATCCGCCTGCCAAAATATTTATAAAAACACAATAGATACCAGTTAAACACTTTAAATTGTCGCAATTAAACACTTTGAATTCTCACAATCCGCAGTGGTCCAAAATCAGTATGAAGTTGACAAAAAATCTGATTATTGTCTTAATAAGTCATGAATAAGCCTGGCCAAGGTCATTAATCCTACAGAGACGTACTGGCTATACATCATATCATAATACTTGAATAAGTACAATAATAAAAACAAAAATATTTTATATATTGTGATGTATGTTTTTGTACTATTTCGTTCGCTTTAAATTCTTTTCTATGTATTTCCTTATATTTTGTAAGCTTAGTGCTGCACATTATTATTAAACTGTTAAATGACGTTCGCACATGTACATTGTATATCTAAGTGATAAACTAATAATAAATAAATAAATAAATAAAATAAATGGAAATTAATTTTATTAATACTGGTACACTTTATAAAAATATGTACAAAACTCACCTTCTTAAGCAGATTTATGAAGTAGCTCGGTTGTCGTTATCACAAACTGGAGCACTTCTATAATAACTGTATAGCATCAGATATGTTTCTACAGTTGTCTCAGTAAGCGATGTTCGCTGTGGTGAAAAAATATGTTTGTATTTTGAAAAAGACCGTTCGACATCTACGGAAGTAATACAGGCATAAGTAAAACACTCTGTGAACTCACTTAACGCAGCTGTAGATGCACCATCACAAATTTGTCTAAATTTGGTAAATCAGGATCTTTCCGTAATACACTCTCGAATATTTCAATAACGGGCTTATTTTTTGCTTCATTTATAGTCTGTAGCTGTGTATTTACGTCGTCCACTATTTGCAGCGATTCCACTAACGACAACGAAGTATTTTGCAATTTTTCTATTGCGTCGTGTAGTCCTCTATAATTGTTATAAATAGTTTTTAAATCTGTTTCAAGGGAAACATCTTGAAAGCTTGTCTGGCTTTTCTTAATAGCTGCAGACTCGTTAGGGTTGAACTGTAGTATCACAGCTTTTATTTGTTGAAAATATTCAGCATAATAAAAAGCTGCCTTCAACCACGTGTAAGAATCTGCTCTGGTGGTTCCGGAATACCAGGACACAGTGTGTAAAATGCTCGAACCCGTTTAGGAGATTTGAGAAATACTTTTTTGTATTTGCTATTAATGCATCTACCTCTGGAAAACATTTTCGAATCGTTTCTGCTACAAGATGGAACGCATGCACTTTTCACGTAACATGTAAAAACCTACAATCGTCTCTTTGAAGAAAACGGCCCACCAAACGCATTGTCGCAGCACCGTCGGTCACAAACATCAACACTTCACAATTGCTTGAGCATTCCCTGTCTTTCCATAGTGATTGACTAGATAATCCACCACGTGAGCCTTCTATGTTACACGCATTTCACCAGATTTTTCCGATAAAACGTCAAACAGTTCTCTTCTTGTAGGCATTCTAAAATAAAAAATTGAAATTTGGTGGTTACTTAGGCTAGGGTAGTTTAAGATGGGGGCGATGCAATCGTTTCAATATATACTACAGGTGCAAAGTTTTTAGTCTCCATAGTATATCGTTTGCCATACTATTGACTGCATCGACGCTATCTTATTTTGGTTTGAAACTAACTTGAAGCGCCCTGTATCGAAATAAAAAAACGCGATTTTTTTTCTAATGGAACAACTTGGGGCAAAAATGCATTTAACCGCAGCATTGAGGGATACCTAGAGTATATTTTAGAATGAAAATATCCGTGGATTTTAATGGCAAACTCTCTTTAGGTCTAATAGAAGTTATAAAATGCCAAAAAAAATTACGTTTATAAAAAATAATAAAATCCTCAAAATAAAATTTGTGAAAATATTTTATATCTAAATAAAGTACTTGCCTTAATGTTTTTCTTGTAAAAATTATAAACCAAAAGCACAAATATTTGAAGCACAGTCACACGTTGAAATCTGCCAACAAAGTGAAGCAAAATCGTAGTATAACAATTATTCATGTTTGAGCGGTCACCGCAAGTAGATTTTTCGAACAAGGGGGGTTGATATTCCGGGAAATAATACCTGAGATATACCCTAATGTACCCTTGGAATGTGAAAGTTGTATAACATACTTATAAAATTTGAATTTTGTCAACTTTTTATTTATTTCGGACCACTGTGCAATCTGCTAACATGTATAACGTAAACACAATCTGTATAAAATATCCTCGAAAATGCCACCTACTAGAATATTTTATTAACTGATAAATTCGAAATTCGACCCCATATCCGAAGGATGACGCGGGAGAAGGAACAAAAAGACCGCGAAGATAATTGTGTTGTCTATAGGGACGAATAGCACACTATTGTTAGAATGATTAGGAACCTTAGTTAAAAAAAACATGTTAGAACATACTATACTTAAGAGTAATGATGTTTTATGTATTAAGTAATACATCAAATTTATTATTTAACATGGTATAAAAAAATAAAGCATGCCCCACCCTCCCCTCAAATAACTGTCGGTAGCTGGGTCGGCAGCCTCTTGAGTTTTTAACGTATAAGCTTTTACTGAAATCCAGAGATGTTTGTGGAGTTTTTATCAAACGTTTAACGACTTGTCAAAAAACAAACTTTTGTAATAATAATATACTAATATTAAAATGTTTTAAAGAAAGGAAAAGTATATTTGTGTCGCACATTTATAGCTGAACGACTTTAAGAGAATTTCGTTATTATTGCAATAATGTCAATCAATTTTTTTTTTTAATGAAAAATGATAGTTTTTATCGAAACTGCAAAGGTAATGTAGATATAATTGCGTTCTTAAGCCATTCTGGCTCACCCTGTATATCACATTGCCTATCACGAAAATGAATAAGAAGTCATTAAAAAACACGAATTATCTGCTTGTATGTATAAAAATAAAAAAAATAAATTTTCCATGTCGTATCTAAAAATAAACGAAACTGCAAATTGGGATCAAGATGTCACCAGAGAGCGAAAATTAATCTAAGTCTTCTTTCGGATATTCTCAGAATCATCACTTTCTTACGAAACTTTTATAGGAGTTTCTATTAATACCTAGATCGATTTATTTGCAGAAATAAATAGTGAAAAATTTGTTTAATATTCCTGATTTGTAATACAGTAAAGTCTATTCCCTTAACATGAACATCCAAAAACGCGAATGCCATGTTCTAAAAGATATTTTAATAAGAGGGCAATATTTGAATTGCGCGCCAGTTTGGCTATCATGATGTCACAAGGTTATGACATGCCAGGTCGATAGGAGACAGATGGGTAAGCCTGGCCAAGCGATGGTAGATTCAGGGTCGGGCGCAATACCATCGCGCGCTTGTTTACGATGACGATGACACGACACACTTCAGTTGTTATCTTTAGGTCGATGCATAGAGTACTAATAAATAACAAATGATGTTGAGCGTAAAGAGTAGAAAACGACCGTACGCTGATAAAATGAATAAATTTATCGGTGAATTTCCGGATTTATTCTATGATGGATGTAAAATAATTTGTAAAGTTTGTGATCAAAACTGGAATAAATATGGCTGCAAAATTCATGTCAATAGTAACTGGTATAAAAATAAAAGAAATGGCGTGTCTTCTTTGGAACCTCAGTTTATGTTTGATTTACTGTTAATGCTGATTGCCTGTGATGTTCCCCTGCGCATATTGGATAAATCAGCATTACGGGAGTTCTGGAATAAATACAATCCCCAGATGAATTTACCAAGTCGTTCATCGTTACGTAGATATGTACCAAGTGTTCGTGAAGACATTGTAAATAGGATTAAATGTGCATTAAAAAAATACACGGCTGTGGTTATGTGTTGACGAGACGACAGATTGTAAAAAAAATTCTATTTTAAATGTTATAGTACGTGTATTCGACCCTGTTAAACCAATATTTCCACTTTTACTAGCTAGCAAAAGACTAACTGCGTGTACTGGCGAAACAATTACGCGGGTGGTGTTGGAGACTTTCGAAAAATTTGAACTGTCAACAAGTCAAGTGTTGAGGTTTGTGACCGACGGTGCTGCGACAATGCGTTTGATGGGCCGTTTTCTTCAAAGAGACGATTGTAGGTTTTTACATGTTACGTATAAAGTGCATGCATTTCATCTTGTAGCAGAAGCGATTCGAAAATGTTTTCTAGAGTTATATGCATTAATAGCAAATACAAGAAAAGTATTTCTCAAATCTCCTAAACGGCTTCGAGCATTTCACATACTGTGTCATGATATTCCGGAACCACGAGAGCCGATTCTTACATGTTGGGGAACGTGGTTGAAGGCAGCTTTTTATTATGCTGAATATTTTCAACAAATAAAAGCTGTGATACTACAGTTCAACCCTAACGAGGCTGCAGCTATTAAGGAAAGCCAGACAAGCTTTCAAGATGTTTCCCTTGAAACAGATTTAAAAACTATTTATAACAATTATAGAGGACTACACGACGCAATAGAAAAATTGCAAAATACTTCGTTGTCGTTAGTGGAATCGCTGCAAATAGTGGAAGACGTAAATACACAGCTACAGACTATAAATGACGCAAAAAATAAGCCCGTTATTGAAAAATTCGAGAGTGTATTACGGAAAGATCCTGATTCTCCCAAATTAAGACAAATTTGTGATGGTGCATCTACAGCTGCGTTAAGTGAGTTCACAGAGTGTTTTACTTATGTGCCTGTATTACTTCCGTAGATGTCGAACGGTCTTTTTCAAAATACAAACATATTTTTTCACCACAGCGAACATCGCTTACTGAGACAAATGTAGAAACATATCTGATGCTACCCAGTTATTATAGAAGTGCTCCAGTTTGTGATAACGACAACCAAGCTACTTCATGAATCTGCTTAAGAAGGTGAGTTTTGTACATATTTTTATAAAGTGTACCAGTATTAATAAAATTTATTTCCATTTATTTTATTTATTTATTTATTTATTATTAGTTATCACTTAGATATACAATGTACATGTGTGAACGTCATTTAACAGTTTAATAATAATGTGTAGCACTAAGCTTACAAAATATAAGGAAATACATAAAAAAAGAATTTAAAGCGAACGAAATAGTACAAAACATACATCACAATATATAAAATATTTTTGTTTTTATTATTGTACTTATTCAAGTATTATGATATGATGCATACCCAGTACGTCTCTGTAGGATTAATGACCTTGGCCAGGCTTAATGATAACCCAGTTTTTTGTGCCTCTATTAGAAGATATTGCTCTCGACGACATGTGGTTTCAGCAGGACGGTGCCACTTGCCATACCGCTCGTGAAACATTGACGGTAGTGCACGAGTCTTTTCCTGGTCGTGTCATCTCTCGGTTTGGTGACCAGAATTGGCCGCCTCTCTTATATTTTCCTCGATTTCATCATAAGCATTTAAACAAGATTGCCCGTGATAAATGCCGCCAGAAGAATAATAGAGTTCCAATTTTCGGCAATCACACAATTGTCCGCAACATTTTGCTCAATTGCAAAAAAAATCATATTTAAAAGACAATTCGGAGCAGGAGGTGCTCATGTTTTTTTGGCTCCAAAAAATTGTTTTTAATATCCATCCCCAAACTTGGCTCATTGCCCAACCATTCCTGTACCTGATATATACTCGGAAACAGTAGTCTTCAGCTGCTTTTTCTGTAGGTGGTAATGAATGTAACTTGACAGATTTATTTATTCTACATTAATATTCAATTCATTGCACATTTATCTGCTTGTTTAAATAGTATAATTATAAAAGCGGAATTGCCCTCATTATAGAAATTAAAATGAGTCAAAATAATTACTATTTATTTAAAATAATTAACGATACGTAAATCATTGGATGCAATTAATAACCAATAAATTAATTCAGATCAATGCTTCAATTCAATATGAAGATAAATCATTTTAATCGATACAGTTTAGACTATAACCCTTTCTGGGTGACGGCACAAGCCAAGCTGAAAGTTTTATTTATTTATAATTCTGAGATTTATCGTGTGTAGCTGATCTTTGTGTTCTAAACAACTCCTTAAATTACGGTCCTATAGACCAACTTCTTTGTATCATATTATCGATACATGTTACCTTGCATACCGTAAATACAATGCAAACTAGTAGAAACAGGTGAGAGTTATTCTATGTCAAATTAAGTATCAAAAACATCCCGAGCAAATAATCCTGTGCTACCATCCCCATCTCCCTTTTTAGGGATGATTAATGAAATTTTCCTAAAAAACTGTTAACGAGTCGTTGTCTATCACTTCTATGGAAAAACACCAAGGGTCAAAAGTTTTTCTAAATTGATATTCCTCTCGAAATATGCCTTTTAGGTTTTAAAATAATTTTTAGTTAATTTATATACACTCTGTTCATTTGAAAACTGTCCACCCTCTTTTTCTTTAAAACTATAAAAAATTAAAAAAAAAACACGTGTACTTTTGTTCCCTGGGGGAACTTTTTAGTGCTTAGGCAAATTGATAGACAACGAGTTATTAATGTTTTTCTAAGAAAATAACACTTTTTATCCCTAAAGTAGGGGTGGACCATTTGCTCGAGATATTTTTGGATACTTAATTTTACAGAAAATAACACCAACCTACTACTACTCAACTACAACCTTCTTTACGTCCCAGCCACGAAATAAGAAATCGTGCAACGTCGCATGAAGACCTGAATCTAATTTTTCGCGAGTTTTTATATGTTTTATTTCATCCGTACGCATATAACCTAAAGTAGGAAAATAAACATGCTGACATGGTGTTGTATCCCCGGTTGTAAGTCAAATTACGGTTCATCTGTAAATACTAAAGGCGTAAAAAGTGTTTTTGGATTCCCCAAGGACGATGGGTTAAAATAAAAATGGCTCAAAGCTATCCCTAGGAAAGAATGGACACCATCAAAATATTCTGTAGTATGTGAGTTGCATTTTGATTCCGATGAAGTTATCAAATATGACAAATAAATAACTGTTACCAGACGGAATGGTTGAAATTATTACCTGTAAACCAAAATCGAAAGAGAATGCAATCCCATCGATTTTCCCAAATTTACCCAAATATTTCTCTAAGGAAAAATCGACTGTTCAAAACGATCCTGAATGTACTCGTAGACGCCGAAACCAAATCCAGCATTATGAAATTTTCATCCAAAATTTTGAAAACTCAGATATCATTGGAAATTACGAGAATATAATTTTTTTTTCTCGAATTTTCATTATAACTTATAAAGGAATGCTTAGATTTTTTTTCATGTTTGGGGGATAATGTCTATTAATTAAGGGGCATAAAACAAGCGATAAGAAAACTTGCACAGTGGCGGTATGGAGGGAGTGCTCAATGTTTATGGAGAAAATTTTTGAATTTATAACAATATTTAATTAACAATTGTGGAATTAATAACAATTGTTAGCAATAACGATTTATTAAATAACAATTACAACAATTAATAACAATAACACTAAAATTAGACACTTTGTTCAAAATGTAAACCGTTTTTTCAATACACATTTCACAGAACGTCGTAAGTTAACTAAATGATGCACCCTTATTTCATTGCAAGCATCTCTGATGCGATTGTGAAGTTCTTCAAGTGTATTAACCGGAGTGGTATACACTTTTTCCTTAATGAATTCCCACACAAAAAAGTCAAGTGGCGTTAAATCGGGGGATCTGGGAGGCCACGCCACTGGACCTCCTCGACCTATGTGGAGTTTGCCAAGACAATCTTGTCTTTCATGATTTGTTCAGCATTTGGAAATTTTTGTGAAATTAAATTATTACACTGGATCACTCCCTATAATCCATCGTTTTTATCCTTCACCTGTTCATCTTTCCCCCTTTCCTATCCCGACAAAAAATACGCGTGCTAATTTAATAGTAGAGATATTTATTATTGTGGTTTATTTGAAATGAATATGCAATAACTATACCGGGTGTCAACGAGATTACTCTTTTAATGAATCGATATAAAACTTGGCATGTATCACATGTTGCCAACACGACATTTTTTTGTCAATCTAGTAAGTTTATACGACTTCCGGTTTCATCGGAAGTGACCTCAACTCTTGATTTTTAAATAGGACACCCTGTATATTTTTGCATTTTTGGAATCTAGAAATCAGTTTGCATATTATATTAAATCAAATGCTCTTAGCCACCAATCAAATTTTCAAAATGTCTACCTTGTACAGCTCTGCACTTTCCTACACGCAAAACATTTTCTTTTGCGTAATATTTCAGGGGTAATACTGGCAAAGGCTTCTCGTATCCGGTTTTCCAATATTTCAAGTATTGCTGGGTTACTGGTGGCGTTATATACACCAGGTTTTTTATGTGGCCCCACAAAAAAATCAAGTGGGGTAAGGTCAGGTGAACGAGGAGGTCATCGAATCAGTCAATTAGTCGCAATAAACTGCTGTCCGAAACTTTGCTGCAAATAATTTGTTACCACATGTGTATTATGTGTAAGCAATAATATGATATACTATTTCATATTATTTAAGAGCATATGTAACTCTGCACCTTCGCGTTGGTTTTGCCGAACAATTGAATATCACATATTTTTATGTAGAATCACCAGTGGAGGTTGGTGGATTTAGGTTATACCATATCTCAATATTGGAGCATGGAACCCAAGCAATATTTTATGGCATGACTATCCGTACTAAATGAAGAAATTTTGCAGAAAAAAAATTAAAAAAAACATTGAGAAAAGTTACAGAAATGCGCTGCCGACCCAGATTACTTCTAGACCATTAGTAAAATATTTGCAAACTATTTTTTTTCGTGATCGGAAGGAAACTTTATCACACCGTTTTTTTCGTTTTTCGAAAATTTTGATTTTTTTGTAAAGTTATGACATTTTGAAACTTAAGTTCTTCATTGTGTAAATTTCAAAATGTCATAACTTTACAAAAAATCAAAATTTTCGAAAATCAAAAAAACGGGGTGATAAATTTTCCTTCTGATTACGAAAAAAAATAGTTTGCAAATATTTTACAAATGGTCTAGAAGTAATCTGGGGTGGCAGCACATTTTTTGTAATTTTTTTCTCAAATTTTTTTTTAGTTTTTTTTTCTACAAAACTGCTTCATTCAGTAGTGATAGTCGTGCCTTAAAATATTGCTTGGGTTCCATGCTCTAATACTGAGATATGGTATAACCTAAATTCACGAGCCGCCATTGAGAATCACGCTTTATTTTACATAAAATATTATAATATTTAATTGACCAAGCAGAGAGCAGTGCAAATAAGCCTATTTTATCATAAAATTAAACCGCAATATGTGAATGCTGTGCCTGTGCTCAGTTTCAATAGGACTACATCTTCGATGCGGCGCGGTGTTGCCATATTTAGTTCGTGGCTGGGACTTAAAGAAGGGTGTGACTCAAAAAATCCTACCTTCCAATTGAGTCTGTTTGTTCGTGTCTGTCCTACACTAGCGATATTTCTTCTCCTCTCTCTGTGCGGCCAAGTGCCAAGCTAGGATCATTGAGTAGTAGTACGCAGAGAAAATTATTCTGGGTAAATTTTCTATGCTTTCTATTTTTTTTGTCTATTTCTAATAGTCTAATGTTATAATTCCTGTTGGTTGAGCAGACTTAGTAGGTTGGTCTCCAAATTAAAAGGTTGTTCACATGATTGACCTGCTTCAATCGATTGTCGTTTTATTTGGAAATCCGGCTGGTATTTACTATTTACTAGCACATAAACAAATAAATTGCAATTCATTGTTCAAATAATAATAAATAATAATTAAACCACATTTACTAGAAATGATAACTGCAACAAATTAAAGAGTTCAAATATCGATTTTATGATCCAAAACAAAATATTTACAATACATTTTTTTTATCGTAGTCCATGTGTTTGTATATTTGATCTTTCCAGATTTGCTAATATTAATCATGACGAAAGAGTATTTTTAATTTCCGAAATTTGACTTGTCATTTTTATATACCAAAAGGTTTCTTAATATTGTTTATTTACGCTTTCCGCAATAAACAGGCGCGTGGAGAGCCTGCAAAAAGATTCAATGCACGAGGTTATTGCATACTTTGTTGTTTTATCTAATTTTAATTAAGCTACTTTCATTGACCTATTAAGATAATGAATCTTTGGTTTAAAATAAGTTTTCTGTATCCAACATGGATATTAATATGCATTTTTCAATAAATATCAAAGCCAATTTAACTCATAATCACTTTAGAACTTCTGTCAGATTTTTTCGAGGTTAACACAGACCGTTGCATTTTTGCCAACCAAATAAAGATGATTTGATAAAGAGCCTCGGAAAAAGCGAACGACAGGAATTAGACAATTTAAAAGTATGTGATTTGTATATTTACCAAATATTAATGTGTTTCTAGAAAAAGGAAATAATGGTAATAATGATTGGGTAACATAAGCATCCTTTCAAACCTAATATGATAACTAGGGCTGTCAAAAATGTTCCGTGGGACAGTGGCGTACGCGAAATTAACTAATACGAGAAACAATAAACTGTTACAATTTATAACAATGTATGTAAAACTTACCCTCTTAACTAGCTTGATGAACTAGCTTGCTTATCACAAACTGGAGAAGATGTGTAGCCTTTTGCAGCATCAGGTATGTTTCTATGGTTGTCTCCATGAGTGATGTTCGCTTTGGTGAAAATATATTCTTATATTTTGAAAACGACCGTTCGACATCTACTGATGTAATACACGCATACGTAAAATAGTCTTTGAACGTACTTACCGGATCTGTGGCTGCACCATCACGTATTTGTCTTAATTTGGTAAAACCGGTGTCTTTATTTAACACACTTGCGAACTTTTCTTTAACGCGCTCATTTGTTGCGTCACCTATATCGTGTAGCAATAGATTTACTTCGTCTACTATTTGCAGTGACTCCGCTAACGACAACGCACTGTTTTCTAATTTTTTTACGCTTTCATGTAGTGGTTTATAGTTCTTCGCAATATTATTTAAAGCTGTTTCAACGGAAATATCTTCGAATTTTGTCTGGCTTTCCTTAATAGCTACAGCCTCATCTGGATTGAATTGTAGTATCACAGCTTTTATTTGTTGGAAATATTCAGTATAATAAAAAGCTGCCTGCAAGTGCAACCATGTTTCCCAACGTGGAAGAATGTGGTCGTTCAGGAATACCGGGACACTTGCTATGAAATGCAAGGAGACGTTTAGGAGATTTAAAAAAACACTTTTTTTGAACTTGCTATTAATGCATCCACCTTTGGAAAACCTTTTCGAATAGTTTCTGCCACAAGATGTAAAACATGCACTTTACACGTAACATGTATAAACGTACAACCTTGTTCTTACAAAGAACGGCCTACCGAACGCATTGTCACGGCGCACAGTGGACGGAAAAGCTGGCCAAATTATAAAGGCATTGAGCTATTTTACTGAAATTGTGCATACAGGGGTTTTTTGTGTCGCTGATCAGGAATCCGAAGTTGAATTTTGAAGAAAACAAAATGGCGGCCATGAAATCCCCCCAAAACATACCAAAAATCGCCAATTATCGCTGCATTTTTATAAAACTTTGTATACAGTTTTTTTGGGTTGCTGATGAAGAATCCCATATAGAATTTCAAAAAAATTACTGTCAAAAATATATACATAGTTCAAAAATTATTATTGAATTGAAGCGAATTCTTGTTTCATTTGTTTCGGGAAAATTAGGATCTGGCGAATGGAATAAAAATGTGTAATTACTTTGAAAACTAATTTTATTCAATTACTATCTGAATTACATTCATGAACGCATTCAAAAGGAGCGCACTTTATGGTGCACGAATGTGCATGCATCCGTGCATTAGCGCACAATTTGGTCAATATCTCGCAAAGATGCAAAAAGATGCAGCTAATTTTTTATACACTTTCGAAAAAACGTTCATTGAACACATTCCAATAAGTTTCAAGACCAACCATCACCAACCGCGTAACTTATGGCTTTTTTTGTGGAGTTTATAAATCGTTGCATGTACAAAAATGCACTCCACTTCGATAATTATTTACTAATTACCATATAAATAAACTGATCTGATACTGAGATATTTTAATTGTACTTATTTTCTGATGCAGAATCCATTTTTATGATACAGAAAACTACACTTTGAGAATTTTTACGCTGCAGACAAAATTTATCGATTTTTGAAGCGTTGCGAGCTGCCGAAGTGACGTGCTGCACGGTCGCACAATAAGTAATTTCCTCGCTCAGGTAGTGAACCCATACCGGTATTAACGGTCGTTTCTAATGCTAGGGGTACCACTACAACGATTTAAAACGTTTCCATTTCAAAAAAAAATCTTCATTTTTTTAATTTTGGCCAGCTCTTTGGCGTTTCCATCCACTGTGCGGCGGCGCCATCAGTCACAAATATCAACACTTGACTTTTTGACAGTTCAAATTTTTCTTACGTCTCCAGCACCACCCTGGTAATTGTTTCGCTAGTACACTGACTTAGTCTTTTGCTAGCTAGTAACAGTGGAACTGTCGGTTTAAGAGGGTCCAGTACTCGTACTATAACATTTAAAATAGATTTTTTTTACAGTCTGTTGTCTCATCAACAGATAACCACAGCCGTGTATTTTTTAATTCACATTTCATCTTATTTATCATGTCTACGTGTACAGTTGGTAGATAGTTACATAACGTTGTGCGACTTGGTAACTTCACCTGGGCATTGTATTTATTCCAGAACTCTTGAAATGGTTGTTTATCGAGTATGTGCAGCGGAACATCACAGGCAATCAGCATTAATAGTAAATCAAACATAAACTGTGTTATCGAAGGCACGCCATTTTTTTTATTTTAATGGTGTACACTATTTACGTGAAGTCCACAATCACGCTTATCCTAGCACATCAAATCTTTCTCGCACACTTTACAAATTATTTTAACACCATTATAGAATAAATCGGGGAATTCACCTATGAATTTATTCACTTTGTCAGCAAATGGCCGTTTTCTACCCCTGCGTATGTCTGCCATACTTTATTATTAAATTAATATCAACGATACAAATAAAATAGAAACACAAAAACAATATGCAACACGCCCAAGTGACTTAACGTGTACACAACTCGAAAGCTAATAATAGACTGGACTGGAGAAAGTTTCGCGGTCAAGGTGAATGCCGGCGACAGTAAGTACATCTGTACTCTACGACCATGATACACAGAAACGATTTGCAGCTTTAATGATAACAGTAATAAATACATATAGTTTTTTACATTTTACACTGTTACTCTTATCTGAATGTGCTAGCATAAAAGTTTTACGTAGATAATAAATCAAACACGACACTTCAAATAGATTTTATTGCAGAAACTATTCGATCTAGGAGCAAAATTGCATTGGATTAAATAATACTATTCTTAGTATTAGAAGCAAGAAAAAGAGATTTTTCTTTTTGTTTTTAATACCTAAATATGCGTCTCATCTAATAGATGACTCTCAACCCGATGGTAATATATTAGCTCTAAATAATTTTCAAGGCATGTTAAACCTTCAACAGCAAAATTTGGTGTATAATATAGATAACAAACTTTTCAATTTAATAATATGTGGCAATAAATGCATCGTGAGGAAATCAGAGGACATCTTATTATAGAATGTCCAATATTCTAAAAATAAAAATAAATTCCCAGTAAATGCAAATAATAGCTAAAACTTTCGGAAGAGCAAATTTTCAGATGCTTTACGATTTACTTTTAAATGAAGACTGGTCTTTTGTTAATTCTTATTCTCATATTTTTCCTGCTTGCAAGGCGTTTGATGATAGACTTTATGAAATATTTGATATATATGTACCAAAATTTAAATCATCTGATAAAACAACATATCCAGTATGGTTTAATAGCAACATCATAAAAACTATTAAGCTAAGGGCGAAGTATTGGTGCATGTATAAACAAATTGATGACTGTCTCGTTCATAACGATTTTAAACGTTTGAGTACAATTAAAACGGATATAGATGTTGTCTAGGTGAGTTACGTAAAGCAGCCTGAAGATAATATTGCAAAGGAGCCAAGCAAATTTATTAACAGTAAAAACAAGTGTACAAATATCTTCACCCAAATGTCTTATCATGAGCAACGCCTTAATAAACCTAGTGATATTATTGAAGCCTTCGTTGATTTTTTCAGTAATTCTTTTCCACCACCTTCGGAAAATTTTGAATCTATTCCTATCAAGGCAAGTAATTTGGTAGTTAATATCATGAGTTTTGATGAAAACGATGTATTTAATGCTTTGAAAAAACTTAAATCTAAGATGACGACTGGACCTGATGGTGTTCCGTCGTTCTTGGTTAAAGACTGTGCTCGTATTTTTGCAAATCCGTTCACGGTATTATTTAACTTATGCATTAAAAACATGCTGTCTCCCTGATATCTGGAAATGTTCAAAAGTATGCCTAGCTTTGAAAAAAAGGCGATAAACATGACATTACCAACTTTAGGCTTATATCTATTTTATGTAATTTTTGCAGTTCTTGAAATCTTACTTTATGATTCAATGATTCAGTTTATTCTAGTGTCAGCAATGAGATATCGGTTGACCAACATGGTTTTATGAAACGCCAGTCCACCATATCAAATTTAATTTGCATAACCTAATATATCTCCGAGGCCATCGACCAACGTAAGGAAGTTGACGTAATATATACCTCTCAAAGACTTAATCACACTATACTACTAAATAAATTGTCAAATATAGTTTTTTCACCTGTTTTGTTATTATTATTTTATTCCTATGTGGCCTATAGTGGATTTCGGTCGGTAGAATATATTGCAACATCTGGTGCTCTTCAAGGGTCCATTCTCGGACCCCTGTTGTTTAACATATTTATTAATGATATTGTAAATGTTACGGACGTTTGTTGTTTGCTCTATGCTGACGATCTTTAAATCTTTAAAATAATTTCTTTCTTAGATGACTGCGCCTTTCTACAAAATAGTCTCTCAAATATATCTAATTGGTGTGTTCAAAATAAGCTAAACTTAAATGTGTCCACATGTAACGCTATGACTTTTACAACTAAAATTAATCCTATTTTGTTTGATTACGGAGTAGACAACTTATTGCTACTAAGACCTTGAACTCTTGTGGACCTTGGCGTAATTTTTGACAAAGGACTCTCATTTATACCGTATATAAATAAGTTAGTAAATGAGTAACTCAAAACTCTTGGCTTACTAATTAGAACTAGTAGAGATTTCTCGAATCTTAATACTTTAAAAATTTTATATTTTGCGTTTGTCAGGTCTAAACTGGAATATGCATCCTCAGTCTGGAACCCTTATTACAGAAATCATACTAACGATCTAGAAAGTGTACAAAGACGATTTATAACATTATTATGGTTTAAATCTGATGGAGTATACCCGATTGTTGGTTTTTCACAGCTAGATTTCTTAAATAGATTCTCTATGACTACTTGTGAGAGCAGGCGTGATTCACAATCAAAGGTATTTCTATATAAAATCATATGCAATCAATTGACTGCCAAGAACATTTATGTAAATTAAATTTTCATGTTCCAAATTTAAATTTCCGAAGATCGCAAACTTTTTATCTCTCAATTCCACATTCTAATATTCTTAAATTTCCCCCCCCTATTAACAAAGTGTAACGACTATAACAAAAACGGTGAAAAATTTGATATATTTCTCTGCACAATAAATGCCATTAAAAAATGCTGTAATTGAATCTCTTAATATGTATTTGTAATATTGTTCATTTTTTTTTACAGTAAAATTTTAGTTTTTAATGATTTTTTTTTTTGTGTTTCTCCTGCTCTTTAATTGGGTTTACCTGTTGAGCAGTGTATCTAAAATAAATAAATAAATAAATACGTGATAACTAAGATAGACAGTTGAGAGCGGGATTTTAAAATGTTTTGACATTTGCTATCGTACATTTTCTGATGAGGTAGACTAAGTCAGGTTTTAAAATTCCTTGTATAAATACAGTTTCCCATAACAGACTACCCAATTTGATATTCCAATAAAATCTTCATATCTAAAGAAAACAAACTTTA
The DNA here is from genome assembly GCA_029963845.1 of Rhamnusium bicolor. NCBI lineage: Eukaryota > Metazoa > Arthropoda > Insecta > Coleoptera > Cerambycidae > Rhamnusium > Rhamnusium bicolor. The sequence goes on along the minus strand of JANEYF010003098.1, from coordinate 103,318 downwards.
TGTTATACTAAATTATAGGTAATTATTGGGATTTACTATAAATATGTGTTAAAAAATTGCATCTTGTAAAAGACTATCGCCAACTTCACTTGGTCTTTTATGTGACCCCACAAGTCTCAAGGGGTCAAATCAGGCGATCTGGCCGGCCACTTTACTTCCCCTCTACGTTGAATTCACCTGTACGAAAAACGGTATGTAAATTATTTCTGATCTCTAATTTAAAGGGATGGGTCTTGGTGAAAACAAATGTCATCGTTGCTGTCAAAATAAAGAGCATCTACTGCAGGAACAATGTTCGGCGTTAATAAATCGAAATATCTCTCCTTTGCTAAATTTTCCTGTATAAAAAAAGTCAAACTATGTGATTGCCCAAACATTAATTTCCTGGGGTCGTTGAGTGCGAACTTCAGTCATCCAGCAGAGATTATGCTGGGTCCTGTAGCGGCAGTTATGCCTATTTACAGTTCCATGCAACACGAAGGTCAGAAAACAAAATTTGTTTATAAAGTTGCGGCCAATTCTGGTCACCACACCAAAAGATGACACGACCAGGAAAAGACTCGTGCAAGACCGTCAATGTTTCACGGGTGGAATGGCAAGTGGCATCGTCCGCGTCCTGCTGAAACTATATGTCGTCGTGAGCAATATCTTCCAATTGAGGCACATAAAATTGGGTTATCGTAGCACGATAACATTCGCCATTCACCGTTACTGCAGTACTTGCCTCGTCTTCGAAGAAAAATGGCCCAATGATTCCTCCAGACCACAATGCACACCAAACAGTGATACGTTTTGGATGCATTGCCTTCTCATGAATCATTCGTGAATTTTCTGAGCCCCAAATGTGGCAGTCTTGTCTATTAACGAAACCATCGAGGTGAAAATGGGCCTCATCACTGAAAATGATTTTGTCCGCAAAATCGGCATTCACTTCTTGTTGTTCAAGGATCAAATTGGTGAACTCTTCGCTGTGCATGGTCTATTGGCAGAAGTTGTTGAGTAAATTGGACTTTGCAGGCATGGAGTTGCAAATCTTTAGTGAGAATACGATAAAGAGTGGCTGTTGTAACGTCCAATTCTTGTACACGATGACGAATCGACGTCTCTGGACTCTCGGCCACGATCTCACGAACTACCGTGATGTTTTGTTCTGAACGACCTTTACGAGCTCGTGTCGTGTGTTTCATATCACTAACCGAACCAGTAATTTCGAATTTTTCGATTATTCTTTTCACGGTAGATGAACGAGGAACATAATTCGATCGAGGATTGGACGCACTTTACGAATCGTGGCAATCAAACTTTTACCATTTTGATAATAATGTTTAACAATCAGGCCGCGTTGTTATATCGTGTAATGCTTCACGTTTACTAACTCCCACCTGTCTCCTATCGACCTGGCATGTCACAATCTTGTGACATCATGACAGCCAAACTGGCGCTTAATTCAAATCTTGCGCTCTTATTATTGAAACACCTTTTATATCCGGTAGGGATGAAACTTTTCCTTTCCGTTCCCGATCATTACTGGATGATCTTGATATTCCTCTCCACCAATAACACATTTACTGTGGCATCATCATCGGTAACAGTTTTTGGTATGTCTCTAAAGCTTCCTGGGACAGTATTTTTTTAATACTTTGTAGATACAAGACTGAGTAATCGGAGCACGGTTGGAATAAACCAGTAAATAACATGCTAAATTTTTTTTCGGTCTCCAAATCCAACCATAATTATTAGGATATCAATCCGTTGTTTAAAAGATACAGAACCCTGTATAAATAAAGAAAATTATTGGAGAATAATTATATCGAGCGTAAACACAAATGTAATTAGCGAATAAATAATTACTTATCTGTAAATACTAATCAAATTGGTTTCCTAGAAATTACAGTTACCAGAAATAAAGCAATTTGTTGAGCTTTTAGCTATAATATGCAAATGTGTATAATATAGCGAAACGAAACGATCAATTATGGTGGCTTAAGCGGTTTAGTTTAGATATAAATAACCCTTCATTTTAAAACATGGTGCTTGATTTAGTGAAATCAATGTTATTATTTATTATATTAGTGCGGTTACATGGAGATTTATAGACCGTTTATACTTGCCTAGAAATTGTTGGTAATATACTTTCTATTGCCAACTTATGTAAGTGAAATATGCTTGAGATGCAGCAGATTTAGAAACATTTTGAATTTGACCCGAACAGTAAGCGAGTTTTGCTCTCACCACTTTATTATAAATAATAATAAGGGGTCGCTTACGTTAATATTACCCTTTTACGCTTATTTCTTGTGGCATTATACCGATGGCAACTGCTTAAGAAATTGAAAACACGCCCGAGGTTTTTCATAGTTTGCCAAATACCAGGTCTCTATAACGTTATTCGTAGTGATGGGACTCGAGTGACTTTTTTTCACTCGAATAACTCGGTAGGTTTCCGAATTTACTCGAGTTGAAACTCGAGTCGAGTTGAAACTCGGTTTCATTGTTATAAAACTCAAGTCAAAAGTTAGGTCGAGTAAAACTCAAAAAATCGACTCGACTTTTGACTCGAGTCGCTTTTTGACTCGAGTAGATTTTTGAATCGAGTCGATTTTTGAATCGAGTCGCTTTTTGACTCGAGTTGCCTTTAGACTCGAGTCGCTTTTTGACTCGAGTCAAGTTTCCTTACTTTAATTGTTTATGGTTTTATTAATATTTTTAAATATTCTTTAGTGCCAGTGTGATTTGGTTGTATAATATAAATATGAAAGATTATTTACATGAAGGCACTGAAGGCACTAATCTTGTAAAAATAATAAAGATGAAAACATGTAACCATGAATGAAATCACTAATCAATTACTATATCATCGGGATCGGGAATTCCCCTCCAGGTTTGTTGTTTCATGTTTGTAGGTCAGATTGTATAATTATTAATTAAAAGGTTTGTTCGTAGAGCAGTTTCCAACCGTTTGAAACTATCAGAAGCATGCGCACATTGTTGTAGAGATGCGCTTGTTCAATCAGAACGTTTGTTATTGCAGAGCTCTCGTAATACTCGCATCTCTATAGTCAGAAAACTATCACAAATCGCCTCTACGTACAAACCTATAATTATTGTTACATACGACGTTATTACGACGCATTAGAAAATTAGAAATTAGAACTTAGAATTCTTTAAAATCAAGACTCACACGACTGCAGCAATCAAACTGGCATATTCATGTTTATAAAGATTTGTTTTTCGATTCAATTAGTTCGAAATAAATAAAAAACCGTAATCGGTGTGTATTAAATATTAAATACTGTATTTATTTAATATTTTGTGCTAAACAAGAGTTTAATTTAATGTTAATTTAATATAAAAAAATTTTGTTGGTTTTCTTTAAATGCCATTTTATATACAATGTTAATTAAATATTTAATTTTGTATTTGAAATGTGTTGATTTGCCGGAAAAATAATATTTGACCTGGATCCATTTATTATTTTGTATTTCAATTATTATGATTTATGTTTATCCTTTCGATTTTTCAAACTTATGTTGGAATTAGAAGGTAGTGTTTTAAATGTTGAAAGATTACCAAAAGAAAAACCTAAATACACTTTAAAAACTTACCGTTTAGCAAACCACTGAATCATCTCCAACTACTTACTCTATAGTTCGCCTCGAGTTTGATTTCGACTCTGCCCTGACTCTAGACTCTAGTCAAACTCAACTCGATTTAAAACTTAAATCATACTAACTCACTGATTCGAGTAGCAATAACTCGACTCGAGTGACAACTTTACTCGAATTGAAACTGGACTCGATTTAAAACTTGAATCATAGTAACTCACTGATTCGAATATCAATAAATCAACTCGAGTAACAACTTTACTCGAATTGCAACTCGACTCGAGTTAAAACTTGATTCGAGTAGCAATAACCCGAGTCGAGTATCAATTTTACTCGAATTGCAATTCGACTCGAGTTAAAACCTGATTCGAGTAGCAACAACTCGACTCGAGTAACAACTTTACTCGAATTGAACAGCCATATGACTCGAATCACTCGAATCGGATTTTGACTCGAGTCACTCGAGTATTTTCACACTCGAGTCCCATCACTAGTTATTCGTGATCTTTTTAAGACAAAATTATGGTAATTTTTGTTGCATTTATAACACTTGACAATAATAACTGATGACTATAAGTTGCTAGTTTTTTCATAATTTTTGTAAGGAATTTTGATCCCAAGGTGACACATATTTTAAAAACAATTCAGATTTTTTTGCAAATTCCACAGTATTTGATACAACGTTGCATTTTTTTATTAGCTGTGATATTTCCAGATATTTCAGCAAATAGGAGCACACCCTATTCGGGAATAAACGTTCCATATAATTCAAAAATATACAGTGACGTATTTAGGATTTGGCTAGGGGAGGGCAACATTAGGGGGATAGTAGTAAACCTAGCAGTAATTTTGCGACTTGCGCCAAGATTTGCACAGAAATTAACGTTGTATTAGGTGGAGAAAACCGTCATATCACCCACGATCTCCGGCTGACTAGACGACGTCGCTTATCACTTATCAGTTGTTGTGACTAAATGTAAAATAGACACGTTTCAGCAACATCTGGCCGACTACAATACATGGACTGTCAAGTGAACACTGGTGTCTTGTGTTTGTTATTGACGTTGCGGAAACTTCGTCATAAGACTTTCGACGAATAGATGCAACCATAGATTCATTCTTTCATTGCTTAACGTTTTATGGACGACGTCTAATAGTGTGATGGGTGCATGATAAAGATATTAGAGGGATAGGATGATCTAAAACAAACAACAGAACCTACACATTTTTGTTATGTTATTCTATTATTCTCGTGACTTTATTTGTAGGTTAAAATTATCGGTGTTAATGGAGAGCGACCGATCGTTCAAATATTCAACTACTTTTTACAATTAAGCAGTTGTATATATGGTGCATATTTTAGAAGGATTCATACATAAACACGGCCGAGATTGCTGTACCAAATCCGTCATATTTTCAAGACCAACTCGAGGACAAACGTACATACTACTGTTATTGTTCTAGAACCAAAATTCTACAAAAAATCTAATTATCTCGAAAAAATAATGTTACCAAAAAATCACCCAGATCACATAAAAGGCCTTCAGCCGTTAGAAACATTCAAAAAAATGCCCGAGACCGAAATTATACGGGTTCCAAATATCACATGTCACACCAATTTTTTTTAGCAAATTAGATAAAGAATAAAAAACCATAATCAAAACCTCAAACCGCAATTTTTTATCTCAATTCTCCGATTTTTAAAATAGTAAAAAATAATTTTCATTAAAAAACTGCTCCGGAGCAAATGCGCGACGGCGAGCGCCGCGTTGCACTTACAAACATTAAAATAGCCAAAACTCATAAATACATTCATACGCAATAATTACAAACTGGTCTGAACGATTTTACTGCAATCCGAGAGGCCCCACAAAATTTTAATTTCAGTGGTCGGCAGAAGCAAATAATTATCGGCGGCCAAAGCCATCATAAAATAGTAAAAGCTAAATTTCTGCATTTCTATCATATAAATTTTAAAAGATGCTAGTCGCACACACCTAAAAATTAATTTTTACAAAATCAATTAATATCAAAGTAAAATATGTAGTTTAAGGCAAAATAATAATAATATTTTCAGGCAACTATCATTGTTTCCACAGCGTCTCATTAACCGCTAGATTTATACGAGACTTAAACTTGTAAAATTGGAGTTTGGTACACCGTGTAGCGGACCAGCCCGACAGCCAGCCGTATCGGGAGCTTCTGTTTTGGCAAACCGGAAGCTTTCGAGCGGGGTAGATTTTATTTTTACTACGCACTTTCAAAAACATGACATCATGCTAACATCGCAATAGATGACGACACAACCCCCTATAGATATAAAATTTCAGACAAGTTAAAAAAATTCCTTCTGACACATTTGTTCCGTAGAGCGCCTGAGAATTTTAATTCTTTTGATGTAGTTATCGCTAACTGAAAATAATTACTCTCACAACCCACTCGAACTGTCTATTTCAAGAAAAATCATATAAAAAATATTTATTTCTTCTGTTTACTTACTTATTTTAACTGCTTATGTTGTTAAATATTTAGTTTGGCTAAATTGCGAAAAACCATCATATATCAACACTTAAATAGTCGATAAAAAAATAAATATAGATATAAATTTGTTTGTTATCATAACTTTGTTTACAAATTGAAACTATACTTTTTGTTGTGCACCAAAAATAGCGAAAAATAATATCTATATTTTAGTCATTTATGAAATATTTAAAATGGTGGTATTTTTAAAATATTTACCATATTAAACATATTGGAACCTTCAAATTTAGAATATTAGTAGATAAAACGTTACTTCAAGGCGTGAGCAGACAAAGTTTAAATTATATTTAGAGTAGTAGACGATAACTTGAACAGTAAAAAAAAACGGGAAAATTGTTCAAATTTATTGTTTAATTTTGTTTTACACAAAAATGTATTGGAAGATGGGGTACTATTGATTGGCCATCCCGATCTCCAGATATGATCCCACTGAATTTTATTTATGGGGTCATTTGACATCACACTCGATAATATTGATGACTTAACGTTGCAAATCCAACACGAAATTGAACTGATAAATGGGAACTTCTTCTTGAATTGTCGAAAGTTTTCGTAATCGGTCTAGTTATTGTCAAGAGGTAAACATTTTGAACATTAGCGAGTAGATATAGTGGCACTAAACTTCATACTGAGAAGCCTTTAATCCATTTGGACGCTGGAAGTGTGCTCGTTGTGTCCAAATGTGTAGACCCCTTCGACAAGGTCACAGTAGGAACATGGCGAGTTATATTTATAACGTGTTGTGTCTAATAAATTTGACTGGTTACGACCAACAAACCAAACTGTAAAATAAACGTCACTATGCAATGGTTTTGGTAACAAAGTATCATTTAACTTGCCAAAATCGTTATACATGATAGAGAAGAGTGGCTCTAGCAGAGAACCTTGGGGTACACCTGACTTTTGCATGTCGGTATCCACTACTAAATAAAGGTTTTTGTTAAAGAAATAAGAGAAAGAAAAAGCGTTTCATAGACTATTTTACTTCACCTTTTTTGGTATTCTTACGTAGACCGTTGAGCTAAAATTGTCACACTAAGAACAAATTCTTGTTACGAAACCCATCATGTTTCCTTCGAACTCCATAACTGATGAATCTTATTAAGATCTTCAGAGGATGAGAAAGAATAGGGTCAAGTTAGGAAACTTATTACCTAATGATGTTTTCCCTGCTTCGTGTCTAGTTCAAGCTTTTGCTGATGGCGGGCCTCTGGCAAATTTACATTTTAACTAATACGTATAATTGGCGATCGATTAGGAATAATTACTAATCAATAATTAATGAGTGAATGAAAAAACAATTAATACTAATTATCTTTAGCACTATCAGTCAATTTTAAAATGTTAGTCATGTAAGTTTGAAGATAAAAAAAATAAGTACTATTTAGCAGTCGGACATACTAATGTAAAATTTTTACATGATAATACAGTTACACACATTTTAAATTTCTATCAGGGTGTGCACACTGTCTACCAAGCTCTGATTCCTTTATTAAGAAGCATCGGAAAAAGCATACAAGATTTTACGCGATTTCGATTGCATCGATGTACAATTGCAGTATTAATTCTTGAAGAAAATGTTCGGGTGAATTCATCCTCTACAGCGGAAATTGTATATTTTATAAAGTCCCCCACAGATAGTAATCTAATAACATCATCCAGATGTTTGCCCTCACGTTATTTAACTTCGATCACTCAGGATCTATTTTCAATAGCTTTCGAACAAAAATCTTCACTTATGTTGGATATTTCATCTCGAATTTTCACTTTCAACTCACTGATGTCAGCAGGAGCGCCTACGTAAATTTTGGGTTTGAGAGAACCTCATCTCATAAAAATAAATCCATGGGGGGTTATTCGGGCTTCTCTGATACTCCCATGATTGAATTTTCTCTTGGTGGATAACATAAAACAAGTAAGAACGGGTGAACAGTATGGGCGGGTGAACAGTATGAGAATGTGAACGACTAACCTCCGTATCCAATTCTGATATTTGCATAAGTTAAGCGTGCGCTACGCGCACTCTTTGCGCGTCGCAAGGCATCCTCCTCTGTCGGAAAAAAATTTGTATATTATTGGCCATCGCGCCGTTACGACGCGTCGGATCGAAATCGGTCATAAGACTTTTTTGTGTCGTTCGCGACGTAGAACAACACGCCCCCCGCGATTTTGCCGAAAAGGCGCGTTCCGAAATTAGCCCCCTCGCCGTTACGACGCGTCGGATCGAATTCGGTCATAAGACTTTTTTGCGTCTTTCGCGACGTAGAATGACGCGCCCCCCGCGATTTTGCCGAAAAGGCGCGTTCCGAATGTAGCACCCCCCCTCCCCCAACACCCCTCCATTTTTTTCGCGAAAACCTCTCCTCGAATAATAGCCGCCCACGGGAGCGCGCTCCTTAATCTGTCGCCGAAGTATTTTTTGGGACGATCGACAATTTTCGGCGCGCCCACGACCGCCACGCCGTTACGACGCGTCGGATCGAATTCGGTCATAAGACTTTTTCGCGTCGTCCGCGACGTAGAACGACATGCCGCGCGCGAATTTGCCGAAAAGGCGTTTTCCAAAATTTATGAGGGTAAAATGTGCGCAAAAGCACCCCTTTTACGTAAAAAATTCGTCGCACCCGCCAGAGCACTTTAGACCCGACTCCCGTTCCTCGCTAACGAGTATATAAGGTATATAACAATTACATTTATTGATATCTGATCACGTGCAAATACTGGTCACCGTACCTCAAAGAGTTCCTGAGATATTAAGTAAAATCCCAATTTTGGGTGGCCCCTTCAGAAGGCCCTAGCTTCCATAAGAGGGATTTCCAAACCCATATAATTTTTTTAAAATAATGTCTCAAGTATAATTACCACTAAAAATTAATGACTGCATATTTGAAACACCCTGTATACAAAGTATATACAGGGTGTCCGTATAATACGTGTACAACGTAAGACCAGAGATTAGGGTAACTGACTTAATTTGGAAGTTTTTCTCTATTTTTTTATTAATGGGGCGATTTAGGCAGAAAAAAAGATTTTCCAATTGTCCGCACTGAGCACAAAACCTACATTGAAAAAATAAACAAGCGAGCAATACAGATAAATCCGGCTCTGCGTTCTGTGTGTCTTACCTCGCACGTTCCGTCACAAAAGCGATTTCTCCTACTATGCTTTAAGTTCATTCCCCACATTGATAAATTCGTGATAAAATTCAGGTAAATTTGCCTGTTACCAAATTGGTCCAATCAGAATTCTAACCTAGTAAGACGAATTGACGTAATTTTGACAATAATTGTTAGTTGAGAGCATTATCCGAACACCCTGTATATTTAAAATATACGGTCTCTAACTTTCGAACAATATATAGGGGTGTTCCATTTAGGTTCAAAGATTTTACATGTCCGATAGTCGTTTGTTTTTTCTTCAAATTATGAAAATTCATAAAACTCCTGTATCAGATTTGCAGGAAACAACTACTCAGCCTGCAAATTCCCCGATCTGCATTGAATTAAACCTGCAAATCTTGTTTGGTAGCTAAGATCATTAAATTTGTCAATTCCTCGCTACACATAGACCGGTTTCGAACTTTTATGTTCTCGTCAGTATGCCATAAATAATTGACAAGACAAATAATAATAACAAACCAGGCTTAGAGATCTTCCGATACTACTGATACGGTACCAGTATCGATATTTTCTTTCGATACCGAGTAAATTTAGTATCGATACCAACCTTTCGAACTTTACTTTTTATCAGTATCGGTGGATCAATATCGTATCGAAACAAAATGCAGTTAACACAAAACGTCAACTTCTTGTTTTATTTCCGGTGTTAAGAACACAGAAGAAGACTTTTAATATTCTAAAATTTCTAATACATTATTTTCCTATTTTGGCAATAATTTTCAAACTCAGGCTCCATCTATCGATATTTATCAAATTCTGTTTTATAGCATATTTTTTAAATTAAATGGTAGATGGCAGTAGTGTTGTAGTGTGTCAAGTTTCAATGCCAAGGATTTTATATTGTTAGTGTTAGTGTTAGTATAGATTTGTTTTGGTTCCGTTTATTACTGTTCTAGAACTGTTTTTGTCAGGTTTGGGACGACATGAAGACAGTTTTCCCTAACTTATACAAAATTGCCCAAAAGTATTTAACAATAGTGGCAACATCAGTCCCTTCAGAGCGTCTATTCTCAAAAGCAGGAGCTTCTGTATGTAGGGACAGAAAAGGCTTCTGTGCAAATGACTAAGTAAATTATTGTTTCTCGGTGCTTGTAGTGAAGAAGACTGGAGTTTGTAAATTAATGTCTTTTATTCAAAATATTTGTTACTCTTTTATAGGAGGATCAACAGGGCCTGCAGGCAAACCCGAGATTTTGTGACGGGGCCGAACAAATCGAGATCGGCCTGGTTGCTGAGGACGGAGTCGTAAAACTCTGATTCTCTTAATCGGTGTTCTGACAGGCCACTGCAGACTTAAGAGGCATCTATCATTGATAGGTATTGAGGAAGACCCTACATGTCCAAGATGCAGGAGTGATGAAGAGACATCTTACCACTTCCTGGGACAATGTGAAGCGTTTGGGCGCCTGAGACACAGTATCTTCGGTTCTGAGGCGCATGTAAGGAGGAGATGAGTTCCCTCGCAATGAGTGACATCCTGACCTTCATCAGAAGGTCGGAAAGATTCGATGAGGGAGCAAGAGAAGCACATGGCTGAGGGGACAGCTGGGGGTTGGTAAAAAGGGCCCATCTGTGGCCTACTTGCCAGGCGTCAGCCTCCCCCACCATTACCATTACCATTACTCTTTTATAAAATATATCCATTTTCCTCCAAATCCATGTATCTTTTCTATTGATATTTGTAAGTGTCGATTGATATTTGGAAGTATCGATTGATATTTAAAAGTATTAATTGACATTTGAAAGTATTGATTGATATTTTGAAATATCGATACTTCATGTTTAATTTTTTATAATATCGATACTTTAACGTTCGAAAGTATCGATACTCGGGTATCGATATTTTGATAGTATCGCACATCCCTAAGTAAACATAGACCGGGTTCAAACCTTTTATGTTCTCGTCAGTATGCCAGAAGTAAGGGAAAAGACAAATAATAATAGCAAACCAGACTAGCCTAAAGCAGTCTAAGCAAAATAGACATAGTGAATAATAAGTGTATCCCTCTGGTGGTCAGTGCTACTACCAGTCAGACATCACTCATGTCTTAGTGACTGATAGCGACCTGCATAAAACTCCATAAAACTTTTGTCTTTAACATTTTTCGATAACTCCTCAGATAAAGCCTACCCTCATAGGTGGGGGTGTCAATAAATGAGGAATGACCCTGTATATTATATTTAATAAATTATTGCAAGGCTATGAGGCAGAATTTTTGAATATTCATAAGAGAGGTTTTATCACTCATTTTGTTTTAAATTACTTCAATAAAAAAAGGACTTAAGTGATTGAAATTCGTAGCCCGGAACATATTGCAAATGCTATATTAACTTGCACCACAAATACTTTACTTAAAAACTGTTGTGGCAAAACAACGAAAACAGAATACATTTACAGACAAAATTATTGAAAACAGCCCGACACGCTGTAAGTTTTTGCAATTCAGTATTTTGGTAATAGTAAAATTTTGATAAGGTCGAAAAATATTTGGTAAGTAAATATAAATAACATTCCTGTTTAATTATTATTTTTACTTTTTTATTTACATTTTTTTAAGAGAGCGGACACTTTTTTAGAAGTACAGTAATTATATTCATAGCAAATTCTGATTCAAAATTAAATTTTTGCCATGGATGGTGAGCGAGTCCTAGTCCAAAGATAGTTTTATTTATTACATCTACTCTCAGCTAGTAACAAACTCGTTAAGTTAGGCATTATATTAGTTCGTTAACACTATTGTCATGTAATTTCTTCATTTCCAATAATTCTTCAGCCATTTACCAGCTTGTAATTGAAAGTGCCCCTTAATCTTGATATAAATAGGTGTTATTTAGGTAATACATAGAAAACAATTACCTTAGAATTACCACAAATTAACTTAATAATTGGGTCACGCAACATTTAAATGCCGTTAACCTTTTGGACAAAATGACTTGTCAATTTTAGACTATTTTAATTTCTTTCCTCACGTTGCGTTGCACTGTGGCACTCATCAAATAACAATATTTGGTAATAAATGTTGATTTCTTAAAAGAAAAGTCATTGACAAACTTACATTTATAGATAAAATATGTCTTTAGAAGAACATTTTTATTTATATTTAGACTTAAAACAAGGATATATTTGCCATTTTTTCAGAGCCGGCAGTTATATAAATAAAATCATATTTTTAAAGAGCCTTTATATAATTAAATTAATAATCCGCTTATTTATACAGTATACAATATATAAAAGTGTGTTGCAATACGTTGCAGAACACTTTTGAAACTTTGTCATACACTCGGAATAGAGCTACTTTTAATATTAAAAACCACGTAATTTACGAAGTTGTAAAATTCCAGAAGCTTCAATAAAAAAAAATTATTAGTTACTTAAAAACATTTTATTTCTTAAAAACACATTCAAATTCATTCAGTCCAAATTTATCAAGACCTTGTCGATTTCTAACTGAGTAAACGCTGACATCAATCCTGACGGCAAGCATGTGCTGGTCCACGTGGGACATAAAACTGCACCATGATTGGTTAATAGCATATACCCAGTTATGCACCGAAGCAAACAAATATCGAGTTTTGCATCTGAATTAGATTCTAAAACCTACTTTTTCATGCAAAATACTAACTTCTGCTCTTTATTGGTTAAATAGTCTTGTAAAAAATTTATTATTATATTTGAATGCGGAGCGGAACGAATATAGCTATTAGTTGTGACCATGTATTCTAATGCGAAGACAGACTACAGTCCGAAGTTAAAAATAGGCAAATGAAGCTGTTTTATTAATAAGGTTAAAGGCAATTAAATATTACATGGCCTTATAGTAAGTGTGGTAATTTTTACTGTACTTCTAAAAACAATTATGCCCTTTGAAAAAAGTGTGAATTAAAAGAAAAACTTAATAAATTGCAATATTTTTTTCAAATAAAATGTCTGTATCTAATAGTCTAATATGATTATTTGAATTATTTAAAGTTAAAATATGATTTATTTGTTAAGTTCTTTTAAGTTTCCACTGAGAAATAACTAATTTAAACGTTATAACCATAAAGCATCTCATATTTTTTATAATGGTGGACTTTACATTTTGTCTTGAAAGTCTGATATTCCACAATTATGAACCTATAAAACAAATTTACTTATATCGAAGGCGAATTAACGGTGATGTATTTCAGATTTTGAGATCCATATTCCCAATTTTGAGTCTTGTATAAAATGTCACCATCCGGCAAAAACCAACGTGGAGGTGTGAGTATTTTTTGCCAGGATAGGATAGGAATATGAAAGGTGTTAGTATGATGAAATGTTAGAATTAAAAAACTTTTTCAAATAAAATATAACACAACAAATAAAACAAAAAGAAAGAAATAAATAAATATTTGCATTATGTTAGAAACGCAAAAAAAAACGTTTAAACAAAAATGCTGCGTGGCAATTGAATCATAAAAAACAAGAAATAAATATTTAATTTGTGTAAACTCAAATAAAATCAATTATAAATCTCTTGAACTGTTCAAACTAAGTTGCTTCGATTAAACGTAAAAAACATTCAAACAAAAATACTAAGTGGCAATTGAATTATCAGAAGAATATTCTGAACTAGAATGGTCACCGGTTTGAATAATAATTGGTGCTACGGGTGGCAAAATAGGATACTCGTTTTCTTTTTGTATAACATGACTTTCGCATTTTCCCCATATGTCGCTATTGCTCACTTCATTTACTACTTGTCGTATATTATCAAGTACTACTGCATTTAAAGTTGGTGACTGATTGCATTTCCGTAAATGTTTCTTTATAATGCCACAAACCATCTCGATCGGATTAAATACGCAATAATACTGACAGCCGCGCGAGCGTATGACCTCGTTTCTTGCAAAGATCAACTACATATTCGTTTTTAAAATTATGCTCTTTTATACGTTTTAATAATTCTTTCTTTATCGGAACCTTTTCAGGGATGTCCATATTTTTTATTCCTCATAAATTTTAAAATGTCCTTCTTTTTGGTACTATTATTAGGTATTTTATGTAATAATCGCGAGTGATACGAAGCATTGTCCATAACAATGACCGAATTTGGAGGAATGTTAGGTAGAACAAGAAAATATTAAAAACAACGCGACAGAATTTACCGACCAACGCGTACCTAGTCAGCATTAAGACTGCGCAACTGAACCACAGAACAGAAAAGAGTACTGAACTTCGTGCGTTACCGTTTCCGTAAAATGTGTCAGGGACATTGTCCCCGCCAGTGTTTTCTGTCTCTTTTGCTTTCTGACAATTCGCGTATAAGTCTATTTCTTTAATTCGGTCCATAGCTAGCTTTGAGGACAAGTTGTGGATTGACCCAAGATTTTTTAAATTCTATAAATGAATAATGTAATGAATATGAATGTAGAAGCTCGGTGCTCGGGGATATGAAATCCTGCGATCTAGATATTTGAATAGTATCATGCATAGAATGAACTAGAAGCTTTAATATATTTTTTAAGAGTATTAAATATATATATATTATATATTTTTAAACTTCAGAAAATGAATAGCTCTATTTTTTATTTGTATGTGGGAGGTCATTGACCAAATGACCCTATAGAAGAACCGCCAGGTTTCCTGTAAATATTATTCACCAAACATTTCTGGATTCTTAATGTTGCACAAGTCAAATTAGCTTCTGTAAGAGTGAAACGTTCTTTGGATTTTTCTGCTGTTGAAATTTGTTTTCAAAGATCCATGAAGGCATTACACAATTCACGTTTTTTTCACTGTAAAACAAATCACATGGCACGCTTTACGCGTAGGAAAAAAAAAAGGTGTATGCCCAATCCAAATTATGTAAAACGAATGTAATCGCTTGTGTCCTTACTGACCCTAAACAA
This sequence comes from Rhamnusium bicolor, assembly GCA_029963845.1. NCBI lineage: Eukaryota > Metazoa > Arthropoda > Insecta > Coleoptera > Cerambycidae > Rhamnusium > Rhamnusium bicolor. The sequence continues at coordinate 88,119 of JANEYF010003098.1, read as the reverse complement.
TCAGGGTCAAATTTTCCCACAGTAACAAAAATTAACGATAACTGATATGAAACCAACCAGAAGCTATAAAATTTGAAGCACAACACTTCGATGCTCAATTGTTAAAGTACAATGCGCATGAAACTGTATGGAACGAGGAAGATTTTTAAGCTCAGTCTTGCTGAAAAACAATTAATAATATGGACAATACTGCTCATAGGAAGCCGTGTTAAAATTGGATATTCCCGCTTGACATATCGTGTATCAGTCAGTGGCCAAGACTAAACTCGTCTATTAGTTAATTTATTTATTTATTAATTTAAATTGGACTTTTGTAGTGTTAAGTGCATAGTTCGTGTGTGATAAATTGTGTCTGTGATTGGTAGCTTTTAGTTAAAAAAAAGTAAGTGTACCTAGAATGCTATTGTGCTATAAAGGGTGTCCCATAATTAAGTGCCTTCCTCGGGTGATACGGGTGATAGAACTAGAAAAAATTAGTTGACTTTTGTATATTAACATTTGCCTTAAATCAATTCATTACGGAGCTACATACCCTTAAATAGTCTAGTTCAAAAGTTAAAAACGGTGTTAATTAGTGATAAAGGTCGTAAAAATATGGGCGATAGCTCATTGGATTCGGAATGATGTCTAGAAAAATGTATAAAAATTGTTTACCAGCACATAAAAAATTGCAAAAGTTATTAACAAATTAAGATTAAAAAAAAGGCATTTAGTTTTTCGCAAATAATTCAGAAACTATTAATAATTAAGAAATTTAAAAAAAAGATTCTTAAAGAGGACGAAATTTCCGATAAAAAAGTCCTAATTCCTGGAACTGTACCTCCATTATTAATAATTTTAATTTAATGGTGAAAATAGTGCTCCGCGCAGCGAGCGCGACACTGCCGCAGACCTCAGAATCCAAACGTAGCAACAAAAAAAAATTTTTTGCTATAAAATATTAATTAAAAAATTTCAAAAAATTATCGGATCATCTAGACATCCCAAGGAACAACATCCACTTAAAAAAATTTTTTCATTCATTTTTTATAAAATGCGCTTATTGTTAATTAACAAATTTTTTGGAGTTCACGTTTATATTTATAAGCCGATAATTATTAAACTTGAAATAATCACATCACGATATTTTTAATTGTTATAGTTCATTAGTTATTAATCTTTTACGTTAGCAAAAAACTAATAAACGATAAAAAAAGGTGAACAATTTTTTTTATCAATATTTGTTATTATCACTGTTTGTATATCAGAACACTATTAGATTTTATAATTTTTAAGTTTTTAGTGGTATTTGTTTAAAAAAATGTTATAAACAAATGGATTAGTTGCATATTTTAGACAAATGTTTTTGCCAAATTATTAGTGGAATGATATTGTGATTTAAAAAAAATATTTTTTCTTAAACAAATTTTTTTATTGTTAATAACCATTTTTTAACTCTTTTCATTATTTAAATAATAGATTAACAAAAGATTTCTTTTCTATATTTATCATTTGCAATTTTCTACAGTTAAAAATAATTTTTTTTTGCTTAAAATTTATTTGTTTATTTAATAAACAATTTGTAATAAACAATGGTCGAATGTATTAAAATTTTTTTTATAAAAAAAAAAACTAAAAACAACCATATATTTAACTAATACAAAAAAAAAATTTTCGATTTTTTATAGAATTTTCAATTTTGCTACTCTACAGTGCCTCCTTCTTTTGTTAAGTTATTAACTTCTATATCTTTTAAACTATTAGAGATACGACAATGGATATTCAAGTCGTTTTTATAAAGGATTAATTAATCTTTAAAATGAGTTAACCACCTAGTTTGTAACTATTGTTAATCAGCTAATAATACGCATTTGTTTATAAAAAATTAAAGTTTCTTTGTCATTTTCGAATCTTTTATGACTTATAGCTTATTAAATATTGCAGATACAGTAATAGACCTTCAAGACAATTTTGTTCAGTGATTAAATATCTACCGAATAAGCTTTTGATCATATCCGTATCCCTTGTAGTTTAAACTATAAACGTATTTTTATTAATATTCTTCAAATTCGTATTTTTTTTTATTTTGTAGAAAATTTGATAAATTTAGAAAAAAAAATCTTTTGTTAATTTATTATCTAAATAATGAAAAAAGTTAAAAAATGATTAATTAACAATAAAAAATTATTTTTTAGAAAAAAATTTAAAAAAATCATCATTCCGCTAATAATTTGGCAAAAAAAATTGTTTCTAAACTATGCAACTAATCCATTTGTTTATAACAAATTTTTAAACAAATACCACTAAACATTTAAAAACTATAAAATCTAATAGTGTTTTGATATACAAAAACAGTGATAACAAATATTGATAAAAAAAATTTTCACCTTTTTTTATCGTTTATTAGTTTTTTTGCTAACGTAAAAGATTAATAACTAATGAACTATAACAATTAAAAATATCGTGATGTGATTATTTCATAAAGTATACTTGTCACAATGTATCCAGCATCGGTTATACTTTTCACGTCTTAGTTTAACAATTATTTGATTATAAACATAAACATGAACTCCAAAAAAATTTGTTAATTAACAATAAGCGCATTTTATGAAAAATGGATGAAAAAAAAATTTTTTAAGTGGATATTGTTCCTTGGGATGTCTAGATGATCCGATAATTTTTTGAAATTTTTTTAATTAATATTTTATAGATAAAAAAATTTTTTTTTGTTGCTACGGTCGGATTCTGATGTCTGCGGCAGCGTCGCGCTCGCCGCGTGGAGCACTATTTTCACCATTAAATTAAAATTATTAATAACGATAGAGTTCCGGGAGTTAGGACTTCTTTATCGGAAATTTCGTCCTCTTTAAAAAAATTTTTTTTAAATTTCTTAATTATTAATAGTTTTTGAATTATTTGCGAAAAAACTAAATGCCTTTTTTTATCTTAATTTGTTAATAACTTTTGCAATTTTTTATGTGCTGGTAAACAATTTTTACACATTTTTCTAGATGTCATTCTGAATTCAATGAGCTATTGCCCATATTTTTACGACCTTTTCACTAATTAACACCGTTTTTAACTTGTGAACTACAAATTGTAGTACAAACTCGATATAATATGAATATCAGAAACACTTGAAATTTGTAACTGAAAATTAAAATAATTTTTAATGTAAAAGAAATAAATAATTTTATTAGGTATTTATTCACTTCTGTATGTTCAAATATGTTAAATTTATAAAGCAAATAAACACTGGCTACTTGTAATTATTATTAATCGTCACGTTTAGGGTCAATAAATTATTGTATTATTATTATTATGTCAAAAAATTTCCACTATAATTCTCTCCAGGGTACCCCAGTACAAACAGATTTCCAAAAAAAATACCTAGGTTGCCATTGTGACACTAGAAAAACATACTTTCCATTGGTTAAAAAAGACAGGTGTGAAATTTTCGCCCTAAATTTTTTTCCTTACTTTTTTTTAGACATTTAAAACAGAAATAAGAGCTAATGTTAAAAACTCTACAAAAAAGGTGCTCTTACTAAATTTTGATAGGGCTGTTGTTTTGGAGTTATTATTGTATTTAAATATTGCAATTGTCAGTCATTTTTATAGCAGTTGCCTTTGTTTTATATTATTAGTATAATTTTATAGTGAAATATTGTTGATATTGTTATATTGTGTAATATCTGATAGTTTTTTTTGTGGGGATTTCGGTCAGGTATAACTAATTTTATTACTTTTTTTCTAACGTTTCGGTTTATTACACCGTCATCAGAGAACTACAATTAATACAATATTTTAAAAACATAGTTATGGTTATTTTACATTACAATTAACTTACACTATTAAATATTAGATATTTGTTTTAAAAAAATGTTTTACATGTTATTAGATTGTCTGTTTTAACGCAACTGAGATATTTTAACATGGTTTGTAGGCTCTTAAAGTTTTTTTTATGTTACAGAGATAACGTTGGAAATGTATACATATGATTTACTGTGGGTGTTTTGCTTAATAGTGAGTATATAATAAGATATTTTATTTCAAAAATTATTATTTTGTATCGGAAATCAATTTTTACATCTTACCGATACATATGTATATATATATATATCAGAGACATCTAGGATGTCGGTCGGATAGTAGCATTCAGACCATATGAGAAATTTCATACCTCTCACCACTATTCACTTCACCTTAGTTAGTATATAACTAGCAGGTTGGCCACTATCATTTGTCTGTTCCATAACCTATGGCATACTGAAGAGAACAAATAAGTTCGAAATCGATCTATGTCTGGTTAGAAATTGACAAATGATATTGGCTATCGATCTATCATGATTTGAAGGTGTAATTCAATGCAGGTCGGGGTATTTGCCCGCTGAGTAGTTGTTTCCTTCAAATCATATTTAGTATCCACGAAATATTTAAAATTGTTTCGACGATTAAATCTAGACTACCTAAGTTAGTTTTTAAACTTACGATGTTTCGAATTTATTAGTAAACAACGCCAAATCCGTTGCCAAATGTTTATAAATAAGCAACTTATTTTTTTATTTTTAATCATCTTCTGAACTTTAGACACAAACTACAAAGTTAAAATAATGTTGATTAAAAAATTATTGTAAATAAAAAAAATATTTTTTGTCCTTAAATTACATGCTTCATTGCGTAAAGTGATATCTTAAACTGCTCTACAAACTAGTTGAAAATATTGAGGAATTATATATTTGTAGAGTGTAGTTCAGTTATTCTTATATATTGCAATTTAAATTATAAATAATTCCAAAACAATGGCTCCTATCGAAATTTACTAAGAGTACCTTTTTTATGCAGTTTTTAACATTGGCCCCATTTTCCATTTTAAATGTTGAAATATCACCCTCACCCCCTCTGTAACTACCCCAACAAATCATAGTATTTAGATCAAAATTAGACAAAATACCGAGTGTCAACGAGATCATGTGTCAGCCCGCCATTTTTTTTTAATTGGATTAAAATGTTCAAATTTAAAACTCACGTACACATGAGAAGGAAATGGGCTTATTTTGATGAACATACTTATCAATACCACTTCTGGTTTCACCGGAAGTGTATCAATTTTGAATTTTTAACATATTTTGATTATGCATGAAATTTTCAAGGGTTATATCCCGAGTGCATCAAGTTTAATCGGTTAGACTGTGTACGTCGCATAATTTAAAAAATTTTGTTTAGCAAATGACGAGTGTATAATAATATGATAAAATCCCAAGGGATTTTATCTAAAATTATTATACACAAAGCATTTGCCCAAAAAGCAAAATTTTAAAAATTGTGTGACGTACACAGTTTACGTGATTAAAATTGATGAACGAGGGATACATGTAAAGATTACTTCCAGAATAGAAATCGTGATAGACAATAAAATGCACAGTTTTTATTTTATTGTTTTTTATTTATTTCATAACAATTATAAAGTACAAATTACATTGACAATTCATTTTTTTTTATTTCATAAAAAGACAATTCAAATTAATTATTTTGCGCTTTAGTAGGTACAATTGATAAAAAAATTACATTTTTGATATACAATTTGAGCTTGTTTTTCTTCATTAATGTTTTGAATAGTAGTATGTTCTGATGTTGCCTTAGAAATGCTTGGTTCATTTTGTATTTCATTTGGATTACCTACATCTTAATTTATTTATCACGTTTAAATGATGTAGGGCATCTATTTGCAATTACCCGGTGGGCAACTAAGAATGGACGTCGGCCATATCTCAGAAACTAATCATCGCACAAGTTTGGCAAAAAATTGTCCTAAGTAAAGTGATCTTGAAAAATCGCTGGAAAATATTTTCGAGTTTCTAAAATGACCGCTAGGGGGAGTAACAGCCATGACCAAACAGAAAATTAGGGAAATGTAAACTAAATGTACTTCTTTTACAAATTTCAACTACCTTTAGATTGCAGATGTATGTCACATCCCCCATAGTCACATTTAAAATATCTTGATATTTTTGAGACAATTTAATTGTCCTGATGAGTGCTCTGATTTTATTGCTAGACTTCTTGATCTCGAGTAGAAAATCAGTAACTTTACTAATTTATAAGCAGATTGCTCAATACAATAAATGAACAAAATCGGATCATCTGCTCTGACAGAAATGAACTGCATACCTCTAGTTAAACGTCAACCTATGGAGTGTAGAGAAGGAGGAACGTCTCTTATGGACGGTACGTTCAAAATGTGGTCTGAATTCTGTAAGGTATGAGATGTGGCGCTGATCGTATTATGGGATTGAGTCTGAAGTTAAACACTTACTATATCTCTGAAACTAGCTTCAGATTCTATAAACTAACGAAAACATAATATTATGTAGGTGTTGAAAAGAATTATACAGCGTAAAAAAATAATAAAAATAGTAAAAACAAAATCACGTAGAATACCTCCTGTAAATCAGCGCCACCTATTCTTCCATCGAAAATCCGATCACATTTTTTAACACGGAGACGTTTCTCCTTCTCTACACTCCATACGTCAACCACAGACATGTCTATGACGTCCAAGGTTCGTAATTTTGACAGATGAGAGATGAGTTTGTTTATTGCATTGAACTCTATATACTAACATATGAAGTTCAATGATTTATTGTCAACTTGTTCCTCTTCTTCTGTTCTGCATATCACTTCATATCTAACTACAGATATGAGTCGAAGTTTAATAATATTTTTAAATGATAGAATTTTTCTTCCAAATTAAATATGGGGTTATCATAAAGTAAGGGGTCTATTTTAAATTCTTATATTAGTGCACCGTAAAACGGGGAAAAAGTAGCTTCCTTCTTGAAAAAAATTTTTTTAAGGTACAACCACTTGGGACCTTCACAGCATGATAGCCTAGGTCCTTGGCCATCTATAATGGCCAATTACAACATTTTTTTGGAGGTCAAACTTTTTTTATTACGAAGAATGTCATAAATTTGTCAAAATTAATTTTTCTTACTTTTTCACACATCCCTCATGATATCTCCGGAACTAATCGAGATAATTATAGGTATTTTTTTTTAATTGATAAAGGAAATATGGGCGAAGGTCACTGCTTTAATTTCGTTTTTATGGAAAATTTTATTTTTTTGTAAAACTAGGTAAAACTGGAACGTTTACTTTCCTTGCTGCATTTTTTTTCGGTAAGCGAGAAACTTTTTTTATTTTAAGGAATTTTGTCATACCATATGTGTATGAAATAAAGCTTACACTTCAAGGAAGTTTTTAAAAAAAAAAGTGAGTTCTCTACGACTTATAGTTTTCGAGATTTTGTTTTTTAAAGTTACGAGTTTTTCGATCCTAGATGCGCCTCACTGCGGCGCCACTCAAGTGTGTACAGTGTAGACTATTCAATACAAGTAATCTTATATTATACATACATTGTCAATTAGAAACAAACTTTTCTTTGTGTAATGTGAATGCGAATGAGTATTGTTTTTATTGAGTTTTTACATATTATTTAATGCTTAACAATGGAATGTTTATTTTATGTTATCAAAATTAAAATCAGGTAATACAATTCTGGTAAAATCTGTTGATACTGATGTCCTGATTTTGCTTTCACATTATTACTGTGAAACACCAGATATGTCCCAAAGGAATATATTTATACAATTAGGACATACTAAGAATATACATTTTTTGTCAATTAACAATATTGTGGCAAATTTAGGAGAGGAAATTTGCAAGAAAGTATTAACGATTCATTGCCTAACTGGTTGTGATACAACTAATGCCATGTATAAAATAGGGAAGAAAACGGCATTCGATGTTTTATATAAAAATTTAAATAACTTAAAAGATTTAGAAAACCTTCCTTTTCTGTCAGAGGATAAAGCGATGGAATTAGGGGTAAAATATACGCTTTATTTATATAAGAATAAAAACAAAAATATAAAATCCCTAAATGAACTGCGATGGGACTTAACAACAAGTACAAATCGGCCAGCTTCTGAACTGCCTCCTACTGACCATGCTTTTAGACAACATTTAAAAAGGTAATAATTATTTTTCTAGATCGCCCATACCTATTAAAAAAGAAACAAAACACCTACATGTAATTATTTTCTTTTTAGGTATAATAATATAATAATAATAACACCACATGAAATTACAACCCTCTTTATCCCTGAAGGTCTGGAATGACCTTGTGTGGGAGAGGGCTACACATTTAGAGACAATTGACACACACCCAATGTCCGAGTATACTACGATTAATCTCTCTCACAGAAAAATCCCAATTCCTCGACCGGGAATCGAACCCGGGACCCCGAAGTTTTGAGGCAAGTACATTACCTCAAGACCACGGAGCCAGATGTCTATATCAATTAGAAATTTAGTACAATAGCCATATACAATACATGCAGATGGAAGATCCAACTCGATACGGTTGGACATTTGAAGAAAATGTTTGGAAGGCAACTTTTTTCTAGTCAAGAATCTGTGCCCCATATTGTAAGGCAAAGTTTGTCAATAAGATATTCCGACAGGGTCTGTAACAACAGATGTACTTGTTTTGCTCAAGGTTTGAAATGCTGCAGTGAGTGCAAATATGCAAACTGCTGCAACCAAGGAACTGTCTAGATATTTTTAGATACCGACGTTGACGATTTTTAAAATATTTTTTATAACAAGTTTTAAATTTATATTTTAAAATAAATAATTATTTCGTATTTTTTTTAATTCAATTTTAGGTTTTAATGTATAAATATAATGGATTTTAAATAATGTGCAATGTAAATAATGATAAGTAAAACCTAAGTGCTTATGAAAATAAAATTTATATTAAAGATATGTCAAAAATAATACTTTATAATATGCACCCACAACACGCATAACACACTGATTAAAGCACAGTAGAACCGGGGGAAATATCCTGCCCGCAGAAACTTAATTTCAAATAACAATAACTTGAAACGTATAAGTCGTAGAGTATTGCGTTTTTTTTTTAAAAACTTCCTTGATGTGTTAATTTTATTCCGTATGCATATACTGTGGCAAAATTCCTTAAAACAAAAAAGTTTTACGCTTACTGAAAAAAATACTGCAAGAAAAATAAATGTTAAAGTATTATCTAATTTTATAAAAAACTAGGTTTTCCATAAAGACTAAATTAATTCAGTCACCTCCGCTCACGTTTCCTTTATCGACTAAAAAAAAAAAAACTTGATTATCTCAATTGGTTCCGGAGATATCGTGAGGGATGTGTGAAAAAGTACGAAAAATTAATTTTGACAGATTTATGACATTTTTCATAATAAAAAAAGTTGGACCTCCCAAAAAATGTTGTAATTGGCCATTTTAGATGGCCAAGGGCCTAATCTATTATTCTGTGAAGGTCCCATGTGGTTGTACCTTAAAAAAATTTTTGAAACGTTTTTGTCGGTTTTTCAGTGTACTATATAGTTTTAAGAATTTATGCTAGTAGCAGAAAGTAAACAGAATCTAGTTGCCTCAATAATTGGATTTTAGTGTATCTATGGAAAACAAAAGAATTGTCGTGACAACTATTGATACAAGTATCAAATGAAATAATCGTAAGTTAGAGAATTGTTCTCAAAATAAAACTCGCGTAAAGTAAATTGTAACAATTTCAATATGGATCTGCAAACAAGAATTGGTTTAGTGCAATGTTATTATGAAGGCGATAAAAATTACACTACTGAATTACGAAGATTTCGTACGAAAATGGGTTTGAGAGCAGGGCCGTGCAAAATGAAGGCGTATCGTAATTTGATTAGCAAATTTGAAAGAACTGGGTCTGTAAAAGACCTTCCGATGTCGGGAAGACCTAGGATTAGTGATGTCCAAGTTGCAGATGTTCTTCAGGAAAATCAAAACGTAGCCAATACTAATCCGCTAGCAATCAGTAGTGTGAATGCGATATCAAAACGATTACAAATGCCATACACCACGGTTTGGAAAATTTTACGGAAAATCCTAAAAATGTATCCCTATAAACGGCAACTGCTGTTTAAATTAAAGGACGCAGATTTTGCTCTCAGGTACGATTTTTCATTACACGTATTGGCTCAGATGGAAATTGAACCCGAATGGTTATCCCGTATTTTATGGACAGATGAGGCCCATTTCTCTCTTAATGGTGGAATTAATACTCAAAACTGTCGAATATGGTCAACAGAAAATCCACATGAAATCGTTCAGCAAGGCCTTCGTGACAAAAAAGTCACCGTTTGGTGCAGTTTCACAGCTAATTTCATCATTGGTCCATACTTTTTCGAGGAAATACAGAATGGGGAGGCCGTATCTGTAACTGTTACTGGTGAACGATACCTGCAAATGTTAAGAGATTATGCAATTCCACAGTTGCAAAACGAGCATGAAGGAATTGGAAACATATTTTTATGCAAGATGGAGCACCTCCGCACATTTACCGACCACTTAAAGAATTGTTAACTGTGGTTTTTCAAGATCGTGTTATAAGCAGACATTTTGCAAATTCATGGCCACCAAGATGGCCTGATATTAACCCAGCGGATTACTGGCTGTGTGGTTATTTAAAAAATTTGGTGTTTAGAACACGGTCAACAACGCTGGAGGAATTAAAGGACAGTATTAGAGAGCAAATTCGTGCAATTCAACCAGAAATGTTGAATAGTGCTGTATACAATTTGGAGGAACGGTTGGTAATTTTACAACAACAAAATGGAGGTCATATCGAGCATTTGCGATAACTAGTGTTTGACATCAGAAATCCCATTATTTAAGCAACTAGATTCCATTTACTTTTTGTTATTAATTTGGTTTGTTAAGAATATATAATAAGTTGAAATATATCCCTTACTTTATAATCACCCGATATATAACCAAATTAATAAGATGGTGTGTAAATATGGACTCACACGGGTACCACTTCCCTAATTTAACTAAATTAATGCCTCCACTATCATATTTCACCATTTAAAAAAATTCGTTAACCGAATCGATATTTAAAAAAAATATATTTATGCAAAATTCCGCTTACTGTTTAGTGACTGATTTCAAATTCAAACGCAATTTGCCTTAAAGAAACAGAAACTTCTGTTCGAGCAAAAACATTAATATCCCTTTCTTCATCAATAATACAATTTTCTTCGGGATCATTGTTGGGCACTCGCAATTGTTTTTCAAACGAAAAATTATTTCTCGCACGACATTGTCTATCAGGATATCGTTCGGCATGAATGATGCAAGCCGCAGCTGTATTTTTTCTACATTCCCCATAAATAATTAACATGTCCACTTTTTTATACTTGTATAAATTTGCGGCATTTTGAACAAAATTAACAAGAATTTTAAATAATTTTTAAAGACACAGTAAACACACAGGTAAATCAACAAACGTTTGACAAGCTAAATATTTCATTGTTTTCAAAGCCACCTTACTTCTTACCATTTAATTACAACAAAATTGTATCTTCTTATCTTCTCTTAGCTGTAATTTTGATTGTATTTATCGCACATTTGATTAATGTATATGAATAAATTCCTTATTAATAGTATTAATAAATGGTACCTCGGTGCCAATATGGTTCCATACGAAAAATATGTGTTTCGTCCCAAAAACCATTTTGATGAACTTTATTTGCTCATAAACCACATAATTTAGTATTTTGGACGGGATGTTGATTTTTATTTTATGCAGAATTCAAAAATGCAATAATATACAGGGTGTCCCATTTGAGAATCAAAAGTTACTGTCACTTCCAGTGAAATCGGAAATGGAAAAAATCATTTATATGTCAAAAAGTGACGTTTATTAAGTATATAGGATCTTCCAAATATCAATCAAAACTAAAGGAAAAAAGGGGGTGTACCATGATCTTGTTACACCCGGCATAAACAGTGCGTGTGAATTGCTTACAAAATATCCCTATCGAATATGCTACTAATTATAAAGTCATAATTGTTCATTACTTGTAAATCTTCAGATTATTTAAAAAATGTTGTTTCACAAAATGAAAATTCCATAGCCACCTACCTACTTCTCGAAAATATAATGCAAAATCCTCTGCTTTTCCCTTGTTTATAGAAATACTTATTATAATATCTTATATTCTGCTGGAAAGCAAAAAATATCTCGTTTTTTTAGCCCATAGCCACCTACGAATTTAATAAAAAAAAAACGTAATTATGATTCTTAAGGTTTCCAGGTTCGGTAGGAACCCTATTTGACTAAAATAAGTATAGGCTTTGGATGTGGTTGTACAGCTGTTTGACTAATAAATGTCCGAATACAATGTTTCTACAGGGTGGTCCGAAGTTTACCTGACAAACTTCGACACGTGATAGAGGGACTTAAAATAAACCGAAAAGTTCCTATCAACTTACATCCTTAGGGGATCACTAACAAAGATACAGGATGTTAAAGTTTTGTGAAAAACAAACAATTTTTTTAATAACTCTAAAATTACGATAGCTATCGACTTGAAGTTTTAGGGGCGGTGATGATTTTTTAAGTCTCTATTGTTTTATAAAATCTTATCTTTGTACTGCCTCCAGTGGCGCCGCCAGAGGGTGGGGGAGATGAATTTTTCGCCGAAACTATGTTACGCCACTGTTTTGTGCAGTTGATTTTGAGATTGTTCGATTCAGTGTTCAATTTGGAAGAAAGAAGGTATCTTTAGTTTTTTCGTACAACACTTACTTTTCGAGTAAAATAGTAAAAAGCATTTTCATGACTAAACTTTATTGAAAGTTTATCATTTATTTAATAAATTACAGAATTTATGTAAAAACTAAGAACATAAATAAAACTCATTACCAAACAGTGAAACACAGGAAATTAAAGAAGTTGCTCAAATTGGAGCCCATTCACTTCAATACATTTGTGACACCTCTGAATTGTGGAATTGACAGCGGCGGATACTTGATTATGATTTTCCCTAATCTCGTTGCAAGCTTGTTAGATACGCTCAAGTAGCTGATCTCGCGTTGTCACCGGTGTAGCATAAACTTTTTCTTTTAAATAACCCCACATATAAAAGTCTAAAGACGTGAGGTCGGGTGATCTTGATGGCCAGGCCACCGGACCTCTTACAATATTCTCCTGTGCGTTATAATTGTTTCCCACACGACCTATCCATCTCTCAGAATAATTAGCGTCCAACCATTCGCGCACCACCCGTCCAAAGTGCGCCGGTGCTCCATCCAACTGTATCCAACTTTCATTTCGTACATCAAGGGGAACATCTCCCATTATTTCGAGAAGGTCATGAGTGAGGAAATCCCGAAACAATTCTGCATTTAGCCTAGGCGGCAAGAAGTGTGGGCAACAAATGTTGTTGCCAATAATACCCAACCAAACATTTACACTAAACTTGAAATGATCGAAGGCTAGTTTGGTGAGGATTTGCGTGTGCCCAAACATGCATATTATGGTGATTCACTACTCCAGCTCTGGTAAACGTCGCCTCATCGGTCCATATAATTTTTTTAAGAATTCGGGATTCCCCCTTACAGAGTTAATTAGCCAACGACAAAAATTTAAACGCTTCTCTGTATCACCGGGATGTAAATTTTGTACGGGATATAAATAATAAGCTTTTCTGTGGTCTCGATGTAATACTCGTAGCACTTTAGACTTGGATGTTTCTAATTGTTGTGCTGCCCTGCGAGAACTTAAACTTGGATTTTCGCCAAAAGCTCTAAGAATTCTTCCGTTTCCATTTCTTCCAATATTTCTTCGATCTTCATTTCTATTTTGTCGGTTATCTCGCAATCCCCTTTCGCAAAAATTGCGATGGGTGTCTGTAAAAACTTGAACATTTGGTCGTCTCCTATTTGGATACCTCCTTCGGTATTCTCGAACTGCCTGTTGAGTATTGCCATCACAAAACCCATAAATAAATTGAATATCAGCATACTCTTCATTGCTGAACAATCTTGGCATCTTGTAGCTTGGTACACAACACTAACACTAGTTTTGACAGGTCAAACATTGACTGACAACACTGTTTCATTGTTTACCAAAGGCAACTAGGATTATTAATTTTATCATTAATGTAGGAAAGGTTTTACTGTTTTAGTAGAGAAAGCAGAAATAGCCGTTTTACTCGAAAAGTAAGCGTTGTACGAAAAAACTAAAACATACCTTCTTTCTTCCAAATTGAACACTGAATCGAACAATCTCAAAATCAACTGCACAAAACAGTGGCGTAACATAGTTTCGGCGAAAAATTCATCTCCCCCACCCTCTGGCGGCGCCACTGGAGGCAGTACAAAGATAAGATTTTATGAAACAATAGAGACTTAAAAATCATCACCGCCCCTAAAACTTCAAGTCGATAGCTTTCGTAATTTTAGAGTCATTAAAAAAATTGTTTGTTTTTCACAAAACTTTAACATCCTGTATCTTTGTTAGCAATCCCCTAAGGATGTAAGTTGATAGGAACATTTCGGTTTATTTTAAGTCCCTCTATCACGTGTCGAAGTTTCTCAGGTAAACTTCGGACCACCCTGTATATGCCTCCTTATTTATAACATTTAAACACATTAAAATAATCGTCAATTGATTAATTACTTTAATATTTATTACCACATAAAAATAATTAATTTATACTTATCGCTATAATAAAGTGGCTGATTTGAAACATATTAAGTTATCGTTAATTTTCATGCTCTGTGTTTAAAACGCGACGATTTTTGGGATATTGTTTTACTGTTTCATGAATATTTGTTATGGGGGTATGGCTCCCCTGGAGGATGGTTCACCACCGCCACCGCAATATTTTAATCCTATACGACGCAATGCAATACAATTGGCGTTAAATGGGCGGCACTTCCAAAGGTAACCATCCATGAAAAGCCTAGCAATGTCCCAAAACCATCGCATATTAATCATTGATCATTCACTTCTTGAAAAAAGTTGTATTGTTTTCTTTATTTCAGTGAAAACTTTCGAAAGTATGGCTTCCAAGGGCGCGTTGGTTTTTAAGGCGCTCAGGGTGTACTGGAAGACCCTGTTCGTCATTATATATCCTTTGGTACTTCTCCCCGTTTTCCTATGCAACAACACCCCCGCCTTGAGATGCCTCTACATAGTTCTGCTTATGGCTGGTTACTGGGTATTCGAAGCACTACCATTGCCTGTCACCTCCCTCATCCCCATGGTGCTGTTCCCCCTCATGGGGGTGCTAGATTCTGACAAAACTTCGCTTTGTTACTTGAAGGAAACCAACATGATGTTCGTTGGAGGACTGGTGATCGCTATAGCCGTGGAATATTGCAACCTGCATACCAGGGTGGCACTGCACGTGATCAAACTGGTACGGTATTTTTTGATTTTTAAATTAAAGGAACTAGTCTAAATGTATATCCACTTTCAGATAGGATGTAGTCCTCGAAAATTGAACATAGGCCTTGTAACAGTCACCATGTTTGTGTCCATGTGGATTTCGAACACAGCAGCCACCGCCATGATGATTCCCATCATCGAAGCGACTCTAGAAGAATTAGAACGTCAAGGGATAGGTGAGATGTACGAGAGTGACGACCTTGACGGTGAGAAAAAAGAAGAACAAATTGAACCGGAAGGCAAGAGGCCCACCAAGCAGACCATGTGCTATTTTATTTCCACGGCATATGCCGCAAATATTGGTGGTATTGGGTGTGTGATTGGTTCGGGCACTAATCTGACGTTCAAGGGGCTGTACGAAACGCTGTTCCCTGACAGTCCAGGTTGGTAAATAGCTGTTTAATGTAATATAAGCGATATTTTTATTGAAGTATCAACTAATGTACTGGATACATTCATTGCTCAAGCTGTGCCTCAGGTTTTCTAAGTTTAAAGCAACTGTACATGTATGAGAGGCAAATTAAAACAAATTAGGTATGCTCTTCTTGGTAAAAGTTTAAAATATAGAATGAAATAAAATATAATAAGACTAAAAATTTTTGACTAATTGTTATTTTCTAACTTTTACAAACCTTACCGCAAATAAGTATAACATATATCTTTTTAAACAATTATTTTCCCGACTATTTGTTTTAAATTATTCTATCCTACGGGAAATGTTCACTATATAATATCAATTATTCTTTTCTCTGAAGTAAATAATATTTATTACATTAGGATTTACTAAGATTTATAGTTACTTTCGAGGCTTTCTAAAAGGCTACCTTGACAACGCAAAAATGCAGAAACACATGTCGGTGGATGTTTTAAAGTTTTGAAGTGATTTTTCAATTGGTGAGTGTTTTGTTTCATTTATTTTTGGTTTTACTGAACAGAGTGGTTACAATTAAAAAAACCGCTGCCAATTACTTGGGGATCAGAACCCCCTCACCGTAGTAAAACTCGACGTGTGGTGGAGTTTATAATAAAAGTAATTTTTAACGTTTCAAAAAAGTCACTTTTTTTGACGTTTCAAAAGTCACATTTTGACGTTTCAAAAAAGCCACTTTGACGTTTCAAAAAAGTCACATTTTTTGACGTTTCAAAAAAGTTGCATTGGTGGAATGTCACTAATATTTTTTTAGACCGATTTTGCTCATCAACGAACCCAATCTCTTCCTTGACCTCTAGCATGTGTGTACCAAATTTGAAAGCTTTATCTCAAAAACTGTAGCTGCTATTGCGAACACAGACACACAGACAGAAAATTTGTTCTGTCTGAAATTTTGTGTATCGTCATAATTCATCGAAATTCGTCCAGAAATGCAATAAAAATATTCAAAATTTTTTTCACGAATACATAACTTCCTCACTTTGAGGGGTGAGGAAGTAATAACATTATTGAGTTAGTCGTACAGAACATAATGTGCATATTATCTTTCTTATTATCCAAGTTTCAGAGTTTTGGCAAATAGCCGGGAAAATAATTGTTTAAAAAGATATATGTTATACTTATCTGTGATAAGTTTTGTAAAAGTTAGAAAATAATAATTAGCTGTTTAACGTTATTATACAGGGTGTCCCAACCAAAAGTAGGCACCCTGAATAACTTTGGAGATACAAATTTTTTGAAAAATTGGTGAAACTCGTCGACCTTGCTTCCAGAGGGGACATATTTTAATGTAATACTTGTATACCTATCATCATCCCTCTACCCTACATGGCCACCCCTTCAAAAAATTAAAATGGCAAGAGGGGTCGAGTGATACATCTTTTGAAAGGTCTTTCAATTCTCTACATAACTGTGTATTTTTTTAAACTTTTATCGATTCGTTCCTGAGAAATAATTGTTTCATTATTTTAGGTTCGGGAAATAAAAATAAAAGAAGCACTTTAAATTATCGTATGTATTGTTCAAAATGATCCCCACCGACTTCCATACAGTAGTATAATCTGTCTTGAAATTCTGTACGAACATTTCTGAACACATCTGGAGTCAATAAATGGCATTCTCGAACAATTCACTCACGTAACTCTTCCAGAGATGCGGGTTTTGTTGCAAATACCTTCGATTTCAAATGTTCCCACAGAAAAAAATCCCAGTGACCTAGCGGGCCACTCCACAGGACCTCTTCTTCCAATCCACCGATTATCCAAAAGTTGACGAACTGCTATAGAAAAATGGGGGTGCCCCATCCTGTTGAAAAATAGTTCGCCCTCTAAAAGATTATCGTCTTCTTCGAGGATTTGGGTAATCATTGGGTCGATGTTATTTTCTAACAGATCGAGGTACCTTTCGCCATTTAAATGGTCAGGAATAAAAAACGGCCCGACAATGTAATTCCCTAAGATGCCAGCCCAAACATTTAACTTCTGAGGCCTTTGGGTATGAGTTCCCATGAACAAATGTGGATTGGTTTCACTCCAATACCTACAATTGTGCCCATTTGACTGAAATGTCGATTCATCAGAAAAACACGTATTGTACAGTAGATTGGCATTACCGTCTAATTGTTCACTAAAAATCTCACAGAATTCAAGCCGACGATCGGGATCATCTCCGTTTAATTCGTGTACCAATTTAAATTTAGATGGATGAAATTTTTGGGCCGTTACAATTCGATGAACACTACTTCGTGATACACCGGAAGCCTCAGCTACTTTTCTGATCGATTGAGTATTATCCATCTGCAAATGACCCAGAACTGCCACTTCGACTGCTTCATTCCTAATCGGTCGCTGAGGTTCATGCTTTTTGTTTCCTACAGAACCTGTTTCCATAAATTTTGTCAATAATTGTAAAACATGCTGAGAACCAACCCTTCTATCTGGGCGATTTCAATTGATTATGCGCTCCGTAGCTCTAGCACAATTATCGTTTTTAAAATAAATGATGCCAATTTCTATTCTCTCCTGAAGGGTATAAACCATTTTGAAACTCACTCTGGTAAAATGTATCACGATTTAAAATTGGTTGTGAACAAATTAATGTTCAAGGACTATCAAATACTTATGAGTCTTTTATTAGTCTAAATCTAAACGGACAAGGAAAGTGTTTTTTTATCGAAAAACCTCGTGTTGATTTGAGAGCACTAAAAAATGTAGTTTTTTTTTATAAAGTCCAATACCCAGTGCTGTGTATTTTAGATTTTTTAAACGATTTCGATTGTGTGTAATCATCAAAAATAAAATTATTTTCCTTAAGAATGAATCGATAAAAGTTAAAAAAAAATACACGGTTATGTAGGCAATTGAAAGACCTTTCAAAAGATATATCACTCGACCCCCTTGCCATTTGAATTTTTTTGAGGGGGTGGCCGTGTATGGTAGCGGGATGATAATACGTATACAAGTATTACATTAAAATATGTCCCCCTTGGAAACAAGGTGGACGTGTTTCACCAATTTTTCAAAAAAATTTTATATCCAAAGTTATTCAGGGTTGGGACACCCTGTATTTCATTTCATTCTATGGAGGCAAATTAAACGGGTCTATGTTTGTATAATAAGAACAATCCCACAGACAATACCGTTAAACATAATGAGTAGTGATCTAGAAAGCATTTTTAACACAAGGGAACTATGTTCAGGGGGGGTGGTTTTATTTTTACTGTAAAAAAAATAATCTAACATTATCCTAAAATTGAAACACACCATCTTAAAACTAGGATTCACTCGTAATTTTTTGCTAATAATATGAAAAACTTCGCCACATAACCACTTCGTTTCGTTTGAAGGTGTCGAATTCACCAACTGGATGATCCTGAACGTTCCATTAATGCTTATCATCATGTACCTTTCGGTTATTTGGCTACAATTCTGGTATATGGGACTGTTCAGGCCGAATTGTGTGGACGCAAAGAAGATCAGAGTAGGCACTCAAGGCGAAAGCGTCGCTAGAAAGTTAATCGTTCAGAAAATCGAGGATATGGGTCCTATGTCGTTCCACGAAATCGCTGTGGGGCTATGTTTCATTTTATCCATATTCTTGTGGTTCTTCAGGAAGCCCCAGTTTATTGCTGGATGGGCGGAACTTATTACTGAACATAAAGTAAGTATTTGTCCCTTATGCAATATTATAATCCTATATAAACGTGATATAACAGATGTTTGAACAATACAATTCATTATTAAATATGATTTGAACGAAACAACTACTCAGCGGGCAAATACCCCGACCTGCATTGGATTATACCTTCAAATCAAATCATGATAGATCGGTAGCCAATATCATTTGTCAATTCCTAACCAGACATAGACCGGTTTTGAACTTATTAGTTCTCCTTAGTATACCATAGGTTATGTCTGGTTAGAAATTGACAAATGATATTGGCTACCGATCTATCATGATTTGAAGATATAATCCAATGCAAATCGGGGTATTTGGCCCGCTGAGTAGTTGTTTCGTTCAAATCATATTTAATAACAGTAGTTTAGTCCACCTGGGCTAGAGGTCGCCGCTCTCCGTACTTTCTTCGCAAGTCGCTATCCAGCCACAGAGACATCTATGATATCGGTCGGATAGTAGCATTTGGACCATATGAGAAGTTTCATATACCTCTCACCACTACTCAATTTACCTTAGTCAGTATATGACTAGCAGGTTGGCCACTATCATTTGTCCGTTCCATAACCTATGGCATACTGAGGAGAACTTATAAGTTCGAAACCGGTCTATGTCTGGTTAGGAATTGACAAATGATATTGGCTACCGATCTATCATGATTTGAAGGTATAATCCAATGCAGGTCGGGGTATTTGCCCGCTGAGTAGTTGTTTCCCAAATCATATTTAAGACAGAGTTTAGTCCACCTGCTAGAGGTCGCCGCTCTCGGTACTTGCTTCGCAAAGTCGCTACCACAAGAACATCTATGATGTCGGTGAAGAGCATTTGGACCATATGGGAAGTTTCATATACCTCTCACCACTACTCAATACAATCCATTGTCAGTTTAATACCCCTTGGAGTCTGTTTAATGTACTGTAATGTGGAGAGAATTAAAATTAGACTGAATAGATGACGGTTTTTTTTTTGAAGTTAAACCAGATTAAACCACATTATTCTTGTTTAGGGAAATGGTCAATTACGATTTTTTTGGCAGGTACCAAACTGTTTCAATGTTAAAAAAGAGATCAAAATCGCCATTTCCGAAAAACGTGTTGTTTTAAACAACTATATCGACACCATTATTTTTAACACGCTTTTATTAGCTTCACCTGTATGTTTGTTTGTGAGCTTGTTTGTAACCGACTCTTTGGACTCGATTTTGACCCACTTTAAACGGACAGATGTAATTGAAACTTTGTACACTTACGAAGAACCGGTAACAATACAATAATTTGATAAGTTTATATCATTATCCTGATCAGGATCGCCAGTCCTTTCCTCACGTATCCTCTGCGTGAGAGCAAGAGGCTTAATATTGTAAGTATATTCCGTGATTCTCAGTTCGGTCGTTGGCCGAGCGGGCAAGTCTTAGTCGACGCGAAACGACGGACTCCTCGAGCGTGAGTTCAAATCCCATGGCTGAAATAAAAAAATATTTTTTTTTTCAGAAATATCTGTTGGATCGTAATATGTTATAATATCAGCATCAATAAGCAATATAAATATAGTTTAAAAAAACTAAAAAACACTCTTCCATAGCACATCAAACTAAAAAGTGAAAAAATAAATATAGTTTAAAAACACTAAAAAACACGCTTTTAAAGCACATCCAAACTAAAAAGAAAAAATAATTATTAATATAAACTGAAAACAATAATGAACGAAAAATACTAGTATTATTGTGAAAAAAAGCGTGGGGCGCTTTGTGCCATATTTTTCGTATATCGAGCAACCCACGCTTTTTTCACAATAATACTAGTATTTTTCGTTCATTGTTTTCAGTTTATATTAATAATTATTTTTCACTTTTTTAGTTTGATGTGCTTTAAAAGCGTGTTTTTTAGTTTTTTTAAACTATATTTATTTAAATTGAAACTGCCACAATTTATTTAAGGAAAATAAAATACATTCGTATTCGACATTTCAAATAGTTCTAAAGAATATGAACGTTATAATTTTTTAAAAAACACATTTTTTCAATAAAAACGTTCAGTGTCAGCCAAAGAGGTCGTAAATGGAATAGAAAATAATCTACTTAACAAAAAAATATCGGTTATTTGATCTGGTTCTATGCCGAGTTTCCTTTTCCTAGAAGGAACCGATTTTTGCCTGCATAGATTTAAAACGATTATAATCTAGATTTTGAATAACATTCGGTAGTACATTAAAAATTTTTATGGCATAATAACCTGTGCCGTTTCCAATTTTGGATAGGCGTAGAAAATTATTGTTTTTAACACGCTTTTATTAGCTTCACCTGTATGTTTGCTTGTTTGTTTGTTTGTTTGTTTGCTTGTTTGCTTGTTTGTTTGTAACCGACTCTTTTGGACTCGATTTTAACCCACTTTAAACGGACAGATTTAATTGAAACTTTGTACACTTATTAAGAACCGGTAACAATACAATAATTTGATAAGTTTATATCATTATCCTGTTCAGGATCGCCAATCCTTTCCTCACGTATCCCTGCGTGAAAGCAAAGGCTTAATATGTCAGTAGATTCCATAATTGTTAATTAGCCCGGTGGTCGAGTGGGTTAAGGCAGTCGACGCGAAACGACAGACTCCTTCGGCGTGAGTTCGAACCTCACGGCTGAAATAAAATTTTTTATTTTTTTTTCATAAATATCTGTTGGATCGTAATATGTTATAATATCAGCATCAATAAGCAATATAAATATAGTTTAAAACAACTAAAAAACACGCTTTCATAGCACATCAAACTAAAAAGTTAAAAATAAATATAGTTTAAAAAAAACTAAAAACACGCTTTTAAAGCACATCAAACTAAAAAAGTGAAAAATAATTATTAATATAAACTGAAAATAATAATGAACGAAAAATACTAGTATTATTGTGAAAAAAGCGTGGGGTGCTCGATATACGAAAAATATTGCACAAAGCACCCCACGCTTTTTTCACAATAATACTAGTATTTCGTTCATTATTATTTTCAGTTTATATTAATAATTATTTTTCACTTTTTTAGTTTGATGTGCTTTAAAAGCGTGTTTTTTAGTTTTTTTAAACTATATTTATTTGTCATATACGCATGAATTAGGTCACGTTTCACGTTTCTGTCCTGTAATTCTTTAATATAAAGAAGACAATGTAAAATGTAGGCGAAGGCAATGTCAATATTGATAGTTTCTTAAAAATTCCTGCAGTCGTCTCTATAACTCAGTCCTCCTATAACCCTTACAGTTTTTCTTTGCATAAAAAAAGATTCTTAGCGTGTACGGAATGCCCCAAAACTAGAATCGCATATAAAAGTGCTAAGAGAATAAGTCCATGATTTGCTGTTAATAATATTGGCTGAGATACACTGTTAACAAGACTGCGTATTAAAAATATGTTACTGGACATTTTTTACAAATATAGTTTATATGTAATTCCCAGGATAAATTATGGTCTAAATAGACTTCTAAAAATTTTACGTTTTTAGACAAATTAATGTTCACTGTATGATGTCTTAGACTAAAAACCATTGATTTAGTTGTTTCATTATTTAATACTAGCTGGTTACTTAGAAACCAATCATCAATTATCGGTTCAGTATTATTAACAATAGATAGTAGTGTTAAATTCTTGGTTGTTGTAAATCAATGTGGTGTCGTCAGAGAAGAGAGTAAATTTAGGCACATTTTGGTAAATCATTGATGTAAATAAGGAACAGTATTGGACCTAATACTGAACATTGAGGTACACCAATATTTGTACCGATTAAATTGTGATATTCAACAAATTGGGATCTATCTTCAAGATAAGACTGTACCAAAAGTCTACAATTTTTGGAAAATTTGTAAAAAGATAACTTATTTATTAAGATGTAATGGGACACACAGTCAAAGACTTTGCTAAAATCCACAAACTGTACATACAAAAATTCGCTTTCCTCGAAACTTTTGTTTATATCTATTAACGTGCTAATGGCTAAAGTTGTGCTTTTTTTTGCTCTAAAATCAAATTGACAGTTATTAAACAGATTACAGTTTTCAAAATAAAACGTAATTTGTAATTTCAGTATAATTTCAAAAATTTTGGCAAATACCGGAATAATGACGATTGGCCTATAATTAGCGGGATCATCAACCTAATCTTTTTTATATAGAGGAATAACTTTTGATAATTTAAGAGTCTTGGGAAAAACATTGTTTTTGATACACTGGTTAATTAATTTTGTTACCGGAATAAGAATGATATATTTAAAAGAATGTAAAATTTTAATATTCATGTCATAAGGATTTTTACTTTGTACATTTTTTAGATTATTAATTACATCAAGAACTCGTGTGTAGGATATTTCTGAAAAATCGAATTCCCCATCTAAAGCACATATAATAGAATTATTTAAATAAAATTCGCTGTTATTTTGTAGGGGTCGGTTGGTAAAGTTACTAGATCGAGACGAACAGTTCCGAATTAATTATTAAAATCATCTTTTGAAACGAGTTCTGACTGTTGAGAAAGCGGTTTGTTTTTGTTAATTAAATTCCACATTGCCTTTGAAGAATTACTGTTTTTAGAAATATAATTGTCATTAGTAGCTTTTCTAGCCTTATCTAATTCAGATCTATAAGTTCTTTTTTTATTTGCTACTAATATTTTCAAATCATTCGAAGGAGAAGTTTGGTAAACATCTTGTAAAAAGTGAAGTAAATCCCTCATCTGCCTTAAACTATCTGAAAACCAATTTATTTTTGTTTTATTGATATTGCTTATGATTTTAGATTTTGTAGGAAATAGTATTTAAGTGATTTTATACGCATAATAGCAGTTCTGTGTGTTGTATACAGAAATAGTATGCCAAACTTCTATAGGACATACCATGGGCCAAAATAAGCAAAAAAGTTCTCCTGCGCATGTGCGCAAAAATGGACCTTTTCCAAGATACAGGGTGTGTAAATTATTGCCAGAAATACGAATATATTCTTTGTTTTTCGGAAACTATTGGGGAAAATATTACAAAACTAACAAACTAACAAATTACAAAACTAACAAGCTAAATTCACTGAAATTGCGAATGTTTCTAAATGTCATTATTATCATCGTATTTATCTCCAATAGTTTCTAAAAAAAAAACAAAAAAACCTCTATCATGGAAACGGTTCATTTCATGTCCATAAGAATTTGTTTGCTTATTTTGGCCCATAGTATATCCTGTAGAAGTTTGGCATGCTATTTTTGAAACACATTGTATACAACACACATAGAACCGTTTTATTATATAATTTAGTAGAAAGCTGCTTCTATCGTAGCACCCCGTTTGCACTTTGTTGCTAAAATGTAATAGCCACTTTAAATCATTCCCCATCCCTTAAGAATGCAAATGCGAATGGTCGTCCTAAAATCGTCCGGTGCAGGGGGTGGCTGAGGGTGATAGTTTAGTTTTAATACCTAACAAAACCCAACGTTAGTCAAGATTTTGTTCCAGGGGTGTACAACTTAGCTACACTATACAGGGTGTTCCACCTAAGAGGGATTCTTCTGTAACTATGTAACTGTAAAATTTATAAAAAAATGGTTTTAATAAAAGTTGTCTGGAATCATGTGGGCATGTAAAGAAAATATTTTTAGCTTTACAAGGTGTTCCATTTCGCGTGGGCGCTACTTAACTTTGTTATTTTAAGTAGAACATCCTGTATATTATTGCATTTTTGAATTTCTTGGTTAATATTAGGTGGAGTTTATTAATTGTACATGGTGTTTAAATCTTACTGTTTTCGAGATATTCAGTTGTTTTTGAAAAAAATCACGATTTCAGCTCTCTAAATGAGGCTAGATAGCATCTAAACCGTAAGAGATAGAAACGTGCAGTTTTCACAGTTCGTTTTGGCATAAATTACTCTATCTTGTCATCTATGAGCAAAATGTGTACGTCATTCAGATTCGGAATTACTGAGACCTACATTTAATAATCTTACGATTCAAAAAAACTTTTTTTTTCAAATGGAATGACCCATATTAATTATCATGGGTGAATTTAAAATTGAATGCCCTTTCGACTGATATAAGGTTGTCCATACTTATCTCTAACAGTTTTCCAGAAAAATCAGGTTCTTTTCTAAAGTACGAAAAAGTAGCTATGTAACAGCGTCAAGAAGGCCTTACAAAACAACTTTTCCCTCACACTTTATCAGGTTTGAGACTGACAGTGTCAATATTTACTGGTATGTTTAAAAAGTGGTTTGACAAATAAAAGTAAACCACTAACAACAACTAAACCAAAACTCAAAACGAAACAAACTGAAACTCGGAACACAACAAGGAGAAGAATATTTAGACCGCTGATTTACATCAACTGCTCGAAGTGTCCTCCATTTTGATTAATACACAAACGAATTCGGTTTTTAAAAGACTGTTCAACATTGGTCAGCATGTGTGGCGTAATTTCTTGAAATGCTACTGTAATACGCTGCCGCATATCTTCCGCGGTAGTTGGTGGTGTAACGTAAACTTTACTTTTTATAAATCCCCATAAAAATAAGTCGCAACTTGTCATATCTGGACACCTTGAAGGTCAACTCACTGGTCCCCCGCGCCCAATCCATCTGTTGGGAAAAGTTTCGTGTAAGAGCTGACGAACCGCAGCGGCATTGTGAGGTGGAGCACCATCATGTTGCATCCACATTCTTCGAAGTGTAACTAAAGGAATGTCGCCTAACAAATCTTCTAGAGTGTTTGTTAACAAGTTTAAATAAACTGCTCCAGTTAGATGCTGGTCAAAAAAAGATTGGTCCAATGATATGGGTTCCCAAAATTGCTCCCCACACGTTCAAAGACCATCTGTGTTGGCTATGAGTTGTCCGGAATTGGTGAGGATTTACTGTATCATAATAATGGCAATTATGACGATTAACGAAACCATTTTTATGAAAAGTAGTAGTAGTAGCCTCATCGGAGAACATGACCCGTTTAAAAAATCATCATGTTAATTTAACATCTCAAGTGCCCACTGACAAAACTCCAGTCTCCGCTGAAAGTCTACTTGTAGCAACTCCTGGTGTAATTGGATGCGATAAGAAGGATAACTGTGCTTTTTTAAAATCGTGTGTATCGACGTTGTACTAATACCCGTTGTGTGCCTAATTTGTCGCACACTTATTTGCGGATTTTCCGGAATACACCCCAGCACAAAAAAATTCATTTTCCTCCGTAACTACAGTTTTATGGCGATTTCATTTTGTATGTCGAATATTACCAGTATTTAAAAACCTATCAAGCACTAGTTGAAAGGCTTTACGCCGTGGATGTGGTCTGTCTGGATAGCGCTGTGCATAAATTCGTGATGCCAATAACGGATTTCTTTCGCAATCACCGAGGCCAAAAACCATATCAATCATTTCTTCCTGCGTCAGCGACATTTTGAAAATATTATAATAAACTTTTATTCTCTACTTAGCAAAATAACTACAACGTCAACGTTAATCAAAATTAGAGTGCATTTAATTTGCTTTGTATGTCAAATAGTGCAATAAACATTGCTTGTAAGGCTTTCTTGACGCTGTTACATAGCTACTTTTTCGTACTTTAGAAAAGAACTGATTTTTCTGGAAAACTGTTAGAGATAAGTATGGACAACCTTATATCAATCGAAAGGACATTCAATTTTGAATTCACCTATGACAATTAATATGGGTCATTCCATTTGAAAAAAAAAAAGTTTTTCAACTCGTAAGATAATTAAATGTAGGTCTCAGTATTTCCGAATCTGAATGACGTACACATTTTGCTCATAGATGACAAGATAGAGTAATTTATGCCAAAACGAACTGTGATAACTGCACGTTTCTATCTCTTACGGTTTAGATGCTATCTAGCCTCATTTAGAGAGCTGAAATCGTGATTTTTTTCAAAAACAACTGAATATCTCGAAAACGGTAAGATTTAAACACCATGTACATTTAATAAACTCTACCTAATATTAACCAAGGAATTCAAAAATGTAATAATATACAGTGTGTTCCATTTAAAATAACAAAGTTATGTAGTGCCCACGCGAAATGGAACACCCTGTAAAGCTAAAAATATTTTCTTTACATGGCCCACATGATTCCAGACAACTTTTATTAAAACCATTTTTTTATAAATTTTACAGTTACATAGTTACAGAAGAATCCCTCTTAGTTGGACCACCCTGTATAAAGAAAAAAATCGATTTTTACTACTACTATCTCCCTAAATACACCACTGTCGCCCCCCCCCCCCTTAGCCAAATCCTAAATCCGCCACTGTAAGGTTGTTTGCATCAATTGTGCTTCAAAACAATTCAAACAATCTGGTGACTGATTTTTGACATGTATCTAACTTTTCACACTTTCGATGTGAACTATTTCGCATTATTTCATTTATTATTGATTTATTCCGGTCTCGATTCCCAGTATTCAAAAAAATTTATAATTTAACACTAACTAATCAATTCTCATTATATCATACACGTCCAAAGTAGAGATTAATTTTATTATATTGATCTAGGATGCGATAAAAATGCCATCAACAACGGATGTATGTTTAATTAATCGTTGCTATTATGCAATTTGTTAATTTCTAGTTGGTTGATTAGCAATTTTACGGCTAGCATTTTTCTTATTGTGTTCAGATATCATATCCACAAAACAAATACTATTGCATAAGGTACTTAATAACGAATTGTAAATATAATGCATTGCCGATGCCGGCCAATACAAAACCATTCAAAATACAATGGACAATTAATTTTATTTATATTAATCTTTATCCAATATTCAAATCGTGATGAAAAATGCACAAAACATACAAGCAATATTTAAAAAAAAAATAGTCAAATGGATACAAATCTGGACACATCGCAGGCCACTCCATAGATGATCTCACATTTGTGATAAACTTAATTGTCTTGCACTGCTAATAAAACATTCAGCTTTGTATCCTGTTATATCTGTAAGTAATTGTTCGCAAAACTTCGACATTAAGTTGTTATTAGCGACAGCTAACGATTTTATTGGTAATAGAAAATAAAAATAGACTAGTAGAGATATTATAATAATTAAAAATATTCAAGATTCTATCATTTGTATTAAAAAGTTCATGAATTAAATATCATAGAACACCACAGAAACCCGACATGTAAACTAAACCACGTTTAAAATTGAACAGCTGTAATACAACGGTCTAATCTTTCGTAATTTTTTTACTAAAAGAAAAGCGACAAATAGAATTAAAAAAAAATAAATGGAGAGTTACAAATTGAGGTTCTTTGTCACTTATTTTTATCTTGCTGTCTAGCCTAGTTAGCGTTCAAAGGAGTCAAGAGTGCTGTAAACTTTAATTAGCTTTACATTTCGTTGATCTAGTTTGTTAAATTATCTCGCGACAAGTCTATCAATTTTTTTAGAGCGTTCAACTGCCTAAAATATTCCTTTGTAAACAGAGGAAGTCCGAAGACCAACATTGTCCGGGCGATCGGCATTGCGCTTAATAATTTATTTGTTTAATGTTTATTTATGATTTATTATTTATTCATTAGACTATTTGGCAACGGTACAGAGTACATTAACCACGACGTCTCTTATAATTTTTAATAGAAGCGTGAACTGATTCTATAAGAATTAATATTAATAAATAAGGAACTTAAATTTGAATTAATTTGGTAAACAAAAAGTTACTTCAATGTCATATACATTTCCGAATAACAAGATTCTCCAGAGTATTTAGAATTTTACATTTTCACTTTGATAAAACACGAGGGATTGTATACAGGCAAAAATTGCAAAATCTTACTCCCACATTTTTTTATCACTTTTCACAATTTGAAAATCTGTGCATGGGACAAGTTTGATTTAATTAATTTGAGTAGAAATATTCATAGTTTAAAGTGTACCAAATATTCTGGATAATCAGTGTCATAGCTAATAGTCTGGCGTTTACGCCACCCCGGACAAAAAAACAAATAGCCGCCCCTTTTAAAGTTATTTTTTCTTAATAAAAGATGGTTTTAATTTGCAATAAAAACTTATATTTAAAAAGAAACAGGTATTAAAACTTAACATTTGGTACAAAACGTATAAAATAAAATAGAGTTAACACTGACGTAGTTTTCCACAAAACACCAAAACACTATACAGGGTGTCCCAGCCTCGCGTCGGCCAAATGTCCTGGCTCTCTTATAAGAGATATCGAAAAATTTCAAAAACGTGGTGATAGAGGGCGTAAACGTGCATAGTTTAAAAATATTTTGAAATATACAGGATGATCCATTTAGGCGTGACGACATAAACTTATGTTTTTTTAAATGGAACACTAGGTATATTATTACATATTTGAATTCTCCTTTTAAAGAAGACTCAAACGATATGCCACTTGATGGGTCTGCGATGGGTCGGTACCATGATATGGGTGAGTTTGTACCAAAAACATGCCAACTTTGTGAGCTCACTGTGACGTAATGGAAGAACATTTTGAGATCTAGATTATGTCAAAAATTGTCAAACACCCTGTAGTTTATGCTACTGTTATCGAATCTAACGAAATCGGTCGTTTTATACCGGGTGAGTCAATAAGCGCCAAAACTATTTTTTCTCATTTTTTTCAAATGGAACGCCCTATATATTATGACACCAAAGGAAAGCCCTTTGAAAGAGCTTTCCACTGATATACTATAAAGGTTCAAGGGTCTATCTATCATAGGTGCCAAGAATTTGATGGCAAAGTGGCACAATTCGAGGTTTATTAAAAAATTTCGCTCAATTTTCAATTGTTTTGTGAATTTTCGCTCTTTTCAGTAAGACAATTTCGAAAATAATGATATCAACTTATCTGCACCATGATAGTTCCTGCAGACAAATAAAAAATCAAGAAAAAGAGGAAACGAAAACTTTATTTGGAAAGAAACTAAACTAAGAAACTAAAATTGGGCATCTTCTTTCATTTTATTTAGCATTATATTGCAGAAATTAATACGATTTTGAAAATCTTCCCCATAAAGCTCTTGGTGTAATTGAATGTGATAGGGGTGATATTTGTATTTATTGATGATACGATTTACAGAAGTTTTATTTACATCGGTTTGTTGTTCAATTTCACGACAACTTATGTGAGGATTCTCTTGCACATGAAGCAAAACTGTCATTTCGTGTTCTTCATTATTTACAACCATGTTCCTCAATTTTCTTTTTGGTATAACACACATTACCAGTGTCCTCAAATTTTTCTTTCAAGTTTTTGAATGAGTTGGGATGAGGAGTTCGTCTCTCGGGTATTTCATTCCATAAATCCTTGATGCCAATAAGCAATTCCTATCAGCTTCTCCCAAACAATATATCATATCAGTTAACTCTTGTTGGGTGAATTTCATTGTTACTCGTTCGTTTATACTAAGAAAAATATCAACACTCGAAATTTTACAACAATAAAGTAAACTATTGACAAGACTGGTACTTTTGTGACAGGTACCTACTTGATTTTTTTGAATTTATTTCGATAAATTGAAAGTTAGAAGCAATTTGAAATTCTCTACATTTTTTTTTATTTATTCTTTCGATGATAGTACGTGGAACAACAGCTTCCCAAACTTAACAAAAATTTTACTATCTTTCATTGATTTGAAAATAAAAGTATTTTTGGTCTTATTTTAGAAGAATGAATTACACCATTTTAAAGCTGAGAAAAAAAATACTACGAAAAGCTACGTTTTATTAAGCACCGTTCTAAAATAATAAATCATTTCGCGACAAAATTACGTCGGGCTAGAAAAGACTTGTCATGACATAAATTTATACACGCATTTCAGAAAAAAAATTAAATTTATCAGGCGTTGACTATTTTATACTTAAGTATTTTTCTGCACTGAAGTACGGTATTTTTCTCCGAGTATAAGAATAATTATTTTTGAAATTTTCTTACTGAAAAGCGCCGATTTCAGCGAAAATTCACAAAACAATTGAAAATTGAGCGTAATTTTTTAATAAACCTCGAATTGTGCCACTTTGCCATCAAATTCTTGGCACCCATGATAGATAGACCCTTGAACCTTTATATCAGTGGAAAGCACTTTCAAAGGGCTTTCCCTTGATGTCATAATATATAGGGCGTTCCATTTGAAAAAAAATGAGAAAAAGTAGTTTTGGCGTTTCCTGACTCACCCGGTATAAAATGACCGATTTCGTTAGATCCCATAACAGTAGCGTAAACTACAGGGTGTTTGACAATTTTTGACATAATCTATATCTCAAAATGTCCTTCCATTACGTCACAGTGAGCTCACAAAGTCGGCATGTTTTTGATACAAACTCACCCATATCATGGTACCGACCCATTGCAGATCCATCAAGTGGCATACCGTTTGAGTCGTCTTTAAAAGGAGAATTCAAATATGTAATAATATACCTAGTGTTCCATTTAAAAAAACATAAGTTTATGTCGTCACGTTTCAATGGATCACCCTGTATATTTCAAAATATTTTTAGACTATGTACCTTTGCGCCCTCTATCACCCCGTTTTTGTAATTTTTCGATATCTCTTATAAGAGAGCCAGGACATTTGGCCGACGCGAGGCTGGGACACCCTGTATACTGCACTCGACGCACGTTTCGCCAACTAAGTTAGCATCATCTGGAAATGATTAAAACTAAACTTATGCTAACAATCTACCCTATTTATACCTAAACTATTGTCACGGTTCGCCGAACCGCCACGGTTCGGTGAACCGTGACCCACTAACCAATAAAGCGGGCTATTTGGGATAGTCCCTCTGTCACTATTCATACTATTTTTACACTTATGATTTCCAAGCTTTCAAATGCATCCAGCTGTCTAGTATTTGTTACATTCCTAATTAATCTTAAATTGCTAATATCTATTTTATGATTGTTCTCAAACACATGTTGGGCTACATTAGACTTATATGTTCTACCATATTTTAGATGGGCCATATGCTCTTTGAATCTAGTTTAAATTGATCGTCTAGTCTGTCCAACATATTTTTGAATACAGTCCTTACAGCTAATTTCGTAAATCCCCGACTTTTCCTTTGTTTCAATTTTGTCTTTTGGATTGCCTAAAAGTTGTTGTAGTTTGTTTTCCGGTGAATGAACCACTGTCATACCTACATCTTTAAAAATCTTACCAATACCACGGGTGAATCGAAGATCGAATGGAATCGATACAAATTTCGGATTTTCTCTTTCATTTTGAAAGGTCGAGGAATTTCGAAGCGACTCTTTAAACTTTCATTTCCTAATTATTTTATCAATTAAACTAACAGAATATCCATTACTCGCAGCTATATTCATAATCAATGCCTTTTCTTTTTCAAACCTCTCCTTATTGAGGGGGAAGCTTAATAGACGATGGACTAGAAAATTAAAACTCGCCATTTTGTGTTGAGCACAATGGTGGGAGTCCTTAGGGATATATCTTAGAGTACTGGTATCTTTTCTGTATATGTCAAATTCTAACTTATTTTCACCATTTCTAATTATTAATACATCTAAAAGTGGTAGTTGTCCAGAGTTTTCAGTTTCATATGTGAATTTAACTAACGCGAAACGACTGTTTAATTTAGATACAAAGTTATCAATATCAGCGACTTTTGTATCGAACACTGCAAAAACATCATCCACATACCTAAGCCAAACTCTGGGGAAAAACTCGAATTCTTCTTTTGCTTCCGTCTCGAATCTGTTCATGAAGAGACTGGCAATGAATGATGACCAAGAGTTACCCATTGCTGTTCCTTCATGTTGTTCGAAGAAATTATCGTTGAATCGGAAACAATTTTGTTTCAAGCAGTTTAGTGAGTTTAAGATATTCTTCTACTACATCTTGACTGAGATTGTTTAATTTGAATAGATCCTTAAGGTAGTCCAAGGTCTGTGGTATCGGAACACTTGGAAACAATGAACAAACGTCAAAGGAGATCAAAATTTCATCTTGCAACTGAATATTTTTCACCTTATTAATGATATCGTTAGAATTAATCACAAAGAAACTAGGTGGTGCAATAGGTAAATTTTCGAATTCTTCTGTTAACCATTTTGATAGGTGGTAAGTCGGCGATCCGATTGCTGAAACAATTCCTGGTTTATGTATCTTAGGCAAGCAGTACAATCTAGGTACACTTGGGTTAGATACATGTAACTTCCTATTTAAAGCAGGAGTAATAAGGTTGTTGCAGGATTTAAGTACATTTCTTACTTCAGTAACCATTTTTGCTAATGGATTTTTAGAAAGTTTTTTATAAGAACCATTACTAATCAGATTGTCTACCCTTTCATAATAGTCCTCTTTACTAAAATTACAACCTTATTGCCCTTATCAGCTTTTAAATAAAAACAATCTTTTTCACGCAACCGTTTGATAATTTTTCTGCCTTTTGTAGATTTTGACTTTTATTTACTTTAGTGACAATATTTGTCGAGATTTGATTTCTGCAAGCTTCTCTGACAAATCCTTTAGAGGAATCAGGAAGGTATTGAATTGAACTTTCAACACTCAACAATCTCATCTAAAATGCCTTCAGAGGTAGGCAAAGCAAAATTTAATCCCTTGTTAAGGAGATTAATTTCTTCTTTATCAAACGACTGTGAGGAATAATTTTCTACAATGCTGAGAACAGCTCTTAAAATACCTTAATTTTTCTTAACTTTTGAGCAAATAGTTAAAAAATGATGATAGCTTACAATTTGTTAAATTTCATCGTAATAAATCAATTTTGTTTCTTGCAAAGTTTAGTCGAAGTATTACCCATTGTACCACCTGGTTTCTCGGTGATTAATTCCAATGATTTCATTCATAAAGTAAAAAGTATTTAGTTGCAAAGAGAAACTTTGATCTCCTTTCGCGTTTGTTTATTGTTTCCAAGTGTTCCAATGCCACAGATCTTGGACTATCTTAAGAATCTACTCGATTCAAACAATCTCAGTCAAGATGTAGTAAAAGAATATCTTCAACTCACTAAACTTTGCATGAAACAAAATTGCTTTTGATTCATCGATAATTTCCTCGAACAACATGAAGGAACAGCAATGGGTAACTCTTTGTCATCTTTCATGCCAGTCTCATCATGAACAGAATCGAGACAGTATTCGAGTATTTCCCCAGGGACTCGTTTAGGTATGCGTGGACAATATTTTTGCAGCGTTCGATACAAAAGTCGCTGATATTAACAACTTTGTTTCTAAATAAACACAGTCGTTTCGCGTCAGTTAAATTTACGTATGAAATTGAAAACTTTGAACAACTACCATTTTTAGATGTATTAATAATTAAAAATGGTGAAAATAAGTTAGAATTTGACATACAGAAAAGATACCAGTACTCTAAGATATATCCCTAAGGATTTTCGCCATTGTGCTTAACACAAAATGGCGAGTTTTAATTTTATAGTTGATTGCGTATTAAACTTCCCCCTCAGTAAGGAGAGGTTTGAAAGAGAAAAGGCATTATATAAGGATATAGCTGCGAGTAATGGATATTATGTAAGTTTGAGTGATAAAATTATTAGAAAACAAAAATTTTTCGCTCCAAAATTCCTCAATCTTTCAAAATGAAAGAGAAAATCCGAAATTCGTATCGATTCCATTCGAGCCTTGATTCGCCCGTGGTATTGGTAAGATTTTTAAAGATGTAGGTATGACAGTGGTTTATGCATCTGGAAATAAACTACAACACCTTTTAGGTAATCCAAAGGACAAAATTGAAACAACTGAAAAGTCGGGGATTTACGAAATTAGCTGTAAGGACAGTAATCAAAAGTATGTTGGACAAGCTAGACGATCAATTCAAACCAGATTCAAAGAGCATATGTCCCATCTGAAATATGCTAGAACAGATAGGTCCCATTTCCCAATTTACAGATTTATTCAACATTTCATAATCTACAGTTTGAAACCTTAACCTAGTGTATCTTTATTTATTTCATTTATCGCATTTTACATGTGATAAATAAGTCCAGTGACTCCAGTGTCGCCCAACATACTTTTGAGAACAATCATAAAATATATATTAGCAATTTAAGATTAATTAGGAATGTAACAAATGGATGCATGTGAAAGCTTAGAAATCACAAAGTGCAAAAATAGTATGGATAATGACATAGAGCCAGTCCCAAATAGATCGCTTTATCAGTTACTGAATAATCGTTCACCAAACCGTGACAATAGTTTAGGTATAAATAGGATACATTGGTGGCATAAGGTTAGTTTTAATTATCTCCAGATGATGCCAACTTGGTTGGCGAAACGCGTGTCGAGTGCATATAGTGTTCTTGGTTTTTCATAGAAAACTACGTCAGTGCTAAAAATTGTTTTGTCTTTGTTATTTCATTCTTATTAGCACAATTATTTCGTTGTTAATTATTAATTATTATTGATAGTATATGTCATAATTTTGAGTCTTTTTGAATAAAAAGACATTTGATAATTAATAAGACAGTTTTAATAATCCGATAGTTAAAGTTTACATTTGTTTTTTTTTTTGGTAAACCGGATTTTTTTTATAAAAAGTCGTTTCTTCATTGCGATCGCCATTTTGTATTTCTTTATGGTGCCTATTACTTTTTGAGGAACACTTTCTTTTGACGTACTACCGATTAATCTTTTGAGTTTTTTACTTTGTGACAACATTTTCTTAATAAATTTCGCGTTAATTGATATAAACATGTTCCTCTGAAAGTCACACCATCGTTCACGTTCTAAATTATTTAACTTATCTATATCTATATCTTATCATGTTTACACCAGTTTTATTCTATGTACCAACATATCAATATGCGAATTTATATATTTAAACTGTTAGCAAATTAGCCCGTTGTGTTCAGCAGGGCAGCCGCCTGGATCGTCCGACCTTCCGCCGGGCCTGCACCTACCTCTGAATGCCGTAAAAGTAATGTAATGCCGTATAGCAGCAAAAGCGATTTGCAATTTGGTTACAGTCGATCGGCTTTATTAAAACATCTTGGTGTCATTTTTCCTACCGAAACGAAACTAGTGTTACGTAAAATACTTCAAATTCGTCTTAATTTTTTCAGGTAAAGGATGCCACAGCGGCTCTCATAGTGGTCTTTATTATGTTCATAATACCTGCCCGTCCAGACTTCATACACATCTTTAACAAAGATGAGGCAAAACGTCCCAAAATCGCCTCCCAAGCCCTGGTAACATGGAAGGTGATTCAGCAAAAAATGCCCTGGGGACTCATATTCCTGCTAGGAGGTGGCTTTGCTTTGGCAGAAGGTTCCAAAGTCAGCGGTATGAGTCACATGATAGCCGAACATCTTCGAGGATTCGTGACGTTGCCGAAGTTCTACGTTATGTTAATTTCTGGAATGATGGGGGCCGTCCTTACCCAATTCTCAAGCAACGTGGCTGTGGCCAACGTTATCCTGCCCGTGCTGGCGGAAATGTCAGTGGTAAGGGATATTTTAATGGCAAATTATAGACAACAATATTTATTTTTCTTTTTTTTACGCTTAGGTTGGCAAACTGCACCCAATGTATCTCATGATGCCAGCGACTCTCTGTTGTTCCTTTGCGTACTGCCTGCCTGTATCCACCCCACCGAACGCCATTGCGGCTGCGCCGTGCAATATGTCCTCAACTGAAATGTTCAAAGCGGGTCTTGGAATAACGATAATATCGTTGGCTGTGCTTTTTACGATATTTCCATTCTACGGGGCCATTATCTGGGACCTAGACACGTTCCCTAAATGGGCTGTGTAACGAAAGAATCCCTTAGCAAAATTAAGTCGAATATATTACGATATATTTTTATAAAATGTAGTTGACGAGTGAGAAATTTTTTGTCCATTCTTTTAGTTTTTGATACAGTTATAAGTGCAATTGTTATGATTACGTTGTCGTTTTAATGCCATGTTTTATATTTAAGTGATGTTAGTATTAAACAGTTTTTAATTGACCCTATTAATACTTGTATGATAAAAGGTTATTCTGATTGATTTACAATCATTTTATCAAAAATATATCTTTTATTTCTGATTTAAAATAAGTATTAAAATAATTTATTGTATATAAAGTAATTTAATATGTCAATACAGACAAAGGTTCTTAATCGGTTTTATAAAAAATAAATATTGCCGTAAGAACTATTATTTAATATTTAAATAATGTAATACAAATTACTGAATTTAAGAATAATAAAATAAAAATTTATAACAAAATTGACTTTTATTTACTCTAGACAAGCTCTTGTTTTACAGAACTTTCTCGTCGCCCCTGTAAAGGCGATGTTATATGGCCCCTCGTATACAGCCAGCCACAATTTGACAGCTATGGAAGAAGAAGACGAACTTTAATTTAAGCTGCTGTCTTGTGTGGTTGCAAAAAAGTACAAAATTTGAAAACTAACGGATTGTAATGAGTACTAATAATTTCTGTAAGCAAAACTTGTTTAAAGTTAGGTGCATTTTTGCCTTATTATAAAAATATTCGCCGGATCGACAGAACAGATTTTGCTTACCTCCTTATCCACTCCTGAAGCCTAGAATTCCGCAAGTAAATAAAATACAGGCCCGTCGATCAAAGGAAATCTTTGAAGTATCATCGCAGTAGCTAGTACGGGATTTTGATTTCTTTTTTAACACGCTTTTATTA
This sequence comes from Rhamnusium bicolor, assembly GCA_029963845.1. NCBI lineage: Eukaryota > Metazoa > Arthropoda > Insecta > Coleoptera > Cerambycidae > Rhamnusium > Rhamnusium bicolor. Next base: position 50,072 of record JANEYF010003098.1, on the reverse strand, counting down.
GCTTCACTTGTATGTTTGCTTGTTTGTATGTTTGTTTGTAACCGACTCTTTGGACTCGATTTTAACCCACTTTAAACGGACAGATTTAATTGAAACTTTGTACACTTACGAAGAACCGGTAACAATACAATAATTTGATAAGTTTATATCATTATCCCGATCAGGATCGCCAATCCTTTCCTCACGTATCCCTGCGTGAAAGCAAAGGCTTAATATGTCAGTAGATTCAGTAATTGTTAATTAGCTCGGTGGTCGAGTGGGTTAAGGCAGTCGACGCGAAACGACTGACTCCTCCGGCGTGAGTTCGAACCTCACGGCTGAAATAAAAATTTTTTTTTTTTTTCAGAAATATCTGTTGGATCGTAATATGTTATAATATCAGCATCAATAAGCAATATAAATATAGTTTAAAACAACTAAAAAACACGCTTTCATAGCACATCAAACTAAAAAGTTAAAAATAAATATAGTTTAAAAAAAAACTAAAAAAACACGCTTTTAAAGCACATCAAACTAAAAAAGTGAAAAATAATTATTAATATAAACTGAAAATAATAATGAACGAAAAATACTAGTATTATTGTGAAAAAAGCGTGGGGTGCTCGATATACGAAAAATATTGCACAAAGCGCCCCACGCTTTTTTCACAATAATACTAGTATTTTTCGTTCATTATTATTTTCAGTTTATATTAATAATTATTTTTCACTTTTTAGTTTGATGTGCTTTAAAAGCGTGTTTTTTAGTTTTTTTAAACTATATTTATTTGTTGTTACTTTTGTGTAGAAAGCTATTAATTTTGTGCAATTAAAACTGTTGTACCATTGAGATATTGCAAGTAGTTGTTATTTATATCCCTTGTTCCTATTTTTCTTTCAGTTAAATATCACCTTAGAGGGCCGTGTGTTGCAAATTGACCTATCTCTCTCAGCTGTCCAACATAGATAAGGAGTCGGAATAGGAATAAATTGAAGCCGTTAACACTATCGGCTCCAGAGAGCCCTCCGGTAGAGTACGTGTATCACTCACATGAGACAACCTTAGATTTACAATCACTTTATCAAAAATACACCTTTTATAAAGGTTCTTATAATCGGTAATAACATTGCTAAGAACTGTTGATTTTAAGAATAATAAGAAAATTGTATAACACAGCAATAATTGACTTACTTTTAGAGAACGTTCTCGTCGCTCCTCGTAGAGATGAAAATTTTGCATATAGCCCTCGTATAAGAATATAATTTGACTGTTATAGAAGAAGAAGACGAGCTTTAAATTACCTGGTGTCAGTCAGGTGTCAGTGCTATCTTCAACGAGGTCAGAGGCGACCCTCTGACGAGGTTATTGAAAAGTACAAAAATAAAAAACTAATGCATTGTAATGGAAGTGGGTACTAATGATTTGAACTTGAGTGGTTCTATATGCAGAGCTTGTTTAAAGTTAGGTGCCAAAAACAAAATATTCTCGACTCATAAACATTCGTCATTACAGTATTCATATATTTTCAGTACATGTGTTTCAATACAGGTAAATTTTAACAGGAAAAATATTATTACTATTTGTTTAATTTTTACGTTTAAGGTAGATCCAGAAGACGAATTACCAAAACAAATTTGCAGAAAATGTATAAACAAATTAATAAATTTTTACAAATTTAAAAACACCATTATCCAAAATGATCTAAGGTTGCGAGAAATTTTAAAAAGTAAAATTAATGAAAAGCCTTTTACAGATTTACAAAATTTTGGTTGTAAACTAAAGATTGATGAAAATGTGTTGGAGAAACAATCCAAATATGCATTGGATATAAATAAGTCTGATAATTTTAAGTTTGCTTCAAACATAACGGTACATAATGAAAATTTTATAGGAAGTGATGTTTTAAATATTAAAAATGAGATTAAAACTGAATTAAAAAGTGAACATACTGAGGAACTATCAAAACACAAAGCACAAATTTATACTGACGATAATACAGACGATACTCTCGAAGAATCTGATAATGCTGAGGAAGCAGAAGAAAAACCAGCCAGAGGTAAAGTTAAGAAGAGAAAAACTCACCAATGTGAAGTTTGTGGTAAAATTCTGAGTTGTAAAAGCAACCTCAACCAGCACATCCGGAAGCATACAGGGGAGAGGCCATACACTTGTGATATATGTGGGAAGAAATTTTTCAAAGCAGAACATGTTGTTATTCACAAAAGAACGCACACAGGTAGACATGTCTGTAACATAGAAATAAAATTAAATTGTGAGGTATACGATACAAATTCAATTTTCTTATTATGGATGTAATATATACTGACTTCTCCAAAGCATTTGACAGACTTGACCATGGTATTTTATTAACTAAACTTGAGAACTTTGGACTTTCCAGGCCAATAGTTAAATTTCTTAAATCCTATTTGCATAGGTATCAATTTGTTCAATACCGTGGATACAGGTCTGGCAGATTCTTGCAGAGGTCAGGCGTAACTACAAGGTTTCGATATTGGGACCACTTTTATTTGTCTTGTTTATCAACGATATCACATCTAATCTCCGTCGAGTACATTATCTATTATATGCGGATTCTGTTCTTAAAACTATGTTGCGAAATTAAGTCTGAAACAGATTGCGAATATCTTCAAACAGCATTAGACAACATAAATCTCTGGTGTGCGAATAATATATTACCGTTAAATGGATCAAAATGTAATGTTCTGACATTCACGAGGAAGGTAACCTCTAATCAAATATAATTATAAACTGGATGATTTAATATTATAAAAGCCAGATTACGTAAAAGATCTTGGAGTTGTTTTTGATCCAAAATTATCTTTCATACGGCATATCGAAACGACTACTTTGTCTGCTTACAAAAGCCTTGGACTTGTCATACGCAATTCAAAGGGGTTTGGTAGCTAGCATTGCAGCTAGAGTGCTCTATGTTTCATTTGTTAGATCGCGGTCGGGAATATGCATCAATAGTGTGGAGTCCCATTTATAATACACATATTTGGTCTTTAAAAAAAATAACAACGAATCGATTTAAAAAATCTGCAGTATACGGTTTTTGATGGTGAATATCCGGAAAGAGGCATTCAAAACAATATTTTACTTGCACGTCTCAATCTATCCGAGCTTGCAAAACGAGGGCGGCACAATTTATAATTTTTTGTATAAGGTGGTTAATAATTTAGTTGACTGTATATGGATATTAAACCAAATTAATTTTCAAGTCCCAAGAATATCATCACGTCATAACCGCACTTTTTAAATTACCTACAACTAATACTAATATTATGATAGCTTCCCCTTTATATCAAATGATCGCAAACTATTGCAACGTGAGGACAATATTGATATTTTTTCTTGTACCATTGACAAAATTAAAAAAGTTGTACTAAATGAGTGAATGACAATATTTTAATCTGTATAGTTTTGTACAATTTATATTTATTTTTATTGCTAGTGTGCTTGTTGTATTATTATTGTCGTATAGCAATATTTTAATTAAAGTATAATGTATTGTTAGTGTTAACTTATTACTATGTATTATATTAATGTTTATTTCTTCATTTCCATTGTAATATTTATATTTTTGTTCTATAATTGTTGGCAGACTTTCAATTTTTTGCTTTTTTTTACTTCAATTTATTTAAGTGTTTTGTAGCCTGTAATTGGGTTTTACCTGTAGGATATGTATATGAAAATAAATAAAATAAATAAATATATAACTTGTATATAAATTTTAGGTGAAAGACCACATCATTGTAAGATCTGTCCCAAGAAATTTATCCAATATGCTGCCTTAAAGGTTCACTTACGTACCCATAGTGGCGAAAGCCCCCATATGTGTTCCGTTTGTGGAAAATCATTTAGCCAGTCTAGCAGTTTGATTTATCACATGCGAATACATTCTGGAGAGACGCCTTTCATATGTAAATTGTGTGGAAAAGGCTTCAAAAACGCTGGGAATTTGAACATTCACATGAGGTATGCAGGTCTGTTAATAATGGTTTTAGTCGGGGGGCAACTAAACTGCTTACCTAAAATTCGACCGATTCATAATAAGTTAAAACTTGGCACATTTCTTTATATTATCCGCTAATAGATATACTAAAAGTCTATGATTTATACATATATGTCTTACACGGCCATATTGAACAAAAACTTGTCGATACTGTTATTCATGCAGTTATCATCAAAATTATTGTTCTGCTTGCAAATTTACTCTTTATTTTATTTTTTACCTCTGGTTTGTCTAAGAATGCAAAACAGGCAAAAGACTCCGAATACTAGTACAAACGGCCATTTTTTCAATATGCCGGATTAATGAGTATTTAGTGTATTGACTGAGGGAAAAACGTTCCATATGTTTCTATTTTTTCCAGATTTCACGACAACGAAAGACCTTTTGCATGTAAAATATGTGATAAGAGATTTGTGACTAGTTCGCATCTGAACGTCCACATCAAACAGCACAACGGTGAAAGATCTCATCAGTGCATCGTGTGCGGAAAAGCATTTGTAAGAAGTGAACATCTGAAAGGGCATTTGATCATACATACAGGACAGAAACCACATGCCTGTAAACTGTGCCCCAAAAAGTACACGCAGAGCAGTCATCTCAATAGGCATATGAAGACTCATAAAACAGAGTTGTAATTATTGTAAATAAAATATTGTTTTAGATATGTCGAATGTCTTTTTTTATTTAATCCAGTGTATAGTATAAATAGTAAAACTGGAAAAAATTGAAAGAAATATTTCTCACGATAACATGATTTTACAAGTCAGTAACCAACTTTGAAATCTCACCTTGGATGTAGATAACAAAGTTCAAGAAGGTTGACTGTGTTTAAAATCAGTTCTTATGGCATGATTTGGCAATTTAGTTTATAAACAAAGCCAGAAGTAAAGTGAGAGGTAGGTTTGTTATGTTGAAACTGTCAAAAGATTTATTAAAATATGAGAAAATAGTTAGAATTTAATGTAATTCTTTGTCACTTTTATAAGTCTAGGATAAAATGGATCATTTTGCTAACAAAGGTATATTTACAAGTATAGAGAGGCCTTTAATAACATTCAAATAATATTTATTCATACTTACATATGTTTGTATCACTAATAAATAATATTTAATAAGGTCCTTAGCACACTCAGAACTGTCACAGATCGTTTTAAGAAAGATTTAAATCTTAAATTTAAGATACTTATTCGACTGGAAATTATTTAAATCAAAGATACTTTTATCCGAGTTAAAAAATAAGTCATTTAAATAAAAGGTACATGATTTAAGATCTTGGATACCTATTTTTTGGAAACTAATTATTTTTAAACGATTTAAACATTTTTAAACTGGTTTGGATACTTTCAAACGATTTAACTTTCATCAAAAACAATAGTGTTATAAAATGAAATTTTTGCCCGGCATATATTAGCGCGTGCGCAAATAATGCCAAACATAGAACCACTGCCAACATAAAAATCTTCCAGTCAAATATAGAAATGAAGAATATAGTAGATTAGTATAATATCAAGAATTAGATTTTTGTATGCAATAATAGGCTACTTGACTCTTATTTTTAAATTATCTTAAAATGTTCATATCCTAATATTATTCCACAGGAATTTTTATTTTACTTAAATGAAATCGCTTTATAGGATAAAATAGCATTAAAAATTTCAAATATATAAATTGGCGCAAAAACACGCCATGTCACTATCTTTTGTTACGTCATTCTTATAGTAAACAAACAAACCGAAGTACCTAACAGTTGCTTTCGTTTTTTTTATTTATCATATAAAATAATGAGTTCCCATCGTTATACGTGGTGTTTGGTACCGAACTGCAAGAGTACAAGTGTGAAGACACCACAAAAGTTATTTATAAAACTGCCAGATGATATTAAAATGAGAAAGACGTGGTTACAACTTGCCAGGAGAGACCCAAAATTATTATCCAGTAAAAGTATACTGTATTTTTGTGAGGATCACTTTGATGTACGTATTATTTTGTCTTATACTTTTAGTAACGTTGAACTTTACAACTAATGTAAACAAGTGAAGTCTTTCACGTCATGTTTGTAATTTTGAGGTTATGAAGATTGTCTAATAATAAATAATATTCTAATGGCTTGCTTTCTTGTTTGCAGTTAGAGTATGACATGGAGAATTACATGCAATATAAAATAATGGGAACAGTGAAAAGAATAAGAATGAAACCTAATTGTACACCTACCAGATTCGAGTGTCAATCTGAAAGAAAACTTAAGTTGACGCCAAGTAATCCTCGGTCCTCTGTCATTAAAAGTCAAAGAATGTCTATAATCCAAGGAACCGAAAGTACCTTAGATTATGAAAACTGGGTTGGAATACCATCATCATCTTGTGAACCAGGTAACATGGCACCTAATTATTTTTATACCCATTTATTACATATATTTTACCTGCATATTATAATTTTGCAAAGCATTTACATACGTAATGCGGACAGACAATACCTGAAAGCATTTTTTTTTATTTTATGTGAAAATGCATAAAATTCTGATAAAATAATAAAAACTTAGTTACTATTAAAATTCCCACCTTATCTTTCATTCCCAGGAGTGCGTTCGAAATTCATCTAGAGCTTTTATATAAGTTTAAGTATGGGTATAATAGCTGTTTTCTTTCGTGCTGATCGAACTGAATGTACCGAAAGTGAGTAAACTGAAAATGAACAAAATATTCACTTCAGTTCACTCACCAGAAGAACACCCTTATTATTCATCTTATTTTAGGTTATGTAAATAACTGATTGAAGTAATCGAACTAACCGCAAAAAATATTTGTGCTCGAGGGGTGAAGGGAATTCTGAATGCAATCAGTTTTATGAGAAGAGTGGGGAGACTGAACATTGACAAAAGAACGCCAGTAAAAGTGATTGCGTTCAGAAGTGGTAACTTCAATCAGTTTACTCAGAACGAAAGAAAACAGCTATTGTCACGTGACCTTTCAATTGCGTTTTATTAACGCAAAAGGTGTAAAGTTTGGTATGTTAGTTACTTTTTACTGTTTCTATTTGTAATATGGCCAACATGCATTTCTTGATATTTTTCTATGTAGACGTGTTTTGAAAGGTTAGTTATTTTTTTAAATATCTCATGTTCTGTCTGATTCCATGTTTTCGAGGTAAAACCCTGAAAAGGCCTTTTTCCAAAGCCAAGAATAATTGCCTATTACTATAGTCGTCCCTATTTTTATTAATCCAGCTAATGATCTTTAAGTAAAATCACAAACTTACTTGCGTATTCGATACGCTTATCATACAACACTATTTTCCAATTTGAATCTTTCACAACAGAGTGTCTAAAGGCTGTAATGTTTTGTTTGAAACTGAAATATTTAATGCCCATCACAAAATACTTATATTTCAAATCTCAGCGTGAGAGCACGTCTGCGCATGACGAGTAAACTTTAACGTGCTCATCGAGGTGGTTAAAGTCTTCGGTCATAAACACTGATCGAAGGTTAAAGTTGTGTGCACACAGAGTCATAGAACAAAACACAGAGTATTACACCGACAATTTACGACATTAATATTTACCCCTGAGAGTATTTACCCAGTTCAAAATTATACCACTTTTCGAACGCCCTCCAGAGGTCATTGATTGCCAACTTTTGTTCCATGGTGCAAACTGAAAATTACTATACATGAGATATGTATGTTCTGTGTTATGATTATTTAGGTATTATTCTGTGGTAAAAAAAAGTAAATTTTAATTTTGGCTGTATTTTGTATTTTTGTATATTTATTTGTATTTGTAGGTATATTAATTTTTGGATGTTCTCTCAGATTTATTCACAGGTTTTAAAACAGCTGCTACAGATACGTTCACTTGAAAAGTTAATTAGGCTGTGACAGACAAGCATTGACCTAATGAAATGGTATAATAAAGGACAATGGATAATGGGTAAAAAGTGTATTGTACCATATTGTAGAAGTGGTTACAGTAAAAACACAGAAAAAGTGTCATTATTTGCTATACCTAAAGACAGTTTAAAAGAATTTTCCCTTGCAATTCCCTTGATAGAAAAAGAATGTGTGTGCAAAATATTTTGAGCCTGAATGCATAATTCATGAACTGAAAACAGATTATTATACAGTAAGTTTCGTGAAAAGTTGATTTTATTAAACGTAGGTACGTACTTGATCCAAATGAATTATACAAGTGCAAGTTATTTTTGCCATATTTTTCTAATTGATTATTAATAATAATAAATAATTACCATAATACGAAATAATTGTATTTAAATTAAATACGAACAGTGTGTTTGATATTTTTTTACACTTCGATTCCATTAAAAATACCTAAATTACAAAAAAGATCCCTACCAACTATTTTTCCTAATCGTCATATATATATCTCCAAAAACTTTCCGCACAAACACCGTTAAATTGTAAAGCATGATATTGCTCAAGTCAAACGTAGACGACCTAATGTGGAAGTAAAAATATTCAGATACAGGTAATAATTAGGCACCTGTATACAATATCTATATGCAATATATGCATACAATATGCTTAATCTACTACTTTAAACACTGTGGTCTCAAAGCAGATAGCTTCGTCAGGCTTCATTTATGAATAATCACATGATTTGTTACATTTATTTTATGAATATACGTATGCTATATAAAATAAATGTTTTACTGATAAAGACAATAATAAGTAATAATGTAAGAACGTCAGAACACATTCATCTTCCTCAGTAATGTACGTTAATGATACATTACATTTATAAAGTTTATTTAGCATATCGACTATTTCAAACTACATTTTTTTATATTGCATTTTGAAAATCTGGCAACGATGTCTTCTTTTATGAATCGAATCCTAACCTCACATTAATTATATGTTCCATAAGCCAACCAAGCTTACCACAGTAGTAATTAGCGATAACTGAAAAAAAGTGGGAGTGGTTGTTTCTTGGTAATCGGTTGTAGCCTGATATTAATTTACGATGATATTTGTGCTGTAAAGTATAAATGTTATTTATAATTTACATCATTTACTTCATTTGAGTCAATTTTCTTATCTCTGATTAAATTTTGGATAAAAATAGATAAACACAATAGGAGAAAAATAGCAGATGACAGAATGAAATCTATTCCCCAAAAACTTACCAACATCACCGATTAAACGTCGGAATGCTGAAGCAGCAACCAAAGTAATCAAGTTGGCTTACGGAACACATCTTACAATTAACATTTAGACCACCAATAACTATTTATTTTTGTATGTTAACAGATATGGATATAAAGCAGGAGATTGATGACGAGGACGAACAGTGTGACTATTCACTGGACATAAATAAATTAGATAATTTAAGATCTTTAAATATGATCACGGCATGTGAACAAACTATTGAAAATGATGATATAATAATTAAAGACGAGATGATTGAAATTAAATTTGAAAATGAGAATACTGAGGAAGTATTAAAAAGGCAAAGCACAAAATTATAATGATGATACTCACGATACTTTTGAAGAACCACGATCTGAATATGCATCAATAGTACACGTTGAAAATTTGATAGGTAATGATGTTTCAAGCATCAAAAAAGAGGTAAAATCTGAATTAGTAAATGAAAATATTGAAGAATTAACAAAAGACAGAGGACACTGTGAAGAAGATACAGACGATAACTTTGAAAAAACTGATTCTACAAATAAAAACATTGAGGCAGTAGTAAACATTTCTAATGATGATATCGAGGAAACTGAAATAAAATATGAAGATATCGAAAAATTAGCGAAAATCAAAGTACAAATTTATAATGATGAGAAGCCAGTGGGGAGAACGAGGTATGCAAAAAATGTCATATAACTTTTGCCAGTTATTTTTCTCTTATTAAAATGAAGCAAAAAAAAATGTATTTTCCTCTCTCTCTAGATTTCATGACAATGGACGATGAAAGACCATATGTCTGCATGTTATGCCCTAAAAATGCAAACAAGTCAGTCACATGACTGTTACATATTGATAGGTGCATGTAGAAAAACTTATAAAATAAATCACCATCAAGGCAATACCTTTGGCAAACTCAAAACTGAAGAATTCAAAGATAAACCAACAATTCTGTGGCTCGCTCCAAAGTATAGATTTTGTTGCTTTTACGTGATTTTAAAAATAAAAACTAATAAAACTCGACGTACGGTGGAGTTTACAATAAAAGTAATTTTTGACGTTTCAAGAAGTCACATTTTGACGTTTCAAAAAAGTCACATTTTGACGTTTCAAAAAAGTGGTGGAATGGATTTTTAAATTTGCAACTTTTTGAACTGAATTTTCTCAATTTTTTTAAAGGAAACACCCGATATATTTTTAGACGATGTGATGTAGTATTGAAAAATGAACATTTTTTATATGTATATTCCTGTGGCTATTTGTGACTATTTTCAATTTATTGAACAATAACTGCAAAATTCAGCAATAAAATTTTGTTTTAAAAGCCTTTAGAACTCAGTGTTATACGAGCCCCTTCCCACTTCAGTTAGCCCACCGATTGATATCTTAGTTTTTTTGCGCAGGATCAGAAAATAATAAATACTACATGCTGTTTTAAGGTCCAAAATTAATTAACCGGACATATTTAATAATATCTGGTAGAAAACACCAACTTTATTGTTCCCTATTCAAATTTGTAACAAAGAAGCAAAAATGTTCCAAATATGGCGACATCAACCCATTTTTATTTAGTTACAAAGTAAGCCTATAATACAAAGATGGCCTTGGAAAACAGACGCCGCGACAATTGATAATACTCATAGCTGTCAGAATGCATTTTATACAGCTTCAAGGTAGTTGTGTTCTTTAAAATGGGCAGAGGAAAGATTATTGATGACAAAATTTGCTCACATTGTTAAATTTTTTAATTCTGGGAAATCAAACTCGGAAATTGCAAATTTATTAGAGTTATCTCGGTATAGTGTAAGAAAAATTGTTAGAAGATATAAAACTACCGGTTCAGTCGCCGTAAAGCCTCGACATGTGAAAAAAATCAAGATTACAAATGCCAATAGAAGAGCATTAAGACGAATTATCCAGAAAAATAGGCGCGTCAATTACCTTGAGTTAAGTGCTCTGTGGAGTGATGCTGTTGGAAGGAGAATTTCGAAATCCACATGTCACAGGGAGGCTCACAAAATGGCATTTGACACTTACAAGGTAAGTTTTTTGGCTAAAAAATTGAACTAGAAAAATTGAAAGTGGCAATTTTGCTTTAGGCCAAAGAAAAGCCACTTTTAACACCACAGCAGAAGAAAAAATAGAGTAAGATGGGCAAAAGAACATAAGGACTGGTCATCTCAGCAATGGCGTGCAAAACAATGGAGCGATGAGGCCCATTTCGAAGTGTGTTGGAGACAGTCGAAGTCGAGTTATTCGCAAAAAAAAGAGGCATTCCACCCTGACTGTCTCATAAGGAAGGTAAAATTTCCTGCATCTGTAATGGTCTGGGGCAGCATTTCATTCAAAGGAGTAGGAAAACTTCATTTTATTGAAGGAACTGTGGATACAAACAAATATTTGGACATTTTAGAAGAATCGCTTTTAGCGGTCATGGAAGCATGTTTGACATCAAACCAAGATTTTGTGTTTCAGCAGGATGGCGCAGCATGCCACACTTCAAAAAGAACTTTAAAATGGATGGCCGACTATGGTATACCACTTTTGGAATGGGTTTCTAGTAGTCCTGATCTATCACCGATTAAAACTTTGTGGCACGAGATGAAAAATGTGCTACGGAAACGACCTGTTAGAACAATCCCCGAACTGAAACAAAGGCTTCAGGAAATATGGGATTCGTCTACACCGGAATTATGCCAAGGCTTAGTTAATACTATACCCCAACGAATTTCGGCTGTAATAAAAAATAAAGGCGATGTTACCCAGTGGTAAACTTTAAAATTGTTGTTTTCTTAATTTTAAGTATTTGTTCACATTTTCTTTATTTGTTCTCATTTTGTGTTAGTTATCGATATTAGTCACTTCATATGTATTTTTTTGTGATCAAGAGGTGCTAAAAATGCTGTAAAAAAAAAAAAACAATTTGAAGTTCATGTAGTACTTCTATTTTTGCTCCCTCAAGACGAATTTCTGAAAAATCCTAAAGTGGGCCAATTGAAATGAGAAGGGGCTCATATATAGCCACTATTGAAAAATAGCTAAGTTGTAAAACAGTTACATAAATGTTACATAAAGGTTTATACACCTGTTATAAATCCACGTGGTTTGTATCTGTATAAAAGTTCTTAATAAGTTTCTTATAAAGTAAAAAAAAAACTTATAAGACGTTTTAATAAAGTAGCTTTATATTTATGCTGTGAGATCGTTTTACCAGCAATCTCATTCCACCCAATGTCTTTATAAGCAATTTAGTGCTGAATAAATCTACAATATAACCATTTAGTTCTATAAGTTGCCATAATATATTATTTATAAAATATTAAGCATAATAAGAGGACCACATATTACTTGGGGTTTGCTCAACTTTGATGTTAAATTCTACATAATACATCCATAACGCATAAAACCTACATTAGCAACTAACCATGCAATAATCACAAATTCCCATATTTTCTAATGCTTTCTCATATGTATAAATGGTGGTGAATGCACCACAACCGAGCTTATATTCCGGTTCTAAACACAAGGGAACACTGTATAGCTGCCAAGTTGTATTTAAAGATCACCCGTTTAGTCGCCTTAATACAAATTTTAGTCGCATTTTTGCGAAAAATCGCCACATCTGGCAACTCTGAGTACACCAGTGATAGCATACAATTGCAATGCATTGTGGGTACAATTTAAAATACATTTTCGTTAATGTTGTAAATTTGACCAGTCAAAAATGTTTTGGTCTATTGACCACCATTTTTGAACAGTCAATGACCCCGTCAAAAAATGTTTTTTTTAATTCTAATGAATGTGAATCGTTCACTTCAAGACAAACATTTTGACACCAAATAAATAAGTGTTAAATAAATCCTGAATAGACATAATGGTATTTAAAAAATAAATTATAATCAACATTTCTATTTTGGATAGAAAGAAATAAAAAATATACATAAGAATATCTGATGTGGCCAGCACATAACTTTCTTATATATTATCCCGATCAAAAAAAATCATTCAGTCGTTCGATACTGTCAATAATAATTCATGTCATATATTTTAATAATTTCTTCTTATTGACATTGACATTTTTGTAACTAAATTAGACATTTCAAATATCAAACTGTTTTTATTGGCATGATATAGTAGACATGATTTATAATATTTCATCAAGAATATATTTTTTTTGTAAAGGCAAATACAGAAAAGTTTGGATCCCGTGGATCTCCTTTCGCTGGCCAAATTTGCTTATCAGCGAATTTATCATTGTCTTTGGCCTTTAGAACGTGTACCAAATTTGAAAGCTTTATCTCAAAAATTATGGCTGCTATCACGTTACTACAGACATGCCGACAGATTTTTTTTTTGATAAAGTTGTTTTTTTCATTATATTTCGGCGAGATTCGTCCAGAAATGCAATAAAAATTTTAATTTTTTTTTTCCGAAATTGTACCTTTTTTCTTTCATTCATTGTGTCTCTTCTGGTGGTACCACCTTCATCAAATTTAATGTGGGTTCAAAACATATACAGGGTGGGGCAATAGTGCGTCGGACCTCGATATATCTCGAGTTCTACGATAGCTAGAAATTTTTTAAAAAATTGCAAGTAAAGTAGATAAAAAAGTCGATAACTGGAAATTATTTTCGAACATACAGGGCGAGCCAAGACGAAATTACAGGACCAAGTGCCTTTTTTTTAAATGGAATGCTATGTATATCAGTACATTTTTTGAGGCCTCTTTCTAGGCTCTATTCATTCCTATATTATTATTGGCTATCTCCCAACCACTTTGATGTAATGAATTTTTTTGTTGAAATAATGCCATCTGCAGATGGATATTAAAAAAAATCACCACAGTCACAATTATGCGTTTTAAGAAAAACTTATGTGAATACCAGTTACAGACATCTAATTAATATTTTTGAATCATTTTCGTTTCCTAAAAATGTCCAGGGTGGCCAGAAATTAGTATTCAATTAAGAACTTTTTAAATTGAATTTTCTCAATTTTTTCAAATGGAACACCCTGTATATTTTTCAACGATGTGATGTAAAAATGAAAAACGAACATTTTTTGTAAGTACTTCACTATGGCTAATTGCAACCATTTTCGTTTTATTGAGCAATAATTACAACATTCAAAAATAAACTTAAAAAAAGAGGTTTCTTCAAATAACTCGGTAGAAAAAATTATAATAAATGTTCCACATGCTGGCCATTTTGATTGACACACATCTCTATGTGCTTTTGAAATGAGGTTCCCACTGTTCCTAAAACTGCCGGTTTGATAGATCTAAAGGCAGTTATTATTCTTTCCTTCATATTTTGTACTGTTGTTGGTGTGTCTCTATAAACAATTTCCTTCACGTATCCCCATAAAAAGAAATCCATTTTTGTAAGATCTGGGGATCTAGCAGACCATTTAGTGGGTCCATTTCTTCCAATCCATTGATGAGGGTAGGTATTATTTAAGTGGTCTCTAACTGCAATTAAATAATGTGGTGGAGCACCATCTTGCTGAAACCACATCCTATTTCGTATTCTTCCAGGGAGATTTACCAATAATTGTGGCAGATAGTTTTCTAAAAAATGAAGATAAATAGCTCCAGTCAATGTGCCATCAAAGAAATGTGGCCCTATTACATGTTCTGCAATAATTCCTCCCCAAACGTTTATAGACCATCTGTGTTGGTTATCAACTTACATAAAAAAAGTGAGGATTTTCCGAAGCATAATAATGGAAATTGTGCCTATTAACAAATCCATTTTTATGAAAAGTTGCCTCATCAGTGAATAAAACATTGAAGAAGTTGACATCAACTTGCATTTTACCTCTGGCCCAATTACAACATTGTAGGCGCTTTTGAAAATCGTCATCAGATAATTCCTGGTGCATTTGATTATGATATGCATGCAACTTATTTGTTTTCAAGATTCGACCCACATACCGTCTACTTATTCCTACTAATGAGGTCACTTCTCTTTGACTAACATGGGGATTCTCAACCGTTGCCAGCACCACAGAAAACTCATTTTCTTCGTTCACAACACGTTTTATTCTTTCACTTTTTTTATATTCGACATTTCCAGTTTCCAGAAATCTATCGAGAAGGTTTTGGAAGCTGCTAACATCAGGAACCTTCTTTCAGGATAACGTTGGTGATAAATTCTATTGGCAAGTAAATAATTTCTGTCTGACTTGCCCAAAACAAAAGTCATGTCTACAAGTTCCGCACTTCCCCACTTTTTAGAAAACTGGTTTTAAATTTATTATTATCTTCAGGGCAATTAAAAATTAATTTTCAATGTACTGCATAAAAATACATAAAATAGCAAGAAAATGTAGATAAGGATTTTGTACTTGCTTTATTATGAATATCGTACTTTAACATTTGCGAGTTGTGAAGCGAATAAGTTATTTTCTACTGAAAATTAGGTTAGAAAACGTGGAAAACTTAAAATTTAGAGCTGGGAAATATAAATTTCTATTTTTGACTACTTTAACCATAAATTCATTTTTGACTTGACCAATTTTTGACGTTTTTGACCATTTTATTGCCCCAGTCAAAAAAGTCATTTTCATCTCTAATTTTCGAGTACTTCTCAAGTACATTACAAATTGCAACAAGTACATAAATACTCACACCCAGCTCTGCATACAAGTAATTTGAAAATGCCAAAAAAAAATTATTTTAAATTTTTCCAGGAAGAACAAAAAACGGTTTACGTGTAAAACATGTAACAATATGTTTATGACCAAAAGGAATTTAAATGTCCACATCAAATCCCGTTGTGGCAAATCACATCAGTGCACCGTGTGTGAGAAGACATTTGGGATAAAGAGCAAACTAAAACGGCACATGATCAAACACACCGAAAAAAAAACATGCTTGTATGAATGCAAACTATGTTACAAACACTATAAATATTCCGGCAATCTTGCTGCACACATGAAAACTCATAAAGCAGATGACAATACTTGTGAGGAATCTTATGAAAAACTAGTAGGTGAGTATAAAACTTACGGAAAAGTAGATTTGCAACTGTAAATCAATCAAGCACATCCGAAAACGTATCGAATTGAAAAGTCATGGTTGCGATATAGAGATGGGAAAATACTCGGTTTTTATTTTTTATGGGTTTGCACCCATTTTTATAAAGGGACTGCATTGGGTTTTTAAAATTTCTGTATCAACAGATTTTTCTTTAAAAATCATGAATTTTGATACCAGATAATCTTATATTAAATGATATAAAAGTCCACTAATTTACAAAAACACATTTTTATTAGTATATTTAACCTAAATTAACACTTTAATTTATTTCACAAATTAATAAAATGCAAATTCAAACAGCATCATTTAATCTAATTATTCTTATGACCAATATTTGACATCTGATGTAATTTTTACCATGGTAAAATTCAGGGGCGTGCGGTGAGTTTTGATACAGGGGAAGCAGTTTGTGATATAGGGTGATGGGTAGTGCGAAGCTCCGAGCGAAGCGAGGCAAAACTTTTTTAAGAAAAGGGGCGTGGCTTCCGTATACTCATTTTAAAGCAAATGTCGAAAGCTGCAAAGTTATGATATCTAGAAAAAGAGTACACTTGTAAGACCGCCACTCCTCAATAAACATAAAACATAAAAACACCACAAAAATTAGACAACCCCCGATTCCAAACCCGAAGCTGCACGGGCGAGTGTTACACTTATGAAAAAAACGCAGACACACAACCATACCCACCGATATTGCCAGCGCCGGTGGCAGGGATTGAACCCGCAGCGAAATAGAGAGTTTGTTCAGTCACACTTACTAGCCATCGTGCACTCTCTAGCCAACTATAAATTGAGCCTGCTAGTTAAGTAGTTAACATGCACATACCTACCTATTTATAATGTAGTTTAATCCGCCTCTCCTTTTTTGCGATGTCGGAAATAACTTCGTCGTAAAAGTTTGAATTTTGGGACATCTCCTTCACAAAGTCACTTTCTATTGTCAACAGGGACAATTTTGAAAGCCGCTATTCATTGGTTGAATTTCTTGAAAAAGTTTTTATTCTTTTTAAGGTCGAAAAACTGCGTTCAACCGAAGCACTAGTTGCAGGTATCGTCAACACTAATTCACACAATTTCAACACTTCAGAGTAGGCCTGATCCAAACTATTTTCTTTTATAAAGATAATCAGTTTGTTGGCGTTATGTTTCTGACTAATATCTTCTGTAGCATAAATAACTGAAAGTTCCGATCGTAACCCAATTATATCAAAAAAATTTCCGTAGTTATCACTCAATGACTGAAGTGCGTTTTGTGGAAACTGTTTATTTTTAAATTCATTAAAATTACACAATTCTAAAATTGTATATCACTAAAATTTTTAAATCTATTATTTAGTTGCCCAGTGATATTGTCCAAAATTTCGATAAAATGTCTTCGATATGAAGTTCTATGATCCACTATAAATTCAGTTCGTATTCTTTTTCTTTTGCGGTTCTAAATTGTCATTACTAGTTTTCTCCCAGAACTTTTCAAATTCATTTCTTTTGTTACAAATCAAATTTTTGAATTCTTCAATTTTCTTTACACAAAATCCAACGTCATTTGATTTAGTTTGCAAAATAATGAATAAATTGTTAGTAAATGGGAATATTTCGGAGAAAATATTTAACAAAGAATTAAAATCAAAGTCTCTTTTCAATGAATCTAAGTAACCTCTGGATCCATTCAAAGTCTCAGTGTCCCAATCATCTTTGCTTTGTAAAATATTTTCAAATAAATCAATTAGAGGCTGTCGATATTCAGATACAGTTTATACTAGCCTCCCATTGTAATTCCATCGTGTTGGAGCAACTCTGGGTAGTCTCATCTGTACTTCCAAATCTAAAGCTCGTGTCCGTTTTGATGATTTTGAAAAAAAGGCAGCCATTCCACTAATACTTGAAAAAAATACTTTGCACTCTCTAAGACACGCTGCAGATTGAGCAAGAACTAAATTTAACCGATGCGCAAAACAATGTACATTTATTGCATTTTGAAAAGTCGCTTTTACTTTGGCCTGCAGGCCCCCCCAATTCACCAGCCATTACAGCGGCCCCATCATAACTTTGGGCGATAAGTTTAGCACCACACTGTAGATCATCGACTATCTGACAAAGTATAGTATATAAAGCTGCGGCCGTTCTTTGCGTTGTTACGTCTAAAAATCCTAAAAAGCGCTCTTGGACTTTCCCATTTGGATTTATGTAGCGTACTATGATTGACAACTGACTAATATTCGTAATATCGGTTGTTTCATCTAACATAATTGCAACAAAAGGAGCTTTTTTATTTCTTGCTTGATCTTTTTAAAACAATATTGCTTATCGACTGAATCAAATCATTTTGAATATGATTTGATGTACCGCTAAATATCGTGGAGTGTTCCAGATGGTTACTTAAAATTGTATCGTATTTTTGCTAATAAATCAACTAAATTGATAAAATTGCCCCTATTAGCAACGCTCCGAGATTCAGTATGACCTCTAAAACTAAGTTCATTTTCGCTGAGAAAACAATGTCAATAAGTCTTTTTTATCACCTCGATTTTTTTTTATAAGTATTATGCTTACGGTCACTTTCTTTCAACTGCTGATCTAATGAATGCACAATTCGTGATTTTCCAAATGTTTATTCTTTTAGCACCGCTCGCAAATGAGTGTCACACTTACCATGCCTTTTTGTCACTTTGTGAATGTTGTTTAAATCTGAAAAGCCATTTTTATTCCAAACACCTTTTTCATTTGTGAAAAGTACACATGGCCAACAAAACAATTTACACAAATTTTCACAACCCCTTAACCACTGATTAGCACTGTACACTTCAATATTAAAGTACCTATAGCATGATTTAACTTTCGTTTTTAAAAGTTTGAAATCAGGTGTTGGTCTCCCGTTTCTAATAAAATCCAGTTTATCTTGAAACGAATATGTTTAAAATCCCCTTTTCAACAAATTGCACACCACACAAATCATATTTTCCACAGTGCTAGGACCAGCTTCCAAATTTAATAAGCAATTCTAAAACTGCTTACACGCGCACTAATGTTCAACGTTTTAAAAATCACTTGTCGCCGCACCACAGGTTTAGAAACACCAAAAAAGTTTTTACAAATATAGCACAAAAGCTGAGAATAATACTAGGAAGATTAATATTAAGTATAATATTAAAATCGATATTAAAATCGAGATTAAAATCTATAAAACAAAACGCATTACGATGCTATACGGCTCAGATATCAAGATTATGAAGTGGGGATGGAATGCATTTCAAGAAGTTGCTTACATATATCGAAGTCGCGCGAGTTCGTGTTGGCTCGATTAATCGAGTGCGTCATCGTTACGATTTTATTATGCAACATTATCTCAGCTGTTGAAAAGCAGGGCCGTGTCTATTGAAATTGGGTAAAAGTAAATTTTAATGATTAATATATGCGATAAATAATAATTAGGTTCTAATTATGTGTTTTTTTTTAAATATCCCCAGGGGAAGCACTGCTTCCCTTGCTTCCATGGACCGACCGCCACTGGTAAAATTTTGTTAATGAAATAGAACTTATAATATCAGTGGTATATCGACAGATTTCAAAATCATCAAAAAATATTGCTTTTTTATAAAGTTACACATTTTTTAAATTTGTAGTAAAAATGAATTTTGCTGCAACTATAAAACAGAAATATTTTTTGTAGAAATTAAAAATCTGTAGATATATTTTGCACTTGATTCTGAAAAAAAAAAATGTTTTATAAATATTTACAAATTGTCTAATGAGGAGGCACACTTGCAACTTTTTCTTCGCAAATTTAAATCAAAATTTTTTCTTTGCAGAACTTGTTCATTGAGTTTTGATAATTATACCTTTGTTAAAGTATTCTTTGGGTTCTATGTATGTGCCAATGCTAAGATCTGACTTTAATACTGATATTACTTGAATCAGAGCCCACCCCCCAAACTGGGTCCCTATTTTGGAGCATTTCGATTTTTACTAGAAAAAATTAAGAAACAATTGAAATTATATTAAATAAAACGTTATCTACGTTAATAACAAAATAAAGAATTAACAATATTTACTTTTTTTTTTTGAAGTGAAACCAGGAAATGTAATTGAATCGCTGATTATTAAAAGGTACTAAGACAGTTTCCCTCATTGTGAGAAAATAAAAGAAAACATGTTTAATAAGGCGTATTTCTTATGTCCTTTAAAAAAAAAAACTTTCCCAAACGCATCATATAAAATATGTAAAAGTTAATGGGACTAGTGCCTTATTAAACCAAATTTTTTTGCTCTTTCACGTGGGAAACATGAAAAAGGCGAAAAATTTTAATAAGCAATTTAGTTAATTAACTAGTGGATTTCATTATATTTTCATCAAACACAAAAAAAAATATAGGCATAAAATTTAAATTTTTCATTGCACCAGGTGCAATCATAAAAACCCAATCGGAAATAAACCTATTTAGGGAATAAACCCACATAGGGTTTATTCCCTTGGCACATCTCTATTGCGAGATACGCGGAAGGATATTTTACAAAATCTTCTTAGTCGCAGACAGGCACATACAGCTATAAATTGTTTGTAACAAATAAATTTGTGATGTATAATAACGTGCTTTAAAGATACTTTATGTTAAAGGTCATGTTCCACATCATTCGTTAAATTATACTCTGTGAACAAGGCCTTTAAAAATTGATAATCGAGTACTGATGTGAAGAAGAAAACTTTCTCATTATGCTTTCGAGAACACTCTCGAGGAAAAGTTTGTGCGCAAATGTTTTTATGGCACATTAAGAACGATCCGAAAATATTCAGCATGTTCTTAACCAATGAAAGTGCCCATAATCAGAAAAGCATTTTCTAATCCAAAAAGTACCTGTATTCTCCAGGTTTTGTTAATGTTTGTTTATTCTCATTCATGCTTCGAGAACTTTCGCCAAAAATAGGTGCTCAAGCATTTTACATCACTATATGCAGAGTGTTCTGGGAGTAACCTGAAATCTTATATTTCATGTTACTCCCGTGACAACTCTATATACCTAGTACACAAATATATTTTAGGTGAAACGTCATACAATTGTACCATGTGTCCCAAGAAATTCATCCATTATGACTCCCTAATGGCTCATTTACGTGCCCACAGTGGTGTACGAACCCATACGTGCTACATTTGTGGAAAATCCTTTACCGAGTCCCGTACTTTGGACTACCACATGCAGACTCATTCGGATGCAAAGCCTTTTGTTTGCAAGTATTGTGGAAAAGGTTTTAAAAATGCTGGATATTTGAGAGTTCACACGAGGTACTTACAAAATTAGCTCTTAAGATGTAATTCAACGAAAATTGTGTTTCCAAATTTTTTTAGGTATCATGAAAATGAAAGACCTTTTGCATGTAAAACGTGTAACAAAACGTTTGTTACCAGTTCAGCATTAAACCTACACGTGAAACGTCACGTTGGTGACAGATCCTATCCGTGCATCGCATGTGACAAAGCTTTTGTAACAAATATTGACCTGAAACTGCATATGATGATACACTTTGGAGAAAATCCATATGCCTGTGAATTGTGCCCCAAGAAATTTCTATGGATGTGTAGACTTAAAAGCCACATGAAAACTCATAAAACCAAATTGTAAATAAAGTATTATTAAAATGTGTTAATCGTTTTTTTTTTACTTAATTTTTTTAAGAAAATGCTGTGAGGTAAACTACAAAATCATTACTCATGGTGTACCTTAAGGCTCTGACTTGGGACCTCTGTTGTATTCAATCTTGTGTAAATGATTTTCCAAATTTTGTGAACCAAAATAAGTATATCTTGTTCACAGGCAATATGCTTGCTCCCAGATCAAAATATTCATAATCGTAATTTATATACTTAATACGAAACTTTCCGAATTCGTTAAATAAGGATCAGTATAAGAAAACGGTCGTAAGAAAAAGGGGCAAAATTTAAATAATTTGAAATGACACTAAAGTAAAAGATAAAGTATACACAAAACCTCTTAATAAAAACTTGGGTAAAATTTCAAGAATGAAAGATTGCAGTTTTATCAAAATCCACGTGGCAAATGGTGATGACCAAATTTTAAAAAGGCTGTTTTATGATCTGGCAGGGATTTTAAATAATTCGCCCTATTTTAATACAGAGCTGGTGACCAGCAATACAGTAACTTCGCATATGAAGTTGCCTATTTCAAAAGGCACAAGACGAGAAATCCAAAACCTTCGACCATAAAACTGATGGTCAAAGATAAAAACGACCAGAAAAGTCGTCATGAAAGGCGATAACAACATAGAAACGTTTCTAGACAAATCAAAACCGTATGACTAGTACAGTGAAAAACATGTCAATCAGACATTAAAATTCTTATCCAATCAGAAACCGCCTATTTGAAAATGTTTAATTTTCATTGGCTATAACTTAATAGCCCTGTAATTTATTTTATTAATCATTTATATGGGCCTGATTGTCCCCTCGAACAATAATAGTTGCTTTCTTTTTACCACCAATTTGAATTTTTTTACGGTTACACTACGTAAATAAAATAATTTCTTCGTAACCGTAAAGCAACTTAGGTTACCCAGTAAACACCAAAGAATGCGCATTTGCTGTAAATGCTGGCCCAATAAAGGCCCATACTGGGCAGCTAAGACCACAGAATCGAAGATAAGATTGGTGGTAAACCGAAAGCAACTAAAATTACAGATTGGTATTAACTCCACGAATTTATCCGCAGATCTATGAATTTGCAATCTTAGATTTTTCCGGATAAAACCTCATTATCTACGGATTTTCAAGAAAATCGATTATAAATACAAAAACGTAAACATTACATTAATGGCCTGAATCCTTATAATTATGAAAATTATGTATGTATGTGTATGATCTCGCCTATGTTAATACCACAGAGAACCTCTCTGTGGTTAATAACTTCGATCATAATGATCGAAGGTTAATAATACTTCGGAGAGCAATTGTTGCCAACTTTTGATCCATTACCACATGATCTAATGTTGGCAACAGAAAATTACTAAATGACATCTCTGTGTCAGAAAAAGTTTTTCTCCTTTTTCTGTTCTGTGTTTTTCTCTTCTGTGGTCGAAACTGTACGCTGACACGAATTTCTAATTTCCCTTGTTTTGTATTTTTTTTATTGTTTTGAAAGATCTCTATGGTTCTCTCGAATTTATAGTAATTTATACACTTAGGCTGTCGGTGGAATGGTATGAGAAATACAAAGAACATTAACATTGGACAAAGGGCAGAAAGAGTATTGTGCCCTATTGTACAAGTGGTTGTGTTATAATAATAAAAACAGTTTAAAAGAATTTACACGGACCGTGCTTTGAGGGAAAAATATAACGTGTGTTCAAAACATGTTCAGCCCGAATACATAATTCGTAAACTAAAAACAAATTGTTACTTATAAGGATGTTTCCTGAAATGTTGATTTTAATAAATGTAGGTTATAGGTATGGACCTATTTCATGCAAGTAATAACGAATAAATAGTTACCATAATATAAATAATAATATTTAAATTAAATACGACAACAGGTATGTTTGATCTTTTTTTACGTCTAATTGCATTAAAAATGCGTAAATTAGAGAAAGGATCCCTGCCAACTATTTTCTTCTAATTGTTAAATATATTTCCAATTACATTTATAAAAGTGGGTATTTAATAGCATTTCAACTATTTCAAGCTAAATTTTTTTTGATATTGTATTTTGATAATCTGGTAACAATGCCTTCTTTCATGAATCTTTTCCTAACCTCACATTACAATTAACGTTTATAGACCACCAATAACTGGATAACGCTTATCTAAAAGGAACCAAGCACCATAATGGCAAACATGAGTTAATCGTACCAAACGACTTGAATATCTATTAACTACGTTTGTGTGTAAATAAATTTTTTTTTTTTAAATGTACAAGAACCCTAAAATTGGTAGAAATATACCAGAAAATATTTCAAGACTGCTTCTTCAGTAAGTGGAGTATTATGTGTATTTTTGCATATTATAATTTATTTTTACTTACTGTGTTCATGTTTTATCTGCCAACAATTCTGACGTGATTATTTATGATGAAAATAAGGGGAGGCAAAATTTTCATAATTATATTTGCAGTACAACCTTGCAATATTAAAACAGAGTTTCTCTACAATATGCAAATGTCACTTGGTTCCTTTTAGATAAGCGGTATCCAACTTATATTTTTATTTTTATATGTTAATAGGTATGGACTCAAAGCTGAACACTGATAAAAACACGGGAAGAAAAATTCTTTAAACTATTCACTAGACATAAGTAAATAAATTAGATAATTTAAAACCTTTAAATATGATCACAGCACATGAACAAAATATTGAAAATGATGATGTAATTATTAAAGACGAGATTGAAATTAAATTTGAAAATGACAATACTGAGGAATTATTAAAAGGCAAAGCACAAAATTATAATGATACGCACGATACTTTCGAAGAACCACGATCTGAATATGCATCAATAGTACACGTTGAAAATTTGATAGGTAATGATGTTTCAAGCATCAAAGAAGAGTTAAAATGTGAATTAATAAATGAAAATATTGAAGAATTAACAAAAGACAGAGGACTATGTGAAGAATATACAGATGATAATTTTGAAAAAACTGATTCAACAAATGAAAACAATGAAGCTCTAGTAAACATTTCTAATGATGATATTGAGGAAACTGAAATAATGAGGTATGCAGAAAATATATAACTTTCATGTGCTAGTTATTTTTCCTTTTTGGTTAAATTAAGCAAAAAAATGTGTTCATCTTTCTATAGATTTGATGACAATGGATGATGAAAGACCATATGCCCAAAAGAATACAAATAAGTCGGTCAGTAAATTGTCAAATTCATCAATTTACACACATTTTTAACATTGTTATTAAAAGTAGTATGATGTTACGGGAGCTGTAAAAATATTCTCGACTTAACTTTAAGAAGACATAAAACATCATTTTCCTATAATATTTACCGCAAACCAAGAATTAGACACAATAAGACTTATTGCACATAATAACGGGTACCCTCAAAATATAATCAACAATTTAATCTATAAAAAACAAAATAAGTCCCTCTTGAAAGAACTTTATCCCACTATTAACGAGGAAAAAGTTCAAACATACATTTCATTACCATATTCAGGTCACCTCTCCTATTCAATTAGCAATACTTTTTCCAAATTTAATATTAAAACATCTTTTAGTTCTAACAAAAATATAGGCAGATATCTTTTCAATGCAAAACAAAAAACTGATATCTCTAAAAAATGTGGTGTATATCGATTAGATTGCCCAGAATGTAACGCCTCATATATAGGCCAAACAGGGAGATCGTTCGGAGTAAGATATAGAGAACATATTCACACACAAAAATAACATTTCAACTTTTATAAACATCTAACAGATTCTGGTCATACAATAAATGACGACCATCAACCTAAAATATTACATATTTGTGGGAAAAGTAAAAAACTTAATTTGTTAGAAGTGTTAGAAATTAATAAATTAAATAGGAATAAAAATTACAACATATTAAACGACCAAATAGATTTAAATAATTCTCCATTATTAAACTTATTCAGATAAACTGCTGCTAATAAAAATCACACCATAATATAATTTACTAGATTGGAAAAACCCCTACATTTAAAAACATAACATCTGTACAAATTTGAATTATGTTATCAACCATAAAGTGACCATCCCTCTATTCAGGTCAGTTTATATTTAAATTAAAGTAAAATCTGTGTATACTTAATTTAGTTTACTTGAAAATGTCCGAATAGGATGAAACTAGTTGTAAAATAACAAAGTGAAAATTAGACAAGTAAAAAAGTGTTTATAATTTTTTAAATGTAAAAATATTGTTTGGTTAACATGTTAAAATTTTTAACTAAAAAAATTAGTCATGTTCCTTCTGTAGTTGTTAAGAAAGGGTCTTTTATTTGTTAAAATAGGAAAACACATAATTATATTGAGTGCTAGAAGTAATTTTATTTGCAAAATTGGGGCAACACAACTTTTCTTCAGAATATGTTTTATTGACCCCTAATAACTGTATAACAATTATTTCAATTAGAGCGTTTTCTGCTCAATAAATGAATAGTTTTGATATTACGAATAAACGTAATGAAATTACTAAAAATATATTGTAAATAATATGCAATGGGGAAAAATATTAATTATAATAACTATTTACCAAAAAAATCTATTTGTTATAAAAATAATTCATTATTTTCCACATTCTGAGGTTATATCTTAAAAAATGCGGAATATGAAAAAATAAAGAGAGCAACAATTTTGTTTAAAATTTAAAATTTTAATTTTGTGTAAAAAAGTTTATATATTTTTCTATAAAATTGATAGTTTTCAGTCTACATGCAGCTAAAGCTGAAATGTGCACATGCTGTGCTGCAGTTTCGCTGCGCACGTTGTTTCTATTAAAATTTGTGTCGATTCTACACTATCCTTGATTCACCCATGGTATTGGTAAGATTTTTAAAGATATAGGTATGACAGTGGTTCACTCATCGAGAAATAATCAACAACTTATAGGCAACAATCCAAAAGACAAAATTGAAACATGTTGGATAAACTCATCTCGAATATAGTAGAACAAATAAGTGTAGTGTTGCCAACATGCATTTGAGAATAACCATAAAATAGATAGTAGCAATTTAAAATTAACATGTTGAGCTTTGCTAGGGTAAAATTTGACCCACACTCCAAATGTTCCACAGGTCGCGTGGTACACTTGATTTAAAAAAAAACTGGTACAACTCTTGTAATCGAAAATCTTAATAGTTTAGTTGTGTGCATATGTCTGTAAATAGGGCTGGCCAGGCATGTCGAGAGGGGGGTGGAGAAGAGGTGATTGACCCCAGACCTGGGTTTTTTTGGAGGAGATCGGTTTTCTTTGTGTTTTTAAACTTATTAAACCTTTCTCTTTTATTTTATTCAAATGGAATTTTAAAAAATAATTAGAAAATAACTTTTTCAAAACATTTTCAAGCCTGCCATATTATTGTTTAAAAAAATAATATTTGTTACGGATAATTCTACTAATGGTTGTAATTAAAATACTAACTGAATGATAATTCTATTTTTAAAATAAGAACACAAAAATACCACTTGAGATTAAAAAAAATGTAACCAATGCAAACTGAACATAAAAATACAATAAAAAAATAAAATAAATGAACTTCAATTACGTAATACAGAATTAACTAATATTTTGTCATTGCTCCATTAGCGTCTAAAACTGCCTGAAGTCTTGCAGGCATGGACAAAATCAGATTTCTTGCAAGGTCAACTTCTTGCGACAAGTTCTCCCAAGCGTCTTCAATTATCCCTTCCAATTCTTGGGCATTATTTGGATGGTTATTTAATTTTCTTATATGTTTCACCATTAGTCCCCATACATTTTCAATTGGATTTAAATCCGGACTTTTAGATGGCCACGGTAACAACTCTATGTTTTTATTTAGAAACCATTGCCTGACACGATGGGCCATATGTATGGAGCAGTTGTCTTGTTGGAAAATAAAATTATTTTCCGGAAACACCTCTGTTACTGACGGCAACATAATATTGTCTAATATTTCAATATATTTAATGGAATTGAGATGACCACCACTGTTCCAACACACACCTAACCCATTTAGGCTCATCCAAGCCCAGACATTGACTGAAAACCTTCCTGATATTTGTGGATCGAAGGTATATTTTTCGTCGTATCTAGTGGAAGGAGGCCTATATACGCGAATATGTCCATCGTTACAGGATTTAAAAACCTTTTCGTCAGAAAAGACAACTTGTCCCCAGAAGTTTTCATCATTGATTATATAGTTGAGTGCAAAAATAATCCTACCCTGCTTCTTTTCTTCTGAAAGTTTGTATTTTTTAGCCGCTGAACAACTCTTCAAGTCGCTTTGTAGTTTTATTCTTCTGCAAGCAGTAGATACCGAAGCAGGGAAATTTGTCTCTGAAATTGCATTTACTGCAGTCTGAAAAGGGTTTTCTATTAGGTAATTTATAAGATTTTCATCTTCTTGATTATTGCTCTTTCTGGGCCTACCGGAACCAACTTTACGGGATACCGTTTGGTTGGTTTCCCATTGTTTTTTAACACTCATTATCGTGGTTTTACTCACATTGTATTCAGCAGCAAGTCTTCTTATGGACCAACCATCTTCAATTTTAGAAACAATTCGAAATTTTTGAATATCTGTTAGATGTCGAACCATTTTTAATAATGACGCCACTGATTAACGTCAAAGTGACATTTGTAAGATTATTAATATCAATCAAAGAACGAATGCTTTACATAGCTAAAAGAAAGTGTACCAGTTTTTTTTGAAATCAAGTGTACATGTACTCCCCATGCGAATTCCATGCATTCAGGCCTCGACTTATAATGAAATACCCACATTGTATGTAAAATTTAATTTTAAACAAAATTATTACTTGTATTTTTTTTCATATGTATTATTGAATTTATATTGTCGGCGATCTAGCAAATACTCCTATCTTACAATTTTTTTTATCTCAAGTTAAATACAATGCAGTAAGGCGTAGGTGTATGTAAATTCTCTTATGTGTACAAATTTCCTAAAACATAAAATTCAATAATGACTAAAGTTCCTATCTGAATGGCCCATGAAATAAGACGCAAAAAATAATATAATGGTGCCTCTCTTGAGATATAACCTTTAGAAGTAGGAGCACAGTAGTAGGAGTATTTACCAGATCGCTGGCGATATAGTCTATGAAAGTGGAAAACGGAAAATTATTTAATATCAAATGGATTTTTTGTTAAACAATTATTATAATTAATGTTTTTCCATATTACTTACATATTATACTTCTCAGATTAATATATATGATTAATCTAAGTTATACTTACACTATATTTTTGGTAATTTCACTATATCTCATTACATTTTTTTAGCAATATGAAAGTGGAAACTAATTATTTATTGAGACGGAAATAATTATAATTCAAATTAATTGTTATAAACAATAACTGAAGGTGAATCATTGAAGCATCACACACTTCCTTACTGCTGAGGGGGGGGGGTTAATAAAACATAATCTGAAAAGTTGTGTTGCCCTAATTTTACAAACGAAATGACCTGGACTGGAGTAATAATTTCAAAATGCAAAAAAAAATTATGTTTTATTTTCCAGGTATAATAAAAAACTTTTTGCATGTAAAACATGTAACAAAATGTTTGTGACCAAAAAGGGGTTTAACTGTTCACATCAAATCCCATTGTGGCAAATTATATCATTGCACCGTGTGTGAGAAGACATTTGTGATAAGAAGCAAACTAAAACGGCACATGATCAAACACAGCATAAAGAAAACGTATGAATGCAAACTGTGTAAAAAACACTACAAATATTCCGGCAATCTTGCTGCACACATGAAAACTCATAAAGCAGATGACAGTATTTGTGAGGAATCTAATGAAAAACTAGTAGACAAATGTAAAACTTGCGGGCAAGTTTTGAATTGCAACTGCAAACCAATCAAGCACATCCCGGAACGTAATGAACTGAAGAATCGTGATTGCGATATATGTGGAAAGATATTTTACAAGGGCAATGGTCTTGCTAGTCACAGGCGGACACATACAGGTATAGATATGTTTGTAATGAACAAATTTGTGATGTACATTATTCAGAAATTTGAGAATTTTCAGAAAGCATTTTTTGGATACTTTTCTAACCCAAAACGTATGAAGGGTACAGGCTAATAACGATGAATGTCACTAAAACTAGATACTGAGATATTTACAGTTTTATCTTCAAAACGTTTTTGGTCATAAACTACAAACAACTTTTTCAAATGCTTTTGTTTATAGACTTTATTTTATACTATAAATAGTTTACAAAAATAATTGTCTTATTCCAACATATTTACGAAAAAAAAAAACCTCAAAATACTAATAAGTGGCAAAGAAAACTGGGAAAAAAACGATGAATGTCCTTAATCACTGATCTATTATTCGCAATCGTCTGAATATTCATTGTCGCTACTATTATCTTCTTAAAGCATGGAAGTTGCTCATAATATTTCTGTGCCTTTTCCATGCACATTTTTATGCAGGTTTTCATCAATCATATCACCCATTTTAAAACAAATATACTAAAACAGCTTTTTTGTTTGTTGTTAGATTGATTGATATACTCACAGTTACTTTCCAGTTTTGATTGTTTATTTTTATTTTTATACATGACTCAGTTTTTTGTATGCGTCTATGTCATCCTTATTTTTTGTGTTGGCATAACTTTTACAGCTGAAAGGGAGTTTTTGATTTGCGTTACTCTTGAATCAAATTTGAAACTAGATTTTTTTGTGTTTTGTTTCTTGATCTTCTTTTCTTTGAAACATAGATTAATTTATAATTGTGAGATAAAAAGTAAGATATTTAGCTTTACTGTTATTTCATGTTACTCCAGTAACACGATTTATACAGTATACAAATATATTTTAGGTGAAACACCGTATCATTGTTCCATGTGCCCTAAGAAATTTGTCCATCACGACTCGCTAAAGGCTCATTTACGTGCCCACAGTGGTGTACGAACCCATACGTGCCACATTTGTGGAAAGTCCTTTACTGAGTCCCGTACTTTGCACTACCACATGCAGACCCATTCGGATGCAAAGCCTTTCGTTTGCAAGCATTGTGGAAAAGGTTTTAAAAATGCTGGATATTTGAGAGTTCACACGAGGTACTTTTGTCAAATATATATATATATTTTTAAAGTAGCTCTTATGATGTAATTCAACGAAAATTGTATTTACAATTTTTTTCAGGTATCATGAAAATGAAAGACCTTTTGCATGTAAAATATGTAACAAAAGGTTTGTGACCAGTTCAGCATTAAACACCCACATGAAACGTCACATCGGTGACAGACCCTATCAGTGCATCGTATGTGACAAGACTTTTGTAACAAATATTGACCGGAAATTGCATATGACGATACACTCTACAAAAAACCTATATAGCTGCGAATTGTGCCCCAAAAAGTTTAAGTGGTTATGTAGACTTAAAAGCCACATGAAAACTCATAAAACCAAACTGTAAATAAAGTATTATTAAAATGTGTTGATTGCTTTTATTTAAGAAAGTACTATGAGGTAAACTACAAAATTATTACTCGTGGTGTACCTCAAGGTTATACTGTGGGGCCGCTGCTTTCAGTCTGTGGTAATGATTTTCAACATTTTATGAACCAAAATAATTATATCTTGTTCACAGACAACATTCTTGCTCCCAGATCAAAATAACTTGAGTACTTAATATAGAACTCTCCAAATTCGTTAGATATAAGAAAATAGCTGTAACAATACTAGGTAAAACTTGAATAATTTAGAATGACAATAAAATAAAAAAATTGAAGTATAGAAAAATCCTCAATAAAAGATTAGGTAAAATTCCCCATTATCGAAATCCACGTGGCAAATTGTAACTAAATTTTAAAAACGCGTTTCAAAAAGCTGGTATAAATAGGTCTTTAAATACCGCCATATTTTAATACTGTGCTGGCAACTAGCAATACAGAAACTACGTATATGAAGTTGCCTATTTCTGTAAACGAGGTTTCGGAGATCATGCGGCTGGCAGAAAGTATGTAAAGGAAAAAACTTGCAGTTGCGATTTGTTCATTTTTAACCAGCAGTAGTTAATGAAAGCAAAGATGAAAATTTTATTTTACTTACAGGAAATATCAATAAAACTCAAAAATTGAAGGGTTTGTTAAGAACAAAAAAAATTGTATTAAATTCTTGGGTCATTTTTAATAAATTAATAATTTCTTTTCTGAAAACTCGTGAATCAGCGACATAACCTATACACCCACACCTTTTTTTATGTTCTGTGCTCCACACTAGAAATGCAAAAAATGACGTAAAGAGGATCGAGCATATCTGATAGAACCAGTTCGGCAAAGTTTTACGAACGGAAAACACTGTAGAATTTGAAGTCTGGCGCGTGCTGCAGCAGCTCACGATTGGCTGCGTATATCGTTTGTCATTAAAAACGTGGCCCAATCGTATTACGCCAACGAAATCTGACAGATTTTCTGGATTTTTAACAGTGATTTTTGCCTGTCAACGTGTTAAAATCAAATAGAGGTTGTCAGTGATTTGTGTAAGGAACAAATATTTTCCATTAAAAAATATTTAGGTGTGTACAATTATACGAATATTAACGTTAAAATATTGATTATTTAGTTGAAGAGAACGTGTTGTTAGAATTCTAACCTAAGTTTTTCCTTAAAATTTTAAACCCTTTTCCACAGGTGTAAGTCAAAATGGAAATACCAGCAGTATTACTTGTAATTTTTGCGTCAATCCTAGCAGTGAACAGTTTAAAGCAAGGAGAATGCGAAGGTAACACTTCAATACTTAAATCAAATTTTCCAACAGTTCATTGAGTTCTTTGTAGTTTGTATAAAAACTTTGGATAGGTTCTCCCAAACGTTAACGGAAGATGCGAAGAAAGACCACAAGAAAATCGAAACGCAGTTCAAGAAGTTCTGTAAAGGGTTAAAGAATAAAGAAAACAGATTTGTAAGTTTTTAGAATTTGCCTGTTTTCATTTTGTAAAAAGTTGGATAGGAAATGGTCATGCGTTCATAGATAAAAAAAAAAACTAATTTCTTGGAGTTTTCTTGGGCTGTATGTAAAAACTAGATAAAGAAGGGATTTGTTTTCGTTATTAGACCCGTTGCCGTGGTAAATCTCGAAACAAAATTTTAGAGGGCTATATTTGAATTATTGCCTAGTTAGCTGGCAATGAATAACCTAGGAATCATTATTTTGACACTTTCAGGATATACTGAAAATGTTATAAAGTAGTTTGGCCCAAATACTGTGTCAACTTATATTTAGTATTTTTTCGTCTTATATTTCTAAATATTTTAGAAGAACAAAAAAAATAATTTAGAACCTCTCTCTTAAGTATTAACGGCCAGTATAGTATGTAGTTTTGAAAAAAAAATCCAATAAGAACTTTTCTATGAAAATTATGTGCACCTATGTACTGATTATTTTTTAGTGCTACTATTTGGGAGGTCTGGAGGAGAGTGCTACAGGAATATTAGGGGAAATGTCCAAGCCCATGTCTTGGTCTATGCCTTCAGACAAAATCTGTGAAAAATTAAAGAAAAAAGATGCCCAGATCTGCGAGCTCCGATATGATGTTGAAATTGATCTGAAAACGGTCGATCTAAAAAAACTAAAAGTGAGGGATCTGAAGAAGATCCTTAATGACTGGGGTGAGGAATGTGAGGGTTGTATCGAAAAAAGTGAGTACCTGAAGAGGATAGAGGACCTTAAACCAAAGCATACCGAACTGTAAAAAGTGATATAGATAATTTAGGATAAATAAATGTGGACTTTTTTTATAGTTTATTTGAATCTAATTGGTCAGTCAGTCAGTATATCATGTGATAAACTTGTAAACAAAAAATTAAGTCGCATCACTCTCAGTGTATCCCTATTGTTCAATTTGCAATTATTTTGTGAAAATTAACTGACTTGAAATTATTCCAATTTTTTTTTTAATTCGTATTATTTAATTTTTCTGTTAAGAAATATATAACTTATAATATTTATTTAATAATGTATTTGTTATATTTGTAATAAATATAATTAAAAAAATTAAATGAGAATTAATTTTGTAATTTCCATGAATCATTAATCCTGAGGTGGGTAGAGATAGGTAAAACTTATTTTTTTAATAACAGGTTCGAACTGTTATTGTTATTTCAAATAACAGGTTAAAAGTAACAGATAGTCGAGGAATACTGGCATCATTATTCGCATGTCGATACACAAAATCTTAGACAAACAATTTTCTATGTGTGTGTCTGTCTGTGTGGTTAGCGATAGCAGCTACAGTTTTTCCGATAATGCTTTCAAATTTGGTACACATTCTAGAGGTCAAGGAAGAGATTGAGTGACATTCCACCAATGTGACTTTTTTGAAACGTCAAAAAATGTGACTTTTGAAACGTCAAAAATTACTTTTATTATAAACTCCACCACACGAAGAGTTTTACTACGATGAGGAAGTTCTGATCCCCAAGTAATTGGCAGTGGTTTTTTAATAAATAGTGATAATAATTTCAAAATTCTATTACCTCTTTTTTACATTCAGAATATTCAGATTTATAACAATGGAAAAGTTTATTAAAAGAAAACAGTCAAGTTATTTGGAATTTCTTCATGATTGAAAATGATATAAAGGCAACGTGCAATTTTTACATCTTTCGTATAAATCGTCGATAAGTAACCTAAAACAACATATTCAGAGAAAACATCCAACTATTAAAAGGTTTGTTCCAACAGCAGACTCGGACTAGTTTAAAATCATCAGAAATATTCGCCCAGTTAAGTATTAATGTAAATACAGCGCCCTTAGCGTATGTGAGGCATCTGAGTGAATATTTCTGATGGTTTCAAACTGGTCCGACACTGCTGTTGGAACAAACCTAAAACATCTCAAGGTGAACCCAGTGGTGAAAATCAAATCATTACACCAGAATCAGAATTACCATCAACTTCTTCGAATGATAATGTTAGTATTGGTTGTGATTTCATTTCACAGCCATCTACGTCTTTGGCAATATCTCCACATAAAGAAAATAGTGAACCAAAAAAGAAAAAGGCCGATGCACCAGACAACACTTAGTGTGCCAAAAAAATAGGATTTTCTCAGAAAAAAGCTATTGAGGATAAATTGTTACAGTTGATAACTAAAGTTTTCCAACCATTCTCAATTGTAGAGGATATTGGTTTCCAGGAATATTCTTATGTACTAACTCCTTCCTACACATTATCCAAAACTTTGTTACCAGCGAAATTTGAGGAAGTACTAATAAAAAAAGAAATTATTAAAGATGCAAATTCTGTAACTATTACTATAAATTGCTGGACTTCCTGTAATAATAAGGGATTTATTGCTGTTACAGCACATTTTATTGACAAAAATTTTCAAACAAAATCAATTTTATTGGAAGTTAGTTCATTTAGTGGAAATCATACTAGCGCTAATTTAGCAAATGAACTAAAAAGAATAATTTCAGACTGGGCTCTAGACGATAACATTTTGTTAGCTTTGTCCAACAATGCATCTAATATTAAAAAAGCAACATCCGATGAACTTCGTTGGAAACATTTGGGTTGCTTCAGCTTAGCAAATACAATCAATTTAATTGTACAAGATGCTTTACGACTGGTTGATAATCTCTTGAGTAAAGTATCTCGCATTGTTTCCCATTTTAAAAGAAGTATGGCTGCAAGAAACAAATTAGATTTTTATCAAAAACAAAACGGTAAAATACAAAAACTCATACAATGTTGCAACTAGGTGGAATTCAGTGTATTACATGTTGCAACGAATTAAGGAATTAAAAGAGGAAGTGCGGGTATGCATTGGCTGCTCTTGGAAATGAAGATTGGCCTATGTTATCTAATCAGGATCTTGCAAATATTGATGAACTAATTAAAATACTTGCTCCAATGGAATCAACAAGCGAGTTATGAGTAGTGAAAAACAAGTTTCTCTTTCCATAGTTATTATTTTTATTAACGGCTGTCAAGAAATATATACAAATAGTAAATTTTTTGCGCAATCCATAGCTGTTCTAGAACAGATATTAAATGGAATTAACACACGTCAAAAAAAAATATAGAAGGAAGTTCAATACTATTAATTAGTACCTTCTTAGATCCGAGAATCAAGAATATTGGAATCACGTTAGAGACTTCTGCAGAAAGAGCAAAGACATTAGTTACCAATGCTTTGACAACATTAA
Source organism: Rhamnusium bicolor (assembly GCA_029963845.1). NCBI lineage: Eukaryota > Metazoa > Arthropoda > Insecta > Coleoptera > Cerambycidae > Rhamnusium > Rhamnusium bicolor. The sequence goes on along the minus strand of JANEYF010003098.1, from coordinate 14,003 downwards.
TTTAACAAAAAAGAGAAGTCATCAAGTCTCAAATTTACCACCTGCTTCCAATACACAGACACCAGAGGACGAGCAAGAGAATTCGATATTGTCTTCGTTTCGCAAAAAGGCAACAACATTTATTCCTCCTGGGACTAAGACATCACGAGCTATAATTGAAATCCGACGGTATCTAGAGGAACCCCTTTTAGAGGACACAAAAAATCCCTTAGACTGGTGGAAAATGCATGCTTATAATTTCCCTTACCTCAGTGAACTAGTAAAATTAAAATCTGGAACAGTTGCTACTTCAGTTCCATGTTAGAGTTTTCTCCAAAACAGGTCAATTACTTTCTGACCGTCAGAACCGTCTATCCTCTACCAAAGTAAAACAAATAATGTTTATAAAGAAAAATTCTTTTTTTGTTTGTTCAGTTTTTTTATATTTTATATGTTTTTTATTTAATTTTTAAAATAATGGATTTCGTTTGATCTGATAAAATAAATAATTGATTTCCATAAAACATTTTTTAAGTTCAATCCTCCAATTATTATCATTTTATGTTTAAATAAATAAATATCAACGTAGATACATATTTGCGCTATGATTATCATATATAATATACTTGTACAAATATAAATAAAATTGTTGTTGTGACATGGAATATCTAATTATTTATATACCGCTTAGCGATTAAATATCTATGGGGACTCGCCAACAGCCAACAGAACACGGCATAGGCAAAAGCAATATTAATATTATCCCATACTAGTCTAGTAGTCTACGCGATTTCATTTTTCTACCATATTTGAGATGGGCCATATGCTCTTTAAATCTAGTTTGAATTGACCGTCCAGTCTGTCCAACATACTTTTGATTACACTCCTTACAGATAATTTCGTAAATCCCCGACTTCTCGTTTGGCTTGGGTATGTTGATGATATTTTTGCTGTGTTTGATATTACAAATCATCCATACACTACTGGATTTGATTTGATGCAAAACCTGCTGTGTTTAATGCGATAAAAAGTAAGAGAATTAGAGTGTAAATTTGTGGAAGATAGTTGCCTGTATACTGCTTCGTTGCCACTAAGATGCTCACTGGCGCGATACTTTGTCGTCTCTCAATTTTCTATTCCATCACTGTCTGCCACATTAAACACGGGTTTTGCATGAAATCGAGTACGATAGTGTATGATTGTTTGCTTATTTAATTTACTTACCATTATAAAACAAGCTAGCTGGGTGGGAAAGAAGCTCATTCCCACTAAAATTGAACTATATTACATTTTTACCTGAGATTTCAATTAATGAACCACCTGCATCGAGAATAACTGAATCCCTACAAGTCTCAGAAAAAGCTACGATATAGAGTGTTCTGAAAGGTTTGTACAAAAAGTCGCCATATTTTCAAGACCAAAATAACACGTTCAAACTGTTAGAACAAGCCTGACATTTGAACAAAATATTCCCAGATAGATTGATCACTAGAGGACATGATGGTCTAGTAAACTGGCCACCACTTTCTCCTGGCATAACGCCGTGTGATTATTTTTTATGCGACGCTTTCAAAACCATATTGACATATTCCACCCCATTAAATACAACAGTAAGATTATCCTAATTTTCTTAAGAACTTTCGACTCTCAATGACGATTATGAGACAATTTTGGATAGAGGCAGGCATGTCATTAGAGGTGGACCTGCATAGTACAAAACGGCACTACTTATAGTTATAACATAGGTAAATAATTCATATGTAAAGTTTAGTAAGATAAAGTAGGTAGAAAAAAAAGTGGTGTAACTAGTGATTTTTTGCCCACCCTTAATAGGTTGTGTCCACCCAAAATATTTACCCTGGCGATGTGCCTGGATAGAGGTAAGTTGGCTCCAATTTCATTTTGGTTTTAGGGATACGTGGTAGTTTGTACCATCTATTTTATAATATACATATTGGCCACTGATGGAAATGTTTGCAGCACTTTTCTGTAGCTCCTTAGTTCATAATAGATGGCACATGAATCAGTATTAGAAAGAGTAACTTGAAAAGTATGTAATAATAAATTAAGGTCGTATTAGGATTTTCCAGCTTCTAAGTGAACTCTAACTCAGTTGATGGAAAAGACATTGTACATGTATATTTTCTATAAATTTTAATAATATTCGTGTTGGCCACCTGCTGGTTGAGGACAATGTAAGCGATGCCAATTTTTATATAGGACTGGCTAATATGTATATTATAAAATATCTGCTTGTACAGAGACATCCTGTATAACAAAAATCATTTTGCAGGAAATGCTGTTTCAATTTAATATCAATAGATGGGACTAAGACATATACCAAGGTTACACACCATATAATACAAGTGAATGAATTGTTAGTTGCATAAGAAGTTCAAGTTATATTACGTCTGATTCAAAAAGAAGAAACGATTCACACATAGTTTTAACTACTGTTTTGCTTTTCATCTATTGTTATATTAAATTTTCAAAACGGATAGTGAATTTTAAGATTCTCTATCGGTTGTGCAATTTCTAGAACAATATAGAATGAAAGCAGTATTCAAATAAATTTAATAAATCGCGTCTCACAATTAGTTAGCCAACAATTTGTTTTTAATAACCAGTACCATTTGTTGCAATTTAATCATTTCATATGTCACTTGATTTGAAAAAAAGTTAATTCTTATTTATCGTATGAGATAATTTCAGTATATGCAATTTATTATGTGCGACACTGTATTACTGATTGCCTCACTACAACTTGCTAACAAAAACATTTTCACAACGGAAACGTACAAGAACTATTTAAGAATGTATAAACTAAAATGTTTTCGTTAATAGAAATTAAATATTTAAATTTAGTAGCTGCCACAAATAACACAATATTAAATATTTATCAGATAAAGTTTATGTCACAATTAAATAATATAACTTATAGGTAGGTACAGGGCCGATCCTAGACCTATAGCCGCCTGCGTGCGAATGTTTAGTTTGACAAAAATTTTAATAAAGACGAGACAGGAAAAATTATCTACTTATACAAGTAATTCATTATTTGTTCTGTTATCTGTGGTTCGTTTTCTCCGGTCTCATAATAATATGTGCTTCTAATAACAAGAAAAACTACTTAATCTAGCAAGAGAAAAAAACAAATACTGTTTAAATATTTTGCACCTAAAATAAAAATGAACAGAAAAATTTCATGTTTATAATAAAACTCGCCGTGGTTTTTTTGATACGAATTCATCTATTATTGCTAAAAGATCTAGATTTTCACTTTTGATGCCACATTAGTACATCTTTCCTGCGAAATAGTTGATCGTAAACAATTTTTTATTGAATAGTTCTCACTTCCATTTAAATCTTTTGCAATGTTATTATCCTCAGTTAGGTACCCAAATTTTACTACCTAAATACATATGCAACATTTTTTTTAAACATTCTGGATCTGCGAAATGGAAAGTTACCAAAAACTGAACAATGTCTAATAATTGAAAGCGTTCGTCTATTGAATTAATAATTGCGGTATCCAAAATTGCAAAATAAAAATTACTTTGGGATCCACAACATTTTTGTCGCGCGACTTACTCAAAACATCTCGATTTTTTCCTTATCTGAATTTCAGGGAATTAAGCCGCGACCATAATTTCCTGTTTTAAAAAATATTTAAAATGAGGGTTTTTTTCAAATAATTCATGAGATGGTATAATAAGCCCGTAAAAAATTACACCAACAACAATCCAAAATTTGAAGGAAAGGATGATAAATGCTTTTATTTATTTATTTATTTATTTTATTACAATATCCAACAGACCGAGGATAAGGATACAACAAAAACTATAGATGCAGTATAAATACTAAGAAAAAGAATATATGTACATATACATACACATACACAAAACAGAATATAATTTATATAACATAGCATGGTATAAAAACCGACAAACATTAGTAAATGTGTACACAAATACATACATATTACATATACGTGTATAAGATAATAATAATAATAATACAAAAAGAAGGTTTAGTGCCATATCCCCCCCCAAAAAAAAAAACTATGCAGCTACGGACACGTGTTTCGGAGTTATTGCCCCTACGCTACGCTGATGAGGGGCAATAACTCGGAAACACGTGTCCGTAGCTGCAGTTGTTTTTTTTTGGGATATGGCACTAAACCTTCTTTGTTTTATTTTGAACCCCAATAAATCTATCTTGTTTTGTTTATATGTACCAGGTGGAAATGAGCAGTACACACAGAGCTCTGTGTGTTGACTGTGCTCATCGAGGCCCCATATGTGGCACATGGGAACATGAAGGCACTAATTGAGTACTGTGTATTGTACTTTCCAGGCTTATTTTAGTTCTTGTTCCTGATCTATCTCATCGTAGATCCAATTCCTTAGCTACGCTACGCTGATGAGGGTCAATAACTCCGAAACACGTGTCCGTAGCTGCAGAGTTGTTTTTTTTTGGGGATATGGCACTAAACCTTCTTTGTTTTATTTAGAACCCCAATAAATCTATCTTGTTTAATAATAATAATATTTATAATTGTTTAATACAGCGAATATTTGTATTAAAAATATCTACAAAAGTATTAACATTATTATAGTTTGTAAACATTTGGAAGAAGGGAGATTCTGTTATTATATTGGTTCTTGGAGAATGAATTTTAAATGTTTCACTGTGTCTTGAGGCAATACGAGGTACAACATATAATATACTGTTGTGAAGATCTTCACATTTAATGTAATGATGGGTAATTTTGAACAAAAATATTATTGATTGAGTAGCTCTTCTCTTTTAGGAGGCTATCAAAGTTGAAAATAGATAAAAAAATGACATGTGGATATCCTCGCGAAGGATACCAACGCTTAAAGTGCAATTTTTTTAGGAAGCGCCGTTGAATGTTTTCAATTGCTGTGATGTGGCGATTGTATATTGGACTCCAAGTAATTGAAGCATATTGTAATTTAGATCTTACTAAAGAATTGAACTATAATTTACATAAATCTATGTTGGTGAAATCCTTGATGTTTCTTAAAACAAATCCTAATGTTTTGAAAGATGACGTAGTTGTTGCGTTAATGTGGTCAACAAATGTTAATTTTGGATCAAAAAGGACACCAAGATCTTTCAAATTATTAGTTCTAATTAAAGGTATATTGGATATTTATACAAATAGGTAAACATTTTGCATTCTTGAATAAGACACAATATTGCATTTACTGATATTCAAAAATAGGTTGTTTTCAATACACCAATCATTTATATGGTTTAAATTAGTTTGTAAATGTTTGCAATCAGCCAGTGAGTTTATTTGACAAAATACTTTTAAATCGTCAGCGTACAAAAGGTATCTTACATTAAGCTTAGCAGCAATATCGTTTATAAATATTATGAAAAACAGGAGTCCAAGAATGGAACCCTGAGGTACACCGGATGTCTGCAACATTTTTTCTGATTTATGACATCTAACTTGAACATATTGCCAGTGGTCAGTTAAGTAGGATGCTACCAAGTATAAGAAGTCCACTGATATACTAAAATGTTGAAGTTTGTGTAATAAAATTTTATGATCCAATTTATTAAAAGCCTTAGAGAAGTCAGTGTAGATGACATCTACCTGACCTCTCTGATCTAAGACCTCACTGATAAATTGTTTTTATAACCAGATTAGTTATTGTTGATCTTTTAGAAGTATCACTCCGACAATTTTATGAACAGTAGAAACCTCATTCCAAAGACGCATAGAAATGTGTGTCAAACAAAATGGACAACACGTGGAGCACTTTTTTATCTTGAATTACAAAAAAAAATATATTAATTTTTATTGCTAAATTTTGCAGTTATTGTTCAATAAATCGAAAATGGTTACAAATAGCCCTAGGAATGTATGTACAAAAAATGTTCGCTTTTTAATTCTACATCACATCGTCCAAAAATATACAGGGTGTTCCATTTAAAAAAATTGAAAAAAATTCAGTTGGAATAGTTGCAAATTTAAAAATAATTTCTGGCCACCTTGTATACTTGTAGGAAGTTAAAATGGCTGAGTGTCATCACACAGATATCTCATAACTGGTAAGAACATACATATTTTTTTAAATCGATAATTGTGACTGTAGTGATTTTTTTAATATACACGTATAAATGGCATAATTTCAACAAAAAAAATCATTACATCCAAGTGGTTGGGAGAGAATCAATAATAATACGGGAGTGAAAGTGTTATTTTTTATACATCAAAATAGTTCTATTTACTTTTGTAGTTGTCAACACTGTTGACTTTTGGTTACGTTGGTAACATCCTAGTTATATATATTTTTTGTTATGTTGGTAGAGTTTCCTGTTCATGTTATCAGAGACAACCGTGTTATGTTATATTTCCTTTTCTTTAATAAAACAGTCGAGATCGAGCAGTCGTAAATGATACACGTGTTTTATTTCTTCCCTGGTGGAAATAATTTCTGCCAATAGTCTAATTTAGTCTTGCAGTGTTCTGAAAAACAATTCTAGAACGAGTAATTCTAAAAAATTCTGAAACATTCTGAAAAAGTATGAAAAGATCTATGTAAAACTTACTAAGAAGTTTAAAGACTGCATTTTTACAAGTTTTTAGACTCTTCTAGAATACTTTTTCAGAATTAATCAGATCTTTCATGAAAATTTAGCTAAAGTAAAAGTAAGACTTTTTTCAGAGTTAATCAGTAAAATTTAAAACATTTCAGATTTTCGAAAAATTATTTACTGTAGGTTTTATCATATTTATTACTTCTCGTAAGGAATATAAAAACTTGATAGGAGGGATAGAGGTTATTAGTAAAAAAATATTAATGTTTATATTCTATACATTTTTAAATTTTATTTACAGATTTTTTTTGATAATTAATTATATACGGTTAAAATATACGAACTGTTTTTTATTAAATAATTACAAGACGATAATTATTATTATTATAATATATATAATACAAAGTATTTCAGATAAAGTTGGATCGTTTGGATCATGATGCACAGAGCATTCTTGATTTCTATCATTAGTAGTAGCATTCATTTCATTTCCAAAAATTCCAAATCTTGCACCGCCAAAGCCGTTGCTGGTACAACATGTGAGCATGCATTATTATTAATGTTCACATAGCTCCGGATATATCTGTACTTTTTACAATATTTTCGATTGGACATACGTGCTTTTGTTTATATCGATATAATCCTAACAATCAACACTACACTATTATTTTATAAACGAACACAAAAGGCACCTCTTCTACATTAGCTGTTGTCATCATAGATAAAGTTGGCATCATACGTGGACCGTAGAAGTTGAATTGAAAGTGGGGTGATGGCATGCGCAACAATGCATCATTCGATTTAGGATGGCCAATCAGAACCGCTGATTATGACTGACTAGACGCGATAGACTTATGGTTTTAGAATAAATTGTGTACTAATACTGTAGTGTATGTTTTATTACGTGTATTTCTTAAATGTTTTTGAAATATTTTGTACCAGGTATATATATTTATATTAGTATTAATTAAATATTCTTGAAATAGTTTATATTATATTTATCTTAAAAGTATTTCGTTAATATTTCTTAAAATCACTTGTATTATATAACATTTTATTAAGTGTATTCCTTAAATGTTTTTGAAATAATTTGAATTATATGTATTTTATTAAGTATTTCCTAAATGTTTTTGAAATATTTTGTATTATATATTTATTTGTAAGTATTTCTTTGTATTATATATATTATAATAATAATAATTATCGCCTTGTAATTATTTAATAAAAACAGTTCGTATATTTTAACCGTATACAATTAATTATCAAAAAAAATCTGTAAATAAAATTTAAAAATGTATAGAATATAAACATTAATATTTTTTTTTACTAATAACCCTCCTCCTATCAAGTTTTTATATTCCTTACGAGAAGTAATAAATATGAGAAAACCTACAGTAAATAATTTTTTTGAAAATCTGAAATGTTTTACATTTTACTGATTAACTCTGAAAAAGTCTTACTTTTACTTTAGCTAAATTTTCATGAAAGATCTGATTAACTCTGAAAAAGTATTCTAGAAGAGTCCAAAAACTTGTAAAAAATTCAGTCTTCAAAATGCTTAGTAAGTTTTACATAGATCTTTTCATACTTTTTCAGAATGTTTCAGAATTTTTTTAGAATTACTCATTCTTCTAGAATTGTTTTTCAGAACACTGCAAGACTAAATTAGACTATTGGCAGAAAATATTTCCACCAGGGTTGCTAGCTCTGAACAACAGAACGGAGGCCATAAAGAGGTTTCAAAAAATGTTCTGATATACATACATGGCGTTCCATTTAAAAAAATGTTAGTTAACGCTGTAGAATCGTCTTGGCTCATCCTGTATATTCGAAAATAATTTCCGGTTATAGACTTTTTTTGCCTAGTTTATTTAAGTTTTTAAATCAAGTTTCTGGCTATCATAGAACTCGACATATCGAAGTCGGACGCACTATTGCTCCACCCTGTATACTGGTATAAGAAAGTTATGTGCTGGCCACATCAGTTATTTTATAAACAGTTTTAGTGATACGGATTTTTGGACCTTTAATCCATTTGGCCACCCCCTTAAACGGCCGCCCACGTATCCATGCACTATCTTGCCACCTGCTGGGATCGGCCCTGAGTAGGTACCACCTACTACAAAATTTATATCACAGTTTTCTTACTATAATTAATGATTAATATTTATTAAGTAAAGTTATATTATTTTCCAGTACTTAATTCTTTTATAATAAAGTTTATTTTATATCTATAACCGAAGTATACTTAGGTGTTACAGCCGACTGTAGGTGAGGATAAATGAAGGGCAAATCTTGATTCCCAATTCGCCCTGTATATACAGGGTGTTCTTATATACAAAAATATGACGCAAAGCTAAATAAAATCTTGGTCTCTCATAGAGATGAGAGACGAAACATAGATAAGAGTATCTATGTTTCGATCTACAAGGCAGCGGAGGATATAGAGTTAGTGTTGGAGGGGGCGTACTACGTATTTAAAGTGAAATAAATTTACCACGTCACAATAAGAAATTAACTAATTAATAATTGCAGAGAAGAAAAATTTAAATTACAAAATCTAATCAACGACTTTTTATCATTTGCAAACCGGTTTATGGCACTCGGGAGGGGCGCGCCCCTCCTTTAAATCCGCCTTTGCTACAAGGTTTCAAAAAATGGTGGAAATAATTTTAGCTGACAAACAATCCATGTACAGTGCGTTCATAAAGTATTGCACAAATTCATTCAGCAAGAGTAAATGTTCAATTTTTGATCTAAATGCGCATATTTCGAAATTGAACTTCAACTTAAAGGGTGGGTCCATAATCATGACGTCAATTTTATGTTATTATAAAATATTGCACAAATATCAATTCGATGTACTTTCCATATGTTTAGGAAAAAAATAGCATGTTTTATTTAAAAAAAATACTCCATGACGTAATAACTCGAATAAGGACTACCATGCAAGTTGGAGTTCAATATTAAAACTAGATGATGTGTACATACCAATTTTAACAATTTGAGTAATTCATATGTATTCATTTTTGTTCAATAAATGCTCTTATAGAAACGGCTATTGAAAATTTGGCGTTGAATGTGTTATAAAATCATGATTTAATTTATAAATAAAAGTGTATAAAAGTGCGCACTTATAATTGTGTAAAAAAAATGTGTTATGCTCTTTTTTATCACGCTTTTATTAGCTTCACCTGTATGTTTGTTGTGAGCTTGTTTGTAACCGACTCTTTGGACTCGATTTTGACCCATTTTAAACGGACCGATTTAATTGAAACTTTGTACACTTATGAAGAACCGGTAACAATACAATAATTTGATAAGTTTATATCATTATCCTGATCAGGATCGCCAGAATTAAATAATTTCCTTTCCTCACGTATCCTCTGCGTGAGAGCAAGAGGCTTAATACTGTAAGTACATTCCGAGATTGTCAGTTCGGTCGTTGGCCGAGCGGGCTAAGGCACAAGTCTTAGTTGACGCGAAACGACGGACTCCTCGGGCGTGAGTTCAAATCCCATGGCTGAAAAAAAAAATTTTTTTTTCAGAAGTATCTGTTGGATCGTAATATGTTATAATATCAGCATCAATAAGCAATATAAATATAATTAAAAAAAAATAAAAAAACACGCTTTCATAGCACATCAAACTAAAAAGTGAAAAATAAATATAGTTTAAAAAAACTAAAAAACACGCTTTTAAAGCACATCAAACTAAAAAGTGAAAAATAATTATTAATATAAACTGAAAACAATGATGAACGAAAAATACTAGTATTATTGTGAAAAAAAGCGTGGGACGCTTTGTGCCATATTTTTCGTATATCGAGCAACCCACGCTTTTTTCACAATAATACTAGTATTTTTCGTTCATTATTGTTTTCAGTTTATATTAATAATTATTTTTCACTTTTTTAGTTTGATGTGCTTTAAAAGCGTGTTTTTTAGTTTTTTTAAACTATATTTATTCCTTCATACTTAACACGTGCCTATTGTCAAAGTTTGGTATTGCCCTGCAAATAGGTCTTCTGTTAAGCAATAAGCTATTATTATTATAATACTCTTTGAGCCAACCTGTTTTGTAATAAGCTTGTCTGAATGTTTTTGTAATTCTTTAGTTGAAGAAACATCACAGTCATTTGGTGAAGTTATTAATTTTTAATGCGCCCTTCAACTAAATTATTCTCACGGTAATAATAGTAATAATACCTACGAATTTACGTATATAAACTTGACGATTTAATATGTCATATAATTTTCTCTGAAATTTATACGATAAAAGGTATAAAGTTTTAGAACTATAAAGAATATTAAAAAATAACATGTATTTCTACAATTTAAATTATTGCTTAAAAATGATGTACCCCATTGGAGTACACCCTGAAATGGAAGGAAGTAAACTTCAAACTTTATTCTTTTTGTTTCATTTCTTCTTGAATTTTGGCGTTCTCTATTTGGTGTGGTTGTTACTCTTCTATAAAGACACGGTAACTTTAGTTGATGTTACTGATGCTTTGGAATCTATGACTGTCATATTTCACGTAAGTATATATGAATATACCAGGTGTTTCACTTAATACTCTCAGTGTTTATATCTCGACCAAGAGATAATCATACTTTTGATACAAGATGATCCCTCGAATTGAAATTTGGTACGTGGAGGTAGAAATATTCGGGGTATCAAATTACACTTTTTTTCAAATGGAACACCCTGTACGTTTTTACGCAAAATTTTTGATATAATAGACTTCAGTATATTCAAATATGGTGGAAAATATTAATAGGACATATTTTCGATCATATATTTGAATGTACTGGCACAAACAACTTTCATAGAAATTATTAGGAAATCACATTATACCAGCCATTGCAGCATTTCCCAACAGCAACAATCCTGCTGAAGATATGTGGTTTCAACAAGACGGTGCTATCAAATTTTGCACTAAATATAAGAAATTATTTCAACGAAGTCTTTCCTTAGCGGTGGATATGAAGAAAAGGTTACATTGAGTAGCCTGCTCGCTCTCCCGACCTCTTTCCTTTGGATTTCTTCTTATGGGGTTACGTAAGTGTTGTTGCATTTTTTGTGTTTGATGTCATTTCCTGCTAAACCGGAAGCCATGCACCAGAATAGGCGAGTAGGACTACTTCCGTATAAATATTCACCTTCTTTTGACGACACCAGTTTACGAAAAGAAGTTTTTCGTTTTTATAACGTTCTTTCGATTTACGTGAAAGGAGGTCGGAACTCACACTTACAGTTACCGCAACAATTTCTGCAGGCATATCTTCGTCTGAATTCACCACTTCCTCAAAAACAGCAGATACAAGACAGAACGCGTCAGTTTAGCAAAACAATTTGTTTTGTTTGTTAGTCATGACAACCGTTTGAGCAGTACTTAATCTTTATTATTTGAAGTAAAATCTGACAGGCGGCAAATTTAAAATTTTGGAAAGACTTTAAGGGAAAAAACCTCACAACCGTAGAAAAAACAGTATGTAATACTATTAATAATACTTGTATTATAAATTACTATTCTCTTACTGTTTTATGATGGTTGCTTAGCGACGGACTAAAATACTAGAATGCCGTATTTTGAGATTCGAAAATTGCGCCGAAAAAGTCTTGAGCGATCTCAGAAAAAACAATTTTTTTGTCCGCCGCGCCAGTGTAACTATTACCTAAACATACTCCTGTTATACACTTTTTAACAATAAAAACCATTTTACGTAAAGAACGAAATTATTTTTCATTAGTTATAGTAAGTATTACTTCTAGGGAATGCTAAAACTAACAGCTCTATACGTACAAAGATCTAATATATTAGATATATTAAGAAGGACCAATAATTTGTGGAACATTGAAGACACTGACGACGAAGAAGTGAAGGAATCCTGCTATAACACTTTGAAAGGCTTGAAGAGAACATTTCACATTTTTGCGTTTCTCTGCGGTACGGCGATGCTTCTTTTCTCGCTTAGCGCACTCATTATGGGAGGAAAAACTTTAACTTTTAATTCTTATATTCCTGAAATCATGCCCATCCAGGTATTGGCGATTTCACAAAACTACGTATTCTTCGGTGGAGTTATTTTACCCTGTGTCAGTTTCGACATACTTTTCCTCACTATCGTCAATTTAATCCAAGTGCAATTCAAACTACTAAACCACGAAATAAAGGAAATATATGAAAATAAGGAGACGATGGAAAACGAGGAAGTGTGTATGCAAAGAATTAAGAAATGGGTCGACCACCATAATTATTTGCTTGGGTAAGTTAAGTGGTACCTACTAAGTCACTGTTAGTTTTTTATTGTTTTTACCCATAAACACAACAATTTAAAGGAAAATGCGAGACACCCAAAAACACTACTCATAGCAACTTTACTGAGATTGACTTTTTTAAAATTTGATTTTATGGATAAGATCTTCAGTAGCTGCAATTTGTTTTTTTGCATTCTTTGAATCTGTCTCACAATTTTCGTCATGTAACACTGACGTAGTTTTCCACGAAACACCAAAACACTATATACTGCACTCGACGCGCGTTTCGCCAACTAAGTTAGCATCATCTGGAGATGATTAAAACTAAATTTATGCTAACAATCTACCCTATTCACCATTCGGTGAACCGTGACCCACTAACCAGTAAAGCGGGCTATCTGGGATAGGCCCTCTGTCACCATGCATACTATTTTTACACTTTATGAACTCCAAGCTTTCAAATGCATCCAGCTGTCTAGTATTTGTTACATTCCTAATTAATCTTAAATTGCTAATATCTATTTTATGGTTGTTCGCAAACGCATGTTGGGTAACACTAGACTTATCCGTTCTACCATATTTGAGATGGGCCATATGCTCTTTTAATCTAGTTTGAATTGATCGTCTAGTCTGTCCAACATATTTTTGATTACAGTCCTTACAGCTAATTTCGTAAATCCCCGACTTTTTCGTTTGTTTCAATTTTGTCTTTTGGATTTCCTAAATGTTGTTGTAGTTTGTTTCCCGATGAATGAACCACTGTCATACCTACATTTTTTAAAATCTTACCAATACCACAAGTGAATCGAAGATTGAATGGAATCGATACAAGTTTCGGATTTTTCTGTTTCATTTTGAAAGGTCGAGGAATTTCGAAGCGAATTTATAAACTTTCGGTTCCTAATTATTTTATCAATTAAACTTACAGAATATCCAAACTCGCAGCTATGTCCTTAATCAATGCCTTTTCTTTTTCAAATCTCTCCTTATTGAGGGGGAAGCTTAATAGACGATGGATTAGAAAATTAAAACTCGCCATTTTGTGTTGAGCATAATGGTGAGAGTCCTTAGGGATATATCTTAGAGTACTGGTATCTTTTCTGTATATGTCAAATTCTAACTTATTTTCACTATTTAGAAAATCCGAAATTTGTATCGATTCCATTCGATCTTCGATTCAT